>JAMWET010005341.1:0-634023 GCA_024036415.1 Prochilodus magdalenae | reverse complement strand
GCGGAGTTTGTGGCAAGTGGAGGAGGTAAGGCGGATACAGGGAAAGCAAGCAAGCATACAGTTCTAGGCTACTTATAAGCTAAACAAACAAACACAAGCCCAAACCCCCGACGTACGCCAGGCTGACTCATAGGCCAGATCTATTACCGGGGAGAGAACAAAAATATGGAGCCTTCGCATCTCAACAATACAAGCTCACAAGACACTGTTGTGTTATAGGGGTGCGGAGTGACGTAGGGCAACCGCTGGCCTTATGATAGGACGTTAGTACAGGCCCCAGACAACATTTTCACGTGAGTCAAGAACAAAGACCCTGGTAAAAGCATAAGGGTACGCGGGGGTGCAACCAATAGGGACCGGACAAGGACAGAAATCATAAGAGCATAGCTACTTCTGACGGTTGGAGTAACCAGCCGGTTAAAAATTTCTACCATTTCAGTGGGGCTGCCTTGGCAACTGTATAGTAAACGCTGAGAGAGGGTTATTCCTGGGCCCCCAGCCCCCTACCGCCCCCGAGGTGGGCCATGTTAATGCCTGAGCACATAGCTTTAGGGGTATTTGCTAAAGTGCATACTGGAACACTAACAAAGGGCCCTATCTGGAAGCAGGCCATGGCTGTAATAGGGGGACGTAAGCGTGATGGTGATTTTAACCATGCAGACTTCATAGAACTTCTCACAATTTATGTGCTGTCCAAGGGAGAAAATACACCTGATGATTTTGAAAGATAAATAAATGAATAAATAAATAACACTGTTTTTAGGACAACACTAAGAGTATCATGTGCCACTTGGGCCAGTTTGGTCACAGGATCCATTCTTTATATCCCACATACACTACAATCCAAGAGGGAACTCACCATACCCATGTCAAGAAGCTTCCGTCCACAGCTCAGGATTGCTTTTGAAAAGATGATGATCTGGGGCATCGTTTGAGGTCATGACTTGGGAAGTTTACTACCATCACAAACTCTGCTACACACATGTCACTGTCCACAAACCACATTAGGAATGCCCTGGATGAACAGAGAGTAGGTCAAAACTCTCTTTAATGCCCACTAACACCCAGCCGCGGGTTGGTATTTACAGATCTAAAGGCTCACCAAAGATCTTTAAACTGCTTTATTCCTCCTGTCTAAGATCTATTTTACCTTCCTATCTTAAAATCAGTCAAGGCCCCTGATTAAAAAAGGCTGGTCGATCAACATGCCTTCAACAATGACCGTGCACAGCAGTACTTTAAATTCCTTATAAAGTAGCATTGAGAGGCTGGTTTTGTTGACTACAAACCCTAACCATTTTTGCTTTAACACCAGTAGAGCTATGTGAGAATGCTTTTTTATAAACTTCGGACCCTCGCCTTTAACACAGTCATAAACGGAGGGGAAGGGGCCACGGCCTACTGGTCCCTAACTCACTGAAACTGGACTGTTAAACAAACTATCTTGTCTGTGGATGAAGGACTTTCTTCTGAACCAACCAAACTCCCCGATACTGCCAGAAATAGAGGCTTCCCATCCATCTTGTCCACTATCTGATGGTGTCCTGCTTTCCAATTTCACACTATCATTGAGGATGAGAAAACACCTCTCGGGGGGGCGACAACACCACCAACACCACCAACTATCTTCATTCAGAAGAAAAACGTAGCACCCGCTAGCAGGCGACTCTACTAACGTCTCGGCTGTGAAAAATAGATCTGCTGAGGAGAAGTATGCTTGTGTCCTTTTTACCCATGGCTCCCTCTAAGGAGCTGAGTTTTTATATACTATGCATCTCGTGTGCCAGAGTGCTAGAGCAACCGACAGGGCAAGAGTCTTTAGAGGATCATCCTACTATCCATAAGATTTATAGGCCTGTTTTACGTGCCCTCGTTTAGATGTGACCTTGATTGATCGCCGAAAGATATGATCACCATTTTGAAGTGTATTTTATTATTGTGTACCACTGCTGACACAATAAAACCTAATTAGCACTTAACAGTAGTAGTTTTGAGTGAAAAAAAACCTAACCGTCCTTGTCATGTTGTCCCAGATGCAGAGCGACTCACTTATTTAAAAACACATTTAAAACTGGAAAGTGAAACTACTAACGCTACATTATCAGTGTGGATGAATGCCAAACTTTATATACTTATCCACCCACATACTTTGATACTATGGGTAGTTTTTTTAGCTAGGGTCTCAGAACTGTAGACAGTTGGCTAGATGCTACATGTTGACTACACAATAAAGCCATTGCATGAAGAAAAGAATATCTGGCGAAGTCACTGGTCCAAACTCCATCTATCCAAATCTGCCTTTTTAAGAGTAACAAAAGCATTTCTTCCTTTGCCAGGTTACCTGTTAGTGTTCTGTGTGTGTTCAAAAATTCACATAGCTCTGCCCTTTGGTCGTCTTCAGCAGGAATGATACCACGTACTGTGCTAAGACAAAAGTAGTAACTGGATTGTTTACATGACTGCCTCACGATTCAACATAGTTAGAATTTCATTATTTGTTGTTTATAGAACAAAATGAGGCCCATACATCGCTCTAAGATCACATTATTCTGTCTGGGTAAAACAAATCCAAGAGTGACTGTGTTTTGAGCAGAAAACTGGGGACATTTCGTTCAGGTCATTTATTTTTAAGGATATGATTTTTTGACAATGTAAAAACAGCAATTATTTATGTTAGCTTAGCCTCTTCAGTGTAAACGCTTGGCGGATTGACAGACTACATCTGAGGTAGAGTGATAAATCATGTTAGCTCAATTTTTTTATCAACTTGTAAAATATTGATGGACTTAATAAATCATGGATGGCCACTCTGTTTTTTTTTTGGACACAATGTGTATTTTAGCAATTTAAAATGGTTTAGTATTTAAATTTTTTTATCAGTCAGGTCTCTTCTCACATTTAAGTATACAATCTATCTTTTAACAGATTATGTGGGCCGAATCGTAATGGAATTTGTGAGGAACTGCTTTCGAGATCTTCCTTGGAATAATCCTTTACATTAGGCGACTATTAGGTGAGGCAAAGAAAATTGTGGGAATTGTTGGTGACCAGCTATGTGCTAATAACCATCAATAAAATGCCTTTTCTGAATCAAACCATGAAAATACCATTTAAATACGATTGTTTTCATTATCTATATCATATATTTCTTATACCTGGGGCAGAACTACGGCATAACTTTTCATACAAAATCATATATAGCCAAAACTATGGTTATACTGTGCTGGTTTCTGGTATGATGAGCCTGTGATCATGTTCCCTAGAAATTAGTAACACCCTTATTTAGCCACCACCAAGTGCAAAGAGTCAGTAGACTGATCGTAATTAGCAACATCTCCTCTATTTTATAAAACAAAATCAAAACATAGGATAATATTTATACAGGAGTCCTGGCTTGGACATAATAACCAACCCCAATTTCAGACCATGTTGTTGATATTGGTTTTTGAAAACTTGCCACAAGGACCCTAGGTCAAAGATTTTTCTAACATGTTTTTTAACATTATTTAAGAAAAGTGAAGTGTAAAAGTCTTTATTCAGCCAAATGTCCTATTCATAGTTTTGCTAATTCATCTTATCAAAGTATTACAAGAATGGAACTTAAATAAAGCCACATTTTTCTTATCAGCGTGAACATTTGTTTTGCATTTGAAGTCTAATGGCTACTGGTCTTCAATTTGAATTGTACCCTTCTATTCTGACTCTCAATTTCATTTTGTCCTAATCATTGATCATTTGTTATGCAGTTTGCTTGCTGTGATAGTATCCTTGGGTTTTGCTTTGTGTAGAATCCAGACACAGTCCCAAGGGCACAGACTTCTCACAGGATACCAAGACAGGACAAAGTCCGAGCTTCCAGCCAGACAAAATGCCCCTGAGTATTGGATATAAATACGATCAAAAAACATCTTACCTACACCTGAGTGGTGCTGTCAATCTCAATATTGACAGGATTATCTGCTGTTGGTACAGTAACTGACTTTCAGATGGCGCCAACATGATAATTGCAGGATAATTTAAAGATCGGCCAGATAAGGATGTGGCTTTCTCTGGTAGTACAGGGAATATGCACATTTTTATGAAAAGTAAAAAAGCCTGCTTTGCACGTGCATTTTGATAAAAATATTGCAGACTTGGCTTTATACCAAAAGTTAGAAACAACTTCAACAATAGGTACAGAAAAAAAAAATTTGCCCAATAAAAAAAAACATATGTATCTATTCTATAAAACTGTACAATTATTTAAATTTGTGACCTAAACTGGACAGTGTTTATTACTGCATATAAATAAATTAAAGCCCGTTTGGAAGGATAACTCCGACCCCAATCATCCGCTAAATTCCTCAAAGATTCATGCCCAAGAGATTCCCCCAAATTAAAAATTTAAAGTTCAAAGGTTTGGAACTAAATAAAATTGAACACCATGCCCATTTCTAGTGTAAGTAAGCAATCAAGGGGCATCTAAATATTCTTTGGACACTGCTAATTCAAACTTGTAGCATGAGATGAGGATAATGGAAATTCCATATGATTAAAATTAAAAGATGCTTTTAACTTCTAAAATCTTTTAAAAACTTTGCCTGAACATATTGAAGACTTTATTATTGCTAAACTTTTTAAAGGAATATTTACAATGTTCTGTTTTATTTGCCCTTTATAATATATACATTTTCATAGAACAAGACGATTTTTAGATAAATAGAAGATTTTATTTTGTGGGTGTTAAAAAGAGGATTTGCATTGCATTTTTGTTTGATCTCTGGTGTAAACCACACATCTGTTGCCACAGACATCTTTCTATCCTTACTCTTGTCCCCACTACTTTTTTTTTTTATCTTTAATAATAACCTCTATTACAGTGGTCATAAAGGAGCGTATTTTTTTTAGATTCATTTTACATACTATATAATATGTCTAGAGACAACTCCTGTATCCAATGTTTCTTCTGAATCAATTGTATTATTATAAAATAGGTCCTGTTATGCTATATATGATGGCTTCTATCTATTTTCAGGAAGGCTTTACACTAGATACTGTGAACATTGCTGTTAAGATTTGATAATTCAGCGACAGAGCTCTAAGTGGGATTTTTAATACCTTGCTTGGAATTCCTACCTCGCATTCAATTGGCAAAGTTTTTTCACAAGACGTATGTCAAGTTGGCTATTTGGATTTGAACTCCATTTCCAGCAGCGAATGCAACCAGTTTAATTCGTTAAGGGGTGTTTGGATTTCTAATGGAACATGTGTTGGCAATTAAAGTCTACAAGGATTCTTAGACTAAAATCAACTACAAGACAAATCGATCAGAGATATTCCATAACATAAGTGGTTCTTGAAGTGAATATAGATAGCCAGTTCTGCACTTAAATGGAACCATGATCAATCCAATTTCCTTCCCCAGTTATTATGTCTGTCTGTAGTCACATTCAGACATTTTATTAGGGAAACAGAATGACATGTACTTCACCCCATAATCCTCTTCAACTCCGGGAAAATTCCGCCAGCAGTTTTGAATTACCAGAAATTTTGTGCTAATAAAATAAAATATTGTAAACAGTGATCTAAATATTAGAATATTAATTCATATATTCAAAATTATTAAATATTTATAATACAATATAAGATTTTATCATAAGATGAGACATTTAGATAAGGTTTTGAACAGATTTATAATTTTTGTTTGTGTACCGGACTTTAAAATAGGCTACCTTTATAAAGACTTAATGAATGGGTTTAAAAAAAGTTTACTAATAAGATATTAATTAGGTTATAAAAATTAATAAACCCATTGAATAAGCATTACGCGTATAAATAGGGTAAGGGGACAGCAAGTGACCTGTTCTCAGTCTAACAGTAACAGCCAGTACTTTGTATACTGTTTCAGATATTTGATTCTAACTGATCCTACTTCATCTATTCCGTCAGGCTGCATAACCATGACAGCTTCAGATACGGATTCATACTGCGTCGTATGGCGTAACTCACATTTGCCTTTTAATTATGTGTAAGTAACTGTTTATTAATCCTTTGTTAATATGTTTATAAGCTAGGTAATAAAAGCAGTAATAACCTATTTTAAACCTTTACCAAGGTACCTTAATTCTAAAGAGGTACCTAACTTTTACTATTATTAGCAAACATAAATCCAGAAATCTAAAAAAAAAGCGTGTTGTTGCTTTTTTTGCGTATGATAAAATGCCAAGCCTACACTGTGTCAAAAAGTTATGTTACTATATATCAGAGGTTCCCACAATACATGAGGATCTCTATTTTTTGCTCAGAAAAAAATTTATCTCTCCGTTTTATGAAAATGTATATACTGAAGTCAATTATTGCAGTAAATATTATCTAATAATTTTAAATTGTTACAATATCCTCTAAATTCCTCAAAATGTTTAAACCAACACAAGTGTTTTTTTTTTATCTTTTTAATTTGGGATCTATTTTATTTCAAGTACATAAGTCACTTTAAACTTGATTTTTTTTTGCATAGCAAAACAAAAGTGCCATATTTTGCATTTACAACTCCTGCCTCTTACATAATGCATTATTTCACAAGAGAGCATTTTAATGACTACACATCGAAAATGACTAACCATTTAAGCTGTGGTTATTTCAAATCACGGCTAAAATGGTTGTTTATCTCTTCATAAATGCCCCAGAAAAAAGTGGGAAGTGTTATTTTTTTTTTAAAAACTCCTGCATTTACTTTTGCACTGTTATTTATGGTTTAGCCCAGATGCGCTTTCGAGTCCAAGGACATGGTTAACATAAGGTCTCTGTTTTGCACAGCAAAGTTGCGTTTTGTGTATGTAACTGAAGTACTGTAGTGCTTGACAAAGGTTAGGCCAAAGTAATGAATGACCTATATCGAATATCAGCATATTGTCAACGGTACTGTCATAACAAGCCGACAAAGGTATCAGTTTAGCCTATAACTGGTGCCTTTACGCCTGAATTGTTTTTTGACGTTCCTGAATTGTTTTAATGATTTTATGCACTGTAGAGGGCGGAATTATGCAATTCCAATGTTTCTTTGAGGAACAAAGATGCCAAAGAGGTTTTTCATAGCCTGTCTACCAACTCACTATTCTCACAACTATTGTGACACACTGGAGGATCCTCTGCCCATCTTGGCTACAACCTTTCATGGATATTTCTTTTTGTCCAAATTCTGATAAATAACCTGTTGACATCGTATCAAGTGTTTGAAACCATTCATATATTAACATTTTTTAAACTTAACCCCTTCGAAATGAGGTCAGCCAGACAAAAACCAGTGTGGGTAATTTATTAAAGTTCACATTTTCACACACTGTCCAAATTTCTGCTTTGGGCTTGTAGGTGATTCTTCCAACTGCAGTTGTAGCTGTAGTTTTGTTTTTAAACTCCAATAGCTGTAATAAATCTCTTTGCATCACCACTTTATAATTTGTAGCACCCATATTTAAAAACAAATAAAAATATGCAGTAGTCATTGGTAGGACTATCATATTTTGATTTTCCCCCCAAAAAAAGGGGACAGGAGTGTGAAACGTTTTATATTAACTTGCTTTTGGTTCTCAGAGGAGAGTTAGAGTTTTGTTGGTGCTGTACCCCGATGTTGGTAATGTGCTCAAATTCCCATGCTGTTAGTTATGGATGTGTTGTTTGATAAACTGATGTTTTTTTCCTTTGATGCAAATAAATAATTTAACCTTATAAAGTAAAACTTCTCCTCATTTGATTTTTACCACATCACCCACAGTCCACACCATACACTATTATGTGTTATTATTACTACTTATTGTTATCAAAATAGACTGTCCATTTTATGAATATGTAGCACCCATGAATTATGAAATATAAGGAAACTTTTTTGCTGGGCCATCTAGCTGACCATGAACAGAAGCGATTTTTTGATTATTAATTGAATGACGGATTGAAACGTTAGGACTAAATGCACAATGTGCAAGCGGTGTATTTCCTAAAAGCGGGTGCGTAATGCAGAAGAAAAGCCACATGCTTTTTCTGGCACTTCCTGAACGCCTATATCATGTAGCATATGAGTAAAGATATTACAGTTCATTTCTCACAGTTTACTTGCAAACCTGAATGAAATAACAAGCATTCAGCATCATTTCTCAGGCTTGATATCCTTTTACTACCTCTTCACCTGTTCGCCTGTTTTTTCTGTGGCTGGTAAGTAGATGATGTAACGCCCAAATTAGCATTTGTCGTATTTTTCTGGAAGACAGTCTGCTTTTCTCTGTGTAAAATCCCCAAGCCATCGGAATCTATCCATATCTGGTGGGGAAGTGAACTGACACTTTCTCAGTATATCTAAACCTTTACAAATGTCCCTGGCGAAGGAAAGCGATATCATTAGAAAATAAAAATTTACAACATGATAAAGACCTTCCTTTTTGAAACTGACTATTCTTCTGGTTCCGTAGAGTAATTAGCTGTTAGTATCTTGTTATGTCTTTTTATTTTAAATGAATAAAATTAATTATACTAAGCAGTGATTTTTATTGCTCAACATGAAAACTCAGAAATTTGTATCTGAATTACTGGAAGAGAGAATAGTTTTGGGAAGAGTATCAATGGCCTTATTTAAATTCCCACCACAATTTTGTATCACTAAGGAGTGAAACCAAATAGACTGAAATAAGAGATTACATTTGAAAAACTATGCAATCAGAATAACCAATAATTAGCATGAGGACATAAGGACCTGTTACAGATACATAACCTTAATCAAAGAACTCCTTACTGCTGTAGCTACAGATTTCTATGGAGTTGGTCAACAACCCTAGTGGATAATGTGCACTTGTGTGAGTACCTTTTTCTAAGAGTAAACTGGGCATATATTGATGGGCCTATATAGGGTATATATCTGTGAATAAAAGTGGACCAAAACCAAAAAACCCAGCCACTAGAAATACCATTTCAAATCACTGGATGTGCTTTTTGACATCCTTTTCAAAGCACTGCAAGAACCACATATAAACCCCCGCTAGTTAGTCTGTTGCTCAGGTCAACCTGGCAAATACTGTTTAAAGAAAGTGTTTGGCAACAACCTGTTACAGTTCCCCGCCCGAATTTCAAACATTGTTATAAAGCATCTAACTAACCGGGCATTCTCTTGTGCAGGTGATCATAAACTCATCATTGTGTCCCAATCCATCATTGTCAGCTAAAAACAACGGTTATGTATAGAAAGTGGCATATAAAAATTTGCCTTATTTTTTCGTATTTCCAAGTTTCAAAGTGCAATGACCTTGCATATACCATATATAAGTATCTACAGTGTACAGTAATATAAATATTTAATCCCTTGCTGATTTTGTAATTTTGCCCGACTGACAAATATACTGTAACATTCTCTCATCATTTTACGAGTATGTATTATTTTAACAGTGAGGATCGAATTATCAAAAAGAAATTCCAGAAATTATACTGTATAAAATATAAAAACTTTCATTTGCATTTTTTGCAGAGAGAAAAAGTATTGTTGTCCCCTACCAAACATTCAGAGTTCTGGCTCCCTACAGAACCAGTTAGACGCTCCTAATCAACTCGTTACCCTGCATTAACGACAGCTGTCTTAAATTGTCTCCTGTATAAAAGTACACCTGTCCACAACTCAATTAATCATCGAGACTCTAACCTCTCCAACATGGGCGAGACCCAGAGCTTTCTGAGGATTCAGTGGACAAGATCATAGACCTGCACCAAGGCTGGAATGGGCTACAAAGCCTTAAGGTTAAAACGCTGGGGTGAGAAGGAAGAATCAACTGTTGGTGCCATTGTAAAAAAATGGACAGAAAATCAAAATGACTGCCAATCGCCTTTGATCTGTGGTTCCAGCAAAATCTCAACCTCGTGGGTATCATTGACTATGAGGAGGTGAAAATCAGCCTACACTACACGGGGTAAACTTGTTAAATATCTTAAGTGCAGCTGGGACCAAATCACTAAGAAAACCCATTGGTACCACATACGCATAATGGATGTAAGAATCTTCAGTGCCCGCAAGGTTCCCCTCAGAAGCCCATCTGAATGTGCCAGTGAACACCTTGGATGAATTCTAAGAGTGAAACCTCTTCTACTGATAAAGTGGCCTGATAAATTTCTCCAAGACTTCCTTTGAATGCAAGGTTTCATTTTGCATGATTTCTGTTCTTCGGTATTCAAGACGTCTTTTGCGATCTTTTCTTTAACTGATTGTTTGTTTTCCTGCATTTCTGTCAAAACTGAAAACCTCCCATAGTCCAGGTTTTTTCCTGTAGTCTCACTACCTTGGTATGGAAGAAAATGATTAACCTTAGCTCCGTCTATGGTTTTTTAAAAAGAATGTTTAGTAATACCATTCCTTGGACTTACCTGAGCTGCAACAAGTCACTATGCAAGTATATAAATATCCATTTCAATATTAGTAGCCAGTTTTTAGTGAGTGCACAGTTTGTGTAGCACCTCCTCAAAGTGATCAGCGTCTTAGACCAGATGTGATGTGTGTAAAAGTCTAGCAACATTGCTGTGTATGACAGCCCAGAGATGAGTAGTAGTGAAATTTACGCCAGTACCGGTGCTCTTAGGTTAATTTCTATAGTTTTTTTATAGTTTACCGGTTTAATAAGTTTGGGAGCTTTAATCCATTTATTTTTAGACAAAATAATAATAAATAATGTGAACAAAAGTTCAATTTCCTGTGCTGTTTTCGAAGGGATACTGAATTTAGTAAGAAGTTCCAATGTAGTTTCTATAAATTACTCAGTACTTTAAGTCGTTTCTTTGTCGGATAACTCTTATTTTTTGTTCAAGCAGTTTTACACTACCCCACATCTGATGAGATGTCAGTTGTGCCTGCTGTTCTGTACAATTTCTCAGGGAACTGTGGTCAGAAAACTGACCCAGTCGATTAAATGGATAAAAAGGCCAGATATAAATGGCACTACAGTGTTGTAAAAAAGTGGATATAAAAACCACATAGGCTACAACAAAACCATTGGAAACTCAGAAACTCGCCAGTGGTAAGATTTTTTTTAATAATGTGAGTGTATAGTGTGCAGTTATGTGCAGACCTAAGAAAATAGACATCACATATAATGTACAACAAAATACATTGTTAATGAAAATGAAAACATGAATATTATTTTATTCTCATTGCTAAACAAGCATACACCATACAAGAAGTGAAGTTGGTGCTAAATCTACCGAGAAAACCAATGATTTTCAAAATCGTTCAAATCTTGAGGATTAATACAGTTGCAAAAGGTATCCTTTTAGCAGCAACAAAACGTACCACTAACGAATTGAGAGAATTTTGGTGCACATTTGGGTAGTTCATGGAGGGCTGGAGTGACATTCATTCGCCCAAACCTTTGCAGCACACCATAACCATGAGAATAAAAACACGCCACAATGTTTCTTTAAAATTGGCCCAAACAAGCAAAAATTGTAGCACCTAACACAAGTGGAAGGCGTTTTGGGTGCAATATAGCTGCTGCTGGGTGATGCGGGGCATGAGTGTAAGTCACTGCAATAGACACCCTACTGTATAGTCTATAGCGTAACGACTTTTTGGTGCGTTGTCAGAATCTGATTAGGGGGGGTTAGTGAGTTTCACAGGTCAATAAACACATGCTTAGAGGGAAGGAAGGAAGGAAGGAAGGAAGGAAAGAAGGATGGATGGACGGAAGGAAGGAAGGATGGAAGGAAGGAAGGAAGGAAGGAAGGAAGGAAGGAAGGAAGGAAGGAAGGAAAGATGGATGGACGGACGGAAGGAAGGAAGGAAGGAAGGAAGGAAGGAAGGAAGGAAGGAAGGAAGGAAGGAAGGAAGGAAGGAAGGAAGACATAAAAAAGGTGATCAAAAAGCAATAAAGGTAAAGAAACCCTTCTTCTCCAAACAACTTATGTAACTGACTGAATCACTTTGGTCATAAATGAGCTAATACAATGTTAACAGTATGAAATGTACAGAATTTATTACAGGAAAATATAATGTATATGAAGTAGTAGTGTGTGAATCTATATTGTTTCACTCGCATATAAAACTAATATTGGTCAAAATTCTTCTGGAAGGTAATAGTTTGGTATATATGTATAGTAAATTATATTATATTTTATATACACACCCCTTATCGCACCATTCTGTGTACACATACATTCTATATATATTATTTTATACCACCAACATGTACAATAATCTCAAAATTGTTAGTCATTCTGTTTTGTATCTTTATTGTAAATAAATAATGTATTTTGCACATTCTGGTTGGATGCTAACCTGCATCTTTCATTGACTTTGTACCTGTACTCTGCACAATGACAAAGTTGAATCTAATCTAATCTGGAATCTAATTACCGTTTATACCCAGTATGCAAATAAATGTAGAGAAATGCAACACCAAAACAGTGCAAACACATGCTGATCTCCCGTCATCTCTTAATTTGGTCTGAGGTAAGCTGAGTCCAGTTCATTGTCAAAGAAGCAACACTCCGATCTGTACAGTGTTGAAAAGTTTAAGGGCGGCCAAATAGAGAGAGAAGCAAAAAGTCAGTATGCTGGTGGTCAGCCCGTTAATCATTAGCCTAGCTTTCATGTTGGCCCCAGTGTGCCTCAGCCAGCTGCTTTGCTCGTAGTCCATGGGAAACAAGCTGGGAGTGTGTGTGACTGTTAGTTATACTATAACGCTGACCATCAGATGCTGTGTGTGGATGGGACACAAGTAAATCTATGCCAATGTAGCTGTGAAGGAAAATTCTGTCACCCGTGACAATAGTTCAGCAGGGACTGCACCGCAGCGCATGATAATGTCTGTTTAAGCTTCATTGCTCCAAATGGGCCACCCGTCATGCTGTAGTTCCAGTTTTCTGTTTTTTTTTTAAACAATGTGACTGCGAGCTATGGTAAGAAACCAACATTATAAGACACAAAATAAAAATTGGACTGGATTCAAGAAAATTCTGCTTCAGGTGCTTTACATACACCCACCCTTTTATCTCGAAGGTAATACAAGCATCTGTTCTATATAAAGTTAATTTCTGTATTTTACTATTTCACAAAACAAAGCTATTTATATTTTTTCTTTTTGTTGAAATATGGTTTCTTACTAAAACTGGAGGGACATTCAGATATAATGACAAGTGAGCAACTGTTAATCTACAAAAGGATTTTACTTAAAGCAATCTTAAATGGTCTTGTGTGAAAAATATATACATAAATACACTAATACCGCCCATGACACATAAAACCCAAACCATAAGTAATTTTAATTATAGATGCCCACTACAAACATAAATGTCTAGCAGTTATATATTGTTTTCTGACAAGTCAAATGTTTGTATGTTACAAGCTTTGTCAAAAATCTGTGTTTATACGGCAGATCTCAAGTTTGATTGACAAAAACAACAATACATGATTTGACGATATTTCAACAATGCATCTGCAACCGCTACATCAGTATGTTTGGTATAATGAGAGATAGAATATATTTTTTTTAGTTTAATGAAATGGTTACTGTCCATACAGAGTTTTATAAACAGATTAGGACATTATTTTTTAAAAAAAAGGTCAGTAAGAGCACAAAAAGCCACACACCACACACCATTTGCGTACAACATACTTCCATTTCACAAAGCTGTTGCTTTCTGCCTCCCGTAGTTGTTACTAGTTCATTCTACTTGTTTCTCAGTTCAGAGTTCCACAGGAGATCCTTGTCGCCTCATTGGCAGCGGCGGTAGGAAATTAAAAATGGTAGTCAGTAAACAAGTATTTCCACAATAGTTTGGGTATGTTATTACAGTCAGCCTGACCCTGAAACACAGAACAAAAGCCTTCAGGATTACTAGTGGAGACTACAAACTAGCAAAACTTTATGCCTATTAACTCAATAGTTTAATAGGCATTAAAGTTTGTAGTTTGTAGTCTCCATAGGTAATCCTGAAGGCTTTTTTTTCTGTGTTTCAAGGGTCAGGCTGACTGTAATACAGACCCAAACTATGTGGAAATACTGTTTACTGACTACCATTTTAATTTCTACCGCCGCTGCCAATGAGGCGCAAGGATCTCAGATATGTGAAACTCTTGAAACTAGAGAAAGTAGAATGAACTAGTAACAACTACTGAGGCAGAAAGCAACAGCTTTTGAAATGAAGTATGTTGTACAATGGTGTGTGTGTGGCTTTTTGTGCCTTAATGACCTTTTTTTAAAAATAATGTCCTAATCTGTTAAAAACTCTGTATGGAAGTAACCATTTACATTAAAATAAAAAAATATATTCTAATCTTCATTATACCAAAAACATACTGATGTAGCGTTGCAGATGCATTGTTGAATATCGTCAAATCATGTATTTTGTTTTTGTCAATCAACTTGAGATCTGCGTAAAACACAGATTTTTGACAAAGCTTTAACATAAAACATTTGACTGTCAGAAAACATATATTAACTCTAGACATTTATGTTGTTGTAGTGGGCAAACTATAATTAAAAATTACTTATGGTTTGGGTATATGTCATGGGGTAGTGTATTTATGTATATATTTTTCACACAATACCATTTAAGATGCTTAAGTAAACCTTTTTGTAGATTAACAGTGCTATGGCATTATTTTGAATGTCCCTTCAGTTTTAGTAAGAACCATATTTAACAAAAGAAAAAATATAAAATAGCTTTGTTTGGTGAAATAGTAAAAACAGAAATTAACTTTATATAGACAGATGCTTGTATTCCTTTATCCATCGAGATAAAGGGTGGGTGTATGTAAAGCCTAAAGCAGATTTTCTGAATCCAGTCCAATATTTATTTGTGTCTTATATGTGTTTCTTATGCTGCAGTCACATGTTTAAAAAAAAAACAGAAAACTGGACTACAGCATGACGTGGCCATTGGCAGCATGAAGCTAAACAAACATTATCATGCGCTGCGGTGCAGTCTGCTGACTATTGTCACTGGTGACAGAATTTTCCTTCACAGCTACATTGGCATAGATTTACTGGTGTCCATCCACACAAGCATCTGAGGTCAGCGTTATAGTAGAACTAACAGTCACACACACTCACAGCTGGTTGCCCATGACTACAGCAAAGCAGCTGGCTGAGGCACACTGGGGCAAACAGGAAGCTAGGCTAATGGATAACGGCTGACCACAAGATACTGACTTTTGCTTCCTCTCTCTTTTGCCGCCCTTAAACTTTTCAACACGTTACAATCTGATGTTGCTTCTTTGACAATGAACTGGACTAGCTTACCTCAGACCAAATGAGAGGTGAGGGAATCAGCATGTGTTGCACTATTTGTTAGTTGCATTCTCTACATTTATTTGCATACTGGTATAACGGTAATTAGATTCAGATTAGATTAGATTCAACTTTGTCATTGTGCAGAGTACAGGTACAAAGTCAATGAAATGCAGTTAGCATCCAACCAGAAGTGCAAAATACATTATTATTTACATAAAGTACAAAACAGAATGACTAACAATTTGAGATTATTGTACATGTGGTGGTATATAAATAAATATATAGAATGTATGTGTACACAGAATGTGAGATAAGGGGGTGGTATATAAAATAGAATATAATTTACTATACATATATACAAAACTATTACCTTAAGAAGAATTTTGACCAATATTATTTTATATGCTAGATGAAACAATATAGATCACCCACTACTACTTCATATACATTATATTTTCCTGTAATAAATTCTGTACATTTCATACTGTTAACATTGTATTAGCTCATTTATGACCAAAGTGATTCAGTCAGTTACATAAGTTGTTTCATTCATTAAATAATAAAGGAGAAACCACACAAAAATGTATAACCAAGAAGGGTTTCTTTACCTTTATTGCTTTTTGATCACCTTTTTTATGTCTTCCTTCCTTCCTTCCTTCCTTCCTTCCTTCCTTCCTTCCTTCCTTCCGTCCGTCCATCCATCTTTCCTTCCTTCCTTCCTTCCTTTCTTCCTTCCTTCCTTCCTTCCGTCCATCCATCCTTCTTTCCTTCCTTCCTTCCTTCCTTCCTTCCCTCCGTCCATCCATCCTTCTTTCCTTCCTTCCTTCCTTCCTTCCTTCCCTCTTAGCATTGTTTTATTCCCTGTGAAATCACTAACCCCCCCTATCAGATTCTGAAACGCACCAAAAAGTCGTTACGTATAGACTATACAGTAGTGTTCTATTGAGTGATGTCACTCATCCCCCATCACCCATCAGCAGCTATATTGCACCCAAAACGCTTCCATTTGTTAGTGCTACAATTTTTCTGGTTTGGGCCATTTAAAGAAACATTGTGCTGTTTTAATTCTCATGTTATGGTGCTGCAAAGGTTGGGCGAATGATGTCACTCAGCCCTCCATGAACTCCCAAATTGCACCAAAATTCTCTCATTCGTTAGTGGTACGTTTGTGCTGCTAAAAGAACCTTTTGAACTGTATTAATCCTCAAGATTTGAAAGATTTGAAAATCTTGGTTTCTCGTGATTTAGCACCACTTCACTTCTTGTATGTGTATGCTTGTTCAGCAATGACATAAAATAATATTCATGTTTTCATTTTCATTACAAATGTATTTTTTGTACATTATATTAATGTCTATTTTCTTAGGTCTGCACATAACTGCACACTATACACCACATTATTAAAAAAATCTACCACTGGCGAGTTTCTGAGTTTCAATGGTTTTGTTGTAGCTATGTATGTTTTATATTACACACTGTAGTCCAATTTATATCTGGCCTTTTTATCCATTCATCACTGGGTCAGTTTCTGACCACAGTTCCCTAGAAATTGTACAGAACAGCAGGCACACTGACATCTCATCAGAGGTGGGTAGTGTAAAACTGCTTGACAAAAATAAGAGTATCCGGGCAAAAAACTACTTAAGTACTGAGTAATTTATAGAACTACATTGGAACTTCTTACTAAATTCAGTATCCCTCAGCACAGGAATTGAACTTTGTTCATTATTATTATTATTTTGTCTAAAATAAATGGATAAAGCTCCAAACTATTAAACTGTAAACTATAAAACTATAGAAATTAACCTAAACACCGGTACTGGCGTAAATGTAACTACTACTCATCTCTGGATATCATACACAGCAATGTTGCTAGACTTTTACACACATCACATCTGGTTAGAAGCTGATCACTTTGAGGAGGTGCTACACAAACTGTGCATCACTAAAACTGGCTACTAATATGAAATGGATATGTATATACTTGCATAGTGAAGTAAGTCCAAGGAATGGTATTACTAAACATTCTTTTAAAAAACCTAGACGAGCTAAGGTTAATCATTTTCCTTACATACCAAGTAGTGAGACTCCAGAAAACCTGGAATATGGGAGGTTTTCAGTTTTGACAGAAATGCAGAAAACAAACAATCAGTTAAAGAAAAGATCGCAAAGACGTTTGAATACCAAAGAACAGAAATCATGCAACAAGAAACCTTGCATCAAGGAAGTCTTGGAGAAATTTATCAGGCACTTTATCAAGTAGAAGAGGTATCACTCTTAGAATCATCCAGGTGTTCACTGGCACACTTCAGATGGTGCCTTCTTGAGGGGCCCTTGCGGGCACTGCAGATTTTAATCCATTATGGCGTAATGTGTTACCAATGGTTTTCTTAGTGATTTTGGTCCCAGCTGCCTTAAGATCATTAACAAGTTTCCCCCGTGTAGTTGTAGGCTGATTTCTCACCTTCCTCATAGTCAATGATACCCCACGAGGTGAGATTTTGCATGGAACCCCAGATCAAGGTCGATTGGCAGTCATTTTGTATTTCTTCCATTTTCTTACAATGGCACCAACAGTTGTCTCCTTCTCACCCAGCGTTTTACTTAAGGCTTTGTAGCCCATTCCAGCCTTGTGCAGGTCTATGATCTTGTCCCTGACATCCTCAGAAAGCTCTTTGGTCTTGCCCATGTTGGAGAGGTTAGAGTCTGACTGATTAATTGAGTCTGTGGACAGGTGTCTTTTATACAGGTGACAATTTAAGACAGCTGTCGTTAATGCAGGTAACGAGTTGATTAGGAGCGTCTAACTGGTCTGTAGGAGCCAGAACTCTGAATGTTTGGTAGGGGATCAAATACTTATTTCTCTCTGCAAAATGCAATGAAATTTTTATATTTTATACAGTATAATTTTCTGGATTTTCTTTTTGATATTCTGTCTCTCACTGTTAAAATAAACCTACTCTTAAAATGATAGACTGTTCATATCTTTGTCAGTGGGCAAACTTACAAAATCAGCAAGGGATCAAATATTTATTTCCTCCACTGTATATACTTATATATTTATATGCAGGTTCATTGCATTTGAAACTGAAATCGAAACTAAGGCAAATTTTTCTATTCCACTTTCTTACATAACCTTGGTTTAGCTGCCATGATGTATTTGGACAATGGATGATTTTCGTCACCTGGAGAATTGCATGTTCGTCTGCTTTATACACTTGTTTTAATTTTGGCATGATGTACCGGTTGTGCCAAACACTTTAAACAGTATTTGCAGTTTTGAGCACAAGGATCAGACTGGTTTTATATGTGGTTCTGCAGTGCTTTGACAGGATGTCAAAAAGACATCCAGTGATTGAAATGGTATTTCCTGTGGGCTGTGGTTTTTGGTTTTGGTCCACTTTTTATTCACATGATATATACCCTCTATAGGCCACTCAATATCTGCCCAGTTTACTCTAGAAAAAGGTACTACACATAGCTGCCCATTATCCACTAGGTTGTTTGCCAACTCCATAGAATCTTTAGCTCCAGCAGTAAGAGAGAGTTCTTTGATTAAGTATGTATCTGTAAAAGGTTCCTTATGTCCTCATGCTAATGATATTTATCTGATTTGCATAGGTTTTTCCCAAATGTAATCTCTTTATTTCATCTATTTGGTTTACTCTTAGGCTACAAAGTTAATTTGTTGGAATTTAAATTAATGCCATTTGATACTCTTGCCCAAACATATTCTCCTCTTCCAGTAATTCAGATACAAATTTCTGAGTTTTCATGTTTAGAAATAAAAATACACTCTAGTATAATTAATTTTAGTCATTTTAAAATAAAAAGACATAACAAGATACTACCATGTATATTGTACTCTACGGAAGAATATCAGTTTCAAAAAGGAATGTCTTCTCATGTGTAAATTTTTATTTTCTATGATATCGCTTCCTTCGCCAGGCACATTTTTTAAAGGTCTAGATATACTGAGAACTGTTCAGTTCACTTCCACACAGATATGGTAGATCTCGAGTGGCTTGGATTTTACACAGAGAAAGCAGCCTGTCTTCCAGAAAAATAGACAAATGCTAATTTGGTCTGTTACCTCATCTACTGTACCAGCCACAGAAAAACAGCGAACAGGTGAAGAGGTAGTAAAAGGATATCAAGCCTGAGAAATGATGCTGAATGCTTTATTTCATTCAGGTTTATGCAAGTAAACTGTGGAAATGAACTGTAATATCTTACTCATCTGCTACATAAGGGTCAGAAGGTGTCCAGAAAAAGCAGTGGCTTTTCTTCTGCATTACTGCACCCGCTTTAGAATACACCGCTTGCACATGTGCATTTAGTCAAAGTTTCAATCAGTCAGTCAATTAATAATCAAAAATATCGCTTCTGTTCTGGTCCGCTAGATGGCCCAGCAAAAACAGTTTCCTTCTTATTTCATATTATGGGTGTCATATTCTATAAATGGACAAGTCTATTTCTAACAATAAGTAGTAATAATAACAATAATAGTGTATGTGTGGACTGTGTTGTGATGTGGTAAAATCAAATTAGGAGACAGTTTTACTTTATAAGGTTAAATTATTTATTTGCATTCAAAGGAAAAAAAACATCAGTTTATCAACAACCATCCATAACTAACAGCATGAATTTGAGCACATTACCAACATCGGGGGATGACAACAAACTCTAACTCTCCTCTGAGAACCAAAAACAAGTTTAATATAAAACTGTTTCACACTCCTGTCCCCATTTTTTTGGGGGGAAAATCAAAATATGATCGTCCTACCAATGACTCTGCATATTTTTATTTGTTTTTAAATATGTGTGCTACAAATTATAAAGTTGGTGATGCAAGATGATTATTACAGTATTGTGAGTTAAAAACAACTACAGCTACAACTGCAGTTGGAAGAATTCACCTACAAGCCCAAAGCAGAAAGTTGGGACAGTGTGTAAAATGTAAATTTAATAAATTACACACTGTTTTTTGTCTGGCTAACCTCATTTCAAGTGTTAAGTTAAAAAATGTAATAATGATATGGTTTCAAACACTTGATACGATGTCAACAGGTTATTTTAATCATGAATTGGTACAAAAGAAATATCCATGAAAGGTTGTAGCCAAGATGGGCAGAGGATCTCCAGTGTGTCACAAATGTGTGAGGAATACTATAGACAGGTATGAAAACTTCTTTGCTCTTTGTTCCTCAAAGAAACATTGGAATTGCATATTCCGCCCTCTACAGTGCATAAAATCATTAAACAATTCAGGAACGTAAAAACAATTTCAGTGCGTAAAGGCACCAGTCTAGGCTAAACTGATCCCTTTGTCGGCATTGTATGAAGTACCGTTGACAATAGCTGATATTCTATATAGGTCATCATTACTTTGGCGTAACCTTTATCAAGCACTACAGTACTCAGTTACATTCACAAATGCAACTTTGCTGTGCAAAACAGAGACCTTATGTTAACCATGTCCTCTGACCTCGAAAGCATCTGGGATAAACCATAAAATAACAGGCAAAGTAAATGCAGGAAGTTTTTTTAAAAAAAAAATAACACTTCCCACTTTTTTCTGGGGCATTTCTGAAGAGCTAACTAAACATTTATAGCCGTGATTTGAAAATCACAGCTATAAATGGTTAGTCATTTCATGGTTAGTTATTTAAAATGCTCTCTTGTGAAATAATGCATTATTGTTAAGAGGCAGGAGTTGTAATGCAAATATGGCACTTTTGTTTTGCTATGCAAACATAAAATCAAGTTTTAAAGTTGACTTTATTTACTTGAAATAAAATAGATCCAAATTAAAAGATAAAAAAACACACTTGTGTTGGTTTAAACATTTTGAGGAATTTAGAGGAATATTATGTAACATTTAAAATTATTAGATAATATTTACTTGCATTAATGACTTTCAAGTATATACATTTTCATAAAATAGGAGAGATAATTTTTTTTCTGAGCAAAAATAGAGATCCTATGTATTTGTTTAACCTCTGATATAGAACCATACCTTTTTTGAAACAGGTAGCTTGGCATTTTATTCACTACGCAAAAAAGCAACAACAACGCTTTTTTTTAGATTTTCTGATTTTATGTTATGCTAATAATAGTAAAAGTTATGGTACCTCTTTAGAATAAGGCTACCTTTGTAAAAGGTTTAAAAATAGGTTATTACTGCTTATTACCTAGCTTATAAACACTTTACAAAGTATTAATAAACAGTTATTACACAATAATAAAAGGGCAAATGTGAGTTACGCCATACGACGCATATGAATACGTACTGAAGCTGTCATGGTTTATGCAGCCTGACGGAATAGATGAAGTAAGATCAGTAGACATCAAAATCTGAACAGTATACAAGTATGTGTGTTCACTGTTAGACTGAGAACAGGTCACTGCTGTCTGACCTATTTATACGCTGTAACTGCTTATTAATGGTTTTATAATTTTTATAACCTAATTAATATCTATTAGTAAACTTTTTTTAAACCATTCATTAAGTCTTTATAAAGGTAGCCTTATTTTAAAGTGGTACCAAACAAAATTATAAATCTGTTCAAAACCTTATCATAAATGTATCATATTATGATAAAATCTATATTGTATTATAAATATTTTAATATATTTGAATATACTGAATAATATTTAATATTTAGATTCACTGTTTACAATATTTTATTTTATTAGCACAAAATTTCTTGTAACTTCAAAACTGCTGGTGGAATTTTCCCTGAGTTGAAGAGTGATATGGTGTGAAGTACATGTCAGTTCTGTTTCCCTAATAAAATGTTTGAATGTGACTACAGACAGACCTCATAACTGGGAAGGAAATTGTGCTTGATCATGTTTCCATTTAAGTGCAGAACTGGCTTCTACTATTCACTTCCAAGACCACTTATTTTATGAATATCTCTGATCTATTTGTCTGTAGTTGATTTTTAGTCTTAAGAATCCTTTGTAGACTTAATTGCCAACAATATGTTCCCATTAGAATCCAAACACCCCTTACTGAATTCAACTGGTGCATTCGCTGCTGAAACTGGAGTTCAAATCCAAATAGCCAACTTGCATAACGTCTTTTGAAAAACTTTGCCAATTGAATGCGAGGTAGAATTCCAAGCAAGGTATAAAATTCCCCACTTTAGAGCTCTGTCGCTGAATTTAATCAAATCTTAACAGCAATGTTCCAGTATCTAGTGTAAAGCTTCCTGGAAGAATAGATAGAAGCCATCTCTATAGCAACAGGACCTATTTTTATAATAATACAATTGATTTCAGAAGAAACATTGGATAAGGAGTTGTCTCCAGACATATTTATATAGTATGTAAAATGATCTAAAAATAAGCTTTTATGACCACCTTTAATCGGGTAATTATTAAAGATAAAAAAAAAATAGTAGTGGGTACAGGTAAGGATGAGACAAGCTGTCTGTGGCAACAGATGTGTGGCTTTACACCAGAGATCAAACAAATGCAATGCAAATCTCTTTTTACCCCCACAAAAAAATCTTCTATTTATCTAAAAATCGTCTTGTTCTATGAAAATGTATATATATATATAAAAGGGCAAATAAACAGAACATTGTAAATATTCCTTTAAAAGTTTAGCTAATAATAAATTCTTCAATATGTCAGGCAAAGTTTATTTAAAAGATTTTAGAAGTTAAAGCATCTTTAATTTTTAATCATTATGGAATTTCCATTATCCTCATCTCATGCTACATTTTGAATTAGCAGTTGTCAAAATAAATTTAGATGCCCTGATTGCTCTTACACTAGCTGCAGGTCAATGTTATTTATCATTTGAACTTTTAAATTCTTTTGGGGAATCTTTGGATGACATTTTGAGGAATTTAGTGGAGATTGGTCGGAGATTTTCAAAGGTTTACTTATTATTGCATTAATAACACTGTCCAGTTTGTTCACAAATTTAAATAAGTAAATTTTTATAGAATAAGATACATAATGTTTTTTTTTTCTTGGGCAAATTTTTTCTGTACCCTATTGTTGCATTTGTTTAACCTTTGGTATAAAGCCAAGTCTCAATATGTTTATCAAACTGCACGTGCAAAGCAGGCTTTTTACTTTTCATAAAAATGTGCATATTCCCTGTACTACCAGAGAAAGCCACATCCTTATCTGGCCATCTTTAAATTATCCTGCAATTATCATGTTGGCGCCATCTGATAAGTACGTCTACTGTCAACCAACAGCAGATAATCCTGTTAATATTGAGATTGTGCAGCACACTCATGTGTAGGTAAGATGTTTTTTGATCATATTATATCCACTACTCAGGGCATTTTGTCTGGCTGGAGCTCGTACTTTGTCCTGCTGGTATCCTGTGAGAAGTCTGTGCCTTGGGACTGTGTATGGATTTTATACCACAGCAACAAGGCTACTATCACAGCAGCAACCTGTTCAATAACAAATGATTCATGATTAGGACAAAATTAAATTGAGAGTCAGAATAGAAGTGGTACAATTCAACTTGAAGCCATTAGCCATTAGACTTCAAATGGCAAACAAATGTTCACTGATAAGAAAATGTGGCTTTATTTAAGTTCCAGTTTTGCTAATACTTTGGATAAGTGAATTAGCAAAACTATGAATAGTACATTTGGCTGAATAAAGATTTTACACTTCACTTTTCTAAATAATTGTTAAAAACATGTTAAAAATCTTTGACCCAGTCTTTGGCAAGTTTCAAAACCAATATCAACAACATGGTGCTGAAATTGGGGTTTTGGTATTATGTCCAAGCCAGGACTCCTGTCATAAATATTATCCTATGTTTGATTTTGTTTTTATAAAATAGAGAGATGTGCTAATTACTATCAGTCTACTGACTCTTTGCACTTGGTGGTGGCTAAATAAGTGTGTTACTAACTCTTCTATGGAAATGATCACAGGCTCATCATTACCAGAAACCCGCACAGTATAACCATATGTTTGGCTTATATGATTTTGTATGAAAGTTATTCCGTAGTTCTGCCAGGTATAAGAAATATAATGATATAGATAATGAACAATAGTATTTAAATGGTATTTTCTCATGGTTTTGATTCAGAAAGGCATTTATTGATGGTTTATTAGCACATGCTGTCACAACAATTCCACATTTTCTTTTGCCTCACCTCAATAGTTGCTAATGTAAAGATTATTCCAAGTAAGATCCGAAAGCAGTTCCTCACAAATTCCATTAAGATTGGCCCACATATCTGTTAAAGATAGATTGTATTACTTAAGTGTGAGAAGAGACTGACTGATAAAACATTTAAATACTAAACATTTAAATTGCTAAAACACCACATTGAAAAAAAAAACAGAGGCCATCACTGATTTATTTAATGTCCAGTCAATATTTTCAAGTTGATAAAAAAATCTGAGTAACATGATTTATCACTTACCTCAGATGTAGTCTGTCAATCCGCCAAGCGTTTACACTGGAAGATGCTACGCTAACATAAATAATTGCTGTTTTTACATTGTCAAACTCATATCCTTAAATAAATGAATGAACAGAAATGTCCCCCAGTCTGCTCAAAACACAGTCAGCTCTTGATTTGTTTTACCCAGACAGACTAATGTGATCTAGAGCGATGTATGGCTCATTTTGTTCTATAAAAAACAAAAATGAACTTCTAAGCACTGTTGAATAGTGAGGCAGTCATTGTAAACAACCAGTACTACTTTTGTCTTAGCACAATACGTGGTATCATTCTGCTGAAGACGACCAAAGGCAGAGCTATGTGAATTTTTGAACACACACAGAACCACTAACAGGTTAACCTGGCAAAGAAGAAATGCTTTTGTACTCTTAAAAAGGCAGATTTGGGATAGATGGATTTTGGACCAGTGACTCGCCAGATATTTCTTTTCTTCATTGCATGGCTTTATTGTTATTCAACATGTAGCATCTAGCCAACTGTCTTACAGTTCTGAGACCCTAGCTAAAAAACTACCATAGTATCCAAGTATTGGTTGATAAGTACTATAAAGTTGGCATTATCCACATGATAATGTAGTTCCACTTTCAGGTTAAATGTTTAAATAAGGTCGCTCTGCATCTGGGACAAATGACAAGACTGTTATGTTTTTTTTCCCCAAACTACTCCTGTAAGTGCAATTAGTTTATTTGTCAGCAGTGGTAAAATAATAAATAACTAAATATGGTATCATATTTCGTATATCATATAAGGTCCTCTATAGAGGGCAGTAAACAGCCTATAATCTTATGGATAGTAGTGATGATCCTCTAAAGACTTTTCCTGTCGGCTGCTTAGCACTTGGCACACTGAGATGAAGTATATCAACACGTTCTCGATGGAGCCATGGTAAAAAAGACATCAGCATCTTCTCCTGCAGATTATTTTTCACGAGAAGTAGAGTCGCTGCTGTGCTTTCTTCAATAATGTGGTGGTGTTGGTGGTCCGAGAGGGATCCTCAATGATTAGTGTGACCAGAAATTGGAAAGCAGGCACAATCAGAGTGGACAAGAGATAGGAGCCTATTCTGGCAGTCTGGGAGTGGTTGGTCAGAAAGTCCTTCATCCACAGACAGATAGGTTGTTAAAGTCCCAGTTCAGTGAGTTCAGGGACCAGTCGGCGTGGCATGACTGTGTTAAAGGCAGGGCCGAAGTTTATAAAAAGCATTCTCACATAGCTCTACTGGTGTTAAGCAAAACTGGTACGGGTCAAAACCAGCCTCTCAATGCACTTTATAATGGATTAAGTACTGCTGGACGGTCATTGTTGAGGCAGTTGATGACAGCCTTTTTTAATAGTGGCTTGACTGATTTTAAGCTAGGAAGGATAATAGATCTAGACAGGGACAGGTTAAAGATCTTTGTGAGCCTTTACGATTCTGTTACCCAACCCGGTGTTATGGGCCTTAAAGAGAGTTTTGACCTCTCTTGTCATCCAGGGCATCCTAATGTGTTTGTTGACAGTGACATTGTGTAGCAGAGTTGATGGGCAAACTTTCAAGTCATGATCCTCAAAGATGCCCCAGATCATCTTTTCAAAGCAATCCTGTAGCTGTGAAGAAGCTCCTGACATGGTAGGTTGAGCTTCCCCTGAGTGTAGTGTATGCTGGGATTAAAAGAATGGATCTGTGATCCAACTGGCCCAAGTGTGATACTAGTGTTGTCCTAAAACCAGTTATTTATTTATTTATTTATTTTAAATCATCAGGTGTATTTTCTCCCTGACAGCACATTAAATTGTGAGAAGTTCTTGTAAGTCTGCATGGTTAAAATCACCATCACGCTGCAGCATGGCCTGCTTCCAGATAGGCACTTTGTTATGTGTTTATAGCACTTAGCAAATACCCTAAAGCTTTGCTAGCATTAACATTGGGGGGGCGGGGGGTAATAAATAGCTGTTACTATGACAGTTGCAAGGCAGATGAAATGTTCAGCATTTAACCGGCTGGTACTCCAAGTCAGAAGTAGTATGTCTATGATTTTGGTATTGGTGCACCCCGCTACCCTTGCTTTTACCAGGGTCTTTGTTTCTGCCTCAGTGAAATGTTGTGGGGCCTGACTACGTCCATCATAAGGCAGGGTTGCCACGTCACTGTCACTAAAACAACAGTTCTCTGTGAGCTTGTCTGTTGAGATCAAGCTCCATTTTGTTGGTAATAGATCTGGCATTAGTCAGATGGGTAGTGGGGGTTTGTGCGGTTTGTTTCTTTAGCTTATCAAGTAGCCTAGACCTGTATGCTTGCTTTTGCTTCCTGTATCCGCTTCACCTCCTCCACTTGCCAAAACTGGCAACAGTTCATGGGGAGACTGGTGTTATGGTGTTCTTGTCCAGAATGTTGTGTGAGTGTAGAAGCTCATAACAGACCATTTAAGCTGGGATCTAATTAGCAATAGATCCTGATGAGTGTAGGTGAAATTCTTACAACCAAACATTACATTGATGATCAGGCATAAGAACAAATACAGTCAAAAAAACACCAAAAGGGAAACCGCAGAAGCCGCAGTGTACTTGCTTGCCGCCCTCTTTGCTGTTCTGTTTCCTTTCTTCCAGAGGCTTGTATTCGGGCTTTAAAAAAAGTCTGCGCAAATGTTTTTTTCCAAACCTCCATGTTTCTTTTTAAATGTTTTAGCATTTTCCGCTTCGTACTGTCCACGTACTCCCAGAGTGGGTGGCCTGTCCATTGATCTGAGAACACAACCATCTTCTTCCTTTGATTTATTAACGTTTTTATTTTCCATTTTTTCCCAGTTATGTCTTCTTGACAGCTGCATATCCTTCTGACCCACATTAAAGTATGATGGACAGATACACCTGTGTTTTTTTGCAGATATAAAGCATTCTCTTATCTTTTTATTATTGTTGTTCTGATGGCGATCTGATCTGACCTGGTGCTCTACCAGGTTTTGCTTGGATGTTAAGAGCATTTTAATAATTTTTAAAAACATTTCCTAAAATGTATTTTTCTTTGGCCTGCCCCTTCCTGGTACAGTTGTGACATCCCATTAAAGGATACGTCATTTATCTAAACATCTCTGAAACATTTCAGGAATGTTAATAATAGTTAATAATTTGTACTTTCTTGACTGGAATTTTGTATCGTAAAACATTAAACAGACTGCAGTAGCTGTCAGACTCTCCAACAGTGCTTTACTAACCCTGGAAATCTACTATTAAACTGTCAGACTCCAAAATCACAATTCATGTTACTCACATCTGTGGTATACATTCAAATGCAACACATTTAAGTGGTTGCAGCTGGTACTGATAGAGGTGTAAAACCATACTATTTAAATATTAGTGAGGGCCTTTAAGAAAGCTGTGAAAAGCACCGTTAATCACTTACCATCCTATACACATAGAAATCCATTTCCTCGGGTGATGCCGTTTCACTGTTAGAATTTCTGATCCCCTGCATAAAGAAAACAGTTACAAAGACACTAATAGACCTGCTGACAGTTTAATGCTTAGCTCAAACATAGTCATCTCAATAGAATAGGAACTGTTTTATAATGGACTGAATGGCTTTGTTGTTTTAAACATTTACCAAAATTCAAAGACTTGCTTCATCACATTTAAATATCAAGTTATCATATACAGCATTAGATCTGATATCTAATGCTGTATATGTAATATCTGATATTGATTTTGTTCAAATTGCAGTTTGCAAATTTCTGCAGAAAGGAATGTTAAAGTTAAACATTAATGTTTTTTTATATAGGCTTTAAGTTGTGGTATGCAATATGGGGAACAATTGGACAAAAACATATATAAATAAAGTGTATATTATTTAATTAATTTTACAACACCTTATACATACAAGGGCAGTAACAAACATTATACCATGCGCAATTACTGTGTATTTTATTAGTAAAGAAAGACTTTAAACACCACTGTTACCATACCTCAATGTTTTGGACCTTTGTCTTTGAAACTCTGACACAGTCTGGGTAGTTTGGAGGACATAGACATGAATGTGGTATATGATCATTCCAATCAGTGTAATTATTCAGACCACAGCATTGAGCCTGTTAGCAAAAAGAAAGACAGAGATAAGAGACTAATGTACTGCTATATTTGTATTTGTTCGAGACAACTTTTTGCCATTTTGAAGCATGTTAAACCAGGAATAAGGTGCATTGCCACCATACATTTCTACTTAAACCTGTTACAACATTATTAGCAGTATACAAAAGCAAGTCAGTAGTCATACAAATACTAGTAGTTATATGTACCCTGTGTTGCAGTTTGTTGAGCTCTCTCCATAACACTGGATCTGTGGAAAGATCTGTAGTCATTCTGCCAAAACTCAGTTGAATCTCACTCTCCACCTGATTAAACGACAGCAATGTCTATTTAGTATTTCCGCCATAAGAAAAGCATGCTAAACAGCACTAAACTTTAAACACTGTTAATGCAGTTTAAGAATGTAAGCCCAAACCTGTGGCTGCTTAAGAGTTGCTATGATTGCCAGGACTGTGAGGACAATGAGCTTAATAGCCATGAAAACACTGTACTGTGGAGAAAAGTCAAACATACAAAACACATGAGCTTACATTATATATTGTGTCTCAGAAGTAGAAGTTATACTCAGAAGTTATAAACAGACTGTGTGATTGGAGACAGGTGGAATCAATACTCGAACTAGACTAGTGATTGCTTGACTGTGAGTGTGACAACATTGGGTGATGGACTCTGGGAAGCAGAGTTGGGGAGAGCAGTAAGTCAGGGAGACCCGGAAGCCTGACATTATCTAGTTCCTAATTATTACTATACACTCAGGGTAGCATTTCAGTTATATACTGAATGCGTATTAAAGATGTTAAATGCATACTTGAGAAAATGCACATTTTTCTGGAATGTACTTTACTTTTTCATAATCATCTATCCATAAACTATGCATACAAGCCTAAGCAAATAGGCTACCTAAATGTTTAGTCTGTTCTCTTATGTGGAGGTTCCAGTCTTTTCCTCAAGAACCAGCTATTTTTATTCTGTTCCAGCTTCTTACAAAGCTGAGCCAAATAATCAGCCAAAAATAAACTGTAATTTCCAACCTTACTCTTAAATATAGCTGATCAGTCAAGACATGTTAGGTGTATGAAGTTTACTTCTTTAGATTTACACTAGTGCAAGACTCCTTCGGATAGAAAGAAATTTTATTTGGGTGCCAGTCAACATTAGCTGAAAGGCCTGGTCTAACTGATTTAGTTTGTTCTCCAAAAATTGTTTTAATGTTTTTGCAACATGATAAGGTTTTAAATGTGTTTTGGTTTTGGAGCATTACATAGATGGAATGATGACATAGATTGAATTATGTTATACTTGTATTTTTTGTGAGTTTTGCAAGAAAAAAACAAATAACTTAGAAGTACAATAACAGTGAAAAGAACTATAGGAATAGGGTGGAGAATTAACTATTTTCTGTCAATGATGGGTAGAGAGGGTAAGAAAAAAGAGATCCTCCCCTCAGATACTGTCTCCTTTGACCTTTAGCTAATGAGTTAAACCAGTTATATGGTAGATTTGAACATGGGCACAATGGTTTGGTTTGGGATAATCTGCACAGTGTTGATAATAGTAGCTATACACCCATTATACACATGTCATCAGAGGCCACCTGATAACTTTCATTGGTAATGAATTGCAAATTCATGAGCTTTCATTTTTTCTTTATAAATATTCCGATAACATGACCCTTGTTTATTGAAAGAAGGGGATACTTATAAGGAGCATGCATACTTTATAAATGATCAGATTGATATAGTGTTATAAAAAGTGCTCTTAAAACTAAGGAGATGGTAATCAGTATTAATAACATCCTAATTTGCATAAATAAATTGAAGATAAATAATCAGCAAGTTGAAATTTTGCAGGATTTTATATATTTGAGAATCCTACTTGATAGAAAATTGAGGTTTACAACCAACTTTTTAAATCTGTAAAAAGGCCATTTATTGCATGAACTCCTGAGAAAACTGAACAGTTTTTCTAGAGACTGGAGATTCGTTACAGTTGGTCTATAGGAGTCTGGTTAATAATGTGTTGGCTTATTCAATAAAAAAAATGCACAAATAGTTGCACACAAAAGGAATTAACCATCAGAAATGAAACCTGGTGGGTAGGTGTCACACTGTAAGTCATGCAAATGATTGAAGTTTCAGGCTCGGCTGTGCATATGATGTAATAATTAACTGCATAGGATGGATTATAGGCATATAGGTCTAGATTTTGAAGAATCTAAAAAACATTTCTGGTAACTTTTATCTTCATTCTGAATTGCATTGCAATCCAACACTTCCTTCTGGGTGCAATTTATATAACATACATATGTTATGGTATCCTTGGGGCTAAGGATAAGACCAAACTGGCAGGGATTGTGAATGTGTAAAATCATAGGTAAACCACAAAAAACAGTTATGTGAGATCTACTTGATAAATATATCTTGTAATTTTTTCCTATGGAAATTTTCTAATGAATAAATAATCTGATTCCTGGTGTATTCAAAGCTTTTCGGTCTGTTTTTATGTGTTATGTTTTGTTTCTGTATGTATAAATTTCTGATTAAACTGCAGATTATGTTTAAGAGAAGCACTTTTACTATTACCCAACAAAATAGAAAAATAGAACATTTCAACATATTAGAAGTTACCATTTCCAGTTTTTTTACGTTAAATACTGTAATGTTACTTTAGTGAAGGATGCTGATGGACATATGGATGTATCGCAGTAGTAATTAAATAAATTAATTAAAACTAAACCATGGTAAATCAAATTAAACTAATGATTATACTATGTTGGTTAGATAGGTGCCTGTAAGAGATATTAGATTTGCATTTCATAAAGATGTTTCACAGTAGTGATTTAATACATTTTTTGGCTATTGTAATCAAATGTACAGGGCAAAATGTGAATATCCACCGAATATCCAATGGCAACCTAATTTTACTGAGTGTGAGAGGGAAGCTTATGATTCCCCTTTCTGATTAAACAGTAGCAGTAGCAGAAGCTCTGTACAGTTATAGCAGAAACTCTACCTATGCAGTGCTGTCACGGAGCAGTCTAGTCAAGTTTTTTATCAGTGTTAGTCCGGCAAGTCTCAGATCCTTAAATTTGCATCTTGAGTCTGACACAAGTCAGATGACAGATCTTCTGACTGATTAATCTGATCTATAGTACATAAAATTATCAAACGATTTAGAAAACCTGGAGAAATTTCTGTGCACAAAGGAAAAAAGGGTCATGGTCAATATTGGATGCTGGTTCTAGAAATCACGGCATAGGCTCAGGGACTCTTTCAGAAATGATTGTTTGTGAGCACAGCTTGCAATGCAATCCACAAATGCGAATTAAAGTTGTATGCAGGACAAAGCCATGTATGATCGAGAAATCTTCTCTGGGCCAAAGCTCATTTGAAAAGGATTGGTGTACAAAAGAAAATGTTCTGTGGTCAGATGAATTAAAATGCAGTATTAGGGCCTATGGCAAGGGCAGCTTACACATCTGGAAAGGCACTATCAATGCTGAGCAGTATATGGAGGTTTTTGAACACAGCTGGCCTGCCTGCAGGAAACAAAAAAATCTAGCAAAGAGCACCCGGACCGTTGAACAACTACAATCCTACATCAGACAAGAATGGGACAACATTCCTCTCCAAAAACAGCTATTGGTCTTTTCACTTCCCAGATTTTACAGACTGTTGTTAAAAGAAACTGGCCTGCCTGCTGTCCAGGCCTTTCACCAATAGAAAACGTTTGGTGTATCATAAAGCAAAAATCTGGCAAAGAACATCCAGGACTGTTGGGCAGCTAGAATCCTACATTAGACAAAAACGGGACGACATTCCTCTGCCAAAACTCCAGCAATTGGTCTTCTTACTTCCAAGACATTTGCAGACTGGGAGATTTTAGAAATACCCCTGGGGTTGTAGACAGATGTGTGGATGGAATATCTACGTAGAGTAGAATTCCTTGACTTGTCCAAGCATATCAGACCTCCTATGATGCAAGTCAATCATTTTACACTTAGGTCTGGTTTTAGACTGTGAAATAATTGCCAATTACTGAGGCTACATAAATATTAAAAACTAAACATTAAATAAACATTTGACCAACACAGAATAACACAACAATGATATATTTACACATTTTTAAGCTAATACCCACAACTATTTACTTACTGCATTCCCTGGGTGCTGTGTGCGTCACTGCTCTGCACCGCCACAGCCAAACAAGCCACAGTGGTATATAAATTGCAAGCCTAAATCATTAAACACTTGAATCAAATAACCTTAAATAAACCTTGCTTTTGTGGTTTCTAACAGTGTGACAAGGATGACCAAGGTTAACCACAAAGGTTCGGTGTGAGTGCAAGTACATGTAAAACTTGTTGATTAAGTATCAGTATCACATCTCTATGAATGCCCCACAAATATTGCTGTTCACCAAATATTTAGTCGATAAGACAGGAGTACGGATGTTAGGTTCTTTTGGACAGCTCTTTGCTAAAAACAAAGGGCGCCAACTCAAGAATCATTCTTTATATTGTTATGCCTACATTTAATTGCCTGGCATAAATCCACTCTTCCAGCCATTCACATCAGATAGACGTTGTTGTATTAGGTTTCTTAAAGGCAGAATGACTAGGATTCGTTGGTTGCTGTTTAAAGAGAGAATTTGCTCTAAGTCAAGTGAGCTACAGAGTATAAAAAGGGAGAAGTGATGAGAATAATGTATATAGCATGAAAGCTTTCTAGAATTTAAGTCATATAAAGAGGCGGAGTCACATAAAGACCACTTGATCTACTAACAACAGTGATTCATGAGGTTAGTTTCCTTGACAGGGATTAAGCATAGTTCTAGACTACACAGCATGGAAAGAAAGAACGGAAAATATAGTCCAGTCTACGCTAATTCCTGATAGGGAAACCAACCCATTGTGTTCTGTATAAAATATAATTGATGTGTTGTCATTTATTTACCTTAAATATGGCCAATCTAAATCCACTATAACTCTTCAAACTAACTATGTAAAAATGTTCCTTGCCTTAAATATGGAGAAAAGTGCCTGCTCTTATGTTCCCTATTGTGTTCCCCCTGTGCTTTTCAGTGCCTTTGACTTGTAAGCAGAAAATCAGCAAAATATTCCTTAAATCATTTTTATCTCTGTAGAAAACATATATGTTTATAGCCTCTATAAATGTTTAGGCCTCCATATTTAGACAAAATGTGCCACATTGTTATTTGAGAACCATTCCAGTGGAACTACTTACCTGATAACACACATTTCAAAAGAAGATTTGTGAGTATAAAAAAACTTTTAAAAGCTGAGGTGACATAGTGTCCTGCAAAAAAAAATAGAAGGTCTGAAGGTCTCCAGAAACACAGGTGTGCATGTTGTATGAAAAAAAGTGTAAAAGGAAAAACTAACCAACAGCAGAGGCAGCACTTGCACTTTGTAAGCTCCATACAGTCCTAGGATAGACAGCAGGATGGTTGCCAGACCGAATCCAACACTGAGGAACACGCCATAAGTCCAGCCCTAAAATGGAATATTTGAAACATGTACACATTCTGCTGGAAGGTAAGTATCAAACTACATGTGCTTGTATGTGCAAAAACTGAGCTGTGTTTACAAACCCTACAAGGGTAAAAACTCATTTGCTAAATTGGCTTAGTGTAAAAGACAAATGAGTGAACACTGTTTTAAAACAAATGTAACATATAATAAAGATAAACAGTAAGATAACTGCAGTAATACAAACTCAGTACTGACTAGAGTTTTCCAAAAAGAGCACAAATAAGGGTATTTTACTTGCCTCCAAAGGTGCACCTTTAATACTGTTTGCAACTATACCAAACAGAAGCAAGATCACCCCAAAGATCTGAAGACAGAAGGTGGACAGGAATGATTTCTATTATAAGAGGTAAAAGCACCTCCACATTTGTCTTATCTATTAAAGCCCAATGAGAACACCTGAGCAAATCTCTTACCGCAAGCAGAACATTGAGAACGATGCATAGTCCTCTCATGTACGTGCTCCCTTTAGCCATTCTGAGTAGAGCGAGGGCACTTGGGATCCAGCCCTTATGATAAATAAGCAGAGGTCCAGGCCGTGTTTGTAATGTGGTTTTTGGCAGGGGCCAGGCTGATTTAGTGCTGTTTAAAGATACCTCATCGAAATGTTTTGGTTATAGCAGTGGAAAATGACCAAATTTGGAATCCTGAATGCCTTTACTGGACCCGAGAGCAAATCTCCATGACATTCTTGGCCACAAGAAAGGCTGCGTTCGAGTGGAAGCACCTTGCCGCACAGCTGCTCAGCCTCTGGTAAACAGGGTGACTGTTTCTAAAGAGTTTTGCTAAAATTGGTAGTGGGATAAGTTAGGTTTAGGGTGTATTTCCTCAAATTATGAGAAATTCCTAAGACCTCTGGAGTACATAAACAAACTCTCAGTGCCAGCAGTTATTATCTCATCACATACACACCCACCCACACACACACACACACACACAGACGCACACACACACACACACACACAGACGCACACACAGACGCGCACACACACAGAGAAAAAAAATCTAAACATGCATGCCATTTAGCTCAGCACATATCAGATTTTAACGCAGTTGACTGAAGGGTGAGAATTTCCTCTAGATCTTGACCAATCTAGCCTTTTTCTCAGAGACTCAGGAGCCAAATTGTATAAGAGTAATAGAATTTGACAAAAAGAAGACATGAGATGTCTCTTTGCGTCAGGAGAAACATTTGAGCAGCAGGGGATGTGTTCCAATTGGTTTTGTTGTTGTACGGGATAAAAACAGAGGTCAGAGATCTGTTTTAGATTTTGCTTTCCTATGGGAAAGAAACCTTAATAATGACTTCCCCATAAGAACTCAAGTGACAAAGTTTTGGTCCAATGCCAGTGCACTTCTGGATATTTAATGCAAAACTAAATATTTGCACATCTGATATCAGGGTAGGAGTGAAAGTCATAAACAAACAGATAAATAAATAATTATATAAGCAAACGTTCATTCACTTGTTCATTCATTCATCTTTAGAGCTGCTTATCCTTCTGGGTAGCATGAGGTGCCTATTGCAGCTCACTGGGGGGAAGGCAGGACACACCCTGGACAGGCTGCCAGCCCATCACAGCTCAGACATGTAGAACAAACAAATAAACAAGGTCCAAATGTAAAAGGGCCCTCCTGTATGTTGTGCCTGCACTATCTATGGTGTAATAAATTACATTTTTGTGTTGATTGTAGGTGCAATATAATCAAACATGAGAAATAAGAGTATATTTTCACTAGAGTGATATTTGTGATTCTTTTCCCGAGTTAGTCTTTGCATTCCATAAATGAAAGTCAGTTCCATTTCCTTTTAAAAGTTTTATATTTTATTAAACAGATAACAGAAAATAATCATTATTAGTTAATGTTTTTGTAATTGAATTTTGCAATTAGTGTATTTACACAATACCCATTCTAATACTACAATAACAGAGTGCAAAAGCTGTTGTCTAATCTAAGCCCTTATTGGACGTTTTTAGGACATATCCAGTACCTGTCAGCTTCAGCTAGTGATCTGAATTGCCAGACTTGGAGGCAATATTTGCAAGGCTCTGGGTCAGTTTTGAAGTGGGCGTTTACAAGAAATCAGTATTTAGGCTTAAACCAATTGTTATTTCACTGTTAATATCAACTGTTAGACTAGGACCAAGAACAGACAAACTAGTTCTGTTTAGGTAGAGGAAACACTGGGAGGAGATAGCTGGGAATTCATAGATACCTGACTATTTAAAACGTATTTGCAAATAGCATTCCAATAGCAGTGCAACCATCAGGTTAAAAACTTTAAGTAAACCATTTGTAAATATTTTCTCATGCATACTATATGTCAATTGGCATTTGATTTGGTCAGAAGGTTTTACAGACTTCAAATTTCATTTTACGGGTGTGATGATGGACAAACAGGTTGTGACGAGCGCTGAGCTAAAATCAAGGCGAGGTCTATTTAACAGATTTGTAATCAACCATAGCAGCAACAAGAGCAAGGAAGACATAACAGAAGGGCAAGACAGGGTCAGAGTAAAGAAACAAGCGGACGTGGAAAAACTGGAAAACAATCAGAACAGCACAAGTACCAAAAGGGCAAAGACAAAACAGTAAATCAGTAAAACAGAACAACGTTCTGATTGGCTTTTTTACAGTGTCTGCAGGTTTATATGTCAGTAGTATGTATAATGTACATACATGGAAGAAACACAAAAACACTTGGGCTCATCATTTACTGGCTACTTTCTCCTACATAGGTACACTTTGGTTTATAATTACTAATCATCGTCTTGTTTCTTCATAGTTTTTCAATTGTCCTCTACCCTGACCATCAGCTAGCCACAGGACTAGGCTAGCAGAGGGTTTGACATTAAGGGGGACACTTTTGCTACTATGAATCAAAGCCCACCCCGTCCAGTATTAGCTAGCTATAAGCTGATTCAACTGTAACTAAGAAAGTAAAACACTGCATGTATAGTGACATGAAACATTTGTGAAATTACAATAAACAGCAACTGTGGAATTACAGGAAAAAGCAAACTGCATTTCTCTCCTTTTTTCTCTCTTCCAAAAGACTTATTACAGGCAAGCAAAATGTTAATGAAATATGACCCAAGATTATTGATGTTGACAAAGACAAGGGGTGAAGAACTGAGAGTCAAACAGTTTGTTGATTCCCCCGCTTTAATGTGGCCTTCAAATGGTGTCAGTTTGATACTGATTGCATCCTTATAGAAGACGTGTGATAACACAAAGGATTAGGTTTTGTTGTAGGGTACGTTATATTAGCAGTCTCGATAACACTACAGCATTGGTGTGCTTGCCTCAAAGAGAACTCACTTCGGTGGCGTGCGTACAAGGTAACAGGTGCGTACAAATCCCATACAAACAGCATTAAATATGACCACTAGCCTGTCAAAATACTTTCAACAAAACTATTATTTTTCAGTGTGTCATGCAGTGGAAACTACTGGAGATTTGATATTTTCATTAAAAAAGGGTTTATTATTTATAGTATTGTTTGTAATTATGTGCCAATAGATTGTACAGTATACTATATATTTTTCACTGTATTGTGTGCAAGTCTATAAAGGCATTTTATTTGTTTTTAACAAAGAAATGTTAAATTCAAACATCATTTATAAATCATAAACCTATTAACATATAGCTAGAAATCCATGCACATTTGTGTGATTCTTAGAAACAAGCTGAAAACTACTTCTAAAAATTAAACTGTGGTGAACGATATGGACTAAAGCAAAGCCATGTAAATAGCTGTGAAAGATGCATTAGAAAAAGAGTCTTCAGTAACAGAGCTCTTCTTTATCTCATGTGATATTCCTCACATTTGACCTGCTTCTCTGAGCAGGGAGGATCCATGCTGGCTTAAGCTATAAAATGTTGTGGGAGTAACACAAGTTTTAGGATTTGTGCTGTGTTCCTAACAACGTTATACGTTCTTTGGGTAGGTACCATTTCCATGCTCTTTTATAGTCTTTTTTTATACTTTAAGTCACAAATAGCTAAGGTATTTTTCTGCATTGTTAAATTTTGCATTCAAAGCCATATTTGTTAATTTCATTAAATGTAACACGCTCCTTATTAACACTTACAGCACCTGCCACTTATAAAACTTGGTGACAATATGCTAAATTGAATGATTTTTGTTACCCAAAGGTTTTTTCACCTGCATAATAATCAGGTTGAGCATTAAAAGGCTTTTTAGGGTATTTATATAATGTATTTTAGTAATACTAATACGTTAGATTTCATTTGTAGGAGCAATTATTAGGTTACCATGAACATTAATTTAGGCTTACTGCTGTATGTCATCATCATTTTCATTTATATATTGCCTTTACCATGCTCATTCTATGTTGACAATTATTAATCATTTTCATTAACCTATTTTTAAGAAAGAGCAAAAGGTTAAATTTAAGTACTTCATTTTGAACATTACCACTTCATTTATTAAGGCACATGGGTTATATTTTTAACACAGTGATGAAAACTGCAAAAAAAATAGGTTTTCAAAAATAATTTAGGATAAAGGAATAATTTCACTTATTGGCACATTACACAAAAAAAGGAAAATCAACTTTGAGGTTAGTTGGCCTAATGTAATTAAGACACAACAACATAAACAAACATTAGATTATATTAGGTGAAGTAAGTTAGTAAATAAACAGTTACAGAATGTTTAAAATAGACTGACCTAACATCTGCAAGAAAATATTAAAACATTAAGCAAAATTTGATAAATGTAATGTAAACAAATATTTCTTGACAAATTGGCTCACTCTTGGTTAATTACGCTTGTGTAACCTCCACCACCCAAGGGCTTACTGTCTGCATCAGTTAACATCAGGTAGCTTTCCAGCTACTTGTTATGTTACTTTAGTCCCTGCCTGGAACTTGGCCTTGATCATCATTCATCATTCCAGACAGTGCCCATACTTTAATGGCTTCTACCTTTTCTGTCTTAATGTACTGAGCCTTGATCATCAGTGGCCTGCCATTTCAGCACCAGGTGTTGGTCTTTCTGTCTCAATCCAATATTTGAGCAATGGCATTTTTTTTTGTTCTAGAACTCTTGCCTCCAAAACAAATAGAGCATGGTTATGCTATAAACCATTGTGACAAAAATAAATAATAATTGCTTCTTTACAAAATAATTTAATATCATATTTAAAATAATAGACATTGAATTATGGTAAAACATAACACTGAAACTAATTACTATTGAAAATGAAACACAATCAACACTAACTCACCAGTAGCTGTATGCAAGCAGTGACCAAAACAGTGCACTAGAGAACAGCTGTTAGGTGAAGTAGCTTTTACTATATTTGCCCTGCTGTCTGTGGTGATGCACACATGGTTGTTTTCATTTAGACTCTAAAAGACAAGCTTCAGTCCTCTGGAAAATATTCTGTTTCCAGGCATTTACTCCGAAAGCCTTATTTACCATCTATAAAATGAAAAATCCAAAAGCTAATTTACGGCTCATGTGTGTAACTCGATCAGATGTCAGAGTTGGTGGCAAAGTGAGTTAGTGAGTCATTTGTTTTCTATGGATTCTCTGCACTCTGAATAATATTGGGGAAGCACTGTCTTTGAAAGTGCTTGCGGGTCCGGACAACATAGTGGGAGTAAATCATGTTCTGGTATTTTCCATTTAATGCTTTTAAGTGAAGCTATTGTATATTCTTTCAATGTATTTACTTATTGCTAATAGATTTTCCCCCAGGCCTACGTAAAGTATCACACAACTCAGTCCTCAAACATACAAACTGCAGTTCCCACAGCTACAGTGGGGAAATCCCTTACAGCAGAAAAGAAAAGATCCTCTACAGCAGGGAAGATCTAGATCTCCCTCCTCTACTGTACAGTGTGTCACACAGGTGGCGGGCCTGGGAAGCCTCAAAGACCAAAAATGTCCTTAGCCACACAGGGCGTCTGGCCTAAGAAACCATGTAGCTGTTATGTAGTTTTGCTTAGGCTTGGCATGGTGCTGCTATAAAGTATTAAGCAATAGTATAAAGTTATTAGATTAAGTGTGTGGAGGGGTGAGGCACCGTCTGGTGGACCAGATCAAACATCTAGAGAATTTCCCTTGAAAACATAAGACAATAGAAATCCAGATAACAAGCTATGGTATCTTGTTTCTGAGATAATTAAGCAAAATCTCATGACAACCACTCTTACCCAAAACCCAGCATTAAAACAATAAGTCCAGTCACTGAAAAGCTCTCCCAGGCCTGGGGCAGATATAGCAAAAAAAAATTGTATACTTAACTTTTCCACAAGATACTGTTGGATCTGTTCAGCAGAAACCACTTTGGCGGCACTATTGTAATCACTTCCAGAAGTTTGATGCCCTAGAGTTAGACAAACAAAAGACAAACAAATTTCCATTTTGGGCCAATGTAGACAGGTCCACCTCAAATGACAACAAATTTTAGTCTAAAATGACAACAATGATACTCTAGCTGACTAGCCAAAATCTAACACTGACTAGTAAGAATTAAAATGATAAATTATCTGTAAATTACTTTTTACTAGAGAAGTTTACATTTTCACTAGTATAAATTGCATTATTGGTTGTCAAATCTTAATTACAATATAGACTTTTTTTTACTAGTAACAATAAATATTCCTGATATCTATTATGAAAATGTAACTCAGTGATAGATTATTATGACCAGTCAAATTGGTGTTCTGTCTAGTTATCAGTTCACTTTTAGATTCAGATTTAAAACAGGCTTCTTCTAGTCAGAACTGATGTTAAGGACATGCCTCTTTTCTCTGTCACATCCTTAGTGCAGATTCTTCACACTACATTCCAAACGTTACTCATGCTATGGGTCTGTTCCCTACAATTATGTTTGCTTAATGGCATTACAGCATGGTTGCTCAATTATGTAGAGTTAAAGTAGCGTTATCTTTCATCACATATCTTGAGTCAGCCTATCCTTGCAATCAGTATTTCTGACATTAGCACAGTGCAGACTAGTGAATGAAGCAGTTCTCTTACCAAGTTTACCCACATTTCGCAGGAATTTTATAACTGATACAATAATATATACATTTTATAGTTTGTGAAATTGTATGTAGCTTATTTAGTTAAACTCTCCTTAACCTTTTTAATTTGTTATGTCAATTCATATATTCACAATTTGTTCTAAACATATGACCATATTTAATACTTTAAATAAGTGAGATTCTTCCTCTACTCTTCGTTCCTCTCCACTACCTTCCATCTTGGGCCCCACAATCCTGTTTATACCTAATGTCTCTCTCATAAATATGCATCTCACAAATTTGCAAGTGATCTGAAACATAATATGGACTAGTAAGAATTAGTTGACTATTGACTATGACCTGGAGGAAACACACACCGACACATGAGGCACAGAAAGGACACCTCAGCCGGGAATAGAACCCAGGCATCAGTGCTCTCTATTCCTCTCTCTCTCTCTTCCACAAACCAACTCCCACTAAATTTGTTTAGTTAATTTTTTTTTTATCTGATAATCTTCTTTGTAGAGTATGATATACAGGGGAGCATTTCAGTGTATCCTTTATAATTTTATCAAGAAGAGAGCAGTTCTTGTTTTCAGGGTCTAAATATGCAAACTCAGAAACTTCTATCTGAATTGGGATTACTGGAGGAGAATATGTCCTAGCTGAGCATCCTATGGCATTAGTACAGATTTCAACCAATTAATTTTATACCCTGAGAGTGAACAAAATAGATTAAATAAAGAGATTACATTTGGGAAAGATCAAATATGATAAATGTAACCAAATATCTTCAGCATAAAGAAGTGCACACATAAGCAGAATTATGAATACCCTTACGAATAGAAAAAAATATTTGCTCCGGCTGTCTCGAATTTGAAGGGTGCCTTTTCCAGATTGCATGGTTCATGTTCAATTAGACTTAGGGCTCATCCATTTTTAGGAGCTTTGCTCTTAGCAGTTCTTGGACGTTTTTTAGCTGTGTACTTTGGATCACCATCTTGTTAAAGAAACAATAACCTGCAACTGAGACGTTGCTTTCTGGCAATGGGCAAAAAATTTCGCACCAGAATGCCTTGAAATTTCATTGTACCCTGCACAGAGATTTAAAACACTAACCCAAAACATAAGTGAGCCTCTTCTATATTTTACAGTAAGCAATTAATTTTGTGCCCCGAGAGTGAACCCAATAGACAGTATGCTTCATTTTGGCTGAAATTAATGAGAACATAGAGCTGATGTGACTTGCCAAACAGTTTTGTGTCATCTGTCCATGGGTCGCCTGTACATTCCCCAGGGAGTTTTGTGGCTTGTCCATTAAATTGACTTTGGCTAAGACAGCGACGAATGGTGCGATCTGACACTGATATATGATGGGCCTGAAGGTCACCTCTAATCTTTTTGGAAGTTATTCTGGGTTCTTTAGCTACCAGTCGTATTATACATTTCTTCAAGTTGCCATCAAGTTTCCTCTTGTGGCCACACACAGGCAAGCTGGCTACTGTGATGCTAAATACAGAACACAGCTTAGTTTGACCCTGTGGTCAAATTATTTATAATCTTTTCTAGGGGTACCATCATTTTTGTCCAATTTCATTATTTTGTTTTTTAAAATGATTCTGGTGAACCACAATACAAAACAATGTCCAATTTCCATTAGTTGATTTTCAGTACATTTTTATTTAATATTGCTTTTATCAGTTTCAAGTTATTCCAGTGGCCATTGTGGGTTTTTATATTACTACATGAGTAGAGATTGCTTTAAAAAACCTAGCATTACAACACAGAGTTACACCTACAAATGCAGCACCAAGTGGCTGGTGTAGCACAGAGGTTAATGCCAATACCCGTCCAGGAAGCTATCGTCTCATGTGGGAGACTGGGGTTTGATTCCCAGTCTGGGTGACTATGCTGGGCTACACCAATAAGAGTCCTTGGACAAGACTCTTGACATTGCATTGGCCTACCTGAAATTTGAACTGAAGAATTAAGAGCGTCAGCTGAGTGTAAATGTTACTTAAAAGTTTACTGTGCCCAATTTTTAGCCTCATGTTAACCCTGTCCAGAAGCAGTGTTGACTTTTCTGGGTTTGGAGGCATCTGGTAATGTGGCATTGGAAATGTGCATTGTGGTCAAATGAATCAATATTCCAAATCTTTTTTTTTTTTTTTTTTTGAAGAACAAGAAATGAACAGAGTCTGCTTTCTTAGTCTGTTCCCTGAAAAAACACCTGACCTGTTTGTCTGTAATGGTGATAGAAGGCAGTGGAGAGGGGTATTGGGAGGCCACGTTTTCATTGATTTGTTTTTAGACTTTGTGGTTTAAGGATTTTGCCTATGTGAGTAGATGAGATGGCTGAGGGAATGTCAGAGTTGCACATGAGGGGCACAGACCTGCTATGCATCGTCTGGTGGTGCAGTAGCAGTGGTCAAATGTTTTTTTCTCTGGTGGACAGCTGATTTTTTTTAGTTTTGGTAATTCAGTACTCTGATGTGGTAGAAGTCTCCCATAATGATAAATCTGTGTGTCTGTTTGACTCTTATTATGTGGTTAGCCACCTGCTGTTGTGCTACAGGTGGGGGGACAATGATCCTGACCAGATCTGTTATGTAGAATGCCCTGCAATTAATAAGAGTTTCCTATTTAGGAGAAGATACTGTATGTCTTGGGAGTAAATGTTGTATGTTACTGCACCATCTGTAGTTAATGTAAAAACGTGCTCTTCTGCTATTGGTTTTCTGACACAAAGCAGGATTACAGTTTGCTCTGTACAGTGAGAAACTCATCAGGAGAAGTTTCAAATAACCATATCTGTAACATTGGGAGAGACAAAATGGGGAGAATGCATGTGCAAGCCTTTGGTTTTATTAAAATCCACCAAGGTGACAAACCACCAAGATAACAAAAAGATTAACGCAAACAAACAAAATGCTTAAACATGAAGGAAGCAAAGCTGCAACAACAAACACAAAACAGGGCCTAACAAACAAACCACCAAGCAAACACGAAGGCCACGAGCAGTGGTATAAGTACATAGAGGACACTTAGTTTTAGAGCCATTCGAGAGCCACTCATACTGGAAATACTCCTAGGGACTAAGTCACTGAGTGAAAAGCTGGCTGTGTCCTAAATGTAATAAATGCATTTTACTTATATGGTATTCTGAGACGAGAATGCTACCATATCCAAATCTAATGTTTGTATAAAAGCCTGCCTGCTGAGGTTCCTCTGTTTGACTGTTTTTTGAAGGCAGTGTAGATTTAATCTTCGCCGCCTTACACATCCCATAATAATCTGTGAGCGCCAGTTTGGTTAGAAAATAAATAACAGAAGAACTGAGCACTGACACAGTGGTGTCGTCCTCAGCGCTTTCCTGGCGGCCTGTCAGTGGGTAAGGAGAGTATTAGACAAAAATGTAATTTTCATTGCTCACTTTCCACTCACAGTCTAGTTTACTTATTCAACCTTTATTTCTCATAGTTATTTTTTGCAAACAAGTTTAGTAAATAATACTTTTTGAGCTACATCATTTTAACATCATGGCTAGTCCTAGGCATAGTTTTTTCTGTCTCAGTTGTTTGTAATATTTGTTTTAGTTTAGGTTGTAAAATTAGAGGCACACATATACACATTTTAAATCTGTTTAAGGAGATTAAAAAATAGTTATAATGGCTATGTCTAATTCTCATAAAACTTTAGGGGCTTGTGTAAAAGCCCACAGAGGTTAGTGTCAATTAGTCACCTGGAGTATTGAGCTGAAACTCAAATCTCAACCTTAAATTACCATTCCTTTTACCCAATTTCAAACCACACACTAAGCTATTGGGATAGCATCATCAGCCCCTCCCTCACCCATGGTTGTACTTGTGGATGATTTCTTACTTTTCAGAGGAACGATGTCTGCATTCTTCCTTAGTTTGAGAAGCTTCTCTATCTTTGGTTAGCGAATTGTCCGAATCAGGCAACCTACTATTGCAAGGCTACTGCATTGTTTCAAACTGATGACATTTACTTTGCCTTCAGTTGCTTCGGTCATAGTTATTTATACTTTTCTATTAATGTTTATATAATGTTTGCAGTTTGATCTGTAAATGTAAAATATGTTACTGCCTTCACCAAGAAAGGGCAGGTAGACCACTAGAGGGTGCTTCATGACCCACTGATGGTCCGCAGCGCACAGGTTGAGAAACCCTGCTATAAAGGACTTGTTAAAGACAATTTCATAATTGGATATATATGAATAAATATTGGATAAATCTCATTGGCCAATCATCACACAACTTGAAAGGTAGGCACATGTAGGCATTTTCTAATAATGTATGCAAACTGATGTCAATAGGCCACAAGGGAGCTCAGTTCTGGAAAATAAAGAAAAAAACTTAATGTCTGATTCCTTTTGGTTTGTGGGAATGAAACTGTGATGTCATGCAGTGTACTGAGCCTGACAATGTGTCACAGTATTTTATTTTTCTTTTTCTGCAAGTGTACAAAGTTTGATCCAACCAATTAACAAAGTTCATGGTAATGCCTCAAAACTGGAATGAATCTGTGGAGTTGAAAATAAATGGTTAATTAATAAATGTTGACTTTATGGCTGCATTACACACATACATTGGTGCACATGTCATTCTGTATGTTTATTAGAAATTATAGAATTGTTACCAAATTTTAAAATAATATACGGATGAACTATACTCACTGAAATTGTAAGAAATAGGTCACACCAATAAAAATAATTCATGGTTAAGAACTAATTGTCAAAATGGTGCCTGGGTCCTTTTTTGACCCTACATTTATATTCTCTAAAAAATTGCTGCATATTCATGGGCCACATGGATGACCACTAAAACATCCCAGTGCAGGCGGCGCAGGCTACAGTTCTCAGATGATACAGCAGATGGCAGCATAGGGACGAAGCTGTCACCCGCCTACATTGTTCAAACGAGCAGAAGAAGACGGGCATCTAATGTAGCCAAAGGTGTAGGGTTGCTGTACATTTGTAACTACAACAGATGGTTTACAGCTGATGCGTCTTGATTTGTTTTTAGATTTGGTTTTGCTGAGTTTTACCATGGAACAAGCATCACAACGTCGTTATGTCAATGTTTCCTGCAGGTACGCTTCGGGGGTATCGCTGTTATAGGTGACTAGCTGGAGCAAATGTGTTAGCCGACCTGCCTGCCTTTATTGATTTTTAATGTTTATGGGTTCAAATATTGGGCACGTACCATTAGCTACTAAATATTCATACGTAGAATTGAGCATTATTATTTTTTTTAACCTCGACTTGTATTTCCGTCTTTAGGTATAAGGCTGAAATCAGTTTCTTAATCGCCAGCTTGTACGCTTCTTTTTCTCCAAAGTGGGTGTAATTTGCTTGACCTTTTACTTCCTAGTTTTTACTGATCTGGTATAAGTTCTTTAGACTTCTTACTCTTATAGTTAAAAATCCTGTTATACGCACATTTTGTATTTTTTGCTGAATTGCTGTAACATATATAAATACCAGTCACATAGACACTAAGGGTAATAATAAAATATTTCGTAATTGTGAACATAGGAAATATTATTAGATGATGTTTTTTAAGGCATTTCCACGTCTCTTAAAGCTGGGTATGTGGTTATTGCATCCATGGTACTTGCACAAGTATCATGTGGGGCTAATACTGTTTCATAATTGGGGCTGTAGAAAGTAAGTTAAAGGGAAGGCAACCCAACTTCTTAACCCCCTCTTAAATCTGGCATTTTATTATTATTTATTATACTGGTCCTAGATATTTTCTGGTTACTGGTTACTAAAACATTTCATAGTTGTGTTAACAGAAAGAAAGTTACATGATGTCAGGAAATGCAAATCCATGACTCTTGCACAGGTGCACAGGCACAGCTAGACCCTAATATGTTAAAAGGAAATAGATCATCTCCTGTAATCAAATTTTAATTTTTTTAATGGAGCGTGTCTTGATTAAACTTATTTCTTAAACCTAGGAATAGTTATTTGACTTTTATGGGTCTGTGAGGTTTATGTTTTTTGAGTTGGACATTCTGCCATGAGCTTGTTTATCTCTGATCTGTCCTACCAGACATGGTGGAGTTCTACAATACAGCAGAGGAAATCGTATATTTCCATTATTGTAAACTGAGTGGAGGATGATCTTGACTTTTGCTGACATGATTAAGAAGGGATGCAGTTTGTGGCGTGCCATGTTTCAGGAGATGTATGCTCTCTAGTGTCACAGGTAGCCAATACATGTCAATTCTCCTTTTATTTCCTACAAATGTAGATATGAGATTGTTTGGCTAACTAATTGGATTCATTTTATTTTTATGCCATTTTTACACTCATCGTTTGCACCCAGAAGGAATCAAGCAACAGAAATGAAACTTGGTGGATAGGTTTGACATCATAAGTCATACAAACAATTCTTTTAGAGCAAAGTATGGTTTTATAGGGCTCTGGCACTTGTGATAGTCTTTGTGGAGACAACAAAAAAAATTTGTGTGGAGGCACCTCACATGTCACCATGTCCAGTAGGCTTGGTGTCACTCCACCCCTACTGCAAAATCTGCAGGGACTTTGTGACAATGTTCAAGCTGCATAGGATTTTTACGATTGTTCATCACAGGACACCATTAGGAAGCACTACAACCTTTTGCAAATATTACGGAATCACCACTCTTGGAGGAAGATCTTTAAATTGTTTAATATGTAGAAGAACATCAAAGAGACTTGCCACATAATTCCAACCTTCTGTCGTTAAGGAAACAATAAAAAGGATATAATTGTTGTATTCAGTCACAATTCTGATTTTAGAGCAAGTAGAGGACAAAATTATAGATTCACTAAATTTAATGCCGAAAAATCCAAGCCCTCACTTGTTGTCCTTCTGGGTGCAACTAGTTTTTTTTAATGGGTAAAGAATTTTATGTTTTCTACTATATTTAGACACCAGGGGTTAGGACTATCTAACAGACTTGATCAAGCAGTTATGGCTTATCTAAAATATACACAAATCAGGCATATAAGAAGCTTATATAATTAATGATCCATCATTACAAATAAAACTATTATAATGTAGTCTTGGATTTCTCATTGGTGAGATTCAGTCAACAACGTCTCTTGTCTGCTTTTTAATGACATCAGCAAAAGCTGCAGGCCCACAATCTTAAAGTTTCCCAAAAGGTCACCTTTTACCTAGTTTTACCCATGCAATGGTGGGAATAACAAATTTCCTCTGCTGTAACTTAGGCCACCACCTTGTAGGATAGATTAGAGATAAGCCTATACCAGCACATGTCACAGTATCCATCTCAACTCATTTACTGGCATTTGGACTTTCCTCTGTAACCTTCCCTCTGTTGACCAAACAAAATGGTTTGAGAGCAACACGTGATAGCTGTGCAAATATCATGGATACAAAATCCACATATCCTTATTTAAGATAGGCTGCATTCCTGGGAAGGTGGTCTGCATTAAAAAGCGCCATCTTCTTTTTGTTTTCACAGTTATCAAATATTTTACTAATATACCCTTAGTGGCTGTGTTTTCTGCAGTAAATCATATATGTAACACCAGTTCAGCAAAATTTATAAAGGTGCACATTTTCTGGCAAGAGGTCTGCCAAATAAAGCTATGATGGCATATAACTTTTCAGTAGGGGTGCACCAGATGTTTAGCAACCAAAATTATACATGAAAAGACTTAATCATTTCTATTGAACAAGGACGCTGTTAACCTTTTTTAGTTCCTGGAGGTAGATGGGAACCATAGTGGAACACTTTCTACTACTCACTTTAATGCCTTACCTTTCCACTGCGAGTCACACTGAAGTTTCACGGTTCTTGTTTTGTTTCAAGCATTCGATCCAAAAAGAACTCAGAAAGAGTAAAGAACAGTAATAGAGCCATTAGCTTTAATAAGCATGTACAGTGAGGCAGACAAACAGCAGCTTCTCAGTACTCATACAGACGCTCATGCGCCCTGTGTCTGTCTCCTTTCTCACTTGTTGTCTTTCTTGTGTCCACGTCCTCCGTAAAGAAATACAAAGCCCAATCTTACAACAACACAATAAAAAAATCGCCTGCATGGAGTAAGCTCTCTGTAAATGCAGCAAATGCATCAGCTGGGATGTATTCAAGTCATATTGTGGTTTGTTAGTATGTAAAAAATTTTAAAGTATGTTAAAGTGTTCAGTAAGTTTTAAACTGCAGTTTAGTAATTGTTATGTATTTGGAATCTGGCCCACTTGCCAGATGGGTTGATGGCACTTGGGTGGTGCACTCCCCATAGCAAGATGTGGGCTTACATATGCACCACATTAGGGCCACGTCTTGGCCAAAAGTAGCCAACCCTGGGTATCTGTGCCAGACGTGGACCAGATCTGTTTTGAGACAGGTGGGCCAAATGCATGTTGTACATACATGGGCCACCTTTGACTCACTGCAGATTTCTGGTGTGTTAATGAAACACTGTAAAAAAAAACAGGTTTGGTATTTTTCGGTAAATGTTTCAGCTTCAGCCAATAATTTTTGTTTCAGTGCGTCCCTACTTTTAAGGTTACATGCCAGCAGTACCAGAGCATCAAGATTTAAACAATCATATTAGAATATTAAGGTTTAAAATTAACTAGGTCTGAGATGTCAGAGATGCTACATGACAGTTGCAGCACAGTGCAAATGATTGTCATTAGCAAAGGACGTGTGATGGTAATAGACTGCTAACTTTGCAGGATGTTCTAGAGCCACTATGGTGAAGGTTTACCAAAATTGACTTCTTGCATATTGAGTGCCTCACAAAAGCATAATGTGGCGCTCTATTGGCCATTGGTGCCAGAGCGGAACGACGACTCTTTTGAGCAGTAAAGAGCAATCGATGTGCCACAGTGGAACAATTAACCTTCACACTGAAATAAGATGGAAAGTCTTTATTCCTGCACTGATGACAACCTGAAATGAAGACAGCCTGAAATAAATGCAAGTGAACAAGAAGCTTATCTCTTGTGCCCAACCATCTCGCATCCATTGGCATGCATTTGAAGGCAAATTATATTTTGACCTGTATAAATTAGACAGTCTAATCATGCACAAAGCATCAGACCTTCTCTGGTAAAACTAATCCAACTTCAATGCGGCCTTATGGATACATTTTGGAACAAACGTAGCCTGTTTATTTTAAGGCCATTTATTTAATGGCAATTCTTTATCTTCAAAAACATACTCATTGGCCAATTCAGGTACACCTAGTTTGTGTACAATCATGAGTTTTTTCAGCTCCATGTAACTTTTAAAAGTTGAATACTGCAAAATTACACACTGCTTAATCTACAAAGTATATTTTAAGTGATTGTGTAGAAGTAGATGTGTACATGAATAACTGATAAAGGCTACTATAAAGGTTTTTTTATTTATTTATTTATTTTTTGCAGGTGCCCCGCTCAAGAATAATAATGCATTTTGAAGATGAAATATCAGTAAAGGAATATGTCAACATGATGACTGATATGATAGTACTTTGTTTTACCTTGGCTATTTCATTGTCCTTCTGGGTCATATCTATAGCTGCTGGCACATACTATGGTGAGATCACACTTTCGCCACTAATTCATTCATTAATTTCACCATTCACTGTTGTGATGTGTGGCTGTTTAGGTATACATTTTGTGAGTTACATTTTCTTATTGTTAAAATGTTTGCAGGTACATTACAGCCTGTATCTCCATGGAGGTGGCTATTCTCTGTTCTGGTCCCTCTAGTTATTACTTCGCGTGCTTTAAGAAGAAAGAGTCTTGACCATGGTGGTGCACTTGGAGGTGAGGCATTACACAACTTGTGAAAACAACTGTATAGCAACATGAAGAGGTTCTGTAGTGCGCTTTGGACATGGACTTTAAATACAACCACTTTAGTATGAATTGATAATGGGTCAATGCATGTGATGAAGTCTTTACTAAGGTTTGCTTAGTACTTCCAGGAAATATCTTTTCCAGTGCATCGTGGGAATAATCTTTGGTTTCTGAAATATAAATGTTTTAGTGTTTTGTCTTGAAATTTGCACTGTAGAAGAAAGTGCAAACAATGAAACCTTGATGTTGTATGTTATACATTAAATTGTGATGTTGGTTTACAAAACAGATGATTCAGAGATACCAGTAAGGAAGGATAAGGCCAGAAAAATACTTAGCTCATGGATATGAATGCAAATGACAATACATGGCCAGTGCATTGCTAACGTGTAGTTCTCTGTCCAAACTCAAAAAGACTTGAGCAATTCATAATTCAAGTGTTCTACTGATTATTCTATCATTTCATGTCATCAACTTTACTCAACATTAAATGAATGGGTGGGTTTGACATTGAGAGACATGCAAAGAATTTAGGTTTCAGGCTTGGCCATGCATGTGATGTAAGCAATGCCGGGCCTTATCACTGTACCTGACTGATCCAAAAGCCGTGATTACGGACATTCCGCGAACAAGGAAATAGTTTATGCATTACTGTGAGAAAAGTATGTGTGTGTCTGTAGGAGGGTGCAAGCTTAGCTGACTTGGTGACGTCACAACTAATTACCATATTATTTTTTTGGTCATAAGAAACCATTAAATATGTCCTTAATTACCATTCTTTACTGGTCTTCATCTCAGCCGTACCATAGCAGTCATGTTTATTTAGGTTAACTTTTAGGTAACTTTATTGTTCAAGTTAGCTGGTCTGCTTTGTGGACTGCTTTTGTAGCCTTCTGCTGAGGTCCTGAAGCACTGACATTGTCGAGTTGTGGTAGGCTAGTTTGGTTTTAAAAAAACAAAAAAAGTAGTCAGTGTGTTTCTTGTATAAGCTTTTTGTGCTTTGCTACAGGCAAGATTCATTGTTCTGTCACTACCTGACATGTTTGTTTGGTTCAGCTGTGTAGCTCTGACCGACCTGATTTTAATGCTGTTCAACACATGAAGTACAACAGGCTCCATCAGTTTCTAACTCTGCATAAGTGGCTGCATTAGTATACATATGTTTTTTTTTTTTTTTTAAACTTGACGTGGTCAGTTGGTTAGTCACTGAACGCCAAATGTACAATTGAGGCCTTATAGAGTCTCATCTACTCGTCTCCCATGTCACATAATTGGGGGGGGCTTTTTATTTTGCTGTAACACCCGTGCTGTAATTCTCAGAATACAGCCAGCATTTCATTATGAATTGCGTCATGATACATTTTTGAACACAACAGGGAATCCATGTCCATGTAGCTTGAAGCGTCCAATTAAGCATTTGCAAAACAGGAAATCTACTCTTGCACGCAAGGAAACGATTCTTTACACAAGCAAAACCACACACACACGCAGCAAGAGAACTACTTGAGGGGAAAAAATTGGGGGAAATTAGCCTGAAACCCCACTGTTCTTTCTGTGGGCTCCAAAAGAGACATTCAGCAGTTTTGGTTTAGTTTTTGAAAGCTAGGTGGGTCCCAAGATTGACAAGTATAACCTAATGTATGATTAGTTATTAGGCCTTTTGAGGTACTTTCCAAGTGCTCACCACTCTGGACTAGTTATCTTAATTTTGGAAGTGGTATTATTTTCTCAGAATATAAGGAACTTTTAGTGCCACATTGGGACAGTAATAACGAATAATAATATATTGTATGGTAAAGATGCTATTATCTTTTAATGAACCTTTTAATCTAAAGTTAAACTTTAATTGTAGAAATTATACAGTACCATGCTAGATTTAATAAGTTGTAAGTTTTTTTTTACTTTGTTTCCATTAGTGATAGTTATGCTTTGTTTGTTGTCAGGATTGTGGAGAGTACTGTTTTAATATAATTGACTATGATAAAAATCCCCAATTGGTAATACAAGAATTCTAGATTTGGTGATTAATAGCAGGGAGTAGAAGCCCTGAATGTGCTAAATTGGCCCTGCTTTAGATAATTCACTGCACATCACCACAATAGATTTGAAATTAAGCGATCAAGGTCTGATAAGTGTAGACTTTTAAGTTTTATTTTAGTGTTTTTAAATATATTTTTTGAAAGATTAAGCTGTAGGCATAGTTCAGAGATTTTTGTCTGGCTTGGAATAAAAGTTGTAAGGTGTTAAGTGTTAGAGCATTTTTGATTGTGTAGTGTGATTATTTTCATATAACATGCCTGCTCAAGTAATACATAGATGGCGAAGATTAAATTGATGCATAACAAAGATGTGTTTTGTCTTACTCTTCATATTCTTTTTCTTTCTTTTTTTTTTTGTAAACTTTTCAACATTCAGTAATGCCAATATATGACAACCATCTTTCAAAGCCCTCTTTTTATGATGGTAATGAATAGTATTTTTATATTTTATAATTGAACATTTTGTACAAAATCTACTGGCACAGTGACATTATTAAATGAAAATACTGCAAATCTTACTATCTGAGCCCTAAATTAACATCACATTAATATTAATTATTAAACTGGAAAGTAACACCTACTTATCAAACATATTAATTTAGAAACCTAAAAATGATTATAGCAAAAATATAATTAAAACAAAACAAAAAAATTAGGTGTCAATTTGCAAGTATATATGAACACTGGCCAGTGTGCTTAATGATTATGAAGTGGCAGCTCCTAAAGGGATGATTTGAGAATGCCCACACCTGTAAGTTGTGAGGTATTATCTTGTGAGTGAGGCTCAACACTGGTGAGCGTGCTCATGGCAAGGCCGTGTGAATTATCCACTATTCCACTAGCATGCCTCGTTGTGGAAAGAGATGCTTTGGTTTACTTGGATTTCTTGGTGTTTCTCTTTTACTCAAATGTTTGGTCAAAGAGATGAAAATCAATTTGTTTAGACTGAACAAGATGTCTTGATTTTTATTTTCCCCTTTGACGTCATTGGTGTTATGTGTTGAAAACATGTAGTAGTGGAAAATTAATTCTGTACTGAATGACCTTTAACATGCAATAATGGAAATCTTTTAAAGCTGTTTTTTTATAACAGGAAATGGTTGTGATGGGTTAACCCATAATCTGCTAGTCTTGCAGAGGACAATCACAAGAACGTTTTAATTGTTGGACGCTTTAAATTATTTTATAAGGACCTTCTTCATCACTGTCTGTGAATAGCAAAAGGCTTCATAAAATAAGCTGCCAGCTTTACAACCAGAACAGATATAATTTAAAATATCTTGGGCATGACAGGTTGAGTACGTTGAATCAAATCATGTTTATTGTTACTTTACATTTACGCAGTTGTGGAGGTGAGTGAAAATCTTAAGTGCTTAGTCCCTTATACTTATAAACTAATAATATGCCCATTAGACAATAAATATACACTTGTTATCATACACCTGTATTGTATCGTTTTTATTAACAGTTTTTTTTACATAATTGTAAGTATTAAAATAGAAACAATTACATATACACAGTTGAACACATTCCCATATATGCAATTTGATGTGTCTGGTTGATAGAGACATAAAATAAAACAATAACAATAATTATTTAATTACAATAATAGTGATACCTTTTCAGATATCAGCTGTCTGGAGTGCCCTAATGACATGTCCACTCTAAGTACAGGGACAGTACTCTGTTGTGGCCACCAGAGGGTGTAAAATTATTATTGTCATATTATGGAAAATGTAAATCCATACATGTCTCTGTTTGTTTCAGCATTGTTGGTTGGCTTTATTCTCACCATGGCCAACATGAGCTTCTTTGCAGCGCTGCTGACGTTTTTCATCACCTCCACCAAACTGACAAGATGGAAGGAGAATGTCAAGAAACACATTGATTGTGAATATAAAGAAGGTACAATTTATATATATATATAATTTTTTTAGTACAAAGTGGGCCGCCCTCTCAGTTGAAGGTTTTAAAACTAGTAATTTTTGAATATGCTTTTCTTTAATGCTTTACAGTAACAAGACTTAAAAATGATATAGTCTGTATCTTCCTGCAGGTGGCCAAAGGAACTGGGTTCAGGTTTTCTGCAATGGGGGTGTGCCAACAGAACTGGCTTTGCTCTATATGATTGAGGTTGGTCCTGGGGAGATGCCTGTGGATTTTGGAAAGCAGTATTCTGCTTCCTGGATGTGCCTGTCATTGCTGGGAGCTTTGGCCTGTAGTGCAGGAGACACATGGGCTTCGGAAGTGGCTCCAGTTGTCAGCAAAAGCAAACCCAGGCTCATTACCACCTGGAAGGAAGTCCCAGTGGGTAAGAAATTTTAACTTTTGGTCAGCAAAATATATGATTTATTACTGTGGGTTTTTTTTTTTTTTTTTTTTTTGGGAGGTCAGCCTTGAACATTGCCTTCTGCACAATTTTGTTTTATTATGTTACAGATTTATTCTCTAATAGATTGAGTTCTGTTGTGCCTCAGATATCTAAACACAATCAATTATTATGAAGTGAAAACAGGTTTAAAAATATGAATATTTTACTGACAAAAATAATTTATTTAGGCATTACGTGTCTATATACATCTCAACGTAATATTTGGTGATTGCACCTTTGGCAGCAATTACAGCTTCAGATGGGGAACATTGGTAAACAGCTTTGCCTGCTCCTTTAACAGATGTTTAATTAGATTCAGGTCTGGGCCCTGGCTGGGCCCCTCAAGGACATTCACAGACTTTCTCCAGAGCCCTTTTTTGTTCTCTTGGCTTTGTGTTTCTGGTCGTTGGCATGCTGGAAGGTAAACCTTCGCCCCAGTCTGAGGTCCACAGCCCTTCTTTAAGGATCTCTGTGTGCTTCAGGACTAGTCGCCCCAATCCCACTGCTGACAAATATTCCCACATCATGATGCTGCCACCGCCATGCCTCACAGTAGTGTGCAATGCCTGGATTCCTCCAGACATGACGCTTGATATTCAGGCCAGAAGGTTCCATTTTGGTTTCATTGGACCAGTTTCTTGACATTTTAGATTTAGATTTTTATGAAATTAGCACTACTTTTGTGACAAAAACTAAACTCAGTCTATTGCAAAATAAGTCTAACGTAATAAAATGTAGAGAATCATTGTGGCTTGATTGTATACCATATAAAAAATAATTTGGTGAATTTAATTAGCTTTGTCCACCTTTAATTAGCTTTGAGGACCTACTATTTGCACTGCTGTCTTGTGCTTGCACCAACTTCAGAAATTTCTCTTTAAATGTATTGTAAATATTTAATATTTACTTTTACTAAAAGTAACATTACCATAACTTGCATACAACATCTGCTATTACTTCCGCACATGCCCTGGACAATGATTGTTACAACATATATAACCAATGGTTTTACTCGTTCCTACTAATTTCCACAGGAATGAGTTTTATGTTTTAAAAATGTTTTAAAGTAATCTGTTGAGAATTGTAGCATACACCAGTGGGAGAAGGCATTTGAATACCAAAGGATTACATCTTCTACTGTGCCCATAACATCACACATGTACCTTATGCGATAACATGCAGAAGCTCTGTGTGACTTGGACACAGTTCATTCTCTGTCTTTACTTGATTGTCTTAGGCTGATGTAACAATTTAAGGAATCATGTTTTAACACAAATACATTGAATGCCTTTTTAAAATGGGTCAATTCAGTTAATATTAACTTGATTTATTTTCTTAACACAAACAAACAAAAAAGTCAAAATATATTTGACCCCAGTGGCATAAATGCAGCATCTGCCCGGTGTCTGAACAATAGTAACCAAGAAAACAGTTACACAAGTTATACACTGTTCCGCTTTTAGCAAGTTTTGAAGAAAAAAGATTTTGTGTGTGTGTGTGTGTGTGTGTGTGTGTGTGTGTGTGTGTGTGTGTGTGTGTGTGTGTGTGTGTGTGTGTGTGTGTGTGTGTGTGTGTGTGTGTGTGTCTTCAGTTCAATGTTCAATGTATTTGCTTAATTAGGAACTTAATTGTACTTAATGCTGTAATTTGTATTATAGGTACTAATGGAGGAGTCACTACAGTGGGTCTTATTGCCAGCTTCCTCGGTGGAGCTGCTGTGGGCACAGCCTACTTCCTTACTCAGCTGCTCTTCGTTACAGAGCTACATTTAGCAGTTCCCCAGTGGCCCATCATTGTGTATGGAGCTATGGCTGGATTATTTGGCTCCATGCTTGACTCTTTCCTGGGAGCAAACATGCAATATTCAGGTAAGCTCTACGCATTATAGGATAATAAGTAAAATAATACTACATTGTAAGTGATGTTAATAATACAGCATACACTGCCCAGCTGCTCCATTAAGGCGCACCTCCCTCTGCAGTGTTTGTCAATTTTATCAGGTACATTTACAGATTACAGGCTGTAGTCCATCTGTTGCTCTACATAGATTGTTAGTTCCCTAGTACCTTTTTCAGTGGTGGGTACCCCCTAAAGATCACTACAGAGCAGATATTATACAAGCGGTGAATCATTGATGCTGATGGCGTATTCTGGACTTAATACAGCTGCAATTTACAAATTGTGCATTTACAGTTGCATTTTTAATGTGACTTTGCATTATTAAAGACATGATTCATATTCGGATGCAAAATTTGGATTTACATTTGCATTTCTGTGTATGATGCCTTTCAGTGTGGAAAAGCAACACACGTTTAATATTTCATTTTTACTGTGTTAAGGGCTTCAGCTCTCAAGATGAAAATGCATTTGCATCCCTGTTTGTATTTGCATTTTTACTGTCAGCTAGGCTTTTTGTCAGTCAAACACCAGGGGCAAAGGAGTGGGAGGGATGTCAGCATGGGAAGTGTTAAGAAAGATGAATAGAAAATATGTCTCAACTTTGACTGTACTAGCGTATGGAATTTTAACACACACGAACCAGTGGAAATTCTGTGACTGATTAGAAGAGTTTGTGTGTACAATAACCAATTTTAGTGACATGTTGACCAGCTTTAAGCAGAACCTTCTTCAGCAATTACCCAAGTCTCCATTTAACAGTGTGACTAACATTAGCCCCTGTGTAGTTTTTCTTAAGTTTTTCTTAATCAAGAATGTCTTTCACATAAAACAACTCAAAGAACCACTGACTATATGTAACAGGCAAAGTAGGGTAAGTTCTGAAATTCACAGGCAGTGTTACTTAGGCACCACCACTTCCCTGACAGATTATGACCATCGACCTAAAACAGTTATCAGCAGTTCTGAAGGTGGTACTGCTGCACAATTTTTAAAAATATATCAGAGTAAGACCATTAAGATATGAAATGGAAATTTCGAAAGCATTTTGCTTTTATACATTAACAGCCATCCTACACAGAACAACAAATACACATTTGCATTTGAATTATGGTTTTAATAATCCACGGTCACACTGGAAGTGTAATTGTCAATAGATAATTTGCTACGTCAGTGAACTGCTTAGAAAGACCCACCACCCAAATAATACCTGCTCTGTGATGATCCTGTAAGTTTCCTGACCTCTGATGAACTAGTTAAATCGAGTTAACAAAATATGCAGAGAAATGCCTAATTTACTGTTTGTAGTTGTGATGCACATCTATGGTACCTAGACCATATACTAGTTGTACTAAATGGAACATATGCATACACTATAGCTAATAATAAATCAGATTTTTTTTTTATTAATACAATTAAATTGTTCTTTGTAGAAAATGTGTAACATGGTAATTTTATTATATTTGTATTTTGACTGTCTTATGTTTTTCTCTCTAAGGGTATGATGAAAGCACTGGAAAAGTTGTGAACTATGAGTCACCAACAGTAAAGAGAATATGTGGGAAGCCAATTCTGGATAACAACGGCATAAACCTTTTCTCTTCTATCCTAATAGCTTTGTTTCTGCCAGGATTTGCATGGGGATTCTGGCCAAGGAACTGACTTTTTTTATTTTTATTTGGAGTTAAAATTTCACATGTCCTAAACTAAGATAATGAGAATCAAATTAAACAAATGAAATATTGTATTTATTGAGAACAGTGTTAAAAATTATAGCAAGCTATATCGATATATCACTTTTTATACACTGTGTGCATCACAGTGTTCTGAATAATAAAAGGACTTGGAAAAAAAAATTCAAACAAAAAACTGTAAAATAGTAGAATTGAAAAATAAGTTAACTGTAGATACAACACAAACCATTCAAAACTGAGAAATTAAATAAAATTACATCAAAATGAATACAAACATGAACAATTAAAAGACTATGGTCAATTAAAAGCTAAATTACATATCTGTGAGTGGCAAGTATGTGACCTTTTGAGCTCTGGTGTGACCCCATTCAACTTGGAACAATTGTAGCCCATTCCTACATACCAAACAGCTTAAACTCTGGGAAGTGGGTGGGTCTTCTCACAAACTGCTCTTTCTTGGCCTTTCCATAATACTACCATAAGATCAAATTTGGGACTAGGGGTGGGTGTTCTTAGTTTATTGAACTCTGGCCGTCCATAGTGCAGCCTGAGAAAGATTTAAAAAATGCATGCTCTGGGTAGCAATTCCTCCCAGAGGTTAACAAAAGGTCAAAGGAACATATGAAAATGCAAAGAATTAATAGGGGGGAAAATAGTTTATAACAGACCTTTTCATTATGCATTACAATATTTTGTTTCTTTCTGAGATTTAAGAAGTTAAACTAATCAAAATAAAATAATCATTTTAAAACATGTAGTCTTGTTGTTGTTGTTGTTGTTGTTGTTGTTGTTGTTATTGTGCTAGTAATTATATGAATAATTGTATGTACGATTATATAACAGGGTGAAGAGCACTGGGATAGGCTCCAGCAACCCTTTGACCCATGAGGGTAAGCGGTTTAGATGATGAATGAATGAACGAATAAATTCAAAAGTCATTGCTTCAACATTGATCCAGATGCACCAAAACAGACATAAACTGTGAGATTACCAATGCCATGGTTTACAGATTAGGGAAAAGATTCTTATGTTGGAATGCCAAAATTTCCAGGCATATCACCTTTTCTTTAAATCAGAACAGATCTATTTTGGTGTTATTAGACCACAAAACATTTTTTTCAGTAGCTTTTAAACTTGTCCATGTAATCTGCAGATAGGCAGCAATGTTTTTTTTTGGAGAGTAGTAGTTTTTGCAACACTTGATATGTAAACCATTGTTGTTCAATGTTCTCTATATCATAGACTTATAAACATAAACATTAGCCACTGTGAGAGAGGCATTCAGTAGCACACAATTTAGCCTTGGTTCCTTTGTGTCCTTGCAGACTATTACATGCCTGATGGTAATCTTTGTTGGTTGACCAGTTCTGGGTAGGCTAATAACGGTCTTACGTTTCATTCATTTCAAGTCCATATGGCTGTGGATTGCTGAAGTCCAAGCTCTTTAGAGATGTCATGCCATGATACACTCCACAAATTGATTGCAAGGCAGCTACTCAGACCTGATTATCATATAACTGATTGGAAACACATGATTCAAGTTTCACCCTAAGTTTAAGTGCTAGTTCTAGAGATTCACATGTTTTTGCATCCCACAGATATGTAATATTGTAGTGTTTTTATTTAATTTTAATTATTTTTTTTAAATTAACTATAATTTTGTCATAATTTTGTTAATTAATAAATCAGATGTTATGTGTTATGTGTTAATAATAAATCTCTTATTACATATTTTGCAGATTTGCTAATGCACAAGGAACAGATGTATATGGTATTATGCCTGCAGTCTTATGGTTTAATAAAGGATAAATGCTGATCTCTCTGTTTCCAGTGACAAATTGAAAGCGATGTAATCCAAAATATTGTCTAAGTATATATTATGCATTCCTGTAAATGTTTACAGTGGTATTTAAATCGTAAGCAAACTGCTCCAGCTGTCTCAGGTTTGAAGGGCATGTTCTCCAGACTTTGCAGACTCAAAACTGGTTTAAAAAAACTAGTTTAACACAAATTAACTAATAAAATGAGAAATGAAATAAAATTACATCAAAATTAATACAAACATGAACAATTAGAAAAGTTGATTACTAGTCTGTGGGGATGCATTTTACCTTCTCAAAATATGCAATCATGGGATCCCAAGTTCTATGGAATTTTACAGTTGCCTTTCTGGATGAAAAGCTTATCCTTAAATTTCATTAAGACCACAAAGCCATTGTGAAGCCTTTGGTGAATAGGGTGATTTCCAGTTGATCAATATCCTCCTCCTAACCAGAAGGTAAGCGAAAGCCAAGGCCTCTTAAGGTATAAACATAACTCAAAGCTTGGTACAAGTTCCAGTTCAAATGCTTCTGATAAACAGTTTGTGACTGCCCAACAAAAACTTGACAATACTGGACAAATCCAAAACATGTATGGCCAGCCTTAGCTGAATGATTATCACAAAACTCATCTGCCCCATGTTGATGTTTTTGCCTGTTTCACTTTGCAATAATTAATCCTATGAAGGACTTCAGATGGAATGAAATTAAGTTGTGCACAAAACGAAGGTCTATAAACTGTGTTCATAGCAGACTCCCAGGTTTCAACAGGTATGACCAAACCCAACTCTTCATTCCAAGCTGTACAGATCTTCTTTAAGCACATATTATGAAGGAGGGTTATTATTAATTATTTAAATTAATCCTTTATTTATCATCGGTAATCAGTAAGAATATCTTCCAAATAAGTTTTAGGTAGTAAAGAAGGACAGTAGAGGCACTGATTACACATGAAATGAGGTGGGTGCTAATTGAAACTTAACTGAAAGATCAGAAAAGCAACACTATTTCTTTGTATAAATTCAAAAGATGTGTTACAGTGGTTTCTGTCAAAGTTTGTGGTAAGCAACCAGACTATACAGCATTATTATATAACTACAAAAGAAGAGGTGCTCATTTGTTTGAGAATTGTTTGTAAACTTGATTGAATAACTAACTAACTAACTAACTAGTCTAATTTGCATTTTAGAAATTTAACCCAATATTTCCTTGACTTGTATTGGTTCATCTAACTGTGTTGGAAGCGCAAAATTAAGTTTAGAAACATCCAATCCTTCCAAGAATTGAATAATTTCCAAATCATCACTTGAAGCTTCTGAGAAATAAAGTTTCTTGTAGTATTTTTGAAGGCACTATTATTTAGTATTGGATCATTTTTGAGGTCTCCATTCAAATTTTTAATCTGTGGTACCGAATTTTTGTGCTTGTGTTGATGGACAAACAGATTGTGACCAATGCTGAGCTAAAATCAAGGCGAGTTTTTTTTTAAACACAGTTACAAGAGCAAGGCAGACATAGAAGGGCAAGACAGGGTCAGAGTAAAGAAACAAGCGCACGTAAAAACCAGGCAAACAATCAGAACAGCAAGTACCAAAAGGGCAAAGACAAAAGAGTAAATCAGCGAATCAGATTAACGTTAAAACCAGAGTAACAAGCAAGAGTAATAACAGAGAGAAAGGCTCAGTAAGCACAGAGTGGCAATACTTCACAAAGGGTCAGTGTGAGAGAGGAGTATACACACACACACACACACACGACAGACTAAATTAACAGGCGTGATCAATAATCAGTAAGTCATAGGGTGATGGCGTGACTGTAGCCTCCCCAAGGAGGCCGAGATGGAGAGAGAATGAGCACTCCTGGATCTGTCGTGGGCACAGAATGGGACTCGTTGACGACCAGCGGACCTAGTGCCTCCGTCAGCAACTGGTGTAGGTCTCCGGAGTGACCTTGTCCAGCCGGCCAGCTTTTAGGAGGGAGACCGTATTGAGGGGGAAGCTTAAGCTTGTGACATCATTTACTGCACTGATTTACGAGGGGGCGTCACAACAATGCTTATCGCCGTGAACGCTTGTTCCCCTGTAGAACGAGCCCAGGTGATTACTACATACATACATACATTTCAGCAGACGAACAGGTGTCACGGCGCGGTTGGGGGTGTGCAGGGCAGGAATCCGTTTGCGTTTTGTTAAATTGCAAGCAAACGGACTTCCTGGATGTGGATGTACGTGAAACTATGTGTGAACTTTGGAGTGAGAACCCCACGTGCTACCACTGCGCTATGCGGTAGTACACGTCAGGTAAGTCAGGAGGTTTTTGTGAGGGAGAGGGAGAAATGGCGGAAAAACAAACAAACAAAGGAGACGCCATGACTGCGTTCTCAAACAAAAGGAGAAGTTCATAAAAATATAAATAAAATTCAGAAATAAACAGAAGAGGGTTTAACCGAATCTAATCTTTGCGTGGAGAGTGACCCATGCTCTCTACTCTTTGTAGTTAATTATTTTAAACTCTTGTTGCTTTTCTCTTTTCTCTGCTTAGCTTTCTCTTTTCTTTCTCGCTTTTTTTTTTATCGTGTACCGTACTAATGGGGGCTTATATGGCTGCCGCCTCAGGTGCCGCTTGTTAGCTTGATCAGCCCAGGGCATTCTCGGGTTTGGAGTTCCTTACAACAGGTTTCGGGAGGTGACTGTTCCGAGTTACTGTGGTTAATCTCGTTATGTTGGGGATCCGGAAGAAATTTATTGGGGCTCAATTTTTGGTAAAAGAAAGCAATGAAGTACATCTTTTTTGAGAAATGTGCAGTAGTGACAAGACAGCCCTGACACCCAGATTAGAAGCATCAACTTGTACAACGAAAGGTTCTGAGGGGTCAGAGTGTTTTCAACAGGTGTGGAGGTAAATCGAGATTTAAGGTCCTTGAATGCTGATTCATCCTGAGGGTTCCAAGCTAAATTGGTATAACCCTTTTAACAAGGAAGTAAGGGTGCTGCTACAGAACTATAAGTTCGACTGAAACAGCGATAAAAGTTATCAAAACAAAAATCTCTCTGGTGATCTCGAACAGACTTTGGGGTAGACCAATTCCCAACTGCGTCAACCTTACATTCATCCATACTACCCCCTCTGGACTAATGACATAACCATGGAATAATGTATAATTTAATCTGCCTGGACATAGGGCCCGGCCTACAGGGTCAGGAGGAAGTGGATAAGGGTAAGGTTTTGTAATTGAGTTAAGACCTCTAATCAATGCATGGCCCGAGACCACCGTCCTTCTTTTTCACGGAAAAGAAGCCAGCAGTCGTGATATAGCCTCCTATATATATCCAATATGCATAGCGCCTTTCTCCGCTTGAGTAAACGTGATTTGGGGAGTATTATATTATCAGTTAATTCAAAGGTACAACCATACCCCATGTCTGGAGGCAATTTGGTCTCTGGACTTTCTATGGTAGTGGCCCTTTGCAATACTTTGCGAAGAGTCAGTGTGAGAGAGGAGTATATATACACAAAAGGACAAAATTAACAGGTCTGATCAGTACTCTGGTGACTCAGATCTAGACACCGGAATGGGATTTGGAGATGGTGACATGTAAAAGTGATGGTGGGTTATAACAGCAGGCATGACAGTACTTAAACCCTAAGACTAGTTCACAAAAGTAGGTTTTGCACATACCTTTAGTTTAACCAGGCAAGTGATTAAGAACAAATTCCTATTTACAAAGGTAAGATTAGCAAAGCCACTTGAGTAGGAGAGACAGAGGAATAAAATAAAATAAATAAATAAATAAAACAGTAAGGAACACAGAGGGGGGATAATACCAAAGATGACCACAACATCAACAGACACATGTTGGGCTTAAAATACTTAATTGGTGGGAAACCAGGCACAGGCAAATATGTCCTTATACAATTCTTAAAGTTAGAAACAGAGATAAAAGAATCCAGTTTTAATGTTTTTTGTAGTTCCAGTGTTGTGTGGCAACAGATGAAAATGAACAGGACACATGCAAGGTGTTAGTTTAAGGAACCTCAAGTTGAATATAAAGGGAAGACTTGGTGTTATATTTGGCAGAGACTGGTTGTATTAGCGTCTGTAAGTATTGTGGCGTTTTACCTAGAATAATTTTGTAAATAAACAAGAGTAAAGGGAGCAATGAGGTGTTCTAACAGGGGCATTGTTACCAAAACGGATAGCAGTGCTAGAGAGCATCCAGCCTTTGATGGGCACCTTTACACGCCAGCCTGCAAAACACATCCCTGTACTTCAAAAGATGAAGTATGGTCATCTGTACCAGAGTAACTATGGCAGCACGGGTGATAGCAGAGCGATTTCTATAAAAGAAACCAAGCTTGGCCTTGACCTTTGACTGTAACTTTGTTGATATGATCATTAAAAGACAAACTGCTATGCAAACAAATAACTAGATATTTACGGAAGACCCGGTGGTGTATAGGATAGTGTCGTCAGCGTATATTTCATTGAATATTGTTAATATATGGTCAAACCAATGGATATTGCTGCACAATGTTGTATAGCATCCAGGGTAGAACAAACATCATTTAAAACAGTCGTAACACAACCATAAACTGGCCGAAAGCCTGGCAAAACATTGGTATTTTAATAATCACTTAGCTGTTTGTTAACCAGTTTCTCCAAAAACATGGAAATATAAGGTAAGATGGACATTGGTCTGTAACAATTAAGGAAAGAAAAAGAAAAGGCTCTAGTTCATCGGATCCTGCATGTTTTTTAGGATCTTACCCAAGTAGTTTACACAGGACTTCAACCCCGGTAATGGTCTAAAGCTACAGAGCCATGAATTGCACCATTTGATACAAGGGGATGTGTTCAGACTTTATGAAGTACTGATTGAAAGTAGCCATACATGTTTTATCAGAATGTTATCATATCTTACTGATAAAGGTTAAGGGAGGATAAGGGTTTATTTTCAAGAAGTTTGGCTGTTTACCAAAACTGTTTAGGACCAGAACCACGTTTAAACTGTTCATTAAAATAATTAGCCTTACACTAATGCACTGCTTGAGTAGCTCTGTTGTGTACCTGACAAAAAGCAAGTCTCTCTGAGGAGGACCCTGATAAACGCGCTTTACGCCAAGCAGCATTCTTTGTTGTAGAGTCCTAAGTGGAGCACGGTCTATTCCAGTTTTTAATGTGTACATTCATAATAGGAGCATGCTTGTTAAAACCAGTAATAACAAGATGCTTCATTTACAGTGCGCACCAATGTACACTCTGTCCCATTTAACGTAAGCCAAATTGTTTGTTGTTTGTTAACAGGCTTAAAATAAACTAACTCAGATATTGTAAATGGACCCAGTACTTTGCCTAGAGCCATTAAGGTGCACGCATGTGAAAGTTATTTAACAGAGAAGTTATTTGATAACTTATTTGAATACTAAGGATCAATAATTCAAACTGTTTGGGTATGGACTTGATCAAAGCAACTGAACACTAAAGGTGTTCTTTGGCATAAACTGCCACCCCTCCACCCTTACACTCTTCATTTACAACCATTTGACCTATAAGTGGCATATTGTGAGTAGCATATTCTGTAACTACAACAGATTGTTCATTTGTCTGTTCCCCATCCTCAGTATCTAGATGTGAATCCTCATGGCTTTCCCGTATCTACATAATTCCTTGTTATATGTCCATCAGGTAATTGGATAAAGCGTGATGGAGCAGTAAACAACATCCTATAAGCATACTCTATGCAGAATGCACAATTTGTTAAACAATGGTCTACTGTATGGACTAAGTATGGAGCCCAACAATCCTGCTTATTATTCTAATTACTTCTTTCCTGTGTTCATAGTAGGACATGCTGTATTAAAAAGTAGATAAGTAAATATAAAAGTATAATTTACTGGAGCTACATGTAGTCTATTTGTGCCATATCACATATCATAAATACACATTGCTCCTCTTTTCCTCCATTGTTTATTTTCATATATGCAAGCTAATTTTTACATCTCTTTAAGAATTTGCCATAAAACCTGTTGCATCAGCACTAGATATCGTATATTCTCTGCCCAAAGGGCAATAGGCATTAGCTATGGCAGCATCTTTAGCCTACTGGTCCACAAAATTACCTCTTCTAGTGACCAGAGACTCATCTGTTTTATGGCCTGCTCATTTTACAATAACTAACTTTGATAGAAGTTGTACTGCCTGTAATAAATTTGCTATTGCTTTACAATATACGTGATTTGTGAGCCATCTACTCTGACAAATCTTCATTGTGCCCATATTGAGCCAGAAAGTTTGACAAGACCTATAATTATAAGCAGAATCTGTAAATATATTTACTCGTTTTCCAATTGCTCCATGGCTTGCAGTAGTTAATGCCTTTAACTCAGTTAATTGTGACAAACACGGTTGTGGCATGCTAGCTTTAAACACTATTTCAAAAGGTGGAACTAATCTATCTGCTGATTTTACTTTTGAACACTTACTAAAAGGATAACAACATATCATGTTCTTCTAGAATAAGTTAATACACAGGAATTAGACTTTAGGATGTGCAAGACATGGTTGTTAAACAGCCCACTTTGTGTCCTAGTGTAATAGACATAGCTGTATCATAAGTAAATTCATCTGCTGCTAGGCCTTGATAACATGGAGGCATTTCTTGCTCAGTGTTATCACACTGTACACCAAAATAAGCAATTGACTGACTTTGACCAGAATGAACATGTATGGGTACAGCCCTTACATATCCATTCTGTGCTGATACTAATAATTGAAATAGCTTTGAGAAATCTGGGTTTGCTAAAGCTGGAGGAGTATTTTCAGAGGCTTTTATCAGCCTTCGTAATGGAGCTGTGTTTAAAGCAAAGTCATATATCATTTGTGTTCTGTATCCTAAAATTCCTAGAAGTCTCAGACACCGTTGTTGGTTTAATCGCACTTTATCCTGCTTTTACATGTGAAGGCATAACTTTAAGCCATCTCCCTAGATAATTAACAGAACTTAAACAAAACTGTAGTTGACCATTTTTACCTTTTTAAGATAAAATTGATGTAGCACAGCATAGTCACCCAGACCAGGAATCAAACACCAATCTCCCACATGGTGCTGTAACTCAATGACAAGTGGTGTTATTTGTTGCACCACACCAACTCTACAGTTAGTGGGAATTAGGGTAGAAAACCTAGACACTTGCTCTCAGAGTGAATGCATCTCGGATAATTTTTAATAATACACAAAGTCATTCTGGATTATAATATATGCATGCAGTGCCTGTACCAATATAAGCAAAATACCACTGCCTCCACTATAGATGCTATTATTAATAGCCTACCAGATTTATCAAACCTCCCTGCCCTGTTGGGCCTCGATGAGCCTGAAAATAATACTGAAATCCTGCAATCCATTCTTCAGGCAACTCTTGATAGTGTGGCACCAATAAAGAATAAAAAAGGTTAGAAGAAAACATATGTGCCATGGTACAATGAACATGTACACTAAAACAAAAAGCTTGTTGTGTGGAATGTAAATGCTGTACATCAAAACTAGACTGTTTCCGAATTGATTGGAAAAACCCCATCATAGAATCTATCCTAAACACAGCTAAAGCTGCCTATTTCTCATTACTGATTGAGAATAACAAAAATAATCCTAATGTCCTGTTCAGCACTATATCTACACATCATTGTATTCAAACAACTGTAATGACTTTAGCAGATTTTTCAGTGAAAAAATAGGACATATTAGAACACAAATACAAAATATGCCTCTAAGTCTAATAACACTGTCATGGCGTGTGCCCAAAAGGCGAACTGCTGTCCTTTAGCCCTATCTAACTAAACAAATTAGTCAAACTCATTAGCTCATCTAAATCTTTAACATGCATCCCCAACCCATTGCCAACAAATCTACTCAAACAGATCATCCCCTGTGTGGTTAAACCTTGGCTCCCTATATTAACCTCGTCCCTCAGTCTTACCAAAACAACTTGCAGCCGTAAAAACCTTTAATTGAATTAAAAAAGACAGAACTCAATCCCAATGAGCTTGTCAACTATAGACCCATTCCCAATCTCCCCTTAATTGCAAAGATCCTAGAAAAAGTGGTCTCACAACAATTATGCTCCCACTTACAAGAAAACTCTCTTTATAAGATGTTTCAGTCTGGCTATAGACGTTTTCGCAGTAGTAAAACAGCATTAACTAGTAGTAAATGTCACTTGATAGCGGCCATATTTCCATAGATCTCAGCGCTCATTTTGATACTATCGACCACAAGATGCTCCTTGATAAGTTCCTGAGTTTAGATGGCCACACGATAACTCCAAGCACTACAATAAAAAATGTAGGCGTCCTCTACGATTTCGGTCTCTCTTTTGATACACACATTTGTAACATTGTTAAGACATAATTAACCCGTATGGTCATACGGGTCTACATGTTTTGTATATAGGTGGCAAATATCAATCACTTAATATTTATTTGTATAGCGCTTTTTACAACTAGTGCTGTCTCATATATATATATATATATATATATTATAAAATTATATTCATTATTTAGGCTTTGTGTAAGTTTCTGTATATGTGTTAACCAATGGATCTTGAGTGATATGCGCTGAAGACCAAAGCGCCTGGGGATTTACAGCCCTTACAGAAAAACACTTGAATGTCATTTTCCATCAGTTAACTTTGTGATTCTCTCAATCAGAATATACACTTTTCACATGTGTAATTTCATGTTGCATTTAATTTCAACGCATAAAACATGCGTGTGCAAGGCATAACAAGCCAAATGTGATCACATATGACTTGCATGACATCTTCTGACAGTATTTGTGTGAATTTTTTGGCTATAAGCAAATCTTTGTACCGCCCTCCAGTGGCTGCACCTCCAAATGATAATACTACTTGAGTCATTTACCAGGAGATGGCAGCATTACAACAAAAATGGATGAGGGAGTGACAAAAAGAGGCAGGTGTAGTCACCAAGGTACTATATTATTATTATTATTAGTAGTAGTAGTAGTAGTAGTAATAATAATAATAATAATAATAAGATAGATATGTTAATAAATATGCAACAACTACATATAGATACTTTTATAACAAACAGTCACACCATAATTTTTTTTGTTTTTTTATTGAACAGAGAGAATGTGGAATAAGCACAACTTGGGTACATACTCAGGTTTGGAGTACATACTCAGGTATATAACAATGGGGGGGGGGGGGTTCACACATTTCTCTATTTATCCAATCTGTTCTTTGGTATAAATTGCACCATATAGGTGAAATCAAATAACGCAAATTCATGATTCATGTAAAACAAACAAACAAAAAAAAACAAAAAAACAACAAAAAAAAAACAATATATATTTGTAATATATTGCCCTTGTCTCACATTTAGCACCTGGTATGGACTGAAATGTGGACAGTCCTCATGGCTAGGTGTGGTTTCAGTGATGGTTGTGTATAAAAGCCCTTTTGTCAGTGGAGGGCAAACCGATGAGGGAGCGGAGTTCGACACCCACCAATCACTGAACAACAGAGGAACCCTCCGCTTCTTTCTCCTTTCAAGCCGCCTGCCTGAGCTCCCTGATAAATGTATGAGGTGAGGTATTGAAGCAGCAAGCATCCATGTTTGTCTTATAGGCCTTGGAAAAGAGCAATGCATAGCAAAGACGTAACAACTGCAACAGCTGGAAGGACAACAGACAAGGAAATGGCTGGAAAGAAGACATTTATACTAGCTTACATGATACGCAAATCAGCAGCCCTGCTTAATTTTCAAACTCTAACAGGCTTAGAAACAAAAACTAGGACACAAAAATAATTTGGATGTAGCAGCACATGTAAAGTGGAATGTAGGTAGACAATGCAATCCGTGTAAGACTGGACAAAGAGTAGCTTTTTTTTTCCCTTTTAGCAGCATATAGATAAATGTTTATATAGTATAATAAAAAATAAAAAAGAAAGGCAATGTAAATCTGATACAGCCTCAATAGAAGAATATGTTAGCCCATGCTCAATTCAATTAACTAATAAATTAGTTTTACACTTCTGTTCAAAAAAATTGGAATCAATGTTTTTAAAAAACATGGTGGGGGACAAGTGTTTAAACTAGTCTAGGATGCTAGTCCTGTACATCTCTACAGATTTCACATAATTACCAGCCCTGTAGGAAGCTGTAAATAAAAATCAAGAACATTAAGATTTGTCCAGAATGATGAATAAATCAATAGATAATTCTACAATGCCTGAGAAAGCGGTATAACATGGAGAATAATGTTATACTACAGTGAAAGTGGAGATCAACTCTCAAGGCAGATAACTGAATGTAAACAGATGATTGCAGTATGTAATTTATCATTTAGCATAGCATTTGACAGAATTCTTAAAATATTGAGTAAATATAAAATATTTTGTAATAATTAAATCCACAATGTATAAGTTAATGTTTTATATAAAATGATCAATTTTAATTCTGCAAGTGATTCCAAACTTTTGAACGGTAGTGTACATTTTGTGTACATACATATTCCATGTTCATGCATCGATTTGTGAAATTACAAATTAGGACACACATTACTTGCATAATGCACTTTAAGCGCTACAGCTTGCACAATCAATTTTCACTGCTTAAAGGCCTTTACTGAAGACTAATTGTCGCAGTGGGGTGCTGATACAGGTCAGCCCTTACAAAGTTCTGTCAAAGACCTCTTAGAAAAGAAGACAATGCAACATTACCGTTTATACTACTTTTGTTTGCTGTGAAGCAGTAAGAGTAAAGTTCAAGTATATAATGTCATAATCCTGACAATAATATGCTGATATGACAACACAATTATTTAAAAAAAATACACAAAACAAAGACTAATAGCACAACTGGAAAACGCCTTATCTAAACTTGCATGGTGTGAATCCTTGCCAAAAGATATTAGCACAACTTTCCAGTAGCTACCTTTGTCCAGTAGCTGACTCCAAACCTCTTTCAGCCTTTTTTGGTTTCTGCATAGCAAGAAAACTTGCAAGTATACCTAACATGATGGGAAACCAGCCCCAGAATAAAAAATAACTTAAAAAAGATAAAAAAGGAACTAATTGGAAAAAAATAGCCTCTAAATCCTCCTCCTGCGCACCACAATAGTCATTTTAAAATTGGAAGTGAGTTTCAAAAGTGCATTGACATTTGTTTTCTCTAAGAGGATATGCATAAATGGGAAAATCCACAGATTTTGTAGAATTAAATGTTTAGGGGGTAAACAGTCATTCTGAGAGGTCTGATGTTATAACTGCCCAGTTAGAATTGTTCACAGCGGTGATGATGAAAATCAGAAGGTTAATTCTTCTAAAAACCACATCACTTAACATTATTACAATTAAGGTTGCCCTCTAGAAGTCGACGAGTTGAATCGTCAGTCGGAGACCCAGACTCAGAACCTTTAAGTCGACTGACAACAGTGACTCGTAAAACAGACCAAAGCTTACAAAAATGCACAAGAACTTTACAAATTTAAAAAGACATTTTAATAATTATTAAAAGGGAATAATAAATATATATTTAAGTTCTAGCTGGGCTATGACGCACGCTTGCTAAAAAATGTAATCCACGTGACGACATGCGCTGGCAGTTTACCGTGGAAGGAAGCTAAAGCTGTGAAGCTGAGAAACACGGGGGGAGCGATGTCCCAGAAATAGTCTGGAGGAGCTTCTGAAGAAGAGGATCCGAACAAATTAAACCTAGTTCTGCTCTTCATTTAGTCAGACATCCAACACTGCTTCAAACGAAACAAAACGGAGTGGAGACGTTTGTTTTATTTTAGAACCTAAAATACAGATATTTATTTATTCATTTACAGCTACGATTATTTTTATTTAAAGATAAGTATGGTCACTTAATATGCCTGCTGATAAACGAGAAATAATTAGTACAGCGCGGGGAATATAATAATTAACTGTTTCAGGTCTACCATTCTTCTTTTCATCTAAAAATAATTTAAATATGGACTAATCTGGTTTTATTCAGTAGTTCATTATTTATGAGAGATGAAAGACGAAGGGTCCTCCTACTGAAGAAGCTGTTAAAAGTGAAATTAAAAAGACTATAAGCTATAAGCGCTAATGTTTAGCATAAATATGCGCTGCTGCCCGGCGCTACACTCTGTAACTAAATCAGGTTCCAGTTCAGATCGATCATCATATGCCACGTCTCTTTTAGTTCAGAAATATATCCCTGTGACTCTGCTGACTTTCTAAATGAGGAGGACATCAGATCTGAAACGTATGCAAATTAATTTACATGGAGGAAAAACATGAACGAATAGTCGGCCAGGACGGGCGAATCCGATTCGACTGGCAAAATTCTGAGTCGGGTACAGCCCTAATTACAACGCCATAAAATCTCAGACTTACTACATACCAAAAGTTACTGCTGAACAACTACAAAGAATATGATGCAAAATGTTTGGGTTATTGTTAGGTTATTGTATATGGCAATAATTTAGCTCTCCTTGTCATTTAAGGGGTTAAATGGTATCAAATGTGCTCTCTGATGCGTTTTATAATAGAGGAGATTTTGGCATTAAGCATAATTTTTTTATTTTTGAGGAGATTCATGCAAGTTATTGGAAGGCAAATTAGTCTCCAAAGAAAAATTAATCCCTCTCATCAACCACTGTTTTACTATTATCAACACTGCATGTAAACTTAAGAGGATACATTCATGTTTTGATAGTAAATAAAATGGAAATATCGATGCTGGGCATCACCACCCCTGGTTTCTGTCACCACCACCATGAAGAATATGCAAATAAGCATTTCACATCACCCCCTCCGAGTGTTTACATCCAAAACATTGAATAATGCACCAGTCTGCACAAATCAGTGGAACTACCCTTTAAAATAAATCTAAGGTTCATTAGTCAAGCACCCACTGAATCTCAGAGGTCTCTCACACTCCAATCCTGAAGAGTGAGGCTCTCCTGTTACAGTCCCTGCTCTAACTCTCATTAATCAATAATCAGCTGACAATCAACTTAACACCCACCCCACAGTGGCTCCTCTTAAATGTGAATACTTTTTTTGCGCTACTTACAAAATAACAGTACTAATGACTGATTATTAACAACCTGCCTTCAGAACAACTGTTTCTTAATCCAACCTGATATCACATTCATGGACCTGCCCTCTCCTTTTCAGTCATCCACTTCCTCTCCTTCTGCTCTACTTTACAAACGCTTTCTCAACTTACAGGAGTCCTACAGACGCTTAATCATCTTAATCAAAATTCTCTTTCCCTATCCCCTCAGTACAGAGAAAAGTTTCATTAAATAATTCCCAGTTCCATTTAAATGTTCAGAAATCAGCCTAGAAACAGCAAAGTTAAGCCATAGGCATTTCCACAAAAAGATAAAACTAGTGCTTGTCTAACAATGAACAGCTAACTAGTTGTTCTCTCATAGCCTATTCCTGTTCACTGTTCACATACGTCTCTCTCTCTACACTGTCCTGTTTTCACTAAACATCTCAGAGTTACTGCCACTGGGTTAAGTCTAATGACTGAGTGGCTGTATGAATTCAAGCAGATTTACAGCTTTAATGTTCAATCAATTGCAGCCAGCATGCAAAGTGTGATATTACACATAATATAAACTGATGATATAATAATAATAATAACAACAATAATAGAAAGAACTTCTATACCAAGCCAATGTTCTGTGTTATACATAAATACTTATGTTGTATAAATATATATTCATTTATATTCATCTCCAATTTTAATCAAATTTCAAGTATACTAAAGTATGCAAGCCCAGGGCATCAATTATCTGTCCTGTTTAAAAAAATATGTGATGCCTAAAATGTCTATTAGTTCTCTTAGTTTTATGTAGTTATTTTGAATACTTTGAGATCCATGCCTTTTCACAGGCTACAATATACTGTACTTTTAATAGCATTAAATAAGATGATGAAAATATTTCATTTTGCAATAACAGTGTCATGAAGTGACATCATAAGTTGATGTCACGTACGTCTGTAGGTGTGCAGGACTGGCTTTGAGGCTCCGTCTCCTTGCTGGTGACTCCAACCTCTGTGTGTTTGTGCTGCTGACTTTCTCTAAGGCTGCTGGCCAGCAGCTGCTCAATCTTCTCCTGACACGACTTCAAACAGTCCTACAAAAAGGCACATACAGATAGAGGGTTAAACAACATCGTTACACACTCACACACCAAGCTGTATGTATCTGTAAACGGGGATGCAGAATTACTTTAGAATCTTATAGAAATCTGCCAAAATACGTTTTTTTAAACATCACTGACATCGGGCTGATGCTTAGATTTGGCTCAAATGTGAAACTGATATTTTATGACATGTTTATTGTATGCTGGAAGATCAATGTTAACCTTTAGTTGTGCTACAGCAATGCAGATAATATGGTTCCCAGTGCACTGTGCACACAAACAAAACCTGCATCTAGGTAACTTATACAAGTCTAGTAAGCACTAGAACTGAACCTGAAGCCAAACAAGGAGTCTTACAGAGATCAGGACAGGCAAATGCAATGGTGGAAACAACCATTATCCTTTATTTAAAAACTGCTGAAAATATCTTTGTTGTGTGTTAAAGCTTCTCTATTCAGCAAAAGAACAAATATCGCTATAGATAAATTTTCCTGTTTTGAATAATGTATGTTTGTTGCACTGTGGTGATAATAATTCACAACAGTAAAATCTAGCAGCAGCTGTGGTCACCTTCTTTCAATTGCATCACAAAGTTAGACTATAGCTATTGCTAAATAGTCAGGTAAGGAAAGGAGAATCTGGTTTTAACCCATTCACCTAGGTGAACTGTAAAGCATCTTATACTGCATGTAGCTGTGTGGAGTTTAGTTCATGTTCCTACCACTGTGTGCAGCATACTATTTACTGTGAACAGGCACTGAAGCCTCCTCTATAGGGAAGGGCTTTGGAGGCAGGGCTGGAGTGCAGTAAAGAGAAGATAAAGTACTGGATATTGGCATCGGCCCATGTGAAATGTAAGATATCAGCCTGCACCGTATTGATGGATGGATGATGTCTTACATTAACTATGGTAAATATTCTCTATGACTGACTTAAATATCTCATATCCATTCCACTATCTGTAGTTAAGATATGACTGAGCTCAGCTTAACCTGCATGTAGTTTCGCTACTGTTTTGGGTGGGCTACCATCGCAGATGTGCTTCAGTCTGACTATTCTTTTTATTGCAGCCTATAGAGTACATTAGGAGTAGCATTAACAAACATGAAATTTATTGTCATCATACTTTAAGAACACTGACCAACTGCATGTCACTGTCCAACTGCATTTAGTTTCTTTATTAAGAGCTTAGTCTTGTTTGACTGGATTTGTTGCAGTACATTATGTGAAACATAGTACTAATGTTCTGACATATATCTTGTATTATTAAAATTATTATATATATATATATATATATATATATATATATATATATATATATATATATATATATATATATATATATACACACTCCTGCTTATTAACATTTAAGTTAAGTTTTACGGTTATCTTAATCCTGTTTCTCTCTCAATTCTCTATAGGTAAATCCCTGTCTGTGTGGGAGGTCTAGTGAAATAACACCCCAGTGGGGCCCCTGTGGCGCCCCACACCTCCCTTTCTCTCTGTCTCTCCTTCTCCCTCTCAGATGACGGCATTCCTGCACTCAGACTGTAGTATAACTGTGCTTGCTTTGATGGTTGTGTCTTGTCCGCATTCCCATGACAATGAAAAAACCTCAAAGGCTTCAGCATGTCGGCTGGTCGACTATCAGCGATCACTGAGCCCCTGGCATGGCAATTCTTTCCAAAGCTGAAGGTGGAAAAATTTCTTTTTTTTTCTTTTAAGGGGAACACAACATGGAAAGTACTGAGAGGGAGTGTGTGTATGAATGTGTGCAAACACTCTGCCTCTTGGCTGCGCAGCTTAACATTCTAGTATGCGTGAGTTCTGGTTGAGGGGTGGTGAGCCATAAGCCATGGTCATGAGAAAAGAAGGCCTATGTCCCACCACAAAAATGTAGCTCTGCGCGCACATTTTGCTCTTTCTCTCTCTCCCCCTCCCTCTCTCTCCCTCTCACACACACACACTTTTCTGCAAAATGAACAAAATACGCAGACACACACTAAGATTGCAGTTTCCCCACTTCCACACACAGCATCAGATACACAGGCCACATGCACAAACACACACTCACACGTTTATAGCTGCTGACTACAGCCACAGCCAAACCATAGAGGTTCTCTTCATGAAGCATAAATAGCTTCAATATGTCACTGGTGGAAACAGCAACATTCTCCAAAACACACTAACATCAGAGTTGTTTTTCACAGCGATCCAAATATTATGAAGTTTTCTGTTGTGACAAGACTTATATGGTTCAAGAAAATGACTTTGTGCTTTTTCTCTCAATGAAATGCTCAGAGCAGTATATCATTACAGTAAGTATACTTGCCTGTATTTGCAGTATTGTTGAATAATACAACATTTTTAAATGTACACCTCTGAGATGCAAAGATGTTGTCTGTGCTACTTATTTTAGCCTTCCAATATCAGTGTACCCATTTCCCTGTTTGTGTTATTACGTATTAAGTACAAACTAATTATACATTAATCAGCTGATGGCTTCTTTCCTTGTGGTTATCTGAGTATCCGTTCATTAACTCTTAGGAAATAGGCCCATATTAAAGCCCAAATTGCAGGCTGTAATCATAAAAAAATTTGAACTTCAGGAAAAGCCTTGCGTTCCACTGTAGCAGAGGATGGACAGAAGAAAAACAAACTTTGGTTGTGATAAACAATTTTTTTTCTGACATTTTATTTTGTAGCTTCGCAACCACTGCATGACTGTAGTTCCACTTTTACAATCAATGATGGCTTCAAGCACAGCAAAGCAGATTTGCACATACAACTACTGCCACACCATACACTCACAGATCAAAAGTCACGGGATAGAAGTATGTAACTTGATTGCAAAGTGGTGTTACTATAGGGGATGACTTGTATAAGTTGTGAGGTGTTATCTTGTGAGTGAGGCTGAACACTGTGCAGCTTGCTTATTTATCCACAGTGTCACATGTGTACCAAGAACACTTCAGGGAAGCCATGGACCCAAGTTGGCAGCAAGGCACTGTGCTGGCTGGTGGTATCTCTGTACGGGTGTGGGCCCTGTTCTTATGGCAGAGACTGCCATATCCTCACTATCCACTACCATTCCTCATTTAAACTCTAATTCACGTCGTCTTGCCATGAGCAAGTAGCTCAGGGTTTACCTTCACTAACAATATAACACTTCACAACTTATACAGGTATGGGTGTTCTTAAGCCGTCCCCTGAGGTAACACCACTTCATAATCAGTTTACATACTGCTACCCTATGACTGCTACTGCTAGGTATGTATGTATATATGCATATATATCTATATAAATAAACCTTGAAAGGCATGTTGAGACCATGTGACTTACTCACCACTTCAATGTGGGTGATTTTGGACAAAAGCTCGGTCAGACTGTTACCCCATATGTCGCTCTTTATCTGGTCCAACTGGAGTCCACAAGCCGCTGCACCAACACTCCCTGTGGCTATCATGGAGGGAGGGAACATCGCAAAACTGTGATCTGAGGAGGGGAGATGGAGAAATGACCGCAGAGAGCATAAGAACATCTTTCACCTGCGAAACAACAAGCTCCCTGCAGATACTTATAGCAACCAAGCTGTAAGGGAGTGGGGGCTAGAGCTTAAGGGAAGCTAATTTTTTTTTTCCTAGCACTGCTCACATCTGGTCTGAATTTGGTCCAAAAGCCGAGAATTTCAACCTGACTTTCACACACTCTCATACTCTGGACAGGAGTTTCGGTGCTTGCTGCCTTCCCTCGGCCTGAGCCACAGCTGTGATTTGAAAAACAGAGAACTAAGCCTTCATCCTCCTTCTCCACCCTGTCGCATTCTTGGAAGGTTTTGGAGTTTCCAGGAACGACTCCCCTTCATCACAATCATCTGCCCAGGTCTCACAGACACTAAATATTCACCATGAATGCTTACTCAAATTGTATCCGACAGTCTACTGATATACCTTATCTCCTTAACCATGACCCTCATAACAGAGGTTCAGTTACTATTCAGTAACTAATCATTTACATTACTAAAAACATTATTTAAGAATTACAGTCCTGATAGTGAAGAAATGTAGTTTGTGCTAATATACAGGCCCTTAGGAATTAAGAGTGTAATTTTTATTCAATTGACTTTTCAATGCTCCGCCCACAAATGTGTTCTTCAATACAGATAGAACTTTAAGCATCCATGACTCTTTACTTTATAGAGTCATTTTTCCAAAGGGTTGCATCTGCCCTAGTTTTGTCTCCTTTCATCGCTTGACCGATTAGCTTGACTTGTACGACTTGGACGATGTAACTTTTACACCAATAAAATAATAATAAACACCATTTGAAATGAATGATATGTCTTAATTTTCAGGTATTCCGGGTTTTCTCTTTGGGTTTAATGGATTTTTCTCATGTTCTGTAAAGCTAGTCTAACCCAGCAAGAGTTGGCTGCAGTATTTGTCAGTTAAGTTTTATTTGCTGTAGTGGTTTTTCATACTACTATGACTGTGCAGAGATCTAAGTTCAGTCCCCTGAAAATCAATAAAAGGCCTAAAAGGAAAGAGGTAAAAGCTAGTCAGAAGGAAATCCACTCCTCTTTGGATCTAAAAATCATATCTTAGCTGTGGTGAACAAACAGAAAGACATTCTAAGCAAAACAGAAAGCAAAGTTAAAAAAAAAAAAAACATTCTCCTCTCCACAAATCTGCAGTGCATCAGCCTGCCTATAGCCTAAAGAGGAAATGACAGTGCTCTGCCCTGGAAGACTTTCATTAGCGGCTCTCCCGGCTGGAGCGGCAGTGTTTCTTTTTTCAGACACAGTGGAGGATGCGACGGACAGACTTGGATAAACACACAGGGAGTAGACCAGCTGTGCAGTGGGCCGCCTCTCATGCCATGAGAACTACATATCCAAACACGAAAAGAAAACCCCAAACATTTACATTTACTCCCAAAACCAGTGGCGGGCTCTTTGCTGTGGCCACCTCACAGACGGTTTATAGGGCTTATGAATAGACACAGTTGTGTGGAAACACGCCCAAAAGTGGAAAATATTCCCATGGAAACAGAAATAAGATAAGAGAACACCAGAGGACTATAGTCTTGCTCCCTCATCTCTAAAGATATTGCATACAGATGAATTGTCATAATGCACTTTCTGTTCCCAGAGTAAGTAAAAATCTTTGTTCTTACTATAAGACCTACATATTTGTTTCTATTATCATCTATTAGTCATAAGACAAGACAAACCTATAAAGAGTATGCCAAGTAGATCTCTACATGGTCTAAGAGTCAGTTTTGACTTCCATTAATAGCAGACGCGCTGACTTCTGAAGTAGTAGTCAAGCTATGGAAGTCAGGCTATTCATCATTGCACACACTGATAGACAATCATTTACAACAATTTTGCATATCAAGCAGTTGTTGCTTTGTTATAAAACGGTGCATGGATGGAAATATATTTAATATTTCACATTTAACATAGAAGCTAATTGGCTTCATTTAGAATTCATTGCCAAAACAGTTGAAATAATTCCGAAACATTTAATGAAGTAAATATTCTCTATATCCAGGTGAAGCTCTCACATTAGCATTTGTAACGTCTGTGGTCATGTAATCATGCCTGTCGTACCTGTAGCACAAAGGGCGATGAAAGTTTGAGCATGTTTACGAATCAGCGGCAATCTGTCCTCAGGTAAAGGCAACTTGCAAAGTATATGTTCAATGAAGTCATGAGGAGTAACAGCTGCCATGTTCCACTTCAATTTCCCCAACACCAACAGCTCCCATTCCTACAAAGAAAGAGAGAAAGGAAGAGAAAAGAGAGAGAGTAATGGACAACTGAGAGATGGAAAAGAGAAAGAAAATGCGGATTCTTAAACACATTTCCCACAACCTAGCTACTTAAACTACTTCAAATAGCAAGAATTTCATACAGGCGTAACAACAATAGCTTAAACTCAAATGGCCTCTTACTCCCTGTATAGTGTACTAGGTATGTTATATAATAATGGCATCTACTCCCAAATGGTCGATCGGTGACCTTCAAGGCCATCTAGAGTAGGCCAGTTGTGAGTAGTATTATTTGCAAATAACATTCATAATTTAGAGTTACTGCAACAGAATGTTGTATCCCCTCTATATCTAGCTGAATACAGCCAAGCCAACTTTAACTGACTGTACTTCAAAAAAATGAAAACTAAACAAAACTACCACCAAACACTTTTTTACAAAGAACTCAATGTACCAGCCTGCTTCTTGCAGTGGACAAATCACAGCCAGGGGTCTCAACTCAAGTCTCAACAAATTAATACAGTGATCCGCAGATACCACACTACACCATAACAACTAAAAGCTCCACAGTTTTCATAGTTTGCTTGTTTAAATAAATAACTGTTTATTTTAAGTATACAACTGACTTTCAGGCAGAGATGTGTCAATAACTGTGAAATCGAGCTGTTACAGATTTCTGTAATGTTTCAAATCTTATGGTCATTTAATAAACTTGAAATGTTACTTTATTGTTGCAAACGTCAAACTATCTGTACAAGCATAAAGGGTCTGGGAATTAATGCAAAACACCCAGAAAGTGTTCATTTGCACCAGCACTAGTGTAGAGATAACAATCTATTAGAAACGTCTTGCACTAAGGAACTTAAGGTGAATGGGGAACTCTATCACCATGACATCATTCATTACAAACCTCCTGATTCTAAGTGCCACCCCCGGCCCCAAAGCCCCAGCACTTGTGCTCGCTTCCTTCCGGGGTGCTGCAGTGACATTCTGAGAAATCTTGCAGCTGATCCGCAAAAAGGAAAGAAAAGCAATGCATCTGCAACTTCCCATTTCTCTCTGTATTAAACACTAAAGTGAGGAAGTGCCACTAACCACACAGAGGACACTCATTGCCCAGTTACTGTAAAGCCTTGCCCATGCTGTGAAAACACAATGTTTTTAGTGAATGGCCAATTCAGTGGGTAACCAAGCCAGTTTGGGTACCATTATTATTGTCATACGAGGCATAATCAAGATGTCAGCACCGCAGTACTCTCAAAGTTAACTGGTACTGTTCACCTAGAGGCATGTTCATAATGAAAGCTGCTATAGGGGCTAGGTCTTTGTCTTATGTACATCACATGCTTTCACAGCGTGTATCGACAAAGCATTTTCTGTCTTCACTACCTCACCCTTGATGCCACAAAGTAGAACACCTAATGTATTGTACAAGCCTAGCTTGAGTATGTGAAGGGCAAAGGTCTGAATTATTGTCAGAAAGTCAAATCAAGATAAGCATGAGCAGCAATGAAATGCAGTAGGTAAAGCAAGACCAAGCCCTACCTATAAAATGGAAACTACATGGAAGCTCTTTACAATTACCAATGTACAGTTTCTTCTTGACATATTTAAAATTACCTTTAACTCAGTCTAAGGGTACACACAGTGCTAGTATTGTAAATATGACAGCCGGATGATATGCAAATGACAGATAGATTTGGCGACCAACAATTAATGGGATTAGAGGGCAGTGATCTAAAAAAAATACTACATCACAGAAATTTGACGTGTGTAGTCCATCATTCCAAGAGTAGACTAAATAGTTAGCTGACTGACACTTTAGATTTGCTTTCTTTTTGTTAGCACTGAAGCATCACCTTAACTGCAACATCTCAGCAGAGACAGAACCAGCTGTGTAGCTTTATGTTGATAGGCATTACAACTTATTTCGAACTATTGCAAAAGCAAACAAGTTTGGATGCTTGTTATGATAATTTCTTCTTTGTATTTTGTGACTGTATAATGAATGCAGGACTCTATGGATTTAATGTAGAACATACACCAAATGACTGAAACATAGGCATGTCTGATTTAAGGGCTTCCCGTAGTAACCTTGAACTTAAATCCAAATACCTATTTCCGACTGTGCTCTGGTGTCAAGTCTAATTCTTTTGCATATCTGTCCTTGGGCTCATGGCAGTAGTATATTCTCTTTTAGACAATCACACTGCCTCCACAAAAGGAGGCGCCAGGCTAGCAAGTTCAGTGATATCTTATGGCATTTGAACTTCACGCAACAATGTCAGGCAACAACGTCAGCACATAATGTGATGAATGCATTATTTTTGTGGTTCATATCCTATGGTGGGCCTGCCATCAACTAGCTGTCTATATACATGGTCATACTGTATATATTGGGCACAGTGATACAAAGGTGCTGCAACACCTAAACCATTTCAGCTAGCCCCAAAACATAGGTGGTTAAAAGATATTAACCTAACCTTTTTACACAAACAGGTGTGGATGTAACAGATGAAATTATATGTTGTTTAAACTCCATGGACGGCATCACAGTATTTTTACAGTTTAAAACTGGAACTAATCCATAAACAAGTACACAAACTGTATTGTCTCCATCTGTAGCTTGTTCCATCTACTTTACAAGGCAGATTTTTGCACAGGTCACTTGTTAGTTGCATTTACATTTCCACTTTTGGGATACAGACAAGCAGGCAGTTCCAACGAGTTTAAGCCACACTTGTAAGATTCCACTTGTCATGGACTATAGCACTGTAGACTTTAGTGTTCTGGCTTGTTATACACACCTGAATCAGCTAATCGGCAAAGCTTTTGAGGACTGAATTTAGAACCGTTACATGAGGGGGAAAACAATAATTTCCACAGAGCTGTGGCTTGGAAGGAATCCAGATTGACATGCCTTTTCTGGCGTTAAGTCATATCATCTGTTTATGGCACCAGCCGCCACTGGTGACCTGTGTCTGTCCTTCCACTCCATGCACAACCATTGTTTTCTGCAACAATGCCTATGACAATTCACTTGGGTAGGTGAAACCAAAAGGACCAGTGAGAGGACATGCAACAAAACAGTTCAGGCAGTCCTGTCTGTCTTGGTGAGGAATGAAAATGCTGTCTATTCAACCAAGAAGAATAAAGAAATGATACAAAGAAGGGGTTGTAACAATTATGCGATGAGTGGAGGAGAGAGCCTTTCAGATTTGGCAGGACACTGGGGCTGACTGAGTCAGCTTCTGACTTTTCCACTGCTCTACTTCACCCACACAATCTACTGACATTGCATAGCCTTATGGTTCACTTGATAAAAGCTTAAAAGATGTTTTCCTTTTTGGAAACTGCAATAAATTCATCTATCCATTTTAGTCATAATCACTCGATTAAAAAAAAAGATTACATTGTTAAGTTTATTAAATGAAACGGCTGGGTTTACCAATGTTGACACAACATTTTAATATGTAGCAACTATACCTTTTAGTACTCTTTCACTTAGCGAATTCACTCCAATCCTAAGGGATTACATGTCTGATAGATTGTTATAGTGTCCATTGCTATCAAGACTTTGGGAGAACTCAGAAGTGCAGAAAAGTGAAAAGTTATTCAATCACTTTAGATATCAGTCCACTTATGTTACCAAACTGCAGAAGCCCAAAACTTTAAAAGTCATGTCTTAATGAATGTTCTTTGCAACAAGCTAGTCAGCAAACATTAGTGATAAGGAGTGACCGTTTTAATATTCGCTATGCATTTACGATTTTAAAAACAGTGAACTTTATATAGTTTAATCAAGTAGTGTGTCTGTAATAACTACCTAGGGGAAAATGCTGCTATAAGCTCATTTACTGTAAATGATTCGAGCAGCCATGTTGATATGACTTCATATCCCTATTTATGTACAGTGCCATCAGAAGATCTTAATTTCAGTTGAGGGCTCCGCCTAGTGTGTAAGTGAGGCAGCTGGCAGTGAAAATAAAGTTCTCCCATAAATGGGGTGTGGTCTGTGCCTGCATGTGCTGATTGGATTATATTTACCCTAGTCTTAATTCTTCCTGTATAAGTGCCTATGTTTTTTCTCTTGAGCAGGTAATGCATTGCTGGTCATTGCCATTTCATTTTATGAGCATGTACTTCAGTGGGACTATCACCACTGTTCATAGTTCTGGAGTAAAAAGATACCCAATGTTGTTTTACTCTCAAGCACAGAACGCTGAATGAAAACTCAAAGTGTGTGGTAGTTTAGAACCAAAGCTTACCAGCAGCTCTTGAGATGTGATGGAGTTGTCTGTGTAAATACAGAGTTTCTTTGCAGATAACGGCTGACAGGATTTCAACTTGGATGCCAGGAAGAGGCACACAGCCCCCAAAAGCTGCAAATAGCACTTCTTAATGGGCACAGCAGCAAGAAACCTGTCCAGGTAGTTGACAGCCAGAGGGAAGACGTCTTCATCACACTTCTCTTCCTCACAAACCTTTAGCAAAGGGGGGGGAAAGTGGTTTGTGAAGGTGTACTTAACGCCAGCCAAATTCAAAACGACAAATTTACAGGTCACAAAAAAACACTTAAAAAAACAAAAAAAAACAGAAAATGCTGTTCGGATTCACTTCTGCAAAATAGTGTTAGGGAGGAAGGATTTAAAAATCCTCTTAGTTGAAAAATATAACTTACATTCATCAATTTATGACTCAAAATAGGAAGTTATGTAGCCGCATAAGACCGCAGCCTATACGCCCACACAGTAGCAATGCTTTACTGATTCATCACGTTTATTTTAAAAAACAGAATAAATAATAATAATCATAATAACTCAAAAAGCGAATGACAGCTTCTAGATTTAGCTGTACATTTTGTTTTACAGGCATTATAACGTTCCCTCAGCCGCTAAGACTAGAAATACCTTTTTTGTTCAAATCGGAAGTTTGTGCTAGTCTGGATGCGCAGCTGCTAGTTAGCAACCTAAATAGGCTAATAATGATTTAAAAAATTTACAATAATTATTCAGTGTAAAGGAAACACATGAATTATACATGTAAATAAAGAGCAGAGGCTCTTCTTTTCAACTACTATCGAACTGAAGGAAAGCAGACAAGAATGGGGCAATAAAGCTTCATGAACCTCTGTAGCTTAACATTTGATGATAAGCTAACTGACTGGCTGACTGCAGCCCCATACAACTCCACAGCCTCTGCAGCTCCTTTTACAACCTAAACTAAACAGCCTGTTTTCCTTTTTCTGCGGTCATCTGTGGAAAGACATTTCCACCTTTAAACACGGTCATATATAATATAAAAGAGGTTTCTTCCACAAGTCAGTGTCCACACTCTGCAGGGCCTTTTCTGTACGGTTATATAAAACTGGTGTGTTCAGTCTTCCATTACTGGTGGTCTATTTCATTACCCGTAATAGCACAGAAGTGCAACATGACAGAACTACATGTCTGTCTGTTCTTCTTTTTTTCCATCTTGTGAGTTCAGTAAAAGCCTAAAGAGAGAGCGACTGAAGGCAGAAGGGAGCGACAAACCTCTAACATCCAAGTGGCCACTATCCGCCTCATGTAGGGCTGAATGTCCCTCTGCACCCGTGAGAAATAAAGGCCTTGGGGGAGAAACTTATCCTCTACTGTCAACAGGCTGTGCAGCACTCTGTCATCGCAGTAAATGTTGGGGTCTCGCGTCGCTCTGATCGTCGTTTCTTTTTCTGGGCAGAACAGTTCCATACTGAGAGACTTCCACGTCTCCACGTAGCCGCAGCCTGCACAGGTTTTCAGAGCGAGCGTGGCATCAGGCGCTCGGAGCAAAAGTAAGTGTAAAGAGTTTGAGCAGCACTGTCATGCCTGGCCGCCGCTCGGCTCTACCTCCGCATCACCCTCCGCTCAGCGCTTACCCCTCTGCCGCCAGCGCAGTGACGCAAACCCAGCAGTATTGAGCGCGCACACGTACCGCTTCGCCACGAGCCAAGAAACCCAATCAGCTGCTAACGGAGGCGGGGCTAAAACAGTTAGGCCACGCCCTATTCGGTTTTTTACTTTTTAGCCAGAAGAGGGGTAATAGTGATGTTAAGGTGAAAAACAGCTTTCCTAGGTTTAAACTGCAATGGTAGAACAGTCATGCAGCCCTGCACCGAAAACCTGGGATTCTAGAGGACTATTCTGACCCCCCTCTTTCCTTAAAAAAGACGATGCACTTCGATGTAATTTGTTTTTTCATGTCGAAATAGCAAAGAAAAAGAAGTTTGCGCATTCTCCAGACCTGGGCGTGCGTTGGTCGTACCTTTATCGGCGCTTATTCTTGTAGCGCTTCTCCTATTAGAGGGCCTGCACTGACGTCACTTTACCGCCGGAGCAAAACATTTTACAACAAGGCAGCGCTTCTCGGGCCAAAAGGCAAATCCAGAAAGAAACAAGCGATTATCTGCATAACGTAAAGAAAAGAGGGTTCCAGTTGTTTCTGCAAATTTCTTCATTTATAGTTGAAGTCAGCTCCCTACTCGTCGGCTTCCTGTTTAAATTTTCCGGTACGAAAAATCGAAAAAAGTGCCAGAATGTAACTACTGCACAATTTAGGGTGGAACAGGAAAATTCAAACAAGTTCAGGTTTATGTGATGCGTTTAATTTTAGCTTTCAGCAGTCTATGAAACGATCGCCCTATTACACTCCCCGTTAACGCTGCTATACCTTCATTTTTTTTTTTATTTGGGCGGGGTTTTGCTTGTGACTCCGCCCTGCCTCTGTGTAATTTCTCATTAGCTAAGATGTTTAGTTTATCTCATCATTACGTTACGCTGTGTCATGAATTCATTCTGAGAATGTAAATTATCTAGTAACACGTCTCTCTCCTCTGTACCATCTCTGACATAAATAAATATTCGCTTTTTTGTTCAATACTTAACAAACTAGCCTACATGCCCAGTACAAACCGAAAGTCCACTACTGCTCTCAGTTTTATTCAGTTTAGACCGTGTTCACTGCAAAAAACCCTTAAATTTCCTTAACTTAGGAGACGCACATTAAGTTTTTCTCTAAATATATACTGCCTTAAAGCCTACGCAGACATCCTGTCGTGTAGCCTACCCTGTATTTCATTTTCACAGGTTCAGTGTAAGGTCTCTGAATACAGACGTTATAGCCTGCTGAGAACATGCTCCACTTCCCCATCACGTGCAGAGACACAATGCTTCACGTGTAATACCATGTGTGGGGAAGGAGACAAGAGAGCTGACACCATGCACGCCCTTAAAGTCATTGCAAGTAGAAAAAGAAAAAAAGGAAAACTGCATCTAGAATAGGCTGAGTGTGCTAATGTCATAGGAATACAGTTAAACATATTTGCTGAGTTTCCAAGACAGCGTTAATAGGAGTGGATAAATAATAAATAATAAATTAACAGAATAACATGTACTGAAACTAAAAAATACAACAGCCTGTATAATTCATTTGAGCTAAAGCGCCAAAAGTAGACTCCATGTTGTCGCATGTTTGAAGTTTCCAGTCGTTCTACAGTGAGTTAAGGCACACAGACTTGATATATATAATCTATAATCAACACTAGCAGAATGATTTTCTCAGTTAAGCATATGTTTGAAAAGCTGAGGTTGAAAAAAGTGCAGAGATACCATATGGTACATGAGAAAAACATGTAATTAGTATTGAACAATGCAGATTTCAGTGATATGATTCTAGAAATTTGATGAATATTCAACTTTATTTATTATTTAACAATCACAGAGAATTTTAGTCTTATAAACAGCAACAGATGGTGAACATGAAGCACAAAAGGTTTAAAAGTTTGTATGCTCTTTCTTTTTTCAATAACGTAAAGCAACTTTTGTTGCAAGTACATGTGGTAAAAATGTTTAAATGTTATTAATGATATATATTAATTAGTTAAGGCAAATGAGGCAAACAATATATCAAGCAATTAAATAACTACAGTATATTATCTATCACTGAATTACTTATTGATTTTGAAATAAGAAACGCTAAATGCACTCTGGAGTCTAACCTATAATATTTTAGTGTACAATCTATACGTTATTATTAAATAACATAACAACAACAACAACAGTTAGCACAAAGTTAAGGCCGCATATCTATCATAAAATGAAACAAAGCAGACAGCTGATGCAATCTATTTGCTTGGCTACACTGTTCTGGGTTGATGTTCCTGCCCTAAATATTACAAAGACAACCTATACATTTCATTTACACTCTAATTGTAGGTAGTGAATAATTTATAGTAGTAGTCTTGCAATCAAATGTGTGGGATTGCAATGCTATTTCATGGACGATAAAGGTTACCAGGAACAATGAATGGTCATAAATTTAGACTGATATGGGTGACTGATATCTGATTGATATCTATTGGGCTACACATACAGAAGTAGTGTCTGGACTGCATGTTTGCTAATGCCACATGCATACGTTTAAGCATGGAGTTGTAGAGGGTCCTAATGGTGTCTTGTAATGAAGCCTGAATATTCTCACACAGTTTCTGCAGATTTGACACAAAAAAACTCAACAATGAAGAAGTCCTGCTATCATTCTTAGTCACTCCATGACAGAATGTAGCATGGTAGTGGGTCATCTTCACTGACAAGTCCTGCTTTTGTCTTGGTGGAGACTATCAACAAATCCACGTGCGGAGGCACCATAGTCAGCGCCAAAATGAACGGTTTGTTGACATGCTTCACAGGTCCAGAAGGCCTGTTCATTTAGAACAATGAACACTCAAACACAAATGACCATTTAAATGCGTAAATTGTTCTTGGCATGGTTCGGTAGTCCTGGAAATGTTGGTAGCAGAGCTGCTACAAGCCACAAAACCCGTTTTGGTACTATATTGAACACTTTTAGCTAAGAATGTAGGACGGCATGGGAACATTATGGAATGGAAAGCTCTCACATTAATATATTATGACTGTTCATAGAATGTTTATAGCGTGTGAATGTTTAGCTCAAAGTGCTAAAGTTCATTAACGCAGCTCATATCATAAAGAGTACCTGAATAAGAAATAGGCAGATATTCTTTGACAATGAATTCACTCTCGAATAAGCTGACTCAATTGACTGCTATGTGCACAGTCATCATCAAAGAGGTTCGGTACAAAGAATGCTAAACAACCTGGTCAGCAGATGTCCTAACATTTGTTAATGCCCTCTTCATCACTGTATACTTTGTATATAAGTCAACCCTCTGCTATGCAGTCGTGCTAATGCTGCTTAACCCTCGAGCAGACAGCAGATGTCTACATTGTTAACTTGCATGATCAGTGATTACGGCACTTCAGATCACACACAAATATTGAGATGACTATTTTTTAAAACGCCCCACTAAGCTGCACTGGCTCACAACAGTGTGTGAAAGTCTGTCAGTGCTGTTGTTTGTGTGTCTTATGATAACCTGTCAACTCCTACCATGCTCCCCAGGTGACAGAAAGGTGAAAAGGAATGCTCCACAGCCTGGGAAAATGTGAGGAGGCGTGAAATCACCTTGATCCAAAGATTCCTGTGGCATACCAACTCACTTTGTCATGACAGGCACACAAGAGAGAGAAAGAGAAAGGGAGAGGAACAGCATTAAAGGAATTTTCAAATGAAGACACTTTGCCAATCATGTACACACTTAACATAATACAAGCCTACTGTATCTGTATCAGAATCAATGTAGTAAGCTTACGCTTTACCTAAGATTGGCTTCTTTATTTTATTTTGTGCCATTTTGGATTGAACCAATCAGGGCACAAGTATTGGCAAAGAATTCTGGAAGCTGATTAAGCACATAGTGTCACTTTTACAATGACATAGGCTACAGTGAGTGACTGCTATGAAAACAAGGGATAAAGAGAGTTGCAATGATAAGTTTCCGGCTGATTCTTTCTGTGAGGAGTTTCCATGCATGTTCTTACCGTATCTGCGTGGGTTTCCTCCCACAGTGCAAAGACATGTGGTCACGTGAATTGGAGACGCAAAATTGCTCCTTGTTAGGAGTGAATGTTTGTCTGTCTCTGTTCTGCAAAAGACTAGTGGCCTGCCTAAGGTGTTAACTGCCCAATGAGTGCTTGGATAAGCTCCAGCACAACCCCCCAACAATTTACAACAACAGTGTAAATAAATAATAAATTGTAAAAAAAATATATATATATACATACATCTTCTGTAAAACGCCACATCTTTGTAAATTACCAACTGCTAGTGTAACTAAAGCAGAAATGCTAATTCTGCTATATCAACTAACAAACACTTGTGCTGCGATGGCACCACGCTAAGAGATAAGTCGGATGAAGGCAGATGCTCTATGACATCAGTGGAGATCAAACTTGCAGTGGCTATGATTGCTTAGTAGTGCTACTCAAGAGGCTCTTACTATAGCATTCCTTCAGGGCATGTTGGCTCTAGAGCTTGAGGGACACATGAGGAACTAATAAATACTTCTCTCAAATTCAGCAAATCAAACAAAAAGGTCATTACTTCACAGTTCTCCAATCACAGAGTATACTTTTCTTTTTAGTGCTTATAATATAGAGTCAGCAGAGAAACTGTTCTAGGCTTTACATGAATGGAATGCTACGGTCACTCATTAGACTAATTTGGTAACAGGCAAAGTAAAATGGCAGGAAACCAAGGCTGCTGGAATTCTCACATGATTAGCAACTCAGTTATTTACTACACTCTAGATATCATCATTTACAGCGGGAATAGACAATTCAACTCCTGAAGAACAACTATTCTGCAGAGCTTATAGTTCCCACCCTAATAGCTAGTATAAACCATGATTAACAGGATGTGATGTTTACATAAGACTGAAACTGGACTCAGAAGTTCTTTAGAAGAAGCATTACCAATAAAGTATGTTTAATCCAAATCCATGAAAAGAGTGCCTGCTTACATTCATGAACATCTGTCTAGATAACAGTACATGTTTTCCAAAATAGCATTGGTCTTAGAAGTTGCAGATTATCAAAGAGAATAGTGTCAGGATTTCATAAAAAGGATTCTTTTGATGAATGTCAAAGAACCACCACCTTTGGTTCCATACTTTTCAAAGGACTCTTTCTGGAACCTGAGTGTCTTCAAAGTCAAAGCATATTAAGAAATGTCACAGGTTTTATTATTTTGATGAGGTTTTTAAATGTACAAAATGTAAATGTTCTATATGAATTATGAATGCTTTTGCCTGAAGTCAAGTACCATTTATGTACTTTTGGTTTCAAGAGTACACAATACAATGATGGTATCAGCACAAACCGTTACGCAGCAGAGCAACAAGTATGCAGGTACGCGTATCAGAACATGTGACTGTGGTTATTGGTTGATAACTCCAGTGTACTGAATGGTACTTTCCAAAGGATGAGCCTGATATTCTGCGTGTCTGTATTTCCTCACCCCACCCCTTCCTCAGTGACCCAACATGTTGCATCAAAACCTTTCTGGCAAAACACTCTGCATGCCTTCTGCTTTCAATTTGCAAAGTAAAACTGAAATACTTTAACACGCATTAGCTACTCGTACATGTTCATGTTATGTTAAATCTATTTTCTGAACCAACTCAGTAGGTTTCTATAGAAACCTCAGGAGAGAGAGAGAGAGAGAGGGAGAAAGAGAGAGAAAAAGAGAGAAAGTGAGAGAGAGAGAGAGAGAGAGAGAGAGAGAGATTCAGCACAAAGGGGGAGCCTTGCTTTAGCCATGAGCTCTGAGTGACATAGGTTGGATTTTTGGAGCATGAGATCACATCCTACCATCTCTAAACAGAGGAAGATCTCATTAGAAGAACTCTCTCTCTCTCTCTCTCTCTCTCTCTCTCTCTCTCTCTCTCTCTCTCTCTCTCTCTCTCTCTCTCTCTCTCTCTCTCTCTCTCTCTCTCTCTCTCTCTCTCTCTCGCTCATTCTTTTTCTCTCTCTCTTTCTCTCTCTCTCTTTTCTCTCTATCTCTCTCTACTTCCATAAGGATATCTGTAGCACACTGGAAACAATAAGCAAACCAGAATGCTCAAATGCTTAAGGAAACTATTAAATGCAAAAAATATCCACAAACATACACACTTACGCCATGTTTAGCATATTTACCTCTTTAGTTTTACAATATATAAATATACAGAAAAAAAATTAGGTTTAAAATAGAGGCCACTACTCTTTTAGAGTGGCACACTTTAATTTATAAATAGCAGAATGTTACTCTTTGTCTTAAGCAACTCAATACAGTTTGGAAATAAAGTTTGAGATATGTGTGTGATCATTTACGCATGCAGTACAGCGGTCATAAGCTTCCTTTACATGTTCACTACATTAGCCTCATGGTACCAGAGGCGTTAATATAAAAGATCTCTTGTGTATGAATAGGAATTTCATAATTGTTTTCAACAATTGTCAAAATTTAGTCATTGCAAACTCAATCTGAGTCAAAGTGTTTTGATCTGAAATGGGTTATTGTACCAAAACAAGGCAATCAGATGTCTCTAGAGTGGTAATGATGGAAAGCAGTGGTTGCAATGCAAATATACTCATTTTGTTCTCTGTCCAACATAACCAGAGAACTTACATGTGTCTTACATCAGTTTAATATGTATTGTTGATACTGATAATGGTAAATATAAAAACAAAATAAAAATCCTGCATGTACTTCTCTGTCATAAACAGATCATAGAATAGAAATAGAATGGAAAACATACTTCAGGTCAAAGCCTTGTAGCAAAACTGCCATATAACACTATATCTGGCATCAAGTCAAAAATGTATCTTTAATAGTGTGGCACTGGCAAAAATTAAATAATAATAAATAAATAATAAATAATAACAGTTATTTTATATTTTTATATTATAAAAAGTAATTTTACAGACCAAAGCAGCCAGGGACAGGTGCCACCCAGTGTTATTGTACTCAAGGAAAAGCAGGGTTGGTCATCAGATGCCATACATCTCTGCTTCCTGATAAATAATACATGAGCACAACATAGAACACATAGCGCTACTGTACATATTCCTGAACATCACCAGCAGCAACACATTCCCAACAATGAAGTTAATAATATATCACCAGAACATACACCTTCACCCCCTTCAATTCTTACCAGTCTAGAAGAAACATTGGGTTTATTGCATCATCCTTGTATTCTCTATACTCCAGCAGTGAAGGTTATGTTAAGACTTGTGTTGCCTGCATTTATGTCACTTCTTTTGTTTGCTGCTGAAAGTGGAATCTTGATGTAAGCAGGAAGTGACGGTCATGATAATGGTCTCTTATCAAGAGCTTCAGCACTCACTGCATTTGCTCACAGCATTTGTATTAGCTACCTTTTCCTAAAAGATCTAACTAATGAGAAAAGTCTTTGCAGCAGTGAAAAAGTTTTATCTCATTTTATCCCATTTATGAACTTTAAATTGGAAATAAGAGATACGCAAAAACGACAAATTGTTCTTCATTAGCTGTTCATTGTACGGTTCCTTATTTAAAGTTGTTTCAAATTATATGCTGTTACGTGTTGCAGCCCTATTTCTTAAACACCATTACTCCTGCACTCTTTCTAATGTACAGTACAGTAGCAGTGCAATTCGTCCTGATCAATAAATAAGCAGGTTACAACCTTAAATCCTTATTGCTGGTCTATATCCATATATAACCACAGCTTTCTAAACCTATGCCACCAAACCTGAAGTAACCCTAATGCTTTATCAATTGGGCATTTTATAATGAACATGCCAAGATGCTGCATTACATTCATGTTTGGTTTTTATGTCTGCATCCACAAATGTCTACTTAGCAGAATAAATATAAAATAATAACTTTAATTTTTAAACTTGCATTGAGAGAACTTTTACTCAGTATATTACTTTATATAGTACTTCTACTTTCATTCAGGTACAGCAATTTTCTACTGTGTGGTTTATTATATGGTTTATTACTTGTATAATAACCATTAAGCATTTCAAGCAGCTCTGTAATAAAACATAAATTGAGGAGGGAAATTTTCACTGACCTTGACAGCAGCAAGGTAATTACGAACAGAACACGCATCTAAGTTTGTGTTATTCTAACATAACAATAACAAGTATGCTGTCTGATGTGTGCATGACTCCTAGACAGTTTATTTTAGCTGTGACATCCTTCTTTTACTAACACACTGGCAATCTTTCATAGGTATTAGGAGCTAAACCGTCCAATAGAAAATAAGTGAGTACACCTCTTCACAGAAAACATAAAATGTGGACTATGCAAAACGTATGGTATATTTTCTATTTCATATATTTTTTTGTCCAATTTTTTTTCCACCACAGTCTGGAAATAATTTATGGACATTGCTGTTATATCATGATCATAGCGCACACATTGCACTAAAACCCTTATACAAGGGGTTTCTCTGCAGTCCTCTGAAGTAAGGCATGCAATTCCTTTCTAATGCCACCAGGCAGTCATTTCCAGCTACACAAGAACAGCCTCATATGAAAGGGCAGAGGCCTAAAAACGGAAGATCAAATTATTTTTTCAAAAAGATATTCAAATCACTGAGAGGATTTGGCAAAAATGTCACAAATAGTTTGTAGTATTTATTTCATTCATTCATTCAGTCATGCATCTTCTGTGTCGCTTGTCGTGCTGGAGTCTATTTGCCTGATTATTGGCTGGACAGGTAACGAGTCCATCGCTGACATTTGGCTCAACAATTAAATGTTTTTTTTTCCAGGTTGTTCTGGTTACTTTCTGTTTTACCATTTACTTTTTTCATTTATATTTCAACCAGTGTTTGTTCTCCTTCATTATCTCCTTTATGTCTCTCTGGTTGGTCTGGTTGCAGACCAACAATGGGGTTGGAGACTTCAGCCACTTCGGTTCACATACCCTCCCCAACTTTAAAAAACGAGAGAGTAGTCTTTGCAGAACAGAAGAGGTCACTTTTTTTTTATTTGGGCATTTTGTCATCCCTAACCATGTATGGATGGTCAAAAAACACCCACACCATTATGACTGGGCGGTTTAAATAGCTCTCTGTTCTGCAAAGAAACCCTGCCTGCAAAAGTCAACTTGACTCATCAGCCGAGCACATAAAGAAATTTGCTCTCCTATGTTTCACTGCTCGCCAAACAGAAAAGCTCTTGCATGTGGAGACTTCTCTGTGTGCTTGCTTTATTGCTACATGCTCATGCGGAGAGTCTTCTCTTTTAATGACTGTGCGTGCAGCTGCTGCTATGCATGCTCATCTCACTGCCCTCCCGCTTACTATTTATAATTCTATTTAAACATCATTTTAATACCATGGACGCAGACTGCTACAAGGTGAAAACTCTCGGGCGTGAACAAGCTGACTGATAGCTGAGTGAGTAATGGAAGTGCTTTCACTGTAAGCAGAGGTACAAATACTTCCTTACTGTACTTACATAGTCCTTTAGGTATCTGTACTTTACTCAAGTGTTTTTGTCACAGAATACTTTTTACTTTTAATCCCTACATTAGCAAAGCAGACTCTACTTTAGTTTAAACTACATATTTATTTAAGTACTTCTAATCAGGTGATTTTATTCTGCACCTAATGAGAAGCAAATCTAAATCCTATTGGCTGTAAAGGAAGCTGTGGGAGGACCGGAGTGGACCTGTAATAGGCTACATTTTCAAGGTTTTCAGACCTCGCATTCGTGGCCTTTATCACAGCCGGAGTAGGTGACCAGGATTGGGGCGGGACAATTCCCGTTGGGCTGGTGGTGTTTTAGGCCGCTTACTGTGAGCAAATGCACAAACTCATACACATAAACACTAGAACTCTACAAACATTACCCCGGGATTATATCTGCAATGGCAGGGTTAAACCAATGACCCCGGCCCCTGAAAATGAAAATCGCTTTAATGGCCTTTCCCCTCTATATGGTGTAGCGGTCATGTTCAGATGAGTGGACCGGCTCTGCATGTCAGCATGCCTTCCTTTAATAGGAAACTACATTCAGGCTCAGGAGTTTAACGAGTCATACTCAGTCTGACTCTGTAAACACATCCATGGCATCATTACAGGTACGACATGCTGAAATCCGCCATGGCAGAGCTGGCTTACATGGGTTGGATCTAGGTTTATATGATTGCTGTGATGTTTTTCCTTGTATTCACATGTCCTCTTTCTTGGGTCTGTCTGCTGTGGCAGTAGGCTGTGTGTTTATTAGTTTGTGTGTTTAACACAAATTTAACTTTGTGGGTTTAACTGTTTAATGTTAAACTTTTGTGGTTTTCTCCAGACATAATTATCTATATATAATTTCTATAAGAGTGTGTATGTGTGTGTATGTGTGTGTCTGTGTGCACTCTTAAAGGAATCTTTTGATCTGGTGTTCATTATTGACTGCTAAAATAAAAATCTTAGATTAGAACTTAGATTCCAAAATGTCCATTTCAAATTCTAAATGATGCATAAAGCTCTAATTTATATCATCATTTCTGCTTAGTTTCAGATAAAATGTTTTTCAATATTAGAAATTTATAAATTAAGTAGAAATGTTTGTATAGACATTTATAACTTTATTGCTTTAGATATATTTGGATCGTGTAAGTCAGAAAAGTAAGTACTATAAAAAGAAAAGTAATATAAGTACTATATATATTTTACTATTATTAAACAAGGGACTTTTGGCACCTCTGACTGTAAGTTGCCTGACTCGAAGAAGAAACAGAAATATGAATGCACAATAGCAGACTGAAAAAAAACCAAAAACATCTGTGACTAATTGATGAAAACAGTCCCCTGTTTAAGCTGGTTATCATGAGTTAAAAGTAAACTTTAACAACATTTCATGTGTGTTCTGTACATTACACGTCTTCCTTCTTTCTGCAGCCATTCCTGTCTGAGCTCCTGCTGTGAAGCATAGCTTTATGCAAGTTATGCACATAAAGAATCCTTTGTGCAGCCACCTTAACTTCAGGTTTGGCCCTTAATTCACCTGATTGGTTTATTGTTTTATTGAATTCCAAGGCTGGATCACTGGATTCCACTGACGCCGGCCTAACTACATTCATCAGAAAGAGCCAAACAGGCCTGTCACCTACAGCAACTGGGCCAGTTTACAGTGAGTATTCTAAACAAGAGTGAAAAAGAGGACTTCTGAGCTATGTATGATCTCAGTAAAAGGAAATTAAATGGAAGGTGGAGTTCACTGTTGTGTTAACTACTTAATGCTGACCAAGGAAGAAGTGCATTTGAGGAAGAACATCAAGGTCATTGAATCATCCTCACAGAACCTTTAAAAACACATTACACATTCTTTAACCAGGACCTAAACTGGGCTGTGGTGGGGCTCCACCACTTTTACTTTAATTTAATAAATATGTAATTTATACCATAACCTCTGTTGCATTTCTTGCATCACCATGCCTAGATTATTGCCGTTGTTGTATAGGCGTTGACCTTATATTTACATTGGAAAGTATATAGTTAGTCAAATATAACTGTCTTTATACAGTAACCCTGTTTTCTACAGGCTGTAATATTAATGTTAAAAAATTAAAAGAAAGTACAAAAAAAAAAATTAGTCTATTAGCCTGCTGAGCTAATCGGTCAATGTTGGATATATATGTATGATTATTGTTTTGTTACAGAGAATAAGCCGACTAAACTGTGCTAACTTGTATTCAAGTATGCATGTATAGTTGTTGCTGACTATACACCTGTAAAACTGTTTTTTATTTTATTTGCTTTATTCATATATCAGTACTGAAATAAAAAAAAAAATGAAAGTACCATTAAACACATAAGTTGAATGACGTTTAGTATTCAGAATTGCTGAAAGTAGTAGGACTCCCCTCTACTAGCCCCTGTAATTCTGTTAATACTGTACTGTAGGTATCAAATGTCATTCCACAGATTGCATAATCACAGATTCCATGTACACTACAGAGCAAGCCAAAGGCATACCAACCTTATCAGCAGGAAACTTAGTTATGAGAGTGAGACTCGCTCTGATGATGATGGGATGACTCTCAGCACACTACATGGCTTTGATCTGGAGATCACTAATGAAGGGTGGTGGTGATTAAACCTGGGATGAACATTTTTTTTTTTTAAACTTCAAGCAATCCATGGTATTGTTGAGTAAAGTTAATCAACAACACGTCTGTTCCGGTCACTGTAATAATTCAGTAATTTCTCATTATTTATAACATTCATTTAATTAATATTACACTAACGCAATCAGATTTTAGAGCCTTAATTATTCGCTTCTAAATTGATTTTTTTATCAATATATTGGAATTGGTCCCTGCCTCTGTCTAAAACGTAATAAACGCTGCCTTTTCAGACAATATTCTGGCAGCAAGGCACCTAGTCAGGTCCAAATCATATGAAGGCAGCACTAGAGCTACATCCTTTGCTACCATTATCCTTTGTGTCTTTGCCAATACAGTTAGAAAAAACCCAGCAGAAAACACACTATGAAGCAGTGTGAGCAGCAAGGCATTGCTACAGCTGCCTTCAGTTTCGGATACATGCCATAAATCACGTGAAGTCATTGGTATAGATGCCTACATGTCTTATCAACAAAGCTGAAGGGTGACAGAAATTACTCCCATACCCATCCAAAAACTCTTTTGGCCTGAGGCAACACTGGAGCACAACACCCTAGAAAAAACATTCAAGGAATTGGTGCCTGGCCTGCTGTTGATATACACCCTGTGCAAAATGCAAGAAAGCGCAGGCTTAAAACAAAACATCATTCAACATCATGTTCAAACTGGTAACAACTGCAAGCAGTCCTGTGCACATACTCCAGAAATAGCTATCCCAAGGCAACATGTTTACCAGTGGTGTTCCCATGACTAATGAGTCAGAGAAATGATTTGGCTTGTATACTCAAGCAAAGCCTGCCTATACTGTATTTACTTTTTCATAAATGTGCAGTATGGCCTATGATGGTACCGCAAAGACTGCTGAGAGCTAGAAAAGTGCATTTCCCAAAGAAAATGATTGCACAACTTAACCTTGTTGCTAGGTGGTTGCTAAGTTTGCAAGTCATTTAAAAGCATATCCCAGTGGTTGCTAAAGTGTTGCTAGATGGTTTCTGAGGTGTCAGGGTTGTTTACTGATTGTTTGGGATTGCTAAGTGTTTGCAAGTTGTTCAAAATGAATAGGACTCTATGAGAGTTCGAATTGAGTGTGGTTCAGTATGGCTATGGATTAGAGGTTGTGTATCTGACCTATGTCAGATACAGTACATGTCATTTGGTGGGGAGTTAGTGTGACTGCAGGATCAAAATCTCTTGACGAAGAAAAATAAGAATATAAAACAGATAACAACAGTGTTGCACAGTCACTAATTACAAACGCACAGTGAGACATAACACTAATATCTGCTGTGCTAGGTTAATTCAATAAGGCTTTCTGTGATTCCATTGAACAATGTAAAGCCTGGCTAAAACATTCCCACACAATTACTTAGATTACTTGACCAAGTGCTCATATAAGAACTAATAATAACCGATACCCCTTGGAAAATCTGCTCTGACCTTCTCAGTAAGGTCAGTCAAAAGGAAGTCCTAAACTCTTCCCACCACCAGACTCTGAGAAGGCCTATGAGAAGTGGGAGTGAGTTTCCACTTTTGCTAACATTCTGCGAAAGTTGGCCGGTGAGAGAGGGAGGGAAGGGAAGAGAAGGAGGAAAGCAAAAAGGGGTCTCAGCTGCCATGCTCTTTCTGATCCCTGGTCACAACTTCCCAGGATCATAGCTGCCCTCTGGGGAACTTCTTTGTCCCAGTTCCGGACCCAGCCTCCTTATCAGGAAATGTCTCATCATAATGACCTACACTGTACATTGCATAAATGCAGAGTCTGACAGCTAGTCTCATGCAAGTCAATCCAAACACTGATAAATCTGTATTTAAGCAGGCTGGTGGAGGTATGTAATCGAACGGTTAGCAGTAGTAATGTAAAAATGCATAAAATGCTGTACTTTGGTGTTTCATTTCAATATATTGTTTGATACAGCAAAAATAAAGAGTAGTTATAACTCTGAAACCTGCTTCTTGTTAAAGTGTCAAAGGGAGATTCCACCAACTTTTCAAAATGTAAATGAAGTCAGTTTCATTGAAGTCTCAGTTACTGAGTGGTGTTTCATTCTAAGCATTGAGATACTGTCTTCAGCAAGTAAAAGCAGTACCAGCTTTGCATGTGCATGTGAACACCCAAACCTTCACTAAAATCATTTCCATACAAATACAGTGGGGCCTGTTCAACTCCTATTGGCTGTTGGTGTTTCCGGTGCTTATATAAGCAGCAGAAACAGGAAGTGTAGGGGAGTGTGTTTTGATTGGACCCACGGCTATAGTTGCTCTCTCCCAGTCTGGAATCCTACTGTTGTGGAGGAAATGAAAGCAGAGGGGTGGCTCTCCACACTGCATTTCCCTTTGATATAAATACTCAGTGAGAGGAAAAGTGATGACTCAGTACATAGCATGAGGAGGAACTTGATATTTCCTCTCTTCTGAGCTATAATGAAAGACCATGTACATGAACAAGTGAATATAAATAATCTTAAGCGCAATTAAACTTAGATATTATACATGCTTCCATTAGGGAATGTTTTCATTCAAGAAACACTGTATGAGTGGTATAAGAAATAGTTCAGCTTAGTGGAAAATAGGATTCACTTCTTAATAGTTTTAAATACTCTCCTTTAAATAAAGTGCAGCATTAGATACAAAGCTCAACACTGCACTCTTAAATAAAAATTAAACTGACTTCCATATATATTCCATATTTCCAATAATTAACCTCACAATAATTCAAAACTTTCATGTGATATAACAAATGTTGTAGCCATGTGACAGTTTGAATTAGATTATAGTTAAAAGCTTGTGTCTAATATATTTTAATAAACTTTGCTTATAGAGAAATTTGCTGATTTATTTACAGTGGTGGTGATACTAGGAGTCCTGATGTCTATAATACAAATATAGTCATTTTATTTACTAATTAAAAATGACTAGTGAATATACCTGTGTCTTTAGTTTTTACATATAATGTCAGTAAAGGTCATTTGTTCTTGAGTACTACTTTGCCGCATTGTCCCCTGTGTATCCCACCATAATTTTCACAAGAATTATGGAAATTAGGTAAAATGATGAGGGATCTGTTATAAGATTATAAAAGACCAGTCTTACTGTGACAAAAAAGTCTTACTGTAAAAAGAGTTCATCTTATGGAACTATGCCAAAATACTGGTAACATATGTCTCAGCAACCATTTTGTAACTTGTACTTCACTTGTGCTACATTTTGTAATAAGAATGGGTAATATGTGACATAAAACATGTTTACAAAGCATTAGAATTGTTAAAAGGAATGGGAACAGACCTTATAGACATAAACAAGATTTTAGAATGAGCGCCTTTAGAAGCATTAAATCTTTCAGATGCCTGTTTCCAATTACTAGCACTATAAACAATTAACAATTCTTTTGAATTTTGAAAAGAACCATTTAATTATGCAGTCTTTGACTTTGTTTCATTGTTTACATTGCACTTTTGTAAACTTTAGTGAGTGCAGGCTACAATATTGCAAATTCTTATATGATACCAAACCTTAAGTTAAAAAGAGAAGATCAGACCTTCCTGAGGATTGTGCGGATGAGGCTAATGAGCAGCATGATTGACAGTTCTTTGTCCCACACTTCTAGACACCCATACAGACGTAAAACATTATCCAGCTTTTATGTGATAACTGGATGAGAAAACACACAGATGGACAAACAAAAACCTGACAGACCACGAAAAGGATGCATAAAGAAATGAAGACAGGAGGTCCAGCTCACCTGCTTTTGGTTATGCTGGGTTAGCTTTATCTCACAAAATCTCTCAGATTCTGAAGCTGTTTGTGTGGTCAGAGCAAGAGATGTCATTCTTTTGATTTGTAAAGAAAAGGAATAATTATCCAGGACTGGAGCTGCCTAGTGAACATTGAGAGGACATAAATCTAGTCAGTCATTTTTTTAGTCATTTGATAAGTTGCATTTGAAATGCCATTTAGTAAAGGGTTTTGTGATGTACCCCTATTTTTCCATTATAAGCATCACATGTGAAAATGTTTGGATATTAAATAAAATGTATTTTTTCGTGTTGCAGACTTCATGACCCCATGCCTTCCATCACCACCACTGTACAGGAATCTGAGTCTGTAAGTCTCTCTACAACGAACGCTTTCACATCAAACCACGCTGGATGACTTTATTTGCATTTAAATGATTGGATTATGCAGAAATGTTAGGGACTTGTCATAAGTTCTGTTTAAAGAATTTTCAACCATACTATATTAGCAACAACAATAGAGTTAAGGAGTTGACAAATGCAAATACAGAAACATCAATACAGCACACTAGAAAGAGGGAAAATGAGTCTGTGCACAGTTGCACGTCCTTAAGGGCACATTTTGCTAAAAAGCAATACCATTCTGGTGCTCTACAAGGAGTAACTGGAATAGCAAAACGGTAGTGTAAAGAAGGGTAGAGAGGAAGAAGGATGTACAAAGAAGGAGAATAATAGGCACACAGGCAAAAATAATGCAGAAATGGTGGCACCAACAGAAAGAACAGGTGAAGATGTCTGTGTCACAGATGGAATGATGTAATTGGCTGCTATGTACTGGCATTATGCTGTCATTAAGCCAATGTTTACTGCTGAAGGAGCTTCTGAGCAAAACAAAGCTGCTTTGAGAGCTGAACGGAAATAAATCCTTCTTTCCTGGAGAACTTCCTGGAGAAGTTTTAAAAATCTGACTTAAATCTTTTTCGCAGGATGTAGTGGAGGCTTTTAATATGTGCCACAATTCTCTCTAAAAATGCAGGGAGGACACAACACACAATGATTCCATATCTACTGTACAATGAGTGCTGGGTGCAATGCTGGGTACTAGAAAGGAATACGTCTAGAGGTGGTTATGCAGTCTGGACGGAAAGATTCAAAAGAAAGTTTTAAAACATTAATAGCTGAAGAAGAATTCCTAGTCTGACATGTCAATATTCAATTTAATATCTGAATTTAGCACTACCTATCAAAAACTATTACATTTATCATAGACAAATCCAGCACATCAAGCCCTATTCGAACCCAGCAATTGTGAGTATAGTGTACACATAGGCATAGCCCTTCTCCCACATTTGAGTTAATGCATTACTTCATGTAGTAACATATAAAACAACCATATAACTTGCTGCTCGGCGGTTGAGTTCTTCAGTTAGAAGGGAAAAAGGATTCAAATGAAACACAAATTAAACCCCTGCTTTTGCTTTTGCTGACTCAGGTAACTGCACTTTGCAATCTTTGCAATATTCTCGGAGGGAGTTAGGATGCTTAGTTGTCATAGTGATTCAGACTGAACCTGAAGAACTCCAAGAACACTCTCACGCTAGGCTGAATTACCTCACTGCAGAGGCAGAGGTCCATCCAGCTCCCATCTGGTGAATGAGACCACATATACTGATAGTGACACTATCGGATGTTACTGCAGTGAGGTAATCGGCTCTATGGTGAGAGAACAAATTGTTCACATGGTATTGGAAAGAATGGGCACTGCCAATGTCTAATCAGTGTGACAGAGATGAAGTCTAATGCCCTTGGGAAGTTCCTGCAGCAATGTCAATATCTTAAAACCCTGGCATTGGGACTGGAAAAGTATCTATAATGAGAGAATTGTTTAACTGAGTTCAGCGCAAATAGGTTTTAAAGGCACAACTAGTCTGTGTTTATGTTATTTGTGAAGTTCAAGTATTAAGTACTATGATCACAAACATTCATTTAGAACCTGCTGCCCAATGACAAATTGCACAACAGAGTCTTTAGGCGTGTTTTAAAACATCACGGAGCTTCTGGATTCCATTTTACACAAGGGTGTATTTTTAAACTTAAAAAATAGACCTTTTATCAAGTCCTGATAGGGATATGAGTGTCTGGCCTGCAATTAGAGGGCTGGCAGCCAAACTGTAGGGGAGACAAAAAACACTAGTTCCAAACACTGGCCACGAACATGTTAAAATTCTTTCTGCAGTGTCATAACATGGCTAAGATGTAATGGCTCTTTTCTTCGCAGATTTGACAGATAGGCCCCGGTGTATGCAGATCAAACGCTGCATCCCTGGGGCACCCTGGATTGGATTTCATTTTGGGCTGAGGCCCTTCATTCATTTGTGACATTTAAAGTTGGCTTGGTCTCCTCTCCCTTAAACGGTGCCTCTTGCTTCTCTGGAAAAACCCCCGTGTGAGTGTATGTGTGTGCCTGAGTCCACTTGTGTGTTCCCTGCTGCTGTAGGAGGATGGCGGGTCAATTACTAAAATGCTTATGATGTCATCCACCCCGCTGCCGCCTTGAGGAAAGTAAATATGAACCAGAACGCCTCGCAGGAGGCAACGGGGCATAACAACTAAGGAGAATTAGCTAATCTGTCATGTTTTTACCATACAACTGAACTTTAAAGTGATTCATAAAAATCAATGTTCAGAGAATTGCAATACAAGTCAATTACAGTGACAATTACAAGGTAGATCCATTGTTTCAGAAACCATTTGAACCAACCATGTTATGATGGTTTCTTAAACGCAAAGACGATGCCTTTAGTCCAATCCTACACCTTGGCAGCACTTGTGTAGAACAAATGTGCAGCTGAGCATGGCATGATTTTTTTTTTTTTTTTTTTTTATGAGATTCTTTCCCTACAACATCAAAACATGTCCCAAACATGAGTAATGGCTTCAGGGAGAAGTGAACTGCCTGTCTTATGCAAACCACTTTAAATGCCACACTCAAATTTAGAGTGAGCCCTGTATAGACGAGCAGCTTTTTCTTCAGCTATCAATGGGACAGTGGCATGTTAGGAATCAGCTAAACAGAGCTTGTTTCAGTAGTGCTCAGTGATCTCCACACATACACTGAATTCACACAAGCACAGTTGCATACTGGTGTCTATAAGTCATACATAATTCAGATCTGGTGTGGACTGGGAAAAAGTCTTTTTAAACCCATTTAAAATGGCACCTTTTCTGCAGGGCACATAACCACTACTATTATGCCACACGAACAAAGCTCCATATAAAACCAATTTACGGTTTTGTTACGAATGTGAATGTTTCAAAGATGTGGGTGCCCTGCAGCTGTGGCAAAACTGGGTACAGCCCCTGCTGATGCAGCTCCAGCCATGTACAGGAAGTCACCTCTTAAAACTTAAAAACACAAATACACAGATCACTTCAACATAAAGAATACATTTGTGCATGCATCTAAGCGACATAGGCATGGGGAACATAATTTGCTATGAAAAAAAAAACTTTTCTGTCATTTATTCAGCTGAACACAATTTGATGAATACACTGTTGTCCATATATGCAGTTCAGTGTTGTTTAGGTCAGATCTATTTATTCTTTATGTAATATTTGGTAACGAAGTGGACCACTCATCATGTCATTTAAACAACTGAACTGTCTTTTCTTGTTCATTGTCTGCATCCACTATAATACAAGCCAGATCAGGTCTGTCATAGGCAATGCTCATTTTGAGAACATGCCACTGCTGAAACACTAATTAGAAGGGACCCTAATTATTTAGTTTCAAGACGACTAGCATTTGCAATGTCATTGCTTTTAAAGTGCATGTAGCATGAAATTTTATATTTTATATAATAGTATATTGTGTATACTATTACTACAGTATAAACTTTTATTGTAGACAATTAGAAGAGGGCTGATTTACATGTCTGTCTTAAAGGTACAGTAACAAATATAGCTTGTGACCTCTATAATGTAATTTCATAAGAACTCCATGTGGAGTTAAATGTGTAATAAAATAAATAAGGATATTAAAATGTGACTATAATTGTTAGAAAGTAAAAGCAAAACAAAGGAATACATAAGCAATAATGGCAGAACAGCTGCATCATGTGGGGCACATGAAAGAACATCCAAATTTCCTAATCCCATAAATCATGCACTACTGTAAAAAATGTACTGTAACTCTTTATTGCTCCTCTGCCCTTGCCAGAAAGAATCCTGGTGCAGGACACTGATGCCACACATTCCACTGGTGTCCACATCAGCTCTGCCTAGAGTTTCCCACAGTACTGCAAACCCAGCCAGCCAGAGTGCACCTTTGTTTCAATCGTTTCTCAATGCACACTCCAGCAACTTCTAAAGCTGGAATGCAGCAGGAATGTCAACATCAGACACCCAGTGATATTGGGCCTTTGACCTTTTCCATCTAGCTAGGTCTGAGAGCTTTGCACTTTCGTCTAAACCTGAACACTTTCCCAGATCAACATTTAAGGTCATATTTACAGATGTGTAAAAACCTTTGTAGACAGTTTAATCATCATGGCTGACTCTAGTTTTATGACTGATTTACTGTAACATGACGTCAACCACAAACTGGATAATTAGGCTTGTGGAGGCGCTAATATACAGATCCACCCAGAGTTCCCTTTAACCAGTCGTACATCTGGTGAAAAAACATGAAGAAAGAAAATTCCCTTTAGAAGAATGGAATGTTCTGTTGCAGGAGGTGAGTCGTGGCTGCTAATACATGGTTTTAGTTTTTCCAAACTAAAATGGAGTTTGAGAAGAAAATAAATGTCATTGAAGCAAAAAAGCATGTCAAGTTCTGAAAACTAAAAAGGTAAGTGTGGTTGTAATAACATAATTATTGGCATTAATTGGCATAATTACCCTTTCTTCCCCTTAGTATTAAAACAGGGTGATCATAGGCCCTCTTTTTGGAACCTAAAATGTTGCCTGCAATGTTAGGCTTTGCTTTCATGTTGACATTTGCTTTCTGCATTCTGCCCTGGCCGTCCTCCTGCCCTCAGTGTCCTCTTTTTGGAAAACCAAAATATGGTCACCCTATATAAAGCCATTTCACCTGTACTCATGACTGCAGCTCAGGTTGGTAAAACCTCTCAGGGTGGTTCATTTTCATAATTGTTTTCCATATTTCTGTGCCTCTGTAGTGCCATGCTAAAATATGTACCTTAGCAGTGGCCTTATATTCACACCCGGGATAATGAGGTATAGTTAAGCTGATAGCAAGATAGAAATCGTTTTGCCCTTCTTAGATTCAATGATCCTAATGGATCTGATGGAACTAAGTTACTCGTGCTTGGTAGCCTGAGAACAAGGCATGCTATTAAAGGCAAAAGTCTGTCAATTTTTTGTAAACTTTAATCATAGAAATGTAAACAAAACCATTCAGAGTTCTTTAATGTGAAATCTTCTGTTCTGGGATAAACTAAAGCAGTATTGGTGATAGGAACCAGATGCCTGAGGTGTAAATGGGATCAATTTGTAAGAGGACGAACTTGTTGAATTCATACTCCAATACACATAAATAGGGGCAACATATTACCAGAAAGTTCAAAACAAGGATATCCTTCTCCACAGATGTTTACTTACCAGAAGAAATTTACCAGTTTAGCATTGAACTTCTCCGCATTACTTGCCTAAAAGCTTCGCGAGCAGTGGAAAGCATAGCAAAGGTGATTTTTTTTTTTAAATGAGTGATGGCGGTCATAATGGTTGTTTATCATAAGTTTCAACCATTGTTTTGTTACCTAACTCTATCATTGGTGGTCTGTCCTTAAATTTTGACTGGAAGGACATTCAACATGACAAAAGCTTACAATATGTCACTGGGAAAGAGCAATCTCTTCGCATGTTAGACTGAACACAAATGCTATATTGACTCACTATCACCTCTTGAGGTACAAAGTGTTATTAAAACAGGGCGGGCCAGGTCAAGCAGGTTAGCAGGGTTACTTCAGTAGATATTTCTGGCCCACTATTCACAGAGGTGAAAACAGTTATTTCTATACATTTTGTAGAGACTTCATTTTGAAGCATTTTAAACAAGACAGTCTTACAAATTGCACCTTTATGCTTATAAACATGCTGCATGAAGCCTGAGAATACTACTTTTGACATTTTTTAGAATATCCACCAAGTTGTACACTGTAGGATAAAATAGTTCCTAACTTTCAGCTTTATCACATTGTACCATTGTCAACATTAGACATAACAACTCTAAAGACATATCGGTTCAGTGATTGTTTTGGATAGTGACTATATTAGCAGTGGTGACTTCATGACCCCCCGGTTCCTATTATCACCATTGTAAAGAAACCTGTTGGCAAATTTCTTGACTCATGTAACATCAGAACACTCTTACTGACTTTAAACATTTCATCTCTCATATTTCTTGGTTCGCAGTAACAGATTAAGGCCTTATGTTGGGCTGGAACAAACAAAAGCCAGATGAGTCCTAGAGAAAACCATGCTATACCAGAGAATAAGAGAATTTCTGTCTTTCTCTGCATCAGACTCCTCCCCCCCTTTTGATCCTTTTACTTTCCTTCTCTCACGTTTTTCTTTTTTCTCTTTTTTATGGGTTATTATTCCGCAAATTCCACTAAAGTGCCAACAGCATTGGATCCCTAGGTAGTTACCAAAATAATGAGATCTATAAGGCAGAAAACATCTGAAGAAGCAGTGTGTTACACAATCAGTGCCAAACCAAGGGTTCATGAGGGAGGTTTCGATGGGCACAGTTACAGTGATGGTAAGATAAGACTTCAGTTTACTGTCTGAAGATAGACCTGGCTAAAAGCCCCATGTGCAAATAAAAAGCCTGGTCATGGAAACAAAAGGCGCATCTCAACAGATGTAGCATGTAGGCTTTGCAGTGGCATGTACAGACTGCAGCTCTCTCTTCTGCCGTCAGGTAGTGGTTGCTTTCTGCTGGAACGCTTCTGTGAGGTGGCATAGGGGCTGGACAGTTTGATCAGACACTGTAATATAAGCTTTCCTGCTAGCTTAGAGGGTCAGCAGACAAAAAATATTTTAAATACACAAATACATACACATAGTCTCTCACACAAATCACTTCTCCAGACCATTAAAATCCAAATGGAATCTTCAACGGTCTGCCTTAGCCACAACCATTAGATGTGCAGAATTCCTACTCCTAGAAAACGCAGTGAACAGCGCTCCTCTTGGCTCTTGAGAGAGAGTTCCAAATTCCTAGGGAGCAGAACGAGTCCAGAGCGGTGTGTATCTTCCTGCAGATGGCTTTTGGCGAAAAGAGGGAACACATTTCATCAGCTCGTAGAAGAAAAACACAACAGTCAACTAAAGCAGAGAACTAAAGATCATCTAAAGATAGGTAGTAAAAGTGTCCTTTGGAGTGATGCTACAGAAAGAGCCTTTCAATGGATGGTTCTTTAAAGGTCCTTTAAAGTGCTAAGATCTTTTTTTAAAGTTTATAGAACCTTTACAAAATGAAAGCATGTTATTTTCTTAGAATCACCTACAAATCTTCATTTTTTAAATTAAATAACTTCACAACAGAGGACAGTTCTTTGCGCCATGACCTATAAAGAAAAAGGATATAGGTCATAATCCAAAATACACCTAGGCCAAACAGTCAGAATTACAGTGCTTGACTTGATATTCAACTATTAAAACAAGATGGCTACTTACCAGAACAGCCCACTTCATTTTCCATTCTTTCAGCAGAGAGACACCAAGAGCAAAACTCATGCAGCAGCATTGACTACAAGCTCCTGTTTGCTGTTTATGCACATACCTCACTATGGTCACCGCTGAGAAGTTTCACGCTGTTGTTGTGGTTTTGGTCTCATGCTTCAATACTGTTTAATGCACAGTTAAATCCACCTGGTTCTTACAGAAATGTTAGATGGACAAATACAGTTTAAACTCAAGCTCATTTGGTATGCTCTGTTAGCATCTTATTTTAGAGTGGAGTTAAATACACTGCAACTGCACAGTAACAACAGCACACACAAGCCCAAAGCTGAGCCCTGTAAGAAGCATGCTATCTTTCACCCACGGCCCCAGCTGCATGCAGAACTGTTTCCTCTTTGCACAATCATTACATAACCGCTGAGGTGGGGAAAGCTTACATGGCTCAGCAGCTAACATAACGTGCCTGAGAACTAAGTATGCTAAATTAGGGCATTCAGGAGGGAGAGGCCCTGTGGTTGATGAGAAAAATCAAGAAGACCTTATAAAAAATACATACTAGCATTAGATCAAGGGTAAATGTCATAATAATGTTAATCTAAAAGACAAAACAACATGGTCACTGGTGTCTCAAAAACAGGAAGAAAACAGATGAAAAGCTAAATCAGTAGAAAGGACACAATGCTGCCACAAGTGCTCCATGTGTTCTGCATAGGATCAAAGATGTGCTTACCACATAAGCTCTTACGCAGTGATTTAGTGTCAAAAGGACCATTATGAATACAAAATGCAGGTGAGCACATGTAAAGCCTGTGGATGGCAGTGGAAAAACTTTGTGGGCATGAAGCAAATGACTCATCACACTACAAAGCTGGGCTCTAAAGAATGTTAAAAACTTAAATTACAGATTTTCTGTGTTGGAGACTGGGACACTTTGTTGAATCCAGTTTCTTCAGACTTCAAGGAGAATTCCATCAGTATCTTTTTGCATAATTCAATCATTTATACAAAGTAATTTGATGTGAAAAGGTTCATTATAGAGTAACATATGGTCACCATGGATACACGTTCATTCATATTTTGTGTTACTTTCTGTGAGGCAGAAATAGTGGTCACATGTCTGCTGGCGACACCTGCATTGACTGACTGCTATCTCACCAATCATCAAGGCACTCAATGGCAATGAAATGTTTGTTTTAACAACTCTTTCTCTGGAAATGCTCTTTCAAGTTTGGTCTATCGCACCTTGAGCCCGTCCAAATGTCCTTTTGTGTTTTCAGTTAGAGGAAATATAAAATCCTCTATTTTCGCTAAACTCTTGGGAAGTTACAACATATTGAAAAGTTTCCAGGGGCATTCCAGGTGTAGGGAGGCCTTGTTCAGACTGCCAGTTTAAATCTGATTTTGGCATATTCATATGGTATCCCGATTCATTTCTGATAGTCCGGAAAGTTTTGAGACATTTAAGGGACCCAAGAGGTTTTATTAGGAGGTCTTGGACCTCCCAGGAGCCCCTCCATTTTGCACTTTGGCCATTAACAATTGGCAGGAGTTTTAGAAAGTTGTATTTTGCATCACACCTCCCAGAATGACTTTGTTTACAATAAGAAAATGTGGTGCAATTTCGCTTCAAAGAGCAAATACATTGCTTTTTAGATTTACATTTTTTTTACAAAGTTTTTTGTTTAATGTACAGATAATATTGCACCTTGGTCCATAGAATTAAATCTTTGTTTCTTACTGTGCCTTTAAGACTCACACATGTGAATGAGCTCACAAAAGCCTGATAATTATAAGATATATGAAAATCCATTTTCTTAAAGATGTTTTTTAAGACATCACATAAACTTTCAAATCAAAATCAGCTGTTTTTTCTTTTCTTCCAATCATGAACTGTATGGACTGAGGAGTGAATGGTACATTTTGAAACTTTAACCGTGTTTACTACATTTAATTCTTCCTACAAATCAAGAAACATTTTACACATGTTCCATAACATGTGTAAGTGTGGAGGAAGTCCTGTAAGTCATAATACATGTGTAATCATATTATGACCTTTCTTAAGCTATATATAGCACGTAAGGCATCTGCAGATCAAAGGGCAATTAATACATTCCAGAGAAATAAAGGCCTGCACCATTTAGTACTATAAGTTATTTATATAATTAATAATTATTAAGTTCACTTGTTTGAAAAGAAGCTACATTACGTGCAGTAAAGATGCAGTTTTAGAAGAAATATACACCCAGGTGGTAAGATAAAAGCAAAAAAGTGAGAGGAGCAAAGGGGATGATGAACAGAAGGTAGTTTTCTTGAAAGTTTTAGCTTTGATCCAGACAGATCCTAAGGTAATGCCCAAGTGTCCTGTGATGGAGGGCATGTTTGTTTGTTGGTGCCAGAGAAAAATTTGATGTTCTGTTTGAGTGACCTTCACTCAGAGATAATAAGTAAATTGAAGTGCTACAAACTCATATAGCCATAGAGGTCTTACTTCCTGCCTGATTTTGAAATGAATCAAAATAAAAAATTATAAAAATGTTTGTAGATGCCTCAATTGAAGCTGAAGCTACAGAAAGGAATTCCTTGTGTATACTGAGCAGTTTGTATCCAACTTTTTCTCACTGGTGTGCCATCATTAAAGGAAGTAACACTTGCAAATGTGGCTCGTCTGTGTATGTTTAGTGACACCATGTGGATGAAAACAGTCATGACGCTTTTATGTGGAATGAATTGCCTTTCCAATCCATTAGCACCCAGTTCCATTTAATAATATGATAAAATATAACAACAAGAATTAAGACAAATATGACAATTAAATAAATGAATTAAGAGGTCATTTCAACAAAACCATAAAGAATTCTGGGAATGCCATCCCCTGTGCTACAATAATTATATTATTCAAGACTGTGAGTAACTATTATATAAAGCACCAAATTAATGAAGCTAAAAACAACAGAATATTTAATATAAAATATAAATATAAAATTATCAACCCACATCAGTGATCACTTTTAGCCCCTATAAATCAGTCATATATTAAAATGTTACTCTCATTACATTCTTTTTTTACTTTTTAAGGTTTTAGCAGCAAATAAAAAAAATAATCAAATATCTTTTCTCATCCATTAACACAAAATTAAAATACAAATATCAAAAAGGACAGAGTTGTTGACTTCCATAAACCAATCAACAAAGATTTAAAAAGAGCTTCACATATGAAAATGGCCATCTTGGCTAAAAGGGCAATAACAAAAAAAGTGCGAAACCACGGGAACTGTGATAAACATGCCTAAAAGAGGATGCTAAGTAAACTACAATAGACACCAGAATGATGATTATTATAAAAAGAGAAGCTGCAGCAATCCCAGTGACCTAAACGTCTCTGGAAATCACCTTCTAGAATTAAGAACTAATAAACCCTTTTTGCATTATAAAAATAACAACTCTAAGTTTATGCTGTGTTTACAGAGGGAAAGTGCATAAGTGCATGTTTACTGAACATATGTTACTATAATATTTGTATGAAACTTTGGGAAATTAATAATTTCAAAAATGATTTGAGATTTTTATCAAAGGTTCCTATATCAATGAGGGTTCTGCATTTTTATGACCGAGTGTGGCCCTCACAGCACACCAGTTTTATGACACAGCAATTTCCTAAAACTATTAATGTAGCAAAAGTCTCAATCATTAAAACATATATGTCTCAACTGTCTCATAAAATAAATCTGAATCTGCATTCAGAGACACATTTCATGTGTCTAAAAATATTTCCTTTAAAGTATATTTTACTGTGTCCTGTAATGGAACACATCCGATGCATAGTGCCTCGTTGTTCCCTTCATTCCACTCTGTACTGAAAGGGAGCTTTTAAAGTGACTGGAACTTCATCCTGAAGACCCTTCCACTGTCTCTCTCCTGTACAGCAGCATATATGCAGTCCTGAATCACAAAGAAAACACAACGAAGACTCATGAAATTAAAATCTTTAGAATAAGTGGCAATGTTTTGCTATGAAGCATGTATGTTCAAAACAAGTATTCAAAATAACACAAAACTGTAAACATACTCATTAGATTCTCCATACGTTTTCTGGACCTTCATCCAGCTGGCCTACAAGTGTGAGGAAAAAAACTATTATAAAATCAGCCATAACATTAAAACCACCTCCTCGTTTCTACTAATTCTCCATTTTAGCAGCTCCTAAGAAACCAAAACATGTTCATTTTAGAAGATTTCAGAAATTTACACACACATTCTGCTTTACCATATAGGTTCTACCATTATAGTCCTACAATTACAGACCGATCCTTTGTATACTTTATCACTCTGTTCCTTAATACTCAGAACCCCCACAAAGCAGGTATTATGTGGGTGGTGGCTCATTCTCAACACTGCAGTGCCACTGACTATTTGATTTGTTAGTGATTTGTTAGTCTGTGTTGTGCTGGTGTGAGTGGATCAGACATAGCAGTGCTGTTGGAATTTTTACACACCTCAGTGTCACTGCTGGATCAAGAATAGTCCACCAACCAAAACTATCTAGCCAACAGCATCATGTGGGTCCTGTGACCTTTGATTAAGGACTAGAGGGTGACTAAACAATCTGTGAGGCAGCCGATGAGCTATTGCTTGTCACTTGACATCTACAAGTTGGACCCAGAAGGCTGGAGTGTCCAACAGAGTGGACAGTGAGTGGACACAGGGTTTAGCAACTTCAGCAGCTGCGGTGACTGTTCCCCATGTGCTAGTACAACACACACTAACACCCCCAACACCAAGTCAGTGTCACTGCAGTGTTGAGAATGATTCACCACCCACATAATACCCGCCCTGTGGGGGTCCTTACCAATAAAGAACAGGATTAAGGGGGCTAAAAAAGTATGCAGAGAAACAGATGGACTAGAGTTTGTCATTGTAGAACTACAAGGTGGAACTATATGGTAAGTGGAGCTGATAAAATGGACCAAGAGTTTTGACACAAGAAGGTAGTTTTAATGTTATGACTGATCGGTGTATAGTGTATACTTACACAGATATTTTAAATGTTTAATATACACATAATCATCTAAACAGCAGCTATATAAATAAATTACCATTATCAGTTTCATTTCATTTAGAAACTGCCTAGACTCCCCTTACCTGCTGCACTTTATTGTCATTTGTGTAATACCAAGTCTTGTCCTGTTTGCAATGGACGTATGCTGTGTAATGTCCAGATGTAGCGAATCCTGAATGCATTACAACTGCATACAGGGAGTATTTCCCCTTAATCTGAGAACAGAAGAATACCATTTTAATTAATATCAACATATGTTGATTAACTTATCAGTATAAAATCTATTTTCATTTGAGTTCAGCTTATTGTAATTAAAGGTGATGGTGCGTGGTAATGAGATGGAATGTGAGCAATGCAGCTGACATGGCAATAATACATACAGTTTCTTGATGTTCTCTCAAAACATCAGCCATATCGAAGGATTCGGGGAAAGTAACTTTACATTTCAGTTTCCTGGTAAAGCCATTTTCACTTCTGAATCTTTTCAGATGGATACACAAAATGGATGGCAGTGAAACAATATGAAACCCCTGTGTAAGAAATAAAGTTAAGATGAGTTTTGCCTCCATCTGCATTCAGTTATATTCAGTGCTGCCCATTTCTCTGAATTATATTTTCTAATCTTTTTCTTTAGAACAAATTAAAAACACCTGAGAAGTTGGCTGCTTCTTCTCGCACCTGTCACAGTAGAATGATTCAGTGTCTTCAAGCGTCTGGACCTCAAAGAAAGAACGAATGCACTCCTCCTGGGAAACAAAACATTACTTATTTCGCCTGCTTGCATTTCCTGTACAAGGTAGCTCCAATCAAGTAAACGACTGAGCAAATTTTTTTTCTGCAATAATGTTAACTCAGCACACAAATACCAACACTGGAACTGGGATGCACATGCATTGTTTTATTGACCTGAGATAACAGTCTCTTAACAGTTCAGTCATGCTATAGAGACTATAAACGGTGTCAAACAAGTTGGATTAAGATAACAATATAATAATAATAATAATAATAATAATAATAAAGTTATGCTGTAATTACTTAATGTTAAATTCTAAATACATTTGATTTTTCAAAATACATTATAAAATAATTGTAATTATTAACATACAGTAAAACAAGAATAACAATTGCTAATAAATGTAATGAATTAAAAATAAAATAATACATTAAATTTTTATTGCTGATATCATTTTTTTAATGCACATATCTGAAGTTGCACATGTCAGCACATAAACATTTATTCAATATAAACACTGGGACTACATCTACTAAAATTAGCATTACACAGAAGTGTATCATTTGTTTCTGTTGTTCTACAAATGTAGCAAAATGAACAAAAATAATGAGATTTTAGCACAGCAGCCCAGCAAAAATCATGCTAAATATCTGCAATTTGAAGTGTAAACATTTATTGATGTCGTCAACAATTTTTTCAGCTGATCTAGTTATGAGACTCTTATCGTTGTGTGATATATGCACCAACAGGTTTCAGAAAATCCAACCTGAAGCCCAAGATATGTTGGAGAACAAAATCCTTACCAAAGTGTTTCTCTCTCCACGGAGATGTAGTGGAAGGCTCAGAAAAAAGGTTGGGACATGGTGTACATAGGTACAATCCAAACAATGTATCTGTCCATCCACTGTGATCTTGTAAAGGTTTTGGATCTCTGCAGCCTGGGTACAATATAAAAAACAATCATGACAAGCCAATTGTAAGTTAACATGATCAGCTAATCTATCAATGATTGTTTTAGTAGCTTTTTCTCATCATTAGCATTCTTTAAAGTCACTACTAATAAATTAGCATCAAACACTCTAAAAAACAAAGATGGATTCTGTACAACTACTCTATAGAGTGATTTAAGAACCCTGTTCTTCAACAACCCTTCAATAGATATGCTTTCTAAGGAACCCTCTTGTGTAAAACACATATAAGTCTATCAAGAACTACCACAAAATCTAGCAGTTTGAAGAACCTGTTTCAACTTACCAGGCTTGGGTCAGACATCTGCTGTTCAATTAGATTTAGAATGACATGGAAGACTTCATCAGCATCATGCTGAATGTGATCTAAACAATATAATGAATTTTTAAAAAAAAACCAATATATACACAGTTCATCTTAAGAGTGAACAAATTTTCTAGGTCTTCATGTAGGTGTTCATATAGTCATATGCAGTCCTTTGCATACAACTATGTACTTGGAGAACTGGTTTCTTGGACAGACCTTAAACTGTCCCTTGCACTGTGGGTGATAGTATGAAGAAAAATCAAATGTACACAATTGTCCTTGATCAGCCATTACATGTTTGGCATTTAATGTTTGCTTTATAACTTTTGTTCTGGAGCTATAAGACTAATATAGCCGACAAATAATGGATTTCTTCTGACCAATTAGCATTGTACAAACTGCTTGCCTAAAATAATAAAATGCTTACCTCAGCTTGGTTTAAGACAAGTGTGTGGAAATTAGGCATTCAGTTTGCGACAACTGGCCTTGTAGTTGCCTACTACAAACATGTTTTGTGGATCACATTTTAGGTCAAGGAGAAACTGTGTAAGTACAAGCTATCGCTTTAACTTTAGAAATACCACCAAAAATGAACAGTGATCTCCTTGCTATCTGGACATATTAATATTAATTTGAAAAAGCATGCATACAGGAAATGTGGTTATGGTGAAGACACTCTAGGAAGTCACAATGAGGAGCAGGCTGGTGTTGGTCTTTCATGGCATGCAAAGCTCTCTTAAGCTGCAGGGGAACATTGCAGTGGTCTTTACAATCTTCAGATGGCTGCCACCTGAAACACAATACAAGCCACTCTGAAAACCAAAGTCTGATGTACATGTGTTGTGTTAGTTGTCTAGCAGTTAATTGTAGTCATACGCAGGTTTGCCCTAAAATTAAAACTTATATTTTATAATTTTATCACCATAAACCTGTTGACCCGTTGGACGGAGCTTGGTTCTACTGTGTGTTAAATTATTAGATATTTTTACCATATGCTCTCACAAAGTACACATTCCGTTCTTTCCAAATCAAGATCGTGTATTGTACTTAATCTTGAGACATTACGCACCTGTCAAGCAAGTCGAACAGCTCTGTAGTGGCTGCGAAGGACTGAAGCAGAGCGTTTACACAGCAGGACAGGCCCCTGTTGTATAGCCCCCTTACACCTGCAAATTTGAGTTGTTGTGTGGGATAGTGATGCACTTTTTTTCTCGTCTCTAATTGTCATCAAAGAGTCTTACTGATAGAACTCAAAACACTATTTGATGCACAGAAGCATTAAAGAGTCATAACTTACCAAACATTTTTCTTAAAGCCCAAGAGAAACTTGACCAAGACATTACCGTTTAGTCGTAAACACTTTAGTGGATAGCACCTAAATAAGAGACAGAGAGTATATTAGTCAGTGACAGTTATTAGTCGCGATACATGTACCTTAGGTTATCAACAAGTGTTATATGGACATGATACTCGTTCCTTATGACATTAACACGGTGTGGCAGCGATTTCAGTAACACTGAGAGACAACATACAAGTTTAATTAGTCTAAAATGAAAGACTAATACAGAAACAAAGACGGACCTTACTGTTTAGTTCTGTCTGTCGTTAGCCACACAGGCAAGTCGTGAAGAGTGTACTGTAGTGCAGGACTGCACTTCAGCCAAAACGAATCCTAACTCACAAAACAACACTGATCTCTCAGGAAACCGCTTCGCTTTCACTTTCATTTCAGCCGCTGGTTTCTGTTCGAGAGCGAGTCTGGACAACGGATAAGTGACAGGTGTGTTCCGAACCTCCGTGTTACTCGTGCACGTGTACGGACAATAGAGAGGTCCGTCCTTAGAGGTCCAGAATGGGCTTGTCTCACCCAGATAGTTTTATTAGAGCACAGAGGTCCAATCTTACCAGCAAAGGGCGGATGTAGCTGCAGGTTTTCATCACAACAAAGCTGGAGATCACGTGATCAGATGTTTGAAGGCTGAGCAGCTGATTAATCAAGAGGAGTCATGTGCTTGCTATTCTGAACCAAGCAAGGGCTGCTTGATGAATAAACAGAAACCAGCATCCACGCTGGATAAAATCACAGCTTTACTCTCAGTTTTATTCTAACAGATGAGAACAGAGCAGAAGCCTCTGGGTCCGCTCATTTCTGGCAAGAAGAACTACTGTTTCTTTCCATTCATTTTTTATCAACAGTACTTAGCAGCTCTGTACCAAGACTCTCACTAAAGCAGCCACTCAAACTTTCACAGGCAAGATATATGTTTGGTATGTTTAAAACTAAACAATGAGCATCCATATAAGCTTCAAATGTCTTTGTTTAATCAAATGAATTAAAAACTGTAACAGTCATTAACTTACCACCAACACAGAAATCAACATTATTCATATATCAACATTATAAGTGTTTTGTAGTCGTTGCTGACCACTAGATAAAAATCAAATGTGTATACACTTTGAGTTGTGCGCATACTATTTGTAGTGTCATCAGTTCTGCTGTCCTCTGTTCAGCCAGGGGCAAGTTTCTCACCACAGAGCCGCTATCGGCTGGATATACAAGACTTACAAAACACTAGTCATTATGCATTATCTTTTTTTATTTTTTATTAAACAATTTGTCATTTTTTAATGACAAATTTCTTTTAAAGATGTTTTTGGTGTCCACATCACCTGTTGGCCTACCTTTGCTCAAAAACACATGGTAATGTATGCAATACTGTTTCAAATGACAAGTTGCACTGCATAGCACATAAGTATGCTAAAGAGCTGTTATAAATTACTAAGCATTATTCTTGTTCTACAGTCCCATACTGCTGCTATTGTTTATCCCCTGTAAGCACATTCAAGTCTACATGCATCATACTCATTAGGGATACCCCAGTCAAGTTGTTTGCCCCCCGATTCCATCAGTCAATTAAAATAATCTCCTCTATATAATGAATCTCAATCTGATAATTGTTTCCTCCAGGGTAACAATGTTGCAGATTCCCCCCTTAAGTACATTACAGTTAAAATTAATCCAGTGTGTATGCTGAACAACTGAATACCTCTGCACTGCATTAAGAAAAAAATTGCCTGCATCCAAGCTGCATCTGCTGATCATTAGATCCCTAACATCATCCTAGGCACTCTCAGTCAGTATAGTATTTAAGAGTTGTTTCTCATGATGTGCTGGTGTTGCTTTCAGGAAGAAGCCCTGTAGTATGGTGCAAACATGGCATTCCACATCTGCTGGAAGAGTCCATACAGCCGAAGGATCCAGGGAAAAGCTGAAGGCAAAGCTGTGGATTAAGCACTTACATTAGAAAATGCATTTAAAAGCCAACTATAACTATTCATAAATAATTTGAATATAACATCTCCATTTATATATGCATTTTATCCACTCAGTTTGTAAGGTTTCCTAGTCCCTTTGGAAACTAGGTCTGCTGAATGAATACCTTCAGAGCTTACTGCACAAAAAAATACTTATTGGCTGCTAATCATAGAGTGTCTCTCTTTCTTTTATGAGTAAACTGAGAGGTTAAGTAATGTAAGCCATCTCATCACCTGGGTCCATGCGTATGAGCAGCAGGTACAACAAGAAGAAAAGCAGGAAAGCTCTTCGAAGACAACGGGACCTGATATTGGTGCTGACTGTGGAGAAGCCTCTGTACAACAATCTCACCACAGAGTTTAAGCGCTGGACCAGTGAACCTGAGGGGTAAAACCATGAAAGGGTTTAGACATGGCCACACATACACTGCCCCAAAATGGCAGCTCTTACTGAGAACCTAAAAGAGACAATAGGACACACGATTAGCAAATTAACACCAAGTTGACAGTTTAATAAATAAGACTTTGCACCTACTCTCACTGATCATATTATGAGTAAGAAACCAGACTTAATTTTCTTTCCAGTGATATAATGGTCTACCAAGTCTTGCAAGATTGCTGGGGGTATGACTTTCCCTAAGAGTCTGACCTTTTAATATTTTTTTCCATTTTGTTTTACTTTTGCGTTGCCTTTCTTATACAAGTGAATAGACTTATCTAATCCTCTCACAAATGCCTTCTGAAAATGATTAATTTGTACTTAATGGCTGTTTTGACTTCAAACAATTAAATAAATGAAGATTGGTCTTTGACTTTTGCACAGTACTGTAGGTGCACGTGGTAGGTCTTTAGTTACTGGCAGACGTAACCTGTCTGCAGCCCAATTTTCCAGCCTCTAAGGAACAGTAGCAGAACACCACTGATTTATTTGCCACTATTTACTGTGTACACCAGCACATTAGTGGTTGCACCGGTACACTATATGTCTAAACACATGCACATTCAATTAAAGTTTTCATTATGTTCAGGCACACCTTATCATACACGACAGACAGTACTGCTGCGCCGCCAGAAGTAAAATCTCGAGTTATATTGCCCAGTGTTGGCACAAGTATCAGCCCCTGGTCTAGCACTGGTCTGTGGATCACTGTACCACTGTACCTTTGTGATATGTTGGGGTTAAGTTAGCAGTGTCCAGAATTGATCTAACATCAGTACCTTTAACTCTTTTAAGTCTTTTAACCAGCTGAATTATAACTATCATAATTATTTAATTGGGAAATATTACATAAACTTTACATGCTAAAAATAATACAATTTAAACTTTTGATTAATTAATTTTTTTTAGAAATGTCATTTTTGTAGTACATTTTTTATAAGAAGTTTCTAGATTAAAGTTTTCCTTCAAACTTCTCTTCTGTGCTTCTGAGAGTTCTGTATTTTTTGTTTCATTTCTTTTTGCAACCAACTGCAGCTTTACTTGGTGTGCGTCATATGTATGATCTTATTTACAAGCAAGGGATTTTGTCCCTTGCCAGTGTGCTTTTCACTTCCATGACGGCTTTTTGAACACCACTTTTACCATGCCACAACTTTTGTGTGGTCTAGGACTCTATACCAGCACAATAAGCTAATAAGTTAACTGATCTGTAATTGAAAAGCTTTATGTATAAAAAACCAATTGATGAGACATACCTTGCGGAGTGATAACTCTGCCTCTAGTCTCTGCCTCCATGCAGACAGATTCAGGTCTTAAATGTAATGGGGACTGTTTTTTAGAACAATGATTCTCCACTATAGCAAGTGCAGTTTGTCTCTGTTCTTCTGTGAAAGCAACCCTTCCCACTTCATCCTCCAGAAGCTCTAAGGCCTTAGTGGTTTGTCCCAGTGGCAGAAGAACATGCAGAACGTAAAGCTCTGCCACACTACTGTAACTTGACTGGCTCATGCTACTAGAGCAGTGCAGCCATGTTTGGACCACTTCCTGCACTTCTGCCTGTTCAGCCACTTTGGTGTGAAGAAGAATACTGAAATGGGAAAAAGCAGTTATCAGTGTTTGGAATTACTGTGTTGACAGAGTCCAGCAGACACATTTCAGCAGCTTGCATTGTTCTTCTGTATAGCAAATGGACCTGGCTTGTCTAAGTGACTTATTAACTACTCCGTGAACTAGCTTCCTGACTCACTGACTCGTGGCTTTTCGAAAAATAGAACCGTGAAAGAAGGGGGCACTCTTTTGAGCTTGTGTGGCAAAATCCACTATTAACAGTAAACAATTTTTATACTATGTTTTCTGTACTGTTGTTTACAGTGTATAGCTACCCGTTACACAGCTGCACTGTTCTCCTGCATAACATTTATGCTTTTATTATTGTACATACACTGTCCATCTATCTATCTATCTATCTATCTATCTATCTATCTATCTATTCTTATTTTTTGCCATTTTGTTTGGAGTCACAGACTATTCTGGCAAGCTAGTGATGTTTTTAATGGGGTAGTCTTGTGTTATGTGTCTTGTACTGCTATTACCACATCTGAATGATCTTTCCAGGAATTTTGTCTGTTTTGCCATACTGCTGCACGACCCATGGAAGGACATCACGCCACTGGTTAAGCTCAGCCAAAGCTTGAATCCCAACAATACACAGTGCTGCTTTCAACTCTCCATGCCTGGAACTATGGACAAAAAAAACTATATATGTACATTTTATGGCATAAAGTGATACGAATATACAGTTTTCTTCGTGTCTGAATATCTCGACTGTGACAAAATCACCTGGTGTTTTGTAATGGGTGACTTATAAGGTTTAAAGCTGTATGTCACCTTCTTCAGATCACTTTCTGCAAAAATACCACGTCTTAACATTGCTGTCATAGATCTAACTTTGCTTTCCTGATGATTATATTGAAGAGTACAGACTAACATGGTGTGGTATTATCCTGCTGGAATACTCTGTACGTCATCAGATCGCAGATTATTTTATGTGTTATATTTTCATCATCAGTGACTTTCATTTCCCTCATCTTTTACGGTAGTAAGTTTATCCGATTATGAATGAGGATGAAACAATTGTGGAAGATAACGCTTATTAACGTTAGCTAAGATAAGCTAGCCGTGTGTTTGAAGGGGCTGCAGTTCACCCACCAGATTTCTTCCTGCTCATCCGAATTAATTAAACTTTCCAGGCCCTTCTCACATGTGTCAAAGGCGGCTTGAAAATCTTTTCTGATCATTAAATGTTCTACAGCAGCGTCCACCAGTCCAGCGCGAGGTGCATGTAAACATACTGAAGGACTACTGAGGCGAACTGAAGTTGACGAACTGCTCCGCATGGTCACGAAAAGCGTGTTGTTTTTCGTTGACTAAGTAGTTTATATAACGCTAACAAATTTCACATAGGCGTTCCAGTTACTTTCAGCCTGCAAGCAACACAACCATGAAAAGCGTGTCGGTGATCGTTTATATACAAAATACAAACTACAGCTGGCGAACCGGGGGTTACGTTCCAATTTGTCCTCGTGTCCTACTTAGGCCGCTTCCGTAGCCCGCCGGCCGCCAGTAAAAATCCAGGTTGCTCGTTAGAACACCACTTCTGCAACTATACATATTAGAGCGCGTGCAATGCAGACACACCCGCTACTTCCGTTGAAATGACTTATGGGAAAACACCCGACAAGTTAAAAGACACCCCAGCCCAAGATTCTGGACACTAGCAGTTTCTGAAATTATATTACTAAACTTTAATCATTTGAATAAATGCTGGTTTGAGTTCAGAGTTCCCCAGTGCCTTCACACATGTCAATAACAATACCTAATAATATTTAGTGGTTTAAACGTTTCAGGAGTCAGTGCATGTTGTTGCCAATCTTAAATGGAAGTCTGACATGTAGACCTCCAAACAGTCCAGTTCTATTAAAACATGTCATAGAAACCAAATGGGCTTTTTTGTTATTATTAAAACCATGAAAGAATATTAATTTTCTCTGTTGCACTGTGATGATGTCATACAATTTCAGGGGAGGCAGTCCTGTAGAGAAAAAAAGGTGGTGTTTTGTTGTGGTTTTTTTTGTTGTTGTTGTTGTTTGAACTTGATTATATATTAAATGAAACATTTAACTCACTGTTCCTCACTCAGTGGACAAAACAGAGAGCAACCATTTCATGTGACCACAAAAACAGAAGCCTAGCAGTAAAGGTAATAATAATAATAAATAAAATATTAGTTTGGTTTCTATCACTTCAGTAGACCTCAGCTTTCAATGTCCAGCTAGTATCTTTTTAAAACACAACATACTGTTAACACATTTTTGCTATTATGTTACCTTTATCCCAACGCCCTTAAAAAAAAAAAAAAACACACAATCCACTCATATCACTGTTTTAAAAAAGAATGCAAGTGTGTGATCTATTCTACACAATATCACCTCATTTATTAATCACAATCTGCAATCACTGATTGCTGACCATTGCCTCTCTGATGAGGAGATGTCCTTGATCAGTGAGTAATTTCATTAACTTTTTCCTCCTTCTCCAAGTCACTTTCAAACCATAGTCTTTCTCTGGTGTGTCTTTCACTAACAGACCAAAGCTTTCAGTTCTTGGAGGACTTTTTTGCTGCCTTGGAGAAAAAAGAAAATGGACAATGGAAGATGAATGGCATGACTGTTCATTGTGGGACATTTCTGGAGTCTCTATGTGAGGAGGAGAAATAAAATCAGTGCTTGTGTTAGGTGTGTATTTTCCTGATATTTGTGTGTGAGCAGAGCCTGCAGTCCTTTGTTTTCCAGATGCCAAAGCAAGAGGCGTTTTCACAATCTCCGTGGTCCTCAAAGGAGTTATTGTAGCTTTTGATGTAGCTGTTGTCTGTTGTATTGCAGTGACGGGTCTCTGTCGTGGACCCTCTCTAGGAACCTCATTCTGGATGTTTGGAGAAATGTTTTTCTGGCCATCTCCTTTACAATGCCTTACGCTTTGAGCTTTTTGAGTTTCTCCAACACATGAGGCTGTCTGTTTGGAGAGGGCTTTGTGCCATCTCTGTGGAACTGATGCAGTTGTTTCAAATTCCAAGGCTGAGTATTTGGAAGCAGCTCCTCTTTTAACTTGAGGCAAAGACAAAATAGAGGTTGTGTTTATCGTGTTTGTGGGGAGCTGGTTCTTCTTTCTTCTCCCACGTCCTCCTCGTCCTACTGTTGTGTTTTCATATGAGGTAAACTGAGGGGACACCTGGGGTAGACAACAGCACACTTTCCTAAAAGTCACATTCAGGGATTTGTAAAGGCGGTTTTGTTTAAATTAATTTAAAGGGGAACTCCACAAATTTCCTATGTAATTAAATGGTTAACATGTCAACAAAATCATTCAGAGTGGCTTGATATGTTACATTTTGTTCCAGAGATACTTGGAGTCAGAATTGTTTACAATTGTTGGTGGTGATAGGAACCAGAAAGCTCCCTTGCAGGAAGTTATTACATGAAACGGGAATGAATGTGCTGCCTGATGTCTTAGACCTTGCACTACTGTTTTGGACCAAAATGTATTTTTAAACAATTTATTTAAATCCATTTCTAAAATTGTGTGTTCTAAAGCAAAGATAAGTAAAATATCTGTAGACATCTGGACTCAAGGTTTCTATCACCACCATTCCACCACTGTAAAGACATTTAAGTATATACGTGTGTCAAGGACCGAATTATTTAAAAAAAAAAATTTAATAAAATTGGTGGAGTTCCCCGTCAATTGTTTACAAACACTGTCTGTATAAACAAGCCCTACTGCAGTCACTGATTATTGGTTCATAGTTACCCAGGACGAAACTGCGATGCTCTGCCGTGATGCTTCTGATACAAAAGATCTCGGATTAATGGCGCTTCGTAACTGCTGCCCATAATCATGCCTCGGTCCATTTTGGGGTTGCTCTACAAATGCAAGTTGAGACTTCTGTGGATTTAGCAAAATCCCTTTTCGTGCTTGGCGAGGCATGGGAGGTCATGATAACCCTGTGGTTAAAAAGCAGGGGAGGACAAACATATAATCTCTAAAAACCTGTTCAAATTAGACGTCCTAGTAGCACATTAAAATGTACACAACGATGTTAAACTACTCTACTGAGAGTGAGAGAGAGAGAGAGAGCTACAAGCTTTCGTTTTAGCGCTAGACTCAAGCCTACGGCTGACACATATATTATAGATCCATACACGCCTGCACATGCGAAACGTATTATCTCTGAAAACATAAAAATTTTGGATTTTCAAATATTTTCTCTTGTACCTCAAAGTGAAAATCAGCTCGTTTCCGACATGTACCTCTGTGTTCTTTTCTGTCATTGGTTCCCCGTCCAAAGTCGCGTACCTCTATTGGTCAGTTCCTAGTAACGTGATCGGAATCAGCAGCACTGCGCCAAAATTCAAACTGCTTTGCTGCCTGTAGTTTAGACGGGACGGTGACTTCCACCTACAGATTTAATCCTGTTGATTTCTCAGAACTACAAGACAAGGACATATGATTAACTGAGAATTGGCATAATATGAAGGTTTGCTTATCTTAATGTTGATCGCATATTAATAAGTGATTCCAGTACTATCAAAACTGGCTTTCTGAACGTTACTATGCTGAAGCTAACGCTAGCTAACCTACCTACTGAGCTCAATAGACTAGCAAGCTCAACTAGTATTTGCTAGCGCTCTTTGTGTTAGCATGTAGGACAGCGATTTACCGGTTGCTGATCAAATTAGTAATTAGAAATAAGTACAAACATGTTTCAGCTTCTAATTGCCCACTTTGATTTATGCCAGACTGCATAAGAAGAGGTATGCATCGAATGTTATGTAGCTTTATGCTGTCCTGATTTTACGTTAGCATGTGTGTTGGGGTAGCGGCTTATGCAGTGTGGTCTAGCTTATCAAAACCAAGCCCAAGATTGTTCAAATACGTGTGCAAACATTACATCAAACTGGTAGCGGCTATGTTATTTAAATAACACGAAGAGAATTTAACGGTATTATATTCTAGAAGAAAGTACGTCATTCGGTTAGCTTGTATTCAAAGTCGTTAGGACAGCTATCACTAACTTTTTGTTTGTGTGTGTTGCTAACGTTCATCGAAGTGAAATTTCCTACACTTTTGTGATTAACAACGTTGAACATCTTTTTAAGTGTAGCTGTTTTAACTCTACGCTGGCATCGCATCTCACAGTAGTATATTTGATAGCAACTTGGCATCGATTGCTCGAACGATTGCTCAGTGTTTCTGGTGACACGCAGGTCAGCTAACTGGATATGTTACTATCTGACTATTTTCCTTAGATATATTTTATTGTAAATATTGTTTGTCATATGGTGTACACATGTTTTCATAACTAAACTCTTGTAATGTTTTTTGGCTTTTTTTTTTTTTAAATCCAGACTGCCAGCCGCCACGACAGCCCAGTCACTGTGATATAAACAGAATGAAAGAGAGTCCCAGGAGGCCCATAATCCTCAAGAGGAGGAAACTGCCATTTCAGAGAAATGGACCTGATGGATATGTTGAAGCATCTGAGCGGGCACGGACCAAGGCTGTCCCGACGTCAAACGCTCAGTCCTTTCCTCAAGGCATTTGCATCATGGACCATCCTACTATGCCTGATACACAAGTAGTGGTCATACCAAAGACTGCTGATCTTCAAAGTGTCATTGGTGCACTGACTGCCAAAGGGAAGGAACGTGGCCCGCAGGGGCCAAACAAGTTTATTTTACTGAGTGGGAGCAGTAGCCTGGAAGATGGAACCAGCCCATTTCTCAGTGCTTCTTCAGAGGCTGGACAACTCTCATGTAAAAGCAGCCAGACCCTTGCTGTTGGACATGAGGGATGCATAACCACAGACATGCTGAATGATAGTAAACCTTGTAAGTTTCAGTATAAACAATTGAAATGCTAAATGGTGTTTAGTTTAGTTTTTCCCCCTTATTTCTTTGTTTGTTTCTTCATATGTTTATTTAACTGTTTGCATTTTCTGTTTAATTTTTTGGCAGTGAAAAAAGAAGCAGACTGCAGTCTGTTAGATAACAGTCTGACAAATATTCAGTGGCTGGGAAGAATGAGCACAGATGTCCTGGACCCTGAGATGGAAACGAAAGATTCCAATAAGGAGAATCCACAGCCTCAGCAGGTACATATTGAAAAGTGCAGCATGCCTGAAAAAAACGCATTATAAGGGGTTTATGCAAGACTTGTTAGTTAGGCACCAGCATTTTCTTGGAAAAATCTTCTCAATGTTCTTTTTTACAGATACATACATTTTATTTTCTCAATTTCAAATCAGTTTTTTCTCTTCTCCCTTAGCCAAGGCATGCAGACGAAGAAGTGGGTGCAGTTAAGGGCTCTCTGTCAGAACGACCACCGTACTCCTACATGGCCATGATCCAGTTTGCTATTAACAGCACGAAAACTAGAAGAATGACTCTCAAGGAAATCTATAATTGGATAGAAGATCACTTCCCTTACTTTCGAAATGTGGCGAAGCCAGGTTGGAAGGTAATCTAGAATGCAGCTGTTGTAGCTTTTTAACATGTTCGTCCCTTTTTGTTATAAAAATGAGTATTTTTTTTTTTTGCCTAAAAGCAAGCATTTGCTATCCTAGGACCAAAACAGATCATGATTCATTACTGCACACTTGTGATTCTTTCATTGAATTTTTATTAACTGTAACTTTTTTGTGTGTGTGTGTGTTGTCTGTTTTTTTTTTTTTGTTTTTTTTGTTTTTAAAGAACTCCATTCGGCATAACCTTTCTCTGCATGATATGTTTGTCCGGGAGAGTACAGCAGATGGCAAGATCTCCTACTGGACCATTCGACCAGAGGCAAATCGTTGTCTTACCTTAGACCAGGTTTATAAGGTAAGGATGAACACTACATTTGTTTGTAATGAAATCATTCACATAATTTTAGGGGTGCACCCTAAATCCCCCTCTGTGATGATTTTTCAATACTTTATAGCCAGATCTGTTCCTAGATGTTATTTCTGTTTGTTTGTTTTTGTGTTTGTTTTATTTGCTATAAAAGGACACAACAAGGATCAGCTGTGTTCCCAAGCACTGGAATCCAAAACCTAACTGTATTTGTCTCACAGCATATATTGTCTTTCAGCACCTTTGTCCACGAATATTCATTTCTTGCATATTTTCTTGCCTTAATGTTCTCAAATGTGGCTGCACTTGTTTTCTAACCTCATCACAGCCTGTGGGTGACCCAGCAGCCTCTCCTTACCCTCAGACCACGCAGGTCTGTGACCCACAAGTAAGACCTTTTTAACTTAACTTTTTCCACACCTCTCACTGCAGTCTGACAGGGAGGACACATCACCTTTTGAGATGCACTGATTTTATTTCAGGAGTATTATAGAGGCTGAGGGCAGGACGCATCTTCTGTTTATGTGATTAGTCATCTCAAGGTCCCTTGCACTTAGCACAGGCAGTAACTACATTCAGTAGTTGGTGGGAATTGTGCTACTGTGCTAAAAGAATCTGTAAAACTAACAACACGTGTCTCCACAGCAACAGAAGCGGCTTTTGCCTGATCAGAAGAAACTTGCCCCAGCTACTGGCACAGGTGGGTGGAGAACAATGACAGTTTTACTTTCATTTTCTTTACATCCATGTAGGAGGTCGTTGCCTACGGAAATAATATCAAGTCACAGATTACTTGATTTATTGTTCTAATAATTGGTACAGTATTTAGTTGCTAATATAAGTGGTAGCAAATGCCCAGGGAATGTAAGCTATGGAGCTTTTTTTTAATAATAAATCATTATGAGTTATATTTAATATCCTTTTTTTTTATTATTATAACATCTCCATTCTTCAGAGAGGAAGATGAAGCCTCTTCTGCCTCGAACAGATTCTTACTTGGTCCCCATTCAGCTTCCTCTGACTCCGTCGCTTTTCCTGCCCTCCTCAGCACCTCTCCCACTCTCCACATCACAGCATAGCTCCATCTCCTCCACTCCCAGCTCCAGCAGTGGTGGAAAAAGGGTGCGCATAGCTCCTAAGGTAAACTCTGATCATACAGAGAGCAATCGCACTTGCACATTTGGAGTGAAACTGCCAAGAAGTACTGGGTGTTTAAAGGTGCTTTCGAGGATTTCAGGTGCTATACTCAGGTGCCTGTCAGAGTATGTCTGTGAAGAGGAGCAGCATATGCCTCCACTCCTCACTCGGAACATTGTGATCCAGCTCTGCTTTGTGTTTTCAATTTTGCTTTGCACAAACACAGCAGAGAACAAAACAGTACACATTTCAAGCCCTGTCACAATTATTCCCTAGTTGCTTATAATTTAAGTTGAATACGATCATCAAACCAGATGTAAATTGAGTGCAGTGGGTGGAGGAAAATGTAAATGAAAGAAAGCAGTAAATGCATTCATTGACTTGAAAACCTCAAGCTTGTTTTTTCATTCTAATGGTTTAAGGTTTTTTTTGTTTGTTTGTTTTTTTTTTTTACTTTTTCTCCACCCACTGCACTTAATTCACATCTAGTTTGTTGCAGCATGTTGTGTAACAAAATATTTTTTGTAACTGGGCCTGCAGTATTGTTTTGCTTGTACAACCAGTGTTGGCCGCTAGATAAACATAGTTAGCATATATGGTGACAAATCGTTCAATTTGACCACTTTAAACTTCTTTGTAAATAGTTTCCACAGTTGTATGCGTGAATGGGCACCTTGTGCAAGCTGTATCAGTTGTGCTGCATCTCTCCTGTAATGTGGTGGGAGTGGCTGGGCGGTGGGGTTGGGGTAGGGCTGGCTGTTGGGATGGAGCAGTATTGAAGTGATTTTGAAGCTTCAAAATTTCTGAAAAGCCTTCTGATCGCATTTCACTTCACTTCCTGCTCTGCTCCCACTCTGCACCACTCACATACTCTGGCTGTGATCTTAAGGGTGGGAAACAAGGAACAGAGAAGATTGTAGTAAACATTGTAGTATTTTATTGTTTCACCTACTACAAAACAAAAATGATCAGAATTAATTATTTAACATGTTTTTATCTCTAACCTTGCCTTCACACCAGTAGCGAGTTGCTGCCAGTGCAATTGTAGGGTTAGAATTGAACCAGCTGTGTGAATGGACCTGATATAAATTAGTTTTTTATTTTTTTTCTGATGAACTGGCCTGTATTGCGCTTTATTCAAAAAGCACTAAGAATTTAAACAATGCTTATGGAAACTATTTTTATAAAGATGCCCAAACAATGGTCTCACAGTTGCTCCTACTTCCTGTTGCGGCGTTAACTTTCACTCCATATGACTATTAAAAAAAAAAAAAAAAACAATTTCAAAAATGGATTGTAATGCGCTTTGTAGCACTCAAACTCTGACCTTCAACAGCCATTTTAAAATTTTCTAGTATATGTAGTTTGATGGATTTAATTTATATGGATATGTTAGCTAGAGCCTTTGTTAACATGTGGTGAACATGTATCCCGAACTGTTGTTGCTGTAACATAAAGCAGCCCTGCCCATTTGTTCACCCTAGCATCTCGTCATGACTTAAACCTAAACTTAACAATATTTATGCTTCTTGGCCTACAATAGCTTTATAGCTCCATTTCAAAGCTAAGGAGGTAAAATCTGTAAGACTACCTTTGGGAGAAGATTGTTCATCTTGGTTTTTGTCCGAACCATTACTTTTAACTAAGATGTTTGGTGATGTTTTTAAAGGTTCAGTCGAGTGATTCCAGCTCAACGAAGGCATGTGCCCCCACCTCGGATGAGATAAAGGAGGAGCCTATGTGTATTCCAATCGGCTCCGAGCCTACTAGGGCTCCGCCAGCCAGTGGCAGACGAAGAGAAGCCAGCAGCTCTCGCCGGAAACAGCGACTGGTCCTGCCATCAAATGAAGAGCCTGTCCTGCTCTTCTCTGACAGCACTTTCTTTGACTCAGGCGTGGTATCAGATAGCTCTACATGCCAGGACACACGTGAGGCTGAACCAGAACCTCAAGAGCTCCAACCTGAACCGCAACTTGAAAGCCCCACTCGGGGTTACACTTTCAAAACTCCCATCAAAAGCAGCCATCCAGCCTCTTCCACACCCAGCAAGCCACCCACAACTCTAGAACCCTGGAGGATCACTCCACTGGGGAAAAGCAGTCAAGGGGTTCTGGACTTCAGCCCTATCCGTACACCCAGCGGCCCCTTGCTCACTCCACAGCGGCATGAGCACATGACTTTCAGTTTGAACAGCACACCCTTCAAAGAGCTGCCACTTTTTAACTCTCCCCGCGAGCTCCTCACCTGCAGCCACCCCTCACCGCTCCGTAACACGCCTGGCTGCTCCCGCCAGCTACAAGTGGGTGCCGCCAACCGCTCTTTCACCGAAGGCCTGGTGTTGGACACTATGAACGATAGCCTGAGTAAGATTCTTGTGGACATCAGCTTCTCTGCTTTGGAGGATGACGACTTGGGCATGGCTAATATCAGCTGGTCCCAGCTCATCCCTGAGCTGAAATAGCCTTGTAGTGGTTGCCATAACTTAATCTTTTTACTCAAGCTGCTCACACTCTCTTCTATTTTGTAATGGAGCTTTTACAAATGTAGATATTTCTGCTGTTTTTGGATTGCCCCCAGCAACAGGTTTTGTTTGTACCAGCCTGCTTATGACCATATTTTTTAAATATTGGTGCCAGAAGTTTTTTGGACCAACGCTATAGAACAGCCACTTTCTCAACCTTCTCAACCTTTCACACCTCAAGGGCCACCTCTTGTAGACTAAAAGCATGAAGGAAATTAAAAAAAAAATCTAATGTACAATTATAAATTATAGTTTAAAAAATACCATTTCTGGTCAGTTTTTAACACGGTAATCTTTGGTTGACAATATTAGCAGATTCTAACATGAGCCAGATTTATAGCTGCAATCGGACAGAATTTTACCTAATTAAGTGAGATGTATTAATTTTTGTGTGCGGGTCTTGCATGGCTTGTATAGCTGTTTAAAAACAATTTATATTTCTTTATTATTATTTACTAAACTATTTTTTTTTTCACTAATTTATGCCATTAAATGTCATCACCGGCCATCACAAACTGGTACTCTCTGGTGCTTCTCCGGCCCATACTGAGGGCAAAACAAGTGGTCTGGAGAAGCACCAGAGAGTTTTTATGAATCTGTTTGTCTCAGGCTCTTAATGTTTCATTCTGCTTCTAAAGGAGCAATGGGAATGGTGAGTAAGTGGAACTGTCGAAGGAATGTACTTGGAATTAAATTTGCACAGTTTGTAATTATATATGTATTTAGCAGGTTATAAAGCAATGGGTAGGTGGGTACACAGACTTAATAATATTCAGCAAGACACTACTACAAAAATCCATGTAACCGAAGGTGGTGCAGTGTAGATATGGTTAAAAGACACGACGGAAACGGGGGGAAAATAAAGTCATCTATAAACAAATCCTTACATTTGTCAGCTGAGAACATCAGAGTTGTTTTCTTTTTCTGGTCTTCAGGTACTTGGCTAAACATGCCTGTCTTTGTACTTGGTTAATCATTAAGCCTACACGTGTGGGAATTTTTACATTTCCCAAGTTTTTATAATACAGATTACCTTTAATAAATCGTCCTGTTCATGATCTGTGTAAATTGTCACTGTACTTATGGAAGTCATTTGTTTTTGTCCGTTTTGGATAAACAGTTGTATTCAAAAGTTTGGGAACCCCTGGTCAAATTACACATTTGGTTGAAGAATATTATTCAACAGAATATTTAATATTTAAAAGAATAGTTGCACCCAGAAGAAAGTGTTGGATTGCAATTCTATTTGAAAGAAAGATAATTCTTACCAGGACTGATCTAGGCTGACATGAACAATAGTTATTGAGCTACTCGTGCAAAAGTTTCTCTTCATATGTCATCACACCACAAGGTTTGCTACTACAACATGCCTATGTCTCCACATAAAGTTGAAGAGGTTCCTTGTGATGATGTGAGGCATTGCACATCACAGAATACCTGAAGATTATGTACTATTTGCCCGACACTACCCATAAAGGGCGCCCCCTACCACGACTTTTGTCCGGTAGAAGGACGCGCTTTATCACATTCCTAATGGTGAACTGTGATAATCCATCCCATGCAGTTTGAATGTTCTCATGCAGTTCTTGCAGATTTTGCTGTATGGGTGGATGCATTCTCAACAAACTGTTCATCTTGGTGCTGACCACAGCGCCGCTACACAGAATGATGGTTGTCTTTACCAAGACAAAAGCAACCTTATCACTGAAGATGACCGGCTATTATATAGTCGCTCCATGATAGTCTGGCTTGACATCATTTCAGCATTTGTCAAGGTTTATGTGGTGTTAGGGGTCGACGTAACTGACGTGACTCTGTGGTTATGTGATTCTCCGTCATGCGGGCGTCTGCCAATGATGCTGGCACTGACAGGATGACTCGGTCATGCATGTACTTGCTTACATTATATGCATGGCCGCGCATAAAACTCGTATCTTGATGTCAGAAATGCCCACCAAATTGCAGTTGATTCCTTCTGTTTTAATTGATTGACCATGAGTGTTTAAATTTGGCAGCTGTAGAAAGATTAGAATTTTATTTGTTGTTTTTTTTCCCCCTCAATTTTAATTTAATAAATAATAAACTTTGATTTGCCTTGAATAAATGTGAATTAATCACATCAGTATAATAAATGCTAGAAATATACATTAAAATGTCCTTATTGATTGATTTTTAAATTATTAGGTAATTAGCATGCACCCAGTCAACCTATTAGTATAAGCATAAAGACATTTTGTGCCCTGCTAGCTGACGCCTGACATCAACCATGTTGACCCTAGGCTTGTCCAGCTGTTTGCAATGTAATGTATTTGTAGCAGCAAAAACCACTTTATAGTGAAAGTAGTTATTAGTAATGGGTATCTATAAACTCGAATATCTAGTGCAGTGATCTCACCATCAAGTGCTGATGTTCTGTTTCTAGTTATTGCAGTTTTAACAGATAATTCCTAAACACAATTGAATTTAACAAACTGATTTGTGCTGCCAGTCACAGATTGCCTTTCAAACCAATAAGCTGACACTTGTAGGATATATATGTGTATGGTATTATTGGTAGCCTTTCTAATATAGGACTGTAATGTTAATCAGTTAACATTGGCAAATGTTTTTTGGTTTGGTTGCAGTCCATCAACACCAGACCATTTGCCGAGTCATGTTTTTTATGTCAATAAAAACATAACATTTGTAAGGCTCAGTTACCTATATCCTGCATATACAAGATTTAAGCTTTTGTTTTGGTAGTAGTTGCAGTTTTTGGGACTGAATTTTGGCCGCTCTGAAAATGTTTTGTGATGAGTTTCTGTGAAGGCCTGTACACTTTCCACCCCTTACACACAAACACACAGATTATATTACCTAAGTTATCTCAATAAAGAGTTTTCTACCAGATGTTTCCGTTTTGTTTTATAACTGAACAGTAAAAACTGACAGAGTTTATATTGACATAAAAAGAGTGGTCCCTACGAGTAGGTAAGGATGCAGAATCAGAATCGACAGATTTTTGGTCAGAACATACAATCAGCAAGCAGCCAATTTATTCACTTTTTCAATTAGTGTTGCAATTTTTTGACAATAATTAAAGTAATGTTACTTTTGCTAGCAGAAAATATTAGAAATATGTAATCATGTTTACTTAGCGTTGTGAGCTTAGTAAAAAAAAAAAATAATAATAATAATAATAATAATATGCCAACAGGCAGTTTGTTTGTGAGAAAATAATTGTTTTATATACAGTTACCCAGCAATTTGTGATTTGTTCTTGTTAAACAAACTATTATTTTACCCAAAACTTTTAAATATGTCTTTTTTTAAATGGATATTGGGTCAGTATCAGCTACAAATGCACACATACTCAGATTGAGACTAGAAAAGTGCTTGAGTAGCTTACACATGATGGCCTACTTCAAGTTTAAAAATAGCTGATTTTAAAGCTTAGTATATTTTTAAAGAAAACTCCGATTGATATCTAGTACTCAAGGTTTTGCAAGAGTATTGTACTAAATTGCCATTTGACCCCTCTAATCTCTGGTCTAGTCTATGTAACAGTCATGCCACTGAAAAAAAGTAATGAAAAGGGGATCATTATTACATTTGAAAACATGTCCATTTTAAAATACTCTGCATTATAAGTAGAACTAGTATAAGCATGAATAAGATTTCATTATCCAAGATCATTTGTTATGATGAAGAGAATGTACTGTTCTCTCAATAAGTCTGAACGTCTTGTTGTGCCACCTCCAGGAGGATCTGAAGTTGTAGGCTGCAGTAGTCTGGAGGACACAAGGGAAAGACAAATGAGCATTTTTTGATATGAGCATTAATTCTGATATTTCAAAATAACCTACCTTTCTACAGGCTAAGCAACAGTAACAGTGACATCATTACATAAAGAAAGATGATCTTGCTGTGACTGTACTCATTTACAGCATTTAGTTGAAGCTCCTATCCAGAGCGACTTACAAGGTTAATCATATCACAGGTGGACCCATGTAGTGTTAGGAGTCTTAGCCAAGGACTCTTATTGGTGTAGCACAGTACACTCACCCAGACCAGGAATCGAAAACCACAGTCTCCCACATGGGACAATAGCTTTCTGTTGGATAGCGGTGTTATCCGTTGTACCACACCAACCATTCATGCTATGACTGTACTTACTGGTAATTAACTGCTGAAATGTTGTGTTCACTCAGTTGCAGGGGAAGTGAACGTAGCTGGTAAGTATACAGCTTTCTAGGAATGTTGCTGGCTGTTGTGTTGTGCACTTTTACACATTTACCAAGCGGTATGTGACAGTGAACAAACATGCTCCGTATGGTATAGGTACTACCAATTTCTGTGTTAATTATATCCAATTCACTCAGTACAGTATTAAACAGAGATTTCCAAATAAAAGCAATATAGGGTAACAAAATGTGCAAACTACAGTAATGCTATTAATGCTAGTAAACCAGAAAGCAGAGATTAGTAAATTAAGTGAAGCCTTCCGTTAGTCATCCTGTTGATACCAGCACTATTGACAGACAGCTGCACTACGCTGACTTACATGCCCGCAGACCGTTACAATGATTGTCCTTAACACCACAACACCCACAACGAAGACTGCGATGGTGTCGTGCCGGACTGTCACAGAGGAAGGCCTGGTGTGATGGTGTGGGCTACAATTTTGTACATAGCCAGATCACCTTTGGTCTTCATTACAGTCGTTTAGACAGCCCAACATTGCGTTAATAAGGTCCTTTAACCAGTGGCCCTACCATGCCAGTTAACAATCACATGGGAAATAATGTCCCCATGTTCTTCTACTTTTGATGATACTTGCAAATGCTCATTTATAAATGTTGTTGGTGACGAATAAGCTCTACACATCCTTTCTCATACAGGAGTAGGCCTTCTCTGAATGTTCTTTTTTTTTTTTGGTTGAGAAATTAAAGGTTGAACTCACTGAAAGCTTTTCTCCATCGGGTTGGTATAGATGAGCGCTTTATTGTCAGGTAATACACTGGTACTCCAGAAAGTGTTAGGGCACAACTCCCACCTGTGTTCCATGGGTCTGAATACAGTGACATACCCACGATGCAGAAAGACACCACTGTGAAAATCAAGATTACAACCAAAGGAACCTGCACTCAAACAAACAAACAAACAAACAAACAAAAAACACAAAAGTTTTAATTTCTGTCAAATAAACAGAATAAATGTATAGTGCTGCTTGTCTGTAAAAAATTTAGCCATTTGTGAATTTCTACCTAAAAATGAAAGTATATTTCATCGTTTTTCATCCTTTTATTACACTACATAATCTAACTTTAGATGTCTGTGTTGGCAAAAGCCTGCTTATAGTAACTGGTGTGGCCCCCTTGAGCAGCAATGACTTCAACCAAACTATTTCTGTAGCTGTTGATCAACTCTGAACATTGACTTGGAGCAATCTTGGCTCAGTGCTTTTTAATGAGCTGCCTCAACTGTGTTGTGCTGGTGGGCTTTTATGCATGAATGCCATACATTAGGTTCTGCCACAACCTTTCTCACAAACGTGTGCGGTAAAGTCCACACCTTAATGCTAAAGACTAAGGTTGATTTTTTTCTAAATAGAGTAACTCATTGTCACCCAATTGACTAAACCTCCTGACCCTGGTAATCATCTATACCAAAATGTTGGTATGTAAAGCTCTTCAATTATCAAACACATTTAATGTTGGTTTACTTTGTCCAATAAATGCAATAAAATGCAAAATACTAGTTGTAATATCTGTTATATTTGTTCTCTTTTCTGTTATTACTTCACAAAAGCTGTACTGTACTACTACATATATTTTCAAATTCAAATTTACATGCAAAATATTTAGCGATAAATATGATGTATAAGAAACAGTATACCAAGCCTGGCAAGCCTGGCTAAGTGCCAGTGTGAAATCTTTATTAATTATACATTAACTCCGTGTTTTCCTTTCCTGTATAACAAACTGATTTTCTGTGAAGCTGCTTTGAGACAGCGCTATAAATGAATATTGATTATTTGATTGGTTGATTAATTGGTGATATAGGGCATATATACATCCAATAAACTTATAACACAGCAAAAACCTTAAATGGTCTTGGATGGTCCGGAAATTGACAGCGGTGGATAAGAAGACCCAAAGTTGCCAAAGCAATGAAGAACCAGCGAGAGAAGGAAGCGAAGTTGATCAGCTGAAAAATCTCTCCTCTTGCTACCATGACAAACACCAGAGGGTACTGTAAACATGGTGAATAGTGACAGTATTAATGGGAAATCTTAGAACACATCGAGCAAAATGGCCAGTTTGGAATTTTTAACTAATACATACCAAGTTTAGGGCATGCAGAGTGCTTTTGCTGTCGAAACCTTCCATAACATAGATTTGACACATACCTAACTGTGGTTGCAGTATCTCTCAAACACTGTAATTAGTTTTAGACAAAAGACTTTTAAATTCTTTCAAATAGGCGATGTTATGCAAAAGGTACTTTCCAAATAACATGTAAATAAAAAGAAGAGAATTAGACTGGCTGGATAATAGACATCCACCACTGCTATAACTGAATGGTTGGATGGACAGAAAATTAAATGAATCTAAATTCTCAAGTAAGCAAATGAGCATGCAACAAAATATATAAAATATGTTCATGTTACTTTCACAATGTTTTAGATGATTAAAACATTAATTAAATTAAAAATACAAACTTAATAACAATCTACTGTGCGTTACCAGCAATATTACAGCAGGCAAAGGTGTCTTTCTTCGTAAGTGGATCATTGAAAAGAGAACCGGCCAGTGTCCCTCTCTGGCTCCCACAAATAGCATTCTGTACCATACAGAATACAGGTAAAACCTTTATATTTATGTTACTGATTACATGTATTCCAAAATCTTATGAAGGCATTTAGTTATGTAAGATCTACTTTTCATCTTCTGTAAATGGGGATTCCATACCTAGGTACTCCAAAGAATCCTCCATTGAGGGCACCAAGACAGGACAGAGAAACCAGTACGGGCACCCCTGAGGCCACACTCTTTAAAGCTCGACTGGCAAAGGTCTGTATACAGTTGAAAAGGGGGAAAGGTGAATTGGTCATTGCACATTCAATTTATGTGACTTTGAAAATTTCAACATCACACTAATACTGACCACAGCCACAGCATCAGATATCAACAGCTCGTGTCCGGTCATCATAGTGTAGTACGCCACATTAACCAGCACATAACACACGGTGACGATGATCATGGATAAAATGATGGCCAGTGGAATGTTTCTGACAGGTAAAAGAATCTGAACTTAGATATTTCAGCAATATGTAAACAACAAAATGTAAACAAAGCCATTTTTTGTGGATTGATGTGAGTTGTGGTGATAGGAATTAGACAGGATGGGAATTTAATTGTTTAGTGTCTCTAAAAGCTACCTAACAGAATGTTATTACATCAAGTGGTTATAAACATATTGCAAGACTCTGCTGAAGAATATAAAATTTTAAGGTACATGTGTGACATTGCATAGCAAAATAGCAGACTTCTTTCACAATTATCAAATTAAATGCAGTAAAAACTCAGAAGGTACATGTTGATTCTCTCATTTTAGATAATACACTCATTGTGAAAAAAATAGTTGCACAGAGTGGGAATTGTCAGATTGCAATACTATTTGGAAAGCATATGTGAAATGTTGTACACCTACAGTGGTAGTGTCTTTCAGTATGGCATGTGACCACAATGTTTGTTAACGCAACATGCCAGACGTCTAAACATGAAGTTCAGGTTCCTAATGGTTCCTAATACTTGCTCACGTCACATATGCAGCCCAGAGTAAAACTTGCATCATTCGTATGTCTTGTGTTGTCAAACCTACACTCCAGGTTTTATTCCTGTGGGATGATTTCACCTGTGTGCAAGGTTTTTTTTGTCAAGGATGAGTGTAAATAAAATGGTGCTGTTAGTAAATCTGTGTTTATAAGCTGTGACCACTGGTTCCACATCAGCCCACTCTAAATACATTTGTTTCTTAGCAATTAAATTAAACAGAGATTTTAAACAATGGTGGAATAATGAGGTATGGTTGTGTAAGGTGATTAGATTTCCTTTAGATTCATTTTTCAGTTTTACATACCTATCTGGATTGATAACTTCCTCTGTCACATAGTTTAGGTAAAACCTGAAAGCAAAGACAGTTACAGCTCCGTTACACAGTGAAGAACAGATTTTTGGTTGTTTTGGCTCTGTATTCTGGGGATTTACAGGTGCATAATCAGGTGCATTTATTTTGCTTGATTAGTGCAAGTGTTAATGCATTTTGGAGTCTTTTTGCTTTTAGACAAAGTAATGCCAGTATGAAGAAAAACATTATATAACTATGAAATGAAAACAAGAAAACAAGACACATCGCCTAAACTTTAAGATTACCAGAACTGGGGTTGTGGTACATTATTAAGAAAAAAGAGAAACTAGTGAGCTTAGTAACCATGAGGAAAGCAGTCCAACAAATCAGAAACTCTCTTCAGAAGGCAATTGTGCATTTGTCAGTGACTACTGTCCACTGAAGACTTCATCAACAGAAAACCAGTCAGATACTGCAAGATGCACACCACTAGGTAGTCATGAAAACATGATGGCCAGGACCCAGTTTCCTAAAAAGGTTTAAAAGAACCTGTCAAGGTGAAAAGCAACTGCCCAAAATCCAAAGCATACCATTTGTAAAACATCGTGGTGGTTGTGTTATGGTCTGAGCCTGTCGCTGCCACAGGTACTGTGTCTCTCATCTTCAGTGATAACATAACTGCTGATGGCCGTAGTGAAACAAATTCTGAGATGTACAGAAACATCTTATCAGGTGAAATTCTGGATGATGCCTCTGAACCTATTGGATGGTATATATTATTAAATGGCCTAGATAGTCACCTAATTTCCGAACAGAATCCCATTCAGTCATTTTATATGCTGGAGAAACATCTGAAAGTGGCTGGAGTATAAATCAAGCAGAGCATCACCAGAGGAAATACTCAACACCATGGTCTGCACCATCAGCAGTCATTGCATACATAGCATATGCAACAAAGCAGTAAGCATGATTAATTTACTGTACATACTATTCACATTTGGCACATCTAAATATGCATCTGGAGCCTTACACTTGTCTCTTTTACAAAAAGGGAATAGTAAAGCAGACAATTTTGAGGCTTAGCTAAAACATTTATTTACTACTAGACATAGCCAAAGCATTAGAAATCTTAAAATCAACATAGCTAGAGCAATAGAAGCAAGAACACATTGGCAAGTTCACATGACCCGAATGACCGCACAAGACCAGAGTAGACTGCTAAACAGGACGCAGGCATAGATTTATCAAACAATAAGAGAGGAATCCACCAGCGTGGCGTGATTTACTAATTGATATATACCATCTTAAAGTTGTCTAAAATACCTGAAAAGCCTGGTGTGCTGTGGAACAAAGTCTAATAACAAAGGTTAACCTGTAACCTCAATAATTTACTGTGTATAGGGAAAGGCTGTGATTCCTGTACTGCTCAAACAATTACCCTCAATTTAAAGCTGCCATTTTGCTCTTTAACCCCTACCATTGTTTCATCAAATCCGAAGAACTTGAAAACAGAAACAGAAACTGTGTCACTATTCACACTGACTACTGTATGGCTGTTTATTCCTTAAAAAAGAGGAAGAATGGGCAATAGGAACCAAATATATACTGTAAGTTATGCTTATGGTTTGTAAGTACAAAAATAGGTTATGTTTGAGAAGTATTTTTGTCTTACCATACTATGAAAATACTCTCCTCTCTGCATGTACTCTAAAAATACATTATTTCACAAACGTACTATGATCAATTGTTCAAGTACCAGGCAACATAGTTGGTAGCCCTTAATGTAATAACTTTTCTAATAAACACTTTTCTAATAAATGCTCTAGATTTGCCATTTATGATCAAAACTTAGTTTTGACCTCCATGGTTTACTTACTGAAAAACTGGTGGAATTCCCCTTTAGTACTTACCATCCACCATAGGCATAGAGACCTGAGTAGAAGGCCAGAGGAAGTTTGGTCAGGCTGAAAGACTCTGTGTATGTGTCAAATGCATTCTGGAAATTTTCTGTTTGTCCTGATGAGGAGAGAGAAAAGACACTTATCTATAAAACTTCAAAATGGCCATAGTCATAGTTAAAACAATTCATGATGAAGTATAGTCTGTAGCTTGCTTTTTAGAACCTCCTGCTGTTTAAAAAACAATGTGACTTACACTGATAAAATATGCTTAATACTAGTAAGAGCTATGTTTACCAGTTCCATCTAGCAAAATATGTTCTGATCAAACTGTCTGTCAATAACCATTAAATTAATAACTGTTCTGTGAAGAAGTGACGCATAATGTCCAAGACTTCTTTTTCTCAATAAACAATTTCTTAGACGGACAGCTGCTTTCACACTCATTATGCATTCATGGCTTATATGATATCAATATTGTATGAGATAAAAATGACAAATGTAATTTTATGTCTAAAGTGAAAGGTACTAATCCTAATATTTTTAAAATATTTTTATATGTAATAGTTTTAGTCTACACTGACACATCTTGATTGATACTTCGATCATCAAATTAAAACGTGTTTATCTGCATTATCACACTCAGATGCATCTGGAGAACTGCTTTGAAGAGAAAAGATTTGGACTTTATTTGTAATACAATATTGTATTCCACATTTCCTACCTTTGGCAAGGGCCATGATGCCCGGAACGATGATTAGAGCCAGAGTAAACAGTTTAATGAAGGTCAGAATAACTTGAGTACGAGAAGCCAGCGAGACGCTCCAGCAGTTCACTGCTACCACAAATGCTAAAATATACATAAACAGAAGATTTACTTTAGAGTTCTGCATCACATTATATATTTCTTCTGAGATTTAATAAGTTGCAACAGACAAAATAACATATACACGGCCACATATTCTAATATTATAATACTAATAATAATACTAACAAATCTGTAACTACAGTGAACTTTGTTCAAATTTTACAAACTGTACTGCACTACATCCAATGAAACAATATACTTTAAAATAACGTTCAGAATAGCTCATTGTGACATCATTTGTCACAAAATATCGTCATACTGCTCATGTCGTGCAGTGTGCATAAGGCCAATGACCCCTACATAAGCTTGTCATGTTCTACTTTTAAAAACTCTCAACTGTAGGTAAGCATACAACTGTAGGTGTTAGCTTAGCATCAAAGCTAATAAACACGGCCATTATGATACTGTAATGTTATTGTAAAATTATTAAATATATAAAAATTTTGTAAAATTATTATAAGCATTACATCACTGAGAAGTAGACTGGATTACCCCATGTTGTAACAGTCCTTCTTAATGTCTATCCTTCTAAACCTTTATTTTAATGCCACCATGGTGTTCAATACTGTGTCTCGTTTATATCGAAGTGGAGCATCAGTAACTGTGAGACATGGCATAAATAAAGTCTCTGTAGTAAATAAATCACCTGGAGTAACCATGCCAGTATCTGCGTTACTGCCCATGTGCTCTCAACTAACTATACTTATCATGGCCACCTCTTAGGCCCCATCTGTCTCTCAAGGTAAGAAACACTGCAACATGTGAAACAAAATATCAGAAAAAAAAACAAGACATCATCTTGCCTAAATGTTGACATCAAAGGTAATGAAAGCAAGCTTAATGACAAATGTGTAAATGTAGTTCTATGTTACACAGTCTTAATTTAAAATTGTGTGCTGTAGGTATACTGATTTCAGATCCACATGTACCTCTGTATGTAAAGTAAGACATTACATCAATCTTTATTTTATTTTTTTTAATCTTTTGCAGTTGCTGTATGCAAAGGATTTTGTTACCGAAATTCACTTACTAACTCCGAGAATGCTGACCAGTTTAACCAACACTGGAGGAGCTGGGCATGGCATGTAAAGTGGTTCTACAACATAGCGCCCAAAGGCCAGTGACACGTATGAGGCCACTGCCGGCCTAGAACACAGAAAAGTATTTGCCAAGAAAATGCTGTAGCAACAGTCCAAAAGAAGCACTGAATCAAGGCACAATAAGTATACTGAGGGGTTTAATAGACTCTTCACACAGATTATATTCAGTGTATACACAAATTTACTAAATCGGTTCCAAAAAGACCCTTTTTGTTTGTTCTTGAGTATATTGTAATTCAGAATACACTCACTAACCTGATGAAAATGAACTCAACCCACAGTCTCAGGAAAGCAGGAAATGGGCCAAGGGTCTCAAGTAAGTATGTGTAATGACCACCAGACTTTTTAAAGCTGGTACCTAGCTCAGCGTAGCACAGAGCACCTGAACAGAGTAACAGGCATAGCACAAACAGATTGTATAACATATACAGCACTTCTGAAGTCTTAGGCAGCAGTGAACGTTTTTTTTTTTAGAGCAACATATAACACTAGAATTAGTAATGCACCACTGCAATCCACCAATAACAGAATCAGCAGAAATAAGCTCAAAGTTATTTACATTTGGCCCATTCGTTTTGAAAGTTAATGATGTAAATAAACCATGTAAATAAAAAATGAGTCACGTGAGACTCATTTACCAAATTTACTAATTAACATCATTTTGCATGTGCTAAATAGCCCATTGCTCATGCTATTTGTGTAGCAGTATAATAGAAATTGAATCAAAAAGCAATTGAAAGCACACAGTGTGACAGATTTCAAAAAAGTGCAATTAGACCAGTAGAAAGACAGAACACAAGTTCTTACTGCACCATCATAACATGGATTGGTAAGTTCTGCTTTTTTTCTACATGCTGAGGCTCCTTTAATGAAAAGCTGTATTTTGGTGCTGTCTCTACCAAGCTGGCTGTGAGAAAGGATGAATCGAAAGCACCAGGTGTGAGTGTGTTTGTCTTTGTCCTGCGAGGGTCTGGCAGACTCTCCAGGGTGTTTCCTGCCTTTGTCTGCTAAACGGGGGCTTCAGTGAGTGAGTGATTGGAAATGCCATCAATGCAGTGATCATAGCTAAAGATAGCAGTAAGCACCTTTAAAGGTTACAATGATTTACTTCATATATGGATTGTAGTATAAACTTAATACATGTCTATGACTCTGGGGAGGTTCTGTGGGGGACTACAGTCTGTATTTGTGGAACTACAGAGTGCTCCCATATGGCAAGTGGAGCTAATAAAATGGACAGTAAGTATAGCTATAAGGAGGTGGTTTTAGCTGAAGGCTGTGTACTGCAATGCAAGGAAATGACAATTACTGGATACCAAATAATAGTATAGAATAGAAATAAAGGTTTGGCAACCCCACAACTTTATAATGTTTTCATGAATATACTAATGCTCATCAGTGCCACTAACACTAAAATTAACATCACAAAGTGACCACAGACTGTCTCACACTGCTTATAAAAAGAAACTATAAAAAAAGCCCACATACCGAAGGTGGAGAGAACTCCACAGAGTGCCCACACCAGCAGGGACAGTCCCACGCTGCCCGAGTTCATCAGCACACCTTTAGGAGCAATGAAGATGCCACTACCCACCACTGTGCCGATGATGAAGGAGACAGCGGGCAGAAGAGTGATCTTCCGCCTGAGATGAACTCCTTCATCTTTTCCTTTATCCTCCATTCTTTCAGCCACTGTCTCTCGTTTAGATACCCCCATCCTTTAAATGTGTTGGTGATCAAAAAGTGCAGAAAAACTCACTCATTGTCTGAAAAGAAAACAGCTGGAGATCAGTTTGTTTACTTGTAGGGAAACACCCCTGCCCTTTCTGTTTTACCCTGCAGTAGTTACATGCAACAGCCAATGAACCACATTGACAAGTGAAAAGACCTCTACTCACCAGTCCGCATGTTTGTGTTAAATGTGTCCTGTACACTGTGTGTTTCGGCCCCCCTCCAACTGGCTCAGTCCTTCAAGCACAGTAACCGTGGAAACTCAGGCACCCAATTCAGAGCTCAGGCAAAGAACAAAGCCGGCAGTCTTCCCTAACTGCATCAACATGAGCAATTAAAGCTGTTTAGAGGAGCGAAGGCCACACAGCACTGCCCTGTATGTGTGTGTGTGTGTGTGCAGATCCTCTTTGAATGTGTGGTGTGCGTGGTGTGACACAGGAATCCAGCATGAGTAGAAGTCCCTCAGCCCCCAACTCTTCCCTTCCGCTGAAACAGCTGCAAATAATGTTCTTTCTCAGCAGCAGGAATGCACTGCTCTCGCATACAGCTTAACCAAAATGATCAGACAACATGCCTTTAAGCAGGGTTGCCTCCCATCCCGTAAAATACGGAATCGTCCTTTATTTGGCAATTAAATGTTGAGCCCCGTATTAAACCAATACGGGACCCGATTTGTTTCGTATTTCCGTAAATGTCCGATATACTGTCACACAGGCATGAATGATCACAAGCTCTCTCAGTCAGTCTTTATTTGTATAACGCTTTTTACAACTGTCTCAAATCAGCTTTACAGAAACACAGAAAAAAGAAAAACATGGAATCCATATATAGACGTAGGGAAGGGAAATTCGGCCCAAGCCCCTTGTGAGCAAGCCAGAGGCAACAGTAGCAAGGAAAATCTCCCTTAGCGTATAGAAGAACCTTGAGAGGAACCAGAGGCTCAGAGGGGCATCCTCCTCAGGTCGATCCTGGTTGAAGAGAGAAAGACAGAGGAACATCTATTAGATACAGCCTGATCAGTTCAGGAGGTAGTACTTGAGGTAGTAGTAAAAGTAAGTTCTCTGTTTAAGTGAGTTCATGAGATAAGATGAGTTCATGATCAGTGCCGGATGCTGGGGAATCTATTGTCATTGTAGTCAGTGTAGTTATAACTGCTGTCTTTAACTGATTTAAATGTGTAAACATTTTTGTTACTTTGTTTTGAGACTTGCCTGAGACCTGCTTGAATTTAAGTATTAAATAATCCTAAATATACTTTTTTAACCAAACCATATCAACTCAAGTCAACTTCAGGTTAGAATGTCTCCATGCAAAGCTTCACGCATACATTTCCCACTGATAATGGGTTAAGTCTCCACTAACCAATCATCCTACCCCTCTATTTTCCAAGAACAACGTAGCTGCTACTGACAGCCTGATATAACACATTACTCTGTTCTGTCTGTAATTGACACGGTCTAATGGGAATTTTTAAAAAATCAGATTTCTCCTGAATCTGTGGCTCCCTTTGACAGACATACTATATTTTCCTTAGGTTGCTAGTGCTGTGCAAATACACTAGACGCTTACCCCCTACTGAAACCTCCCTGCCAATCCATGCTCTTTGCATGCTACACTACTGATTTACTACTGCTTTACTAAGCTTACACTTCTTGCCTCATAGTTGTATTGTGTAAAACTAGCAAGACAAGCAACATTTAGCATACATTTTTTATATTAAACCATAATTTTACCAGATCTCATCTGATCCAAATGAGTGCTGAATAAAAAGTAGGAGCTCTGGATAACACTGATCCTAACCGGGTGTTCTAGATTAATATCATGTACATGTCATATACATGTACATCATGTATAACTGATGGATGGCTGAAAGATCTTTAATGACCCTGATTATGTATGCTGAATAGGGGGGTCAGTAACGACACATTGTTAATTGAGACACCTGCTGCCTGCTCTTTGTCCCTCCTTCACTGTCTACGGCCCTCTGTCACATTCCGTCAGTGAGTACTCCTGGGAGTCCCGTTCCAACTGTGATCAAGCCTTAAATCTGAGTTCTATGGTTGTTTCCTATATCTACACCATCATACTGAACAGATCAAAACTGTCTTAATTTTCATTCAGAGCTTCATAGTGTCCCAACAGTTATTGCAGAGAACTTACATACCACAATGTGTTTACTTATCTGCGACAATTTTCTTTTTTTTTCTTATTAAAGACATTTGTTACAAATAGATATTCCAAACAGGAGTGTCTCAACATGAACACCAGCAGCACCACACTTACATTATTAAAACCAAAATTTTAAGATGTTGTTTTATTCTTTTTTTATTTAATCTTAAATTATTTTGGTAACAACTACACTACATATTTCACTAAGTAATTAAGTAAGTAATTTAATGAAAGAAAGAAAGAAAGAAAGAAAGAAAGAAAGAAAGAAAGAAAGAAAGAAAGAAAGAAAGAAAGAAAGAAAGAACATGCTGTCAGCTTGACCTACAAAAGCACATAAACGTTTGACCCAGACATCTGCAGTGAGGTGCCCTGCAGAAAGACCCCTCCAGCTTGTTTAGCTTTTGTGTTTAAACAGCTGTAAACCAATCACATCAACGAATTTCAATGTTCTTCAAAAAACTTAAGATAAACATCACAAGTTTCATGTTATAATCTTCAGTGAGATTCATCAGAAAAGTTCATTCTCAGTTGAATGGGTTGCTAGTCTATCTGCATGTTTGCTGTATGTTTTAAGTAAGACTCATGGGGCCAGTTGGTTGCACCATTGAGTGTTAGCAGCAGGGAAAAAATGATTATGACCAATAATAGTTTAATGTGATTTCCCTCCAACCTCCCACCACTCTGACCATTTTTAAGCACCAACACCCCTCATCTTCTCCATTACGGGCAGCCTGCTTACGGGGGCTTTGCCTTATCTAATAAAATACACACTAAAATCAGGCTTTACCAAATAATGAATCAAAGTACAGAACATTCAGAATGTTAAAATACTTCATTTTTTATCTTTGGTTTTCCTGCAAAACAGTCTGATTCTCCTGACCAAGTGCTTTTCGTGATCCCATCACAGCAGTTTCAATTCTGTTTCTCTCGGAAATTCAACACATTATAGCAGAAAATGTGTCCTGGTTTCAGTTTCACGCGGACTTTGTAATGTTCAATGTTCATCTATTTCTGACACTGAGCTCCTGATAAACAACCCTTTTTTTGTTCAAAATATCGTCTCACAGTCTCAAATCATCTGTCGTCGCGCACGTTATCAACACTGATTCATGCGCTAGTTGTGTCACTGCGTTTTGATGGTAGTCTGCGCTGTTTTGCGCAGCTTTCCCTGCTTGCAGCGCCGGATCCTCGTGAACCCTCCTCACAGGACAGACGGTGATACGTGCAGCGGCCACATCACCAATAGGAAGTGTTTAATCTGGACCTGGCGGTTCAACAGCTGAACAAGTGAGTACAAAAACAAAAACTAGACACTTTTTCTAGAAAGTCAGTTAGTTTTATCCAGTTTATTTTTAGAACCGCTGAGTGTCCTGTATGAAGTATGCTGTGGCACCTTTAGCGTTCACAGTGACTCATTCATTCCAGCTTGTATTGTATTGCTGTATGAAGTAAATGCAGATTTCACATACAACTACCCAGTTATTAAATATCTTTCCCTTCTGTTTATATTGTGTCGATCGTTTAGCCAGCTATTTAATTTCGTCCTATCAGCTGGCTAACGTAGATAGCTTGCTTGCTACGTTAATCAAAGGTTAAACTTCCTCGTCATCTCTTTCTGTCATTGTTATTTCCGCATTGTCTTTCTGCTGTTGTGATTTGTTCACCCAGGGTGTTCCTAATAGGTCTAATACAGCTATCAGCCATAACGTTAAAAGCACCTTCTTGTTTCTTCGCTCTTTGTCTACTTGATCACTTATCATATACAGTATGATTAACTTGTTGTACATTGGTCAGGACCCCTGACACTTTATTTGAGCGGTGGCTCATTGTCAGCACTGCAGTGACACTGACGTGGTGATGGTGGTGGTGGCGGCGTGTTAGTGTGTGTTGCCCTGTTACATGTGGATCAGACACACTTTCAACTATATTGTTCACTACCTTGCCGATCCACCTTTTATATGTAAAATCACAGTTTGTGCTGGTCATCCTCTGGTCCTTATCAGTGGTCACAGGATGCTGCCCACAAGACACTGTTGCCAGCAGTGACACTATGTGACACGATCCACTCACACCAGCACAACACACACTGCCACACAACCACAATGTCAGTGCCACTGCAGTGCTGAGAATGGTCCACCACCCACGTAATACCAGCCTGTGGTGGTCCTGACCATTGTAGAACTGGATAAAAACGATTATAAAGCATATAGAAAATAGATGGACCACACTCTGTAATTGTAGAACAACAACGTGCATCTATATAGTAAGTGCAGGTAATAAAATGTTCGAGTGTAAGTGTAGACACAAGGAGGTGGTTTTAATGTTACAGCCGAATGGTGTATATAGGGGTACAATGATCCTGTAATTTTGTGTACATGTGCAGGATTTTTATGGTTGAAGTTGTTCCAGATGTTCCATGGGTCAGTTGTCAAAGATAGCACGAGTACACTCTGAGATGGTAAAACATTAGCACAAATATTAGCTTCACTTATTTCTCTTTTCTCTCTCTATCTCTATTTTCTTGCAGAGATGGCCCAGTATGAGGAGGTCTCACAGAAATCTGTGCTTCATCCCAAACCAAAAGGGCTGACACTGCAGTATGGCACGGCAGGGTTCCGCACCATAGCAAAACACTTGGACCATGTGATGTTCCGCATGGGCATGCTGGCTACACTAAGGTCTAGAAAGACCAAGTCTACCATAGGAGTCATGGTCACTGCTTCTCACAATCCAGAGGTTAGTCGCCAATGAAGGGTTTATATTTACAGCATTTGGCATGTCCTCTTATCTAGAGTGACGGTTTGGGCATGTTTAGAGAGGTAGGCAAAAATAAATGTTAGGAGTCTTGCTCAAGGACTCTTAATGGTATAGTGTAGGGTTCTTTATTAGTTGCAGAACTGAATGTAAGTCAGAGATGTTATCCACTACTCTATAGCAGCCAAGATGTTCAACATCTCTGCTTTTCCTAGGAGGATAACGGAGTGAAACTAATTGACCCTATGGGGGAGATGGTGACCCCAGACTGGGAGGTCTATGCCACACAGCTGGCCAATGCAGAGCAGGAAGCTCTGTGCACTGTGTTGAATGACATTGTTGAGAAAGAAGCCATCAACATGAGTGAGACAGCAAGTGTCTTCGTAGGCCGAGATACCAGGTAGTTTAATGTGCAGTCCCATGCTGCATTCATTTTGTTTTCTTAGGGCTATAAAGAAATAGTTCTATATGTACAGTATAAGCATCGTAATGTGTATAACATATTATCTAATTTTAATTTGCTTGTCGTCACTTAGGCCAAGCAGTGAGAGCTTATCACAGGCTGTTTTGGATGGGGTTTGCTGTTTAGGAGGGCAGAGTCTAGGTGAGTAAATGTTATGTTGTCTCATTCAAAATTTAAGCTGCTTATTGTCCATTATAAATATTCTAAATTATAATAGTAATCATAAAGACTAATATATCTAACACTGGTGGTAGAATTCTCTAAAAGGAGTTGGGGATGTACAATGGGGTTGGAATTGGTATAGTATGCGCAGAAAAAGTAGACTGATAATTTAAGCTAATATTCGATGGCATATTCATTAAGGGCAACATGTTTTTGATTAAGTTGGGCTGCTGTGCTAAAATTTAACTTGTGTCTACATTGTGAATATGAACCACCCTCAGTGTATTCTGCAATGTGGGTTAATTGTGCATGCACAATTCTTTTACATATGGTCTATTTAGGATATCCTTTGAACAGATTTGCAACAAGCTGTTATATAAAAGACCAGGCGATTTTCAGCACATTACATTAACAAGAAATAGTGGGGACAACAAAAACATAAATATCCCAAAATAAATTATGCCTTTGCTTTGTGGTGTATATCAGCGAGCACTCTGTACTCGATTATATAAGACTGTCATAATCACTACCTGGGTGATTGATTGCTTCTGACAACATTGCTTCTGTATGTTGTTGGGCTACCAAGTAAAGGAATTGTACTGCATCCTTGCTTCCATTAATAATTGTTAAAAGTAACCCACAGTATAAGTATTATATAGTGAGCACAAAGACCACAACATGCTTAACTGTTATTTATCCTACTTTGCTGTATCTACAGCATCCAGTTTCGAGCAACAATCAATCACATAATCTATTTAATCATATAAATATTTATGAATTGGGACATGTTCTGTATAATGCAGATGCTAATATTTTGTGTGTGTGTGTGTGTGTATTCGTGTACACGTGTTTGTGTGTTTATTTCAGATTATGGTCTTTTGACCACACCACAGCTGCATTATATGGTCCGCTGTCGCAACACCCATGGTCGCTATGGTACTGACACGTTACAGGGCTACTATCAGAAACTCTCCCAGGCTTTCATTGAACTTACTAAGAATGTAAGATCTCAGCTCTTCACTACCTTTGCACCCTTGTTCAGTACACCACCTGTATGGCAGCTTAATAAAAAAGGTGCTGCGTGTATTGCAGTTGAAGAACCGTTTCTGGTCCTGAAAAGATTATTTCAATTGATTGTGTATAGAACTTCGGCCAAGTTTAACATCCTCATAATGTAAAAGTTTAAAAAAGAGACCTAAATAGTTTTTTTTTTTTTTTTAAAGATATGTCAAGATTTGTCACACTCAGATATCTCGTTAACAAATGTTTTTGCCGAACTACAATTGTTCTTACATAGCACAGGACCCCCTGATCTGCACACATTTTGTGTCTCTTCAAAACACACACTTCAACATTACAATTACCTGCTTAGTGTGTGGGAGCATGGAAAACACTGACATCTGCAGGATAGGGATTCTCCAGGAACAGGGCTGAGAACCAGTGTTCCATAGTACATAACCCTTAGAGAACATGTTTTTTTTATGAGTACAGTACTGTGTACAAAACTATGGCTTTATCAAATTATCAATACTTATTAATAATGACCACAAGCTCTTTTTTTTATTGAGCACTGAAAGGAACAAACATACCATGAGCAACCACAAGCTCTGATGGACACATCAGTATTAATGTGTACCTTTTGTCAAAACTTAATGTGTTTGTGTCTGTAAACATTGAATTTGGCGTGAAGGCTTAAGCCACCGCACTTGCAATGGGGAAATGAGAAAATTAAAAAAATGACACAAATAAACAGCATATGTGCCCTTGTCTCCCAGGCCCGCAAAGACACTGATAATCAGAAAAGGCTGCTAGTGGATGGGGCCAATGGGATTGGCGCACTGAAGGTGACTGAGCTGGAGGCATGTCTCCAGTCTGAACTGCAGGTGACCCTCTTTAATGACGGCAGCAGTGGCAAACTCAACTACCTGTGTGGAGCCGACTATGTAAAAGTACACCAGAAACCTCCAGAAGGTCTGTGGGTGTATTCAGCTTAGTGTTACAGTAAAACAGATCTATTAATATGCTTGATGCCTAATCAAACTTGCAGACTAGCTTAATACTCTCTTCCTTACTATAGTTGAATTGAAAAAATTGAATTCCCCAGTATATCTAGATTTGACACACTTGGACAGTAAAAATAAATGCATGCATCTCTTTCTCTCACTTTCTTGGAGGAATGGGTATGGGAGCAGGTGAGCGTTGCTGCTCGTTTGATGGTGATGCTGATCGTATTGTTTACTACTATAATGACCCAGACAGACGCTTCCATCTATTGGACGGAGACAAAATTGCTACTCTTATTAGCACATACCTCAAAGAGCTTCTGACACAGGTAGAAAGCACCACAGGTCTTTATTTAACCTCATTGCTTTAACCTCATCACACATTAAGCCTCTAGTTTTGTTCCACAACTATTGAATAAGTAAGTAGTTTTAAAGCATGTATGAACTTCATAACATAGCATTGAAATAGCTTAGCTCAATAATAGCATGCTATGGCTTGCATCCAATACCTTTTAGATATAGTGGCATTTCTGAACTAACCGAATTAACAATTAAACATCAATAGCTGGCTTCAGAAATGCTCTTTTAACTGTATTCAGTCAAATCATCACAGCAATGTTTCAACATCTTGTGAAAAACCTTCCTGGAAACTAAACTGTATCTGTGTTAATATACAGGCAGGGCTAAACCTACAGATTGCTGTTGTGCAAACAGCATATGCTAATGGAAGCTCTACGCGATACTTGGAAGATATTATGAAGGTAAAAGATTTTCTGATGCTGTATCATATTAAAGCAAATTCCTGTTTATTTCCTGTAGCTCTGATAATTCATGCTGTTCACAGGTCACAGTGTGCTGTACAAAGACAGGAGTAAAGCATCTTCATCATGCAGCTCAGGAATTTGATATCGGAGTTTACTTTGAAGCCAATGGCCATGGAACTGTAAGTTAAAGTAGAATACCTGTAACACCTCCTTATTATTACTATCAGAGTTTTTTCAGACTGAAAAACATCCATGAATATTCCAAGAGAAGGAATGATGACCTAGGATCTGTTTCTGCTTGTGTGGTCATAGTAAATAAAACTTCCGTGATAATATGCACTGGACTGTGAGCTTTGCACAGTGAACAACATTTTAGCACTTTAGAAAATGAAATGATGTAAGCGCATATTTACTCTTGCTGAACAGTTTAGAAGTAACTACAAATGTTTGTTTTCAACTGGGTGTTTTCTGGTCAATTTAAGGTTCTATTCAGTAAAAAAGCAGAGGAGCATATTCAGCAGCTAGCTAAAAACCCAAATGTGAGCGATGAGCAAAAACATGCAGCAAAGCTTCTAGAGAACACCATCAACCTCATCAATCAGGTACAACCATCAGAGCAGCTCTCAGCTTTCACAACACATTTCTTTCGTTGTGGATGCCTCCATCTTCTATGGCCTCCTCGTGTTTTCTTTGTTGACTTGTGTCTCTCTCTCTGCTGTAGGCTACTGGTGATGCTATTTCAGATATGTTGGTGATTGAAGCTGTGTTGGCAATCAGAGGGATGACTGTTCAGGAATGGGACAGGATTTACACAGATCTACCCAACCGTCAGCTCAAAGTCAAGGTGCGTGTCCTACGTTATATTAGCTTATCATTTAATAACTTGAAATGTTAGATTACATATTTAATGGCATCTACTTTATTATACTTGAGTTTACATGAAATAATAATTATTACTAAAGTAACACTTTTTATTGTTGATGTTATGTGATTACAAACTTGCTGTCCAAATTTAATTTCTGTGTGACACCTTACCAAGCAATCATTTATGGATGTAGATCGGTTTTGTACCACTGCAAGTTTCATTTTTGATTTCTTTATTAAATCTGACAGCTTATGCTTATGCATATACATGTCTGATTGCTAAATTTTGTTTAATTTGCACAGGCAAAACTTTGTGCAGCAGAAAATCAGAAAGCATTTGTTTTTAGCACTTGCTACCACATCTACTTACTTAAAGTGTATTAGCCACCTTAATATCTTAATCATTGTCCGATCTCCTATCAGTGTTTAGTCCCTGACTACAGGACCACTGGTGGCTGTATATCTGTGGTTTGTGGATCTTTACCAACCCAGTGGCAACTAAGCCACTAAGACAAAACTGCAGCAGAAATGCTGTGTCTGATGCATTCATACCAGCATATCTTAACATGCCACTACATTGCCAGTGTTTCTGCTGTGCTTTGTGGCCAGTGGTGTTCCTAAAGTGGTCCCCTGCTATTGGGCAGAAACAGATCTCCTGAAGTCAGAAATGTAGGAAATATGGTCGGTACACTGTTGGGATCCCTGTAAACTGGCAGTAACACTATGAGAAAACAGCAGGAGTCAACAATTTGAGTTCATTTAAACTTGAGCAGCAAAAGCTAGAAAGCAAGATAATTTTCCCATTTTAGGTTTATACCGTAATAGTTAAGGTGTATTGTGTATATTAATATGGAATTAATCATCAGCTAAAATGTCATGATCATGATAGGCTCAGTTGGTATAGAATCTTTATATTATGTGCTATTGTTTAAAAACTGCATTCACTTAGAGCCTCAGACGTTTGAGCCTTGAATACTTGCTCATGAGCACACTCACAAATTCCAGACTCGTCCTACTAGGGGAAGGGGTTCAAATCTTAGCCCATGTTACATGTCTTCTGCACGTTGCGTTCAACTACACATTTACACCAGGTTGGTCTCCAAATCCCCAAACTGTAGACAGAGATTGTCGTGTGAGCACACATTTGGACATAATATGTGTTTAGGAACCTGACATGCATGTCTCTGTGTGTTATATTATGGGCATGTTTTACTGTAGGTAGCAGACAGACGCGTGATAGACACAACAGATGCAGAGCGTCGTGCAGTAACGCCAACAGGACTACAAGATGCCATAGATGCTCTGGTTAAAAAGTATGCAAAAGCTCGAGCCTTTGTGAGACCCTCGGGTACCGAGGACGTGGTCAGGGTGTACGCTGAAGCTGACACACAGGTACATACCCATTCTCCTGTGTTTCCTGCTACAGAATGATTCTGCTCTTTTATTATCCTTTGCTTGTTTGCTATTGTGACCTGCACTTTGTTTTTAGTCAGTGTTGTATCAGGAATGTTCAGCTGCATTTGTTAATATAAAACATATTTGTGTATGCAGGAAAGTGCCGATAACTTGGCACACGAAGTAAGCCTGGCTGTGTACCGCCTGGCTGGAGGAGTTGGAGAGGAGCCAAAGCTTTTAAAGTGACCACACAAACATCCTCCTATACCTTGAACTTCAGATACTAATATACAAATGTACATTCATATATATACACACATGCCTTCCAGGGGAACAGCCTAGTGATATTTAAAAATCAACACAGTGCTGTTAAGAATTCATGTTCTGTGATCATATTGGAGGAACTTCATCAGCAAGAATGTACCAGATATTTTGTGCTGGGTATAATCAAGCATGTTTACAATCAGGGGCTTTAAAAATGATCATGCAGATGTTGCTATATTTTATCTGTACCTTTTCTAGGAACACTAACCTAAACAGCTTGATTCTGATATTAGAATGGTGAACCCTACTGAATGTTGTTATTTGTGATTTTGTCATTTGGTTCCTTGTTTCTCAGCTGTACTTTCTCAGCATTCCCAAACTGGATAATCTCTTTTATCTTATCTGTGAAGTTAATATTGACACCGTCAATTACAACAATCATAGTATGAAGGGAATAAAACAATCTGATGATATCTAAAGTTCATTTATAGTCTGTTGTTTGTCAAAGATAAACAGCCGAACCCAAGTTAATGCACACTGGGTTAAATGTGTCAAAGTTTTTTTCGGGTAATATAAATTTGACATGGTTTTAGCTAAGAATAAAATGGTAATATATTACTTCTCAGCATTTCTGTATGCATTTCTGTTTGTATGACAATGAAAAAAGAAGCAAACGTTTCTAAAATGATTAAGAAAATTAAGTAAATGTATTATGTACATAGATAATTCAGTTATTATAAAAGAACCAGACTTGAGATTAAATCTTAAGGCAGTTAACTTCACAAAATATTTTATTATATATTTTATTATTAATATTATGTCATTTTTATTATTATTTCATAATTCAGTGGCTGAAATGTAAAGGAAGCCATTTAGAATAGTTCAATAGCGCTACATGTCTTATTTTAAAGGTGACCTGTGTTGGCTTGCTAATCCATATTGTCATTTCAGTGGCAACAAAATTCACTCTGCTCACTAATCTCTCAGGAAAATTTGGCAAATACATATTGTAATTTTATTTTTTTTATTTTTTAGAGGTATTCCAAGCATTGTTGCATTTGCTAGGAAATAGAGAGCTGACCCAGTGTCAGGGGTATCCATTCTTAGCTATGAAGTGCTGGTGTGCCTGCAGGTTTTCACTCCAAACAATCTGGAGTACACCTGACGCTATTTGTTTAATCAGTTCGCCTAAGTCTTTAAATTGCTGATCACTTGATCGTCTGCTTTGCTGGATTGAACAACTGTAATGTGCTGTAAACAGCCACGTAATGTGGATAACACTGGACATCCTTGGACTAGGTGAACCTATTTACTCCAGCGCGTAGGCAGAAAACAGTGCTACATCTGTAGTTTGTTGATTGCGGGTGAAAAATGACAGTAGTTTGTCAAGTTTTGTGGGGTTTTTTTCATCAGTGGATTTAAACAAGACCACTCAGTACTTTGCAGATACTTTTATTTTTTGCATATATGTTAACAGATTGTGTTAGCAGTTTTAGTCATACCATAACTGCACCAAGAGAGGAGGTAGAGGAGGTTTTGCTATGGTTTTTAGTCAGGGTACATTTTTGTTTATGTTGTAGTAGAATCCATTTTCTCTCCTCCACTTACAGAAGGGATAAAGAATCATATTGCTACAAACTGAACCTGAGGCGTGATGGAATGATTTAAAACTGTAGTGTACAAGCTTTACAGTACAGCTTTAAAGTACACTTGGTGTTGTCCACCTAAATACCAATGTTATTTAAGACCAAATTAATTCCATTACTTCTTATCACAATATAAAAACTTCTTTGGTTAAACCTTTTTTTGATTTTAAAACTTATGCCATAGTGTAGTTTCCTTTGTTTTAAGCCTGCAAGTGGAATGAGTGAAGTGGATTCTGGTAGAGACTGGATTTAAGGTCAGGCAATTTCTGAAAGTCTAATCCTCCAATTCATCCGCTGCTCCCGAGATGGTGATGGTGCGTTCTTGCGTGTCACTCACAATGTCCTCCTCTGTTCTAACTGTTCTAAACCCAAAGAAAGATGGTATTAGTCACAGTTTTACGAAAAAAAGCTACTTCACAAATTCCTTTAATACAGCTCTGGAAATGAATAAGAGACAACTCCAGATTCTTCCTAAATCAGCATCTCCACATATAGAGTAGGTTCTTAGTGAGAACAGAAGGTTTGGTCCTAGCTTTACTGGCAGATACAGTGAGCGTCTGGTTTATATGAACAAGGTCACGCAACAAACACACAGGACAACAAAGCTACAGACTGGCAGAGGGCGAAAACCCCTCTCTGCTGACAATGCTGAGCACCACCTCATTCAAATGTCACTTAACCACTGTAAGATGATCTCAAGTGGCCTACAGAAAGACTGGCAAACGGCGGTGGCTGGGGTGAAATACACAGCAAGCATGGTTAAAAAAACAGGCTTCTGGAGGCATCATTAGTAGTTTTCTAAATAAACAAATATGATATAGAATATCTGATCTGGAACTTCCAGTAGTGTATAGAATAAAACAAAACTGCTCATTTTGGTCAAACACAAACCCGTAAATTGTAAAACTAGAGAAACTGGTCTTTTTGATGTGGTCTCTTAATTTTTCCCGAGCTGTATTTCTGTAGTGTTTTCATACAACTGAAGACTCTTTTAATATACTTTTGCCTCTTGCTCTGTATCTGTTCTGCTGCTATTCTACTGTAACAATGCACATTTCCCCATGTGGAATCATATCTTTTACTAAAGAACATACTTCTCAAAATCATCTTCCAACAGACTTTAACCAGTAGGGTATGTGATTTTCACTCAACTATTGTTTTAAAAGTCGTTCCTTTTTTATAAGAACTTCATTATTTGTGTTACAATTGGACACTTTTACCTTATGAGGACAGTTTTCCTCTCTGTCATCTGCACAGCCTGCTCATGGCTGAACGCCGTTCCGCTGACTGCTCCGCTAGCTGCAACACTAGCCACCCCTCCCAGAGCTCCACTGAGCCCAACTCCTGAACCGCTGACTGCCGTGCTCATCAGAGACATGCCGCGCACCATGGTAGTCAGCCGGCTATCCTCACCCTCAATCAGCTTCCTGAAACACAATAAAACAAAGAAAACCTAATATCTTTCTTGGCCTTAAATCAATTACTTAGCCACAATTAGCTATTTACTTGAACGTGTCAATGATTTCAGATACAGATAAACCAAACAGGATCAAGTAAGAAATTAGGGTCCATAGTGTAAATGCAGGCACTATAAGACAGGCTATGTTTCACACCCAAGTCAATTTACGTTATCTTGATCTTCTATAAACCTAAATATACAATTTTTCTTCAGATGTTAGCCCCTATTGTAGATGATATGACGTGTATATACATGATGCATTACTACTTAGTGCTTAGATGTTTGTTGCACAGTATTGCCTGAAATTCAGCATAATTATTTTGCACAAAACAATTTCAAATGTCTTACATTGTTGAATATCGCAATGCAAACTTCATGGCTTCAACTCTTTGGAAAGTTGAATAGCCTGTGACTGCTAAATAAAGTTCCTCCACACTTCATATCATATATCACATATCACATAACATAACACACATCATTCCCTGGTGCAAACACACTAGATCACACTACCTGTATGTGGTGATTTCAATCTCAAGAGCCATCTTTACATTGAGCAGGTCCTGATACTCTCTCAGCAGTAGAGTAATCTTCTCTTTCACCGTCTTCATTTCCAGCTTTAGAGCCTCAATCTGTGCCTGCAAAATGTGCTCTGATGAGACTTTATATCATAGTACACTTTATTATTTATTATTATTTTGAAATTAAAGCATTAGGATACAGTTTGTACTCATTGTTAACATTTAGCATTCACTATCACCCATGTACATACTAAACTAAGCTGCAAATCAACCTTTTTTGGATTTATTGTACAGCCTACAGCAGTTTAACCCTGATCCTTCACTCTGAAGTAAGAAATCCTGCACTGCTTTTCGAACATGGTACAGTAGAGGACAGCCAATCAGAACAGAGCTTATTTCCATAAATCAGTCTTAAAGGCACAGTTACCAAACCAGCCGGATTAATTTATAAAACAGAAAACCACACAATCATTATAAGTGGACATTAGGGGTTACCCTTCCATGAGGTCAACTTAACCAGACACTTATGTCTGTACTCTCTCACCTGTAAATCATCCTCCACCTTCCTGTGTCTCTCCAGAGCCTCACGGATCTGCACCTGCAAAGCCTCATTCCTGGTTTTTAGAGCATCCAGCTCACGCTGCTTATTCTGGATCTATGGACACACATGCATAGTTGGAGGTTGGGGGTCTGGTTGGCACTACAGCACAACTGATTGATTAAAGGGAAATTAGACCCCATTTTTATCATAACAAGCATTACATACAAAAATTCATAAACCACGTGTAGGTTATGTGGTGATTTTAGCAAATAGACTAATGTAGACATTGCAACCTTTGGTTCCCATCACCACCACTCTACTGATTTTTGGGTCAGACCCTTTCTCTACAAAGAAACATTTCACATTAAACCAGACTGAATAATTTTTTTGTTATATGTCATGTCATTGTTTAAATTTAGCAGAAATTGTTGCGGATCACCACAATAACTAAATAAAACCATACAACAAGATTAAATGTAGAAGTTCTGCACTAACATCTTTCTTGTAGCCATTGATTTCCTCTCTGATGCTCCGGACAGATTCTGCATGCCGAGTTGATGCTAAATTTAGATCTTGGAATTTTGTTTTATACCAGGCATCCATTTCCTGAAGAGGGAAAAAAATAGACAGTGACACCTGCATAGGGTCATGCATTAGCATTTTCTGTTCATTTCAGTACAACCTACTTTTAAACTGTAAATCAGAAGCAACAGTACAGAAGTAATAAAAAAAAAAACGTACCTGCAAGTTCTGTGCAGCAATGCTGTCATATTGGGATTGGATCTGCTTGAGGGCAGAGGCCAGGTCGGGCAGAGAAAACGACACGTCGACCTTAGCCACGCTTCCGTAAATCTGAGCCATCAACTCTTCAATTTCCTGAGGGAACGAGACAGTTCAGCCCCAGATTTAAATATTGCTTAAATCCAGGTTAAAACCAGTGGTTTGAATTTGACTTTTAAATTAATGACTGCATTTAAATGAAAGTGTTTCCTTCAGCACAAACATGAGTTTTTTATACACATTATTTCTGTTTTATATTAAAAATCTCTTTTCCTGCTTGCTGCACCCAGCTTCTCAAGTGACTACACATGATGTACATTAGGTGCTAGGTGGGGGGGCCCAATTAGGCTTGTGTTAAATGAAATGCTGGCCTGAAGCCATGTTGAGAAATACAGGCGTGTATACCTGTTTGTGAATCCTCTGAAGGAACTCCATTTCCACCTCCAGGTTCTCTAGCTGCTTCTCCAGAGCAATGCGGGCAGCAGTGGCTCCATCAACATCCTGGCAGGCAAAATGGCAAAGTATGTATTTATACATTAGCATTAGCATGTATTTTACATTAGCATTGGTATCAGCATCTGATATGTACTTTTCCAATATGCTGAATATCTGCATTTGTCCCCTGTTCCCATATCAGTGCATCGCCACTGATTATGCACATTCAGATGTTGATAAGCCTCAAATTGTTTTTATATAGCTTCTTCATCAGATATTGTTTATTCACAATTATGAGATGTCCCTCTATACTGACAGAATGCTGGTCAGCAATTTCATCTGTAGCCTAAACCTCATTAACCACCTACTTACTGGCTTAAATGATTCAATCTCCAGCTCAACTTTCTTCCTGGCTTCCACTGCCTCCTCATACTTGGCCTTCACCATTTCTAGCTGCCCAGCCATGGCCTCCTTAGCAGCAATGGCAAGGTCCTGCAGCAAGACAGTTAAGTAAAGGAGTTAGTACAGGAACATATCTGTGAAGTCTGTGGGCACTGACTGGTGAATGTTGCTTACAGGTTTAAAGTTGGATAAAGAGTCCTTTTTTCTATAACTCTTTATGCTGTATGCTAGCTATGTATAGTTCTCTCACCCTCTGGACCTTCATCTGATCAGCAACCTTCATCAGCTCTCGCAACTGCTCCTCATACATCATGCGCAGACCTGACGGCTTCATGAAACGGCCCTTAAGAGCATCAATCTCAGTCTCCAGCATTTTATTCTGCTGCTCCAGAGAACGCACCTTCAAACCAATCAAACCCATATCAGTTTTGGACTTCCACAGGGAATGTTTGTGTAACAGGATGAGGGAAGTGAATGTCTTACCCTCTCAATGTACACAGCCAGACGATCATTGAGGGTAATCATCTCCTGTCTCTCACTGGTGCGTGTGCTAAGGAAGGCCTGGTTTGCAGCAGCAGCAGCTTCCAGGTCCAGAGCTCCTCCAAGACCCAAACCAACACACAGAGTACCCATACTCACACTGCTGCAAAGAGGACACAACATAGAGTAAGCGGTGTGAGTGGCACAAAGATGCAAAGAAGGAAAGAAAGAAGGACATATAAAACAGAATTAAGATAAATAAAAATAACAGACGGCAAATAAAGGAAAAAGGGAGGAACTAAGGGAAGAAAAGACAGCAAAGTTTAGAGATAGCAGGACAAACAAGGCAAGACAAGACAACATTTTCTTATCCCACATAGGGAAATTTGCATTGTTATAGCAGCAGAACGGATGGGAAGAGGTAGACAAAAGTGCAAGTTACAAAATAAGAAATGCTAAAAATTTACGCTCGTAAAAAGAAATAATTGAGGAGGAGAAAAAAAGGGAGAAAAAAAGACAGAAACACTGAATGTGTAGTTATAATTACTTTACCTGGTCATGCGCGTGCCCGACAGCGCCCGGCGGGTCGGGCGCGCGCGGCTGTAGCTTGCGGAGCGGCGAGTCTCGCGGCGCACTGGAGACGGGCTAGAGACCCGGATGTGGCAGGAGGAAGAGGAGGCCAGCGCACCTTCGAAGTGGCGCCGGTAGGATGACATTCTCTCTGGGCTTCTGCTCATACTAAGACCGGAGGGGCTTCTTTAGCACGACTAAACACCAACTGCAGCTTATCCTCTCGTTGAAGACGGGGGTTTATATTCTGGCCTGTCTCTCCGGCTCCACCCATTGAGGAATGTTGAACCTCATTCTGAGACCGAGCAGAAGACCCTAAACATCTCACAGCCAGCCGCAAAAAACCGTTAGGTGTGAAAACAGAGGAGTGGACTTACTTAATTAGTAGAGCAGAGACCTGCGTGAGACCCTGCACTCTTCACACACTGTTTTCACCTAAAACACACCCACATAAGTGGTAGGGATGGTATCACGGTTTGATGGCAGTCCACTCGCTTCTCTGTTATACTCACCTGATCCTTTCGATAGGTGAAAGTTCAGATGTATTAAAAGTGAATACCACCAGTTTTTTTCAGTTTCCTGTTTTATGGACAACCCTCTACGGCACACTATTATGATAAGCCATGATAGAAAATGATATCACAGCATTTATTGGTTTATTTTGGGACTTTTTATTAATAATTATTGATTTTAAGCATCAACAAATCATTAAGCAAAATGGAAGAAAACTTCAAATAGATTTACATAAAGTTTTGCTTCAGCTTTTAATGCATACATTTCCCATATCATAAAATCTACATTTCAGGGTTTTTTAAATAAACGAGCTTAAAGCAGTATATAACATTATAAAGAGATATAAACACTACAATAAGATAAACTAGAAAAGTGCATTTCCTGAAGGCATGCGATTGAACTGCTTACACTTGTTGCTAGGCAGCTGTTAAGGTGTTGCCAGGAGGTTGCCAAGGTATCCTGGTGGTTGCTAGGCGGTGCTATGGTTTCCCAGGTGGCTGGTAAGTCCAGGCAGTTGCTAAGGTGTTGCTAGGTGGTTGCTGTGATGCCCCTGGTGGTTACTATGGTGTTGCTAGGCAGTTGCTGTAATGCCTCAAGTGATTGCTAAGGTGTTGCTAGATGGTTGCTGTGATGCCCCTGGTGGTTACTATGGTGTTGCTAGGCAGTTGCTGTAATGCCTCAAGTGATTGCTAAGGTGTTGCTAGGTTGGGAGTGTGAGGGTTGTTTGCTCAAAACACTTAGACTCCATGGGAGGAACAAGGAATGAAAAATAGCCCATAGAGGAGTGTGGGACCTTACAGCTGTGGATTAGAGTTTGGGCATCTGATTTCAGTGAGTGCATGACATTTTAAGGCTGTTGGGAAAGGAAACAATAGAAAACTTGTTTACAATGATTTAGGCCTTTAGTAGTCTGCTAATCATTAAATGTCGACTAATCGTTAATTGCTACTCAATTTCTAACTAGCTTTAATGCATACATTTCTTATTTAACCAGAGGAACATGTGCATACCTTTGAGCAGACATTTGAGTAGGAACTGCTGCTTTGTACGTACAGTACGTATAGTACGTAAAGTGTTCAGAGACAAAAAAAATTCTGAACACTAAACCGCTGTTGACTAAATATTCCTGGATGGCAATGTCAATTTAGCTCCTATTGCTCCTTAACAAATTGTGTAAAAAGTCAATTGGTAACAATGCTGATTATACAGCACTTATATACTCGCACCACACTACACTCCACTATCTCGTAATTGTTCACTCATCCAAATATATGTAGTCAACAACGGTCTTGTCACCAGAAAATGATTATTAGAAAATTCCTAGCTTGATAGGTCTTTCTAGAACAGTTCTGCTTGTGTCCCACCGGACTGTATTCACGGCCGGACAGAAACACGTCGGATTGTTTTTCGGTTGCTCCACTACTTGAGGTAGTATCTATAGGAAAAGACGTCAGTTTTTACACGTTTAAAACCTATTTAAGGTCATAGTTTCTACCTCATTTCATCCATAATGGCGGGGAACTTCTGGCAGAGTTCGCATTAGTAAGTATTTTTATCCTGTGCTTGCCTAGGTTACGAGTTGTTCCATTTATTTCGGAGCCTTGCAAGTTGCTAATGGGACTGAGCAGTGAAACGTTCACGGCTATCCACCAATCTAAAATTGTTTTAGCTCCACAGAGCGATATACATACTGCATACATTTTATGTTGAGATATAAATAACAATATAATGGACAGTTTAAGTTGACTGTGTCGTACATTCTTAATGAATGTGCCTACATCTGAAATCCGCCGTCTTTGTAGCGAGCTAACGTTAGCTAGCACAATAACAACTCGGTAGGTTAAGTTACCTTCAGCGTACCTAGTTGAAACTCGCAGTGTTGTGCTACTCATAATTTAGCTAAGGTGTTTTTGTTACCTGAGAAACAAAAAAAATCATTCGAAGGGAACAAAATGGATGCAGCTAAGGATGTATAGGAAAAAAAGACGTAGGTTAGCTAAGCTTAGTCGATACAGCTGCTCTAGTTAAACGATTGCGTCGTCATTAGTTATTAAAGTTTCTTAAGAACAATGAAGTCTACAACGCAGTCCCTGTTTTATTGGCTATCCAAAAGGACTGGTGAACATTCACAAAGAAAGTATGTTTAGTTAAAAACGTGATGGATCGTTTTAAATGCGTCTAATGCATTTAATGCATTTAAAAAGCTCCATCATGTTTTGTTAACATTTTAAATTGGTACGTTTCACGAAGTGACCATATTTTACCTCAGACCTATTAGACCTACTTTGTTTATGTCTTTATTATTTATTATTTTGGAATCCAGTTTAATATTCTCTAACATGGCAGGAAAAAAACACTATGATTTGCTGTCTTGCTTTTTGGTGAAACAAAAAAGACATTCTAAACGATGTCTCTTTATTAATTCAGATATGATGGGCACATGCAGAACTAGTCCTGTTGTGTTAACTGTAAAATTATTAAGTGTTTTTGGCTCACCAATCCCATGGTGTCCAGTGTGGCCTGCTGTGTAACTTACAGATCAAATTTGTTTCAGGCACTAACATTACTTACCTTCCTATGAGATGAGACAGGTTAGACACTTATTTACCTCTGTTAAAAATGTATGCCTATGAAAGACAGTGTACCCTGTGTCACAGTCATATTCCTGGTAGGTGAATGATGTGTTCAGTCCGCACATTTTAGTCTTCAATTGATGTATGTGAACTTTTGAAATTCAGTATATATAAACAGAATACTACAGAAAACACAAAAGCTAGTCAATGTATGTTATTAAGATTGTGTATACCTCTAAGTTACATAACTGATTAAAAGTCAATCAGTAGTTTTTCCATTTTGATTACATTATTTTTCTTTTATTAGCCTGCAGTGGGTGCTCGACAAACAGGACCTGCTGAAAGAGCGTCAGAAGGATCTGAAGTTCCTTACAGAGGAGGAGTACTGGAAACTGCAAATATTTTTTGCAAATGGTATCAAACTTGAATTGATACTTGATGTTTTTTTTTTTATGAAATGCACACATTTAAATAGAAGAAGAGCAGCATATATTAACATTAAGCATCTGTAGTAGGTTGTCATTGTTTAATCTAGGGCTGCCCTCTAGAAGTCGACGAGTTGAATCGTCAGTCAGAAACCCTTTAAGTCGACTCGGAACCTTTAAGTTGACTGACAACAGTGATTCGTAAAACAGACCAAAGCTTACAAAAATGCACAAGAACTTTAAAAATTCAAAAATACATTTTAATAATTATTAAAAGGGAATAATAAATATATATTTTTTTAAATGATGCATGCTTGCTAAAAAATTTAATCCACGTGACGATGTGCGCTGCCGGTTCACCGCTGAAGGAAGCTAAAGCTATGAAGCTGAGAAACACGGGTGGAACGAAGTCTCAAAAAAAGTCTGGAGGAGCTTTTGAAGAAGAGGATCCGAACAAATGAAACCAAATTCTGCTCTTCATTTAGTCAGACTTCCAACACTGCTTCAAACGAGTGAGCTGACTTTCGTTTTAGATATAAGGGCTGTTTGCGGTGTAGGAAAAACGGACCGAAGACATTTGTTTCATTATAATTTCATTATTTTAGAACCTAATTTACAGATATTTATTTATTTATTTATTTATTCCTTTACAGTTAAGATTATTTTTATTTAAAGATAAGTACAGTCATTTAATACGCCTGATGATAAACAAGAAATAATTATTTCAGCGCGGATAATATAATTAAACGGTTTCAGGTCTACCATTCTTCTTTTTTATCTAAAAATAATTTTTAATATGGACTAATCTGGTTTTACTTAGCCGCTCATTATTTATGAGAGATGAAAGACGAAGGGTCCTCCTACTGAAGAAGCTGTTAGAAGTGAAATTAAAAAGACTGTAAGCTATAAGCGCTAATGTTTAGCATAAATACGCGCTGCTGCCCGACGCTATATCCTGTTCAGCTCGTTCATCATACGCCGTGTCTCTTTTAGTTCAGATCAAATATGTTCCTGTGACTCTGCTGACTTTCTAAATGAGGAGGACATCAGATCTGAAACGTATGCACGTTGATTTACTGATTACTAGATAATGTACATGGAAAAAAAAACATGAACGAATAGTCGAATCGTCGGCCAGGACGGGCGAATCCGAATCGACTGACTGAGTCGGGTACAGCCCTAGTTTTATCACATTGTATTTACAACCTGCTAAAGCAAGGATTGTCTGAGTATACTAAAAGCTGGTTTTAAGTTAAGGTTTGATTTCTCTTGTAGTGATCCAAGCTTTGGGGGAACACTTGAAACTCAGACAGCAGGTCATTGCCACCGCCACTGTCTACTTCAAACGCTTTTATGCCAGGTGAGGGCTGTCTTTGTAATTTACATAACTACCAAATGTTAAGTAATTTGCTAAAAAAGGAGATAGTTGCTTCCTTCAGTCACTGTGACAGTTACCATGGCCTTTGTTGTACTGTAAACTGTAACAAAAGCTAAAGATCTGACGACACAAAATTATGATATTTTATTAGCACATCAGGGGTAGGTAGTAATGTTGAGTTGAGCCTGCAATGAATTACAATTAAAAACACTAGTCTTTTAAACACTACTATTCTGTCCTAATGATATGCAAATAGAAAAAAATTAAAGCCTTTATTATATCACAGAAAGAGCTAATGAAACAGTTAGTTAAAAAATAATTTGATCTCTTTGAGCCTTCCTTAACTGGTGATGCTGAGCAATTCTAACCCAATTTTAAATCGGATTTACAGAATTTCATAATTGGACTGATTTTCAGCTTCCAAGAGTGTTGTTTGCCATGTGAGAGGGAAAGAAATGTCCGATTAACTGCCCAAGTGAGCCCTGATTAACCATGTCAAAGTTTTGGTTGCTTGTCTCACAGTTTAAGCAGTTTAAGTCGCTTGAAACTACAGCTCCCACAACTGCACATACATAAACGGAGGCAAAAGAGTCACCTGGTTTCAGTGCAGTATAGTATCGTTAGCTAAGCTGTTGTAGCAAAGTTGGTTTATAAGCAGCTGAATCCTGAATTCCCCCTCCTTCCTCTAAAGCACACTACCTCTGGCTTCTACTCCAAAACATTTGTCCAGTATGTAATTGTGTACACATGGCTGAATCCCAAATGACTGTTTATTAGACATGAAGCTCTGTTGATTGCAGGAGCCACTCATTGTGTAGTGATGCACTATTTAGGGAGCAGTAATTTCGGATTCAGCCAGCTCGGGACTCATGTCAGTCAGAGCGTTTTTGCACAGTGTAAGTATATACATCATAGGTTTTCTTTTGGACATGGGCGTTTCAAATGTGCAGTGTGAGCAGAAAAAAGTCCACATGAATATTGTGTATGATCAGAATTTAGCCAAGATAGAAATTGACAGATTTATTTATTTATTTTTTGCTTTAAACATGTGATCGCAAATTGACCTTAATTTTGTTATATTTAGGCTGATCTGTGCTGCAGTATTCTTTTAAAAACATTGAAATTTTGTAGCATAATTATGCACGACTCCTGGTGCTAGATACTCACCTTTTATTTTTGGTATAGTACTTTATAAGAAGAGGTTTATTTAAAAGTACAGTTTTGCTCAAAAGTAAAAAAAAAAAAAAATTGTGACTGTGGCCTTCATAATAGTTACTGCTAACTTCTAACATTTTTTTTTTATATATAAATACAGGTACTCTTTAAAGAGCATAGATCCAGTATTGATGGCTCCTACCTGTGTGTTTCTAGCATCTAAAGTGGAGGTAAAAAGGTTGTTTCAAGATTTGTTTTTATTGGTTTTACTTGGAACGATTCTGCACATTTTTTTTTCAACTTTTTTATCATTTCAGGAGTTTGGAGTCGTTTCAAACACTCGCCTTATTTCAGCAGCAACCTCTGTGTGTAAGTGGAAAAATAGAAAATGCTGTTACTTTCAAACGGCTCACAAATGGTTTCAGAGAAATAAACTACTGTCTGATATTATTAACCTTAAAGTCGATGGCCATAATTGCTTTTTGCGATTTTTGTAAAAGCTTATTTGCTATTTGAGGCAGAAATTTGTGTTCAGGAAAGCTACAAAAGAAAAAAAAAAATCCAAAAATGTATTTTTGTTGTCCTTTGTGTTGGCTCACAAAATTTTAAAATAGCTCTCTGGCTTGAATTTAGCTATCTAGAGTGAATTTAGCCTAGTGGCGATCATGCAGATTCATTTGGTGTATACAGCATGTGATAAATACTAACCTTTTTCTCTGTGGCATGCTTACAGTTTATTTATTGCATCTTGTTGACTGGTTACCCACTATGAACACAGTGCCTAAATTTATCCTATCTGTGAATTTGCCTCATCTGATAATTTATTTAATAAATAGTGGTAGATCTGTTTGAAAAGGCATAAACTTTTGTTTATCTCCACAGTGAAAACTCGATTCTCCTATGCTTTCCCTAAGGAGTTCCCATACAGAATGAACCATGTAAGTATCATTGTGCATTAATTCTACGGTTGGTGTTTTAACAATGTTAAAATGTCACATAATTTTAACAGCTAACCTTGTCTTACCTCACCAGTCTGATATCTATACATCCACTTTTAAATATTTTTTTCTTGGTAAATGTGTCGCAGATAAAACGCCACAATTACAATTGAATAACTGGCATTAATTGCAGCGTTTTATCTATATTTTTATGTATAATGGAGGATAAAGAACACAAGTAAACACAAAAGGCAGCCTTTAAATTATTATCATCAGTTTAAATGATTCATCTTTATTCAAATTAATAATTTATTCAAAACGTATATCACCTATATGAAAAAGTAAATTTTAACAGAGTTAAAATTGAAACTGACTTGAGCAGTATTTACATATGGTGTGTACGCATAAGCATACTGTTTTCTTTTTCTGGCCCAGCAAAAATAATGCTGAATGTAGTTTTGTATCTGAATAGTAAAAAAAGTAATTTGTCTTATTCATGCTTTGACTCTGCTGGAGTTGAATATTACAGTCATTCATATTGTCTGTAACCACTGTCTGTTTGCAGCAGTGTTCTTGTTTGAAAAACCAAAGCATGAGAGCACACTGCTGTCTAACGCAGAGGTGTAGGCTAATAGACATAATGCTAATCACTGCCATCCCACAAAATAATGGCATTAGATTTTGCATGGGCATTTTACTGCTGCTGATCAATCCACACCACTAGTGTACTAAGTTTCATCTGCTGGTGCGCAGGCAATGCTGCTTTAGCCTGTGTGTCCTTATGTTTGGTGATGAAATGTTCCTTAGTCATGCACCGTGTGTCACTGTTGCTGGTGTGTGTTAGGACATTCTACATGCACGCTCCTGACACTCAGGCATTAAAGTCTCATTGCTATGTGAATTTGGTGTGGCAGGAGCTCTACTGTCACACTCATATGCTAAGTGTTCTCTGATAACTAATTGGGTTATTAATTTTGCCCTGTGTGTCATGTGCTGGGAAAGCAATGTGTCAGCTGTCCAGAAGCTGTAGGAACATTTATTGATCTGCTTTTGTGGCTCAGTGATAAAAGCAAGGGAGATGAGTGCACATGCTACTTCAATTATCATGCCATTGAGACACTGTAGGGCAATTTTTCATCAACACATCCCCACTCCTCCTTTCCATAGTTTGACTCATGTGCCTCTTCCTTCTCCACCATAGATCTTGGAATGTGAGTTCTACCTACTGGAGCTTATGGTTAGTGCCATCTCAAAAGCCTAGCTGTTCTATATACACACTGATTTGTGTCAAATGACCGATTTAAAATCTGTTTTTCAGGATTGCTGTCTAATTGTCTACCACCCCTATAGGCCTTTATTGCAGTATGTACAGGATATGGGTCAGGAGGACATGCTTCTTCCCCTAGCATGGTAAGAGGTATATGATGTGGCTTAGGATGATGTGTGATATCACCTAATCGTTATCACAATTTTGATCACTGCAGTCTTGGAGCACTCTTATCTTGCCCAAGACATGCCTGTAAAATAAATTTAATCTTAGTAAGAAAAAAAATTGCAAAAATTAATACTAATAAATGCTCCAACCAGTTTGTCCAGTGTTACCCAGTGTCCCTGAATTATTGTTCACTGAATGTTTTGAGCTTTATTGATTAACAGATATGCATTGTCAAATTGATGCAGGAAAATCTTTCGTTACTTTTTGCTGGAAATATATTGCAGCATGAAACAGTGTGAATTTTTTGGTCTGCATTGTTTAGTAAAATATTTGCATGTAATAAGTATCTAACTTTGTATCTGTTTAAAAAATAGTGACACTACATGTTTTAGACCACAAGTAATATAAATGTTTACACCCCCTCCCTCCCTCAGTAAAGATCCTGCAGCCTGTCTGTTATTTGTAATGTCTGTGTCTCTCTGTCTCTGTAGGAGGATAGTAAATGACACATACAGGACAGACCTCTGTCTGCTCTATCCACCCTTCATGATAGCCCTCGGTAACATCCCTATTTCTGTTCACTGTTTGGGCACATACAAATTAGAAGGTTGAAAGGCTTCTAATTGATTGCGCTATATATTGTTACAAAAATACACAATTTAATAAGTTATCCTTTAACTGAGGTTGAGATTAACAGAGCCAAAACACCTGTAAATGCTGCACATGCCACTAGCACCTCGTTGATTTTAATGTAATGTTGCTACTCCTATTTGGAATGCTTATAGTATTTATTTATTTAACTGTGCTTTTGCATGAGTAGTGGATTGAAATAGATAGTTGAGCAAATCCTTGCTAGTTGTCATCTCACTAGTTTTGGAGAGCTACAACACCAAGTTTTCATTGTACTAGGATACTAGGGAATGCTAAATACTTAATGATTGTAATAAACGCTAAATAGTAGCATTTTTACAAGCTGTTGAAAGGCTGTAACTTAAAGATTATTGATGTTTCTCCTAAATAGTATGGATTAGGTGTTATTAATTTGATCTCTTATTCTTCCATTATAGCGTGTTTACATGTAGCATGCGTGGTGCAGCAGAAAGATGCCCGGCAGTGGTTCGCTGAGCTCTCAGTGGACATGGATAAGGTAGGAACATGTTCAGCATAGATCTTGGCACAAGTCATAAATACCTCTTGACTGCATGGTTGCAGAGCATTTCCACCATTCCCTTAGTGGAAAATAATTTTTAGCAGTTAATCTCAAAACGGGGCTTTGCTATTTGATGAATTGCTAAATTTTATTCTTTCTCCACACTGGTCAGTTTAGAATCGCTTTAAATAGAAACACTAGATAAAGTTTGCAAGAAGAAAATGATGGCTGATTATTGTATGTGGGGGAAAAATTGAGAAACCTAATGACATATTCCTTGAACAGATCCTGGAGATTATTAGAGTAATCCTGAAGCTCTATGATCAGTGGAAGAACTTTGATGACAGAAAAGAAATGCCTGCTGTTCTGAACAAGGTCCCAAAACCCAAGCCCCCACCCAACAGGTATGGCAGACCATAACTGACCACATGTTACTTGTGTTGTGTGACTATGTATACTGGTTATTAATGGCATGACTACAATATATTTAGATGGGTATGATTTCTAGCTGCTTATTTATTTTTTGCTTCCTGTTTTTCAGCGAGAATGACCAGAGCTCCAATGGAAATCAAAACAGCTCATACAGTCAGTCCTAAAGCTCCACCTGCTGGAGCAGCCTAGGCATTATTGCCTCAGGCAGCCCTGACCAAAAACAGCAGCACATGATGGACATCTGAACCCTGCTCCCGTCAGAATACATTTGTTTTAAAGGCTGAGGGACAACACAGACCTGCTTTGCAGATGCTCTTTCTCTTCAGCCAGAAATAGTAGACGTAATGCCTGCTGTGTTTCCTCTACCATTCAGAGTCTATGTGAATCTAATGTTTGCTTACACTGTATGGAGTCACAAAGGTGGTTTCAGCAAACCAGTGATGGACATCCTGCTAAACTCAACTGTCAGAACTGTCTGTGTGGGAGTTGTGAGTATGGGTGTGTGTCATATCAAAGCAAAACATCAGAGTTTAGATGTGCTATGTTGTTCTTGATCCTGAGTTCCTTGAAAAATCCCATGAAGCAAATTCTAAGTGGGAACAAGAAAACTTGATGATAAATTTTTTTGCATTCATGTGTGGGTGGTGGGTGAGTGAAGTGACAGCATGGATGTGTGTATGTCTGTCTGTCTCTGCTCCTCTTGTTGACCATATCGCAGTTTGCATTCCTCAGGGAAACGGCAGTCTGCTCCACAGAAGGCTGGCTGTGAACTGATTGGCCACAGGGCTATGTATGTTGATCTCATTAGACCCTTGTACTGTGTAATCAAATCCTGTTTGGGTATTTTTCCTTTTTTCTGAGGGCAGGCAGAGTCACTGTGAATGAGAAAGCACAGTTTATATTATTGTTTCCCTTTGAAGTGATTGTTGAAATGATGGGTCACCACTTTAGTAAATATGCTTTCAGCAAGAAGAAGAAATAGAAACTCTTCAGATTCATTTACTACGAATTTGTTGTTCTTAGAACCAAACTTTTTTAATTTTGTCTTTTATCATGGATTTATTGTACTTCTGGCTGTAGTAAGTTCTGTGTGATGACTAAGTCAGTTGGCCTAATGACTGTGTATAATGAATAGGTTCCTTCTTCCCAGCCAGTGTTTGACATTAAGTGTTATTTGAGATTTATTGGTTAGTATTCATTTCCACAAGGGTAACCATACATCATTGGTCATCAAGTCTTTTTGTTGTGCTGTTTTGATGAGATTTTGCAACTTTTTTTTCTTGAGTTTTTCAGCTCAGATACATCCCTTTTGTGTTGCTGTTCTTATATATATAAAATTTACCTGCCTGTACATAAGTTAAGCAATGTGTCAGTGGAGTAGGAGGTTTTTAAAATTGTCTCAATTTCTTGCGTGGCACAGGTTGAATGCCTTATTCAATAAAGCTGCTGGTTGAACACAGTATAAATCTGAATGGTTGAATAAACAAAACCACTTATGGAGGAAGATGCTATCTTTAGAAATACAGAATATCCAAATCTGTTAGTCCTGTATCAAAGTTATAAAGCAATTCCTGCTTGTAAACATGCATGTAAAACAAATCTGCCAAGAGGTAATATTTTATCGTAGCCTAACATGTACAGTATACTTAGACAGGCCACATACTCTAAACTGTGGGATGCTTGTTGTTGAGCAAGATGAACTCAATAAATTCTGTGCACGTTATTACATGGGGATGCTTAATGCGGACACCTTTTATTACAAGTCATCTATAAAATCTTTTTGCACTAAACAAAACATTGAGGCACTATCAATAATAATGGCTTAGTGAGGAATTCCACCAGGTTTTTTTTATTTTATTTTTTTTAAACACTTGCATAATGGTTAATATGTAATCGTTATTCAGAGTGGTTTGGTGTGAAATCTGAAGATGGAGCTCCTCCCGCCTACTCCAGTACCCAGCTATTTGTCAACTTTAGTCTTCAGTATGGTCATTCCCATCTGCTCTTATCACTGTTCACCCATGGCGGGGTTCCTCTGCACACATCCAACATCAATAAGTTTGAAGACACTGAAATGGTCAGCCACTGATGAATCAGCCTACAGAAAAGAGATTATTGTTTATAATTTTTATATGTAAGCTCACAGAACAGAAATTTCAGGCTCCTGCACACAGTGTTGCATGAGGATGATGCGGCTATAAATATCTGAGGGTGTCCAATTCGTTTCATAGATAGAAAAGAGGTGGTGCAGTTCAGTGAATGTCTTGTTCGATGTGTAGGAAATGGGTCACAAAACAGATGCTAATGATTGCCAAAAAAGAAGTGAATGCGTTTGGGCATGCCAAAGGCCATAGAGTACGTTTGTCTGGAAATGTATATTACACAATAACAAAAACAACCCGTTTATTCTTATGGATAAGGAGAGACGGAATAAAAGTTATTTAAACATTAATTAAACTGTTTAAATTACGTAGATGTTTAAAGTAGACCTTAGTTTAAAAAAGAAAGGAAAAAAAGACAATGTACAATATGGGCCCTTGAAACAAAATGCAGTTAAAAATCCCAACATGAACAAATATTACAAGGATGTACAGAGTAGTGTGTGACAGATTAAAAATAATTGTTACATTGCATGATCTTAATAAGATGCATGTAAAAAGCACCAAATTGAAAACTAGTTTGCATAATTATTATATTTTATATTATTATTTTTGTTATGGGGTTACAGCGGAAAGATCTGTTTTTTAATCAGCAGCGCACAGGCGGCGCGCCTCCCCACGTGGTACGGGCGGCGTCATGGCGTCACTGTCAGCGCCGTGGACAACGACGGCGGCGCGCAGCTGCGGGTGGACGGACCGTTCTCGGACCTCGGGGAGGCTGGAGGCTGGAGGCTGGAGGCCCCACCAGCATCCTTGATGCCACTCCGCGTCCCTTCGTGTTGGGGGCGATGAAGAAGCCCCCGTCGAGGGCCGCAGGGTGGCGCGGCCGGAGGCAGTATGCAGTGGGGCGTCGGACTCGGCGCGTTCCACCTCGGCCGTAATAGGAGTCTGTCCTGCGGCCACCTGGTCGTCGTCGCCGGCCATCCACTACCCGAGCCCACCGCCATGACCGACTCGTGGTGGCGGAAAACGCTGTGCTTGGCGGGTGGCGCGTTGCTCGCCGCCGCCGCTTATTTGCTTCATGAGCTGCTGGTCGTGAGGTAACTTTAGCTTAGCCACTGACCCCCACCTCCGGTCTCTCGGCACTTCAGCCGTATTTACATTCTCATTTAGGTACGTGTAGGCGTCTTGGTGGTCCTGGATTAGCCGCAGTGGAGCAAAAGCATATTTTTGTGCACTGTAAATATAGGATGTCATCTCATAAACACTACTGAGGTACGTGAGGAAGAGAACCGTGAATGGGAGGTTGCTGGTATAACGGGAGACCGTAAGGGTAGTGGCTTTTTAGGGCTCACGTGCCCTACCATAACACCAGCATATAGTAAGCTCCATGTTTCCATGTTTTGTCAAGGACAACAGTTCCAGTAGCATCGCTAGAGTTTAGCCTTTGAGGACGATGCTGCAATTCTTACATTGTCCTTTAATGACCTTTTAGAGGATATGGTTAGTGTGTAATGATCATGGCCTCCGGGTCAGTAAAAACTAAGGACAAAGGCAACGATGCTGCTCCACACAAAAACATCTCAGGTTACAGGCCGTGTAGAAGAGCTTGGCTGGTTCTGGTGGGAAGAGCCTTGCGCTTGCATAAAAACATTAGATGACATACTGCCATAAGCTGATTTATTAATGATAGTATAACTATAAATCTATTTGAATTAAAATGTAATAGCCATGTTAGTTAATTGGGGTCAGCTGTGAGACTTTGTACGAAAATAAACCAAATTTTTCATTAGTACTGCTCTAAGATCAAAGTGACAAAGGCCAGAGTATTAACCTTGGGGAACAGTATTGCAGGGCCACATTTCAGCCCCACCTCTGTTAGGACAGTTCCTGTTAACTGTGCACCGAGTGAAATCATTTTGTGTGTAGATTTTCACAGCAACGCATGATTTACTTGTGGTCACCAGGGTGAGTGGGATGCCCACACGTGTATAAATTGTGCGATGTTATCGCATGGGTGAGGCTGAACACCGGCAAACGTGCTTATGGCAAGGCGAGATGAATTATCTCCAAATTATATTCTGAGTCACATTTCTAAAATACATTCTGCTCCTGAATTCCATGTAAGCTAAAGAACGCCACGCTGAACTGCGGGCTATTTATGTGGATTCCTCTTGCATTGAGGATACAGGCAGTTCTAGCCAGACACCACTAATCACGATCATTCCCACAGTCAGACATTGCACTGTCCACTATGCTTTATGATTTATTGAATGTGTAATGACGTGTTCCTGGTACACACAACACTGTGTATCGAGGAATGTTTAATGCCTGCACAACTTTGGAAATGGAATGTCTCATCCATCTGGCACCTCCTGTCCTGCCTCGTTCGCACTTTGATAGTTCACAAAGCCTGCCGATGAGCACACTGGCCAGTGTTCAGCCTCACTCACAAGATAACACTTCTGGACTTGCAGATAGAGCTTTGGGCATTCCCAAGATGTTCCCAAGTTACCCCCTGAGGTAACTTCACAAGTAATTTATATACTGCTATCCCATGACTTATTTTATGTCAATGTATATGTTCTTATAGATTCTAGCTGCTGAGAGTCAGTGAGACTTCTTTTATTTCTCTGTGATTTTTATTGCTGCTAGCTAGTTAGTTTTTGAAAATATTGTTCTTCCTTGGGTAAATCAGCTTTTTCCCTTTCCTGTATGGAGTGCACATCTTAACTAATGGGCTCTCATGTGTCGCAGAAAGGAGCAGGAACTGGATTCCAAAGATGCCATCATCCTTCACCAATTTACCCGTCCCAAGAATGGAGTCCCTAGCCTGTCTCCTTTTTGTCTGAAGATGGAGACGTACCTGCGCATGGCAGACCTTCCTTACCAGGTTTTATTGTTTTTGGGGAAACAGAAAATGAATAATCAGGAAAACAGTGGGTTACAGATAGGAAAATGACTAGTAAGCAGGACTACTGTGTTCTAACCAGAAAACAATAATTTAGAAATAACAGTTTAAAGAAAATGTCCAGAATAAATTTAGCAACTTTCTGTAAATAAGACAATTTGCATTTTCATTTTTCTGTTCAAATTCTTAAGCTCAATTAATCCTTTTATTCTCTTTATTGTTTTTTTCCCATATTATCCAAGAACTACTTTGATGGGAAATTGTCTCCACAAGGGAAGATGCCATGGATTGAGTACAACCAGGAGCAGGTGTGTGGTTCAGAGTTCATCATCGACTTCCTGGAGGAGAAACTTGGTGTGAATCTGAACAGCAGTCTGAGTCCTGAGGAGAGAGCAATATCACGTGCTATAACCAAGATGGTGGAGGAGCACTTCTACTGGTAATAAACTCTCAACTTCTCTTACCACTTTTTTCACATGCCTACTGTATAGCCATTGTGGACTCACAGAATGGAAGGATGATTTTGTAAGCTGTAGTGGAAAATAACTTTTTGTTTATGAATAATTGCAGTAGCATGCACCAGCCCTACTCTTTTACATTGGTTTCTTGAAATGGTTGAATTAGTTGAATGTTTTTGTTCATGAAAAAATGGCAGATGTTGTCTGAATTCACCACAACTTATAAAGAAACAGGTTATCTTTCCACAGTAGTTTATTTCAACTATGCCATCTGGAACATTCATATGGTCTTATGAATTAATTAATCACGTCTTGGTTTGTTGTTTACAGTGGTGCTTGAAAGTTTGGGAACTTTTAGAATTGTGCTATTTTTGCTAAAGTTGAGCAGCAGATTTTCACACTAAACGTAGAGAAGGAAAGCCAAATTAAACTAATTAGACAAAAATATTTGACTGGGTCATTTATTTATTGGCTAAATGACCTAGTATTACATATCTGTGAGTGGAAAAAGTATATAAACTGTTTTAGTCCTTCACATCAGGAAGTTTAGCCCACTCTCTGCTTTGTTTTGTTGGAGGTGCTTGCTTCAGGTCCCTCCACAACATTTCCTTGAGTTATGGTCAGGACCGTTATTCTTCTTGAGGCATTCTGTGGTAGATTGACTTGTGTGCTTAGGGTGATTTTCACAGAAGGGAATAGGTTGTTCTGGTGTATGCAGTATTTCTTTCTCCAAACACAATGCTTCTCATTTGAGCAAAAAGATTTATTTTGGTGTCATCCATTCACAAAACATTGCTCCAGCAGCATTCTTGCTTGTCCATGTGACCTTTGCAAACTGCAGACTTGCTCCTTGTAAAACTGTCATGCAGAGTTGTGGTTCAGTGTTTCCCTGATGGTGGATTCATGAACATTAACATCAGCCAATGTGAGATAGGCCTTTATTTGTTTAGAAATTAATGTTGCTCTTGGTGTGATCTTTGTTGGTAGACCACTTCTGGGAAGGGGAAATTTGGGCTTGAATTTTCTCTATTTGTATTTTGTCTTTGTCTGCCTGACAGCGGGTTAGTGGAGTCCAAAGTCTTCAGACAGGTTTCTAACCTTTTCTACCTGATGAGCATCAACAGCTCTTCTTCTGAGGTCTTCGAAAATCATTTTTGTTTGTGCCAAGATGCACTTCCACAAACACGTTGTAAAGATAAAATATTAGATGGTGTTATCCGCTGAGGTACACCAACCTTAAGTTTCACAAATTTTTACCTTTAATAGATCTGATAATCCTAACTGTTTACATGCTTTTGCCAATCACAGATATGTAGTATTGCATAATCTTCCTCAACATAAAAAATACCAAGTGTAATGGTTTTGTCTCATTTGTTTAATTTGGTTGTCCCTTTCTCTTTATGGAATTTGGGTCAAGTTTATGTTGAAATGTAAAACATTTTAGAGGGTTCTCAAACATTCAAGCACCACTGTAGCAATGGCTACTATTATGCTGCAGCAGCAGGACAAGATAGGAGGTCTTTGTAATTGAATAAGAGACAATGGTGTTGTTAACATTAGTGTTGCTGAGACTTCCAGACACAAGTCAAGCCTATATCTCCTGCATCATCATGGCTTATTTTGGCGCAGTGTGTAGTTAATACCATTCCTTACCAATGACAAGTTGAGCCATGCTGGACACGCTCACGTTGGTATTTATTCAGTAAGTTTGGCGCAGTGTGTAATAGTGATCTACATTTTACATAAAATATACTCAGTGTATATACAGTGGGGCAAAAAAAGTATTTAGTCAACCACTGATTGTGCAAATTCTCCTACTTAGAAAGATGAGAGAGGTTTGTAATTTTCATCATAGGTACACTTCAACTATGAGAGTCAAAATCAAAAAAAAATTTGTTACTGTCATAAATGGCACATATTTGACCTCGTTATCTGTATAAAAGGTGCCTGTCCACAACCTCAAACAGTTAGACTCCAAACTAAACCATGGCCAAGACCAAAAAGCTGTCAAAAGGCACCAGGAAGAAGATTGTAGACCTGGACGAATCCTTTAAAGTATGTGCACATCAGCTAGCGGGAGTGTTCACAGACATCTTCAACCTCTCTCTCTCCCTGTCAGTTGTGCCAGCATGTTTCAAACTGGCCACCATTGTGCCAGTTCCAAAGACAGCCAAGATTTCCACCTTAAATGACTGGCGCCCAGTTGCTCTGACCTCCATCGTAAGCAAGTGCTTTGAGAAGCTGGTTAGAGACTTCATCTGCTCCTCACTACCTGCCACCCTGCACCCACTGCAGTTCGCCTACTGACAAAACAGATCCACTGATGATGCAGTAGCCCTGACACTGCACACTGCCCTCTCCCATCTGGACAAAAAGAACACGTATGTGAGGATGCTGTTTGTGGACTACAGCTCAGCATTCAACACCATCGTCCCATCAAGACTCAACATCAAGCTTCGAGATCTGGGTCTGAACAGTTCTCTGTGTAGCTGGATCCTGAACTTTCTGACGGACCGACGCCAGGTGGTGAAGTTGGCTGGCATCACCTCCTCTTCGCTGACCCTTAGCACTGGAGCCCCACAGGGTTGTGTGCTCAGCCCTCTTTTGTACTCCCTGTATACGCACGACTGTACAGCCAGACACAGCTCCAATGTCATCATCAAATTCGCAGATGACACTACAATTGTGGGCCTGATCTCCAATAACAACGAGGAGGCCTACAGAGAGGAGGTCAGTTCCTGACACACTGGTGCACACCCCCATCACCATCAATGGGGCCGCTGTAGAGAGGGTCAGCAGCTTTAAGTTCCTCGGTGTTCACATCACAGAGGAACTCACATGGACTGAACACAGCACACGGGTGGTGAAAAAGGCACAGCAGCGCCTCTTCTTCCTCAGAAGGCTGAGGAGGTTTGGCATGGACCCCCGCATCCTCAAAACATTCTACACATGTACTGTGGGGAGCATTTTAACTGGCTCCATCACCACCTGGTATGGGAACTTCACTGCTATAGAGCGGAAAGCTTTGCAGAGGGTGGTGCGGGCAGCTCAGTACATCACCAGGGTTCAGCTTCCAAACCTCCTGGATTTATACACCAGCCGCTGCCTCAGGAAAACCAGGAGGATTCTAAAGGACTCCACCCACCCAAGCCACTGTCTGTTCTCACACCTGCTGAGTGGGAGGAGGTTCCGAAGCATAAAGTCCAGAACCAGCCGCCTCCGAGATAGTTTCTTCCCCCAAGTCATCAGGCTACTCAACAGCTAGTAGTGCTGATGCATCGGTATATGGACCTGGTTTAGCACACCTCACCAAAACCATCTAAACGATGGTCTCCATGGACAATCATCACTCTGCACTTTACATTAGCATATTTACACATGCACATATAGACCGACCTACTGTTATCTTCCGTCCACACTGTATATCTGTAGTGTATGTATATATAATATAATGTGTGTATGTTTGCATATATATATATACATACATACAGCGAATGTGTGTATATATATACGCACATCTATGTTCCATGCCTCTGCATATATCATAGTTTTTATTGATAACTGTAAATTAGTATAAACAGAGATTTTAGTTTAATTGCTTAGTATTGTATATATTTATGTCTAATGTATATGTTTGTATAAGTACTGTAAGGGACTACGCACCTAAGTTTTTACTCACCTTCACACCTGTGAAAATGTGATGTGACAATAAAAGTGATTCGGTTTGATTTTATTTGATTTGCACCAGGCTGGGAAGATTGGATGTACAATAGGTAAGCAGGTTGGTGTTGTTAAATCAACTGTGGGAGCAATTGTAAGAAAATGGAAGACGTACAAGACCATTGATGATCTCCCTCGATCTGGGGCCCCACACAAGATCTCATCCCATGGGGTCAAAATGGTCATGAGAACCGTGAGCGAAAACCCCAGAACTACACGGATGGACCTGATGAATGACCTGGGAGAGCTGGGACCAAAGTAACAAAGGCTACCATCAGTAACACACTACGCCGAGAGGATTTAAGTCCTGCAGTGCCAGGCGTGTCTCCCTGCTTAAGCCATTACATGTCCAGGCCTGTCTGAAGTTTGCCAGAGAGCATATGGGTGATCCAGAAGAGGATTGGGAGAATATCATGTGATCAGATGAAACCAAAATAGAACTTTTTGGTAAAAACTCAATTCAAGAATGCTGAGTTGCATCCCAAGAACACCATACCTACTGTGAAGCATGGGGGTGGAAACCTCATGCATTGGGGCTATTTTTCGGCGAAGGGGACAGGACGACTGATCCGTGTTAAGGGAAGAATGAATGGGGCCATGTATCGTGAGATTTTAAGCCAAAACCTCCTTCCATCAGTGAGAGCATTGAAAATGAAATGGCTGGGTCTTCCAGCATGACAATGATCCCAAACACACCGCTCGGGCAACGAAGGGGTGGCTGCGTAAAGAGCATTTCAAGGACCTGGAGTGGCCTAGCCAGTCTTCAGACCTCAACCCCATACAAAATTTGTAAAGGGAGTTGAAAGTCTGTGTTGCCCAGCGACAGCCCCAAAACCTCACTGCTCTGGAGGAGATCTGCATGGAGGAATGGGCCAAAATACCAGCTACAGTGTGTGCAGACCTGGTGAAGACGTACAGGAAACGTTTGACCTCTGTCATTGCCAACAAAGGTTATGTTACAAAGTGTCGAGTTGAACTTTTGTTATTGACCAAATACTTATTTTCCACCATAATTTACAAAGAAACGCTTTAAAAATCATACAATGGAAGTTCCTGGATTTTTTTCTCATTTTGTCTCTCATAGTTGAAGTGTACCTGTGATGGAAAGTTACAGACCTCTCTGGTCTTTCTAAGTGATTGACTAAATACTTTTTTGCCCAACTATGTTGTTTTTAGTATGCTCATAATTTCAAGAAACTCAGCATCTGTATCGTCTGAATTTAGCTTTGTTTCTAGGAGGTTAACCTTCTTGTCAGCAGGGGGTAAACATGACTCGGATGTTGCTTTCAAAGTGGGTGTACGTGTTCTACAGAGCTTTGTATAAATGTATGTATGTATGTATGTATGTGTTGTAGGACAATAGCCTATTGTCAGTGGGTTGATAACGCAGAGGAAACTAGGAGCATGCTGGCTGTAAGCGGACCACTGAGTGAACTCCTGAAGTGGATCCTGAGTCACGTGACTGGTGGCCTGGTGAAAAGAGAAATGTACGGCCATGGCATTGGGCGCTTCTCCAAAGACAAGGTCTATGATCTGATGGAGAGGGATATGCGCACCCTCGCCACTCTGCTCGGTCAGTGTAAGGGTGCACGTTTGGCATGTCATGATTATACAGTAATGAGCTGTAATGTAAATAATTATTTGTTAATACTATGCATGTCTAAAGGGGCAGTATTGAACGATGAGCTATCTGCTTAGCTATTGATACTTATTTGTTCCAAACAGACAAAGGTCACTTCCTCTGCCCTTTAAAGATAAAATTATATTAACAAAAATTACTCACCGTTTTGTTGTTTTTCGTATGTTCCATGATTAGTAGTGTCATGTCTCAGTAGAAATGTTTTCTGTTTTATGTTATTTACATGTATGTAAATAATGTTGTGATGTAAACATATAAAGCTGCAATAAAAATTATTGCAGTTGGCATAACTAATTGCACTTAGCTTACTTAAATGTGATCAGATGCTTATACTGTAGTTGTAAATCAGGGTGGGTTTATGTTATGTTGACCAAAAATAAATGAGCTATGCATTTTCAATGTATCTGAGGACACTGGTAATTATATATGTGTCGTTTAGAAAGATCTGTGGCATTTAGAAATAAAGATGAATATGGTAATAGTGTAGGAAGGACTTGTCCAATCCTCATACCTCAGGAAGACAACTAAGTAAGCTAAGTTTGAAAAATGCTAGCACTATACTGTACATCAGTGCTGATACCTTTTAGTAAGAAGAGTGTACTGCATCTTCAGTGCTTTTGCTATGCCACTAATGCAATGTAGATAAACAAAACTACAGCGTATTTAAAATAATTTTTTTTTTTTTTTTTTTGGTACAATATTATAGGAGATAAAAAGTATATAATGGGCCCCACAGTCTCCACTGTTGATGCTGCAGTGTTTGGTCATCTTGCTCAGGCCATGTGGACGTTACCAGGCACACGACCGGAGCAGCTGATTAAGGGTGAGATAATCCACCTTTCTCAAAGTGTTGTACATGAGTCCCTACCTTTTGATCAATTGTAATGTCCATACTTGGTGACAGCATGCTAATAAATAAATAGGAATCAAGGAGTAGTACTTACGCAAATGTGGCACCACAGTATAATACTGTAAAATGTGTTTAATCACTAGGAAATGCCTACCATGCAGTATTTTACGTACAACATATCTGACCAATGTGAAATGTGCTGGAACATCTGTTTTGATTCTGTTCCAAGTAACTAAACTGTCTAATTTGTGCAGGTGAGTTAATAAATCTAGCCATGTACTGTGAGCGCATCCGGAGGAAATTTTGGCCTGAGTGGTTTGTGGATGTTGATGATTTGTACTACGATGGTTTAAGTGAGGAGCCCAACTCTCCATCGCAGCTGCCTGACCTGGGCCTGTATTCACGCAGCGGCAGCTTCCCCGAAGATCCCAGCACCCTCTCACACTCCGCAACCACACATTCGCTGGACAGCGACCCCACTGGACGCTCAATCTATGACTCTGACATGGAGGCTGAGTACTCTGAAATAGAGCATCTCAAGTGTTAAGCAGTCCATCCTCTGTGGTACCTCTGCATAGGCCCTGCCACTCTTTCTGCCTTTTGGCCACTCCCACCATTCAGAAGGCAAAAAATATACCTTTAGGAGGATGGCAGAGCTTTTCTGAAATTCTGAGTGTACAAAAGTGTAAAAATGAAAGAGGAAAAGGAAAGATGATATTTAATCTACTTATTTATGGGACAAATCAAGCAGACATGTTAACCTGAGAGGAGATTTAGTGCATTACACAGTACAGAGCAGCACTAGGAGAAGTCTAGCAGATATATTAAAGAATAAAATTACAAAGCAAAATAATTTTAACATAAGAGGAAGATGAGAAACTGAATGATGCCATTGCTGAATCATTCCAGCCATGGTGAAAGCCCTGCTCGTAGTTGTTGCATCTTCCCACCATGTTCCTCTTCACTTCTGTCTTGGAGATGAACCATCTCTTTTGTCCTAAGATTTATTATAGTGTGAATGTGAATATTTTAGGTACTATTTGCAACCTGTTGATGCACTCCTCAACAGCACAACCTTGCCTAGCCTAATGTTATCTTTGATCTACATGCAAAAGTTGCTCTGATGTTCAGAGCAGATGTTCCGGCTCAGTCCACCACACACAGATCAGTTTTAACCTTAATAATTAATTGACTAACTTTATATTAGAACTGCCTCTGCAAAAACACCCAAGCCCATATTTACCCCGCATAGTCTACTAGCTAACAAGTTCTGGTCTGTTTTGGTCCCACACCTATCCCAATATGCCAGTGGTGTGATCGTCATGAATGAAGATGAATTGTTTGCATTATAGTATCTTTGATATGGGTGTTTGATGAACCTGTCTTAATCCTGAAATGACCCTGTGTGGAAATGCACCAAGACCTAATAGTTCAGCACTTTCTTTAATGTACTTGTCTGTGATGATCCATCTGCTTTGTCTGTTGTAGTCACTGCATGCTCATGTTACGTGTTCCCATGTATTTATTATAGTGACCTTGCTATTTGATTTGGATATATGACGCTCCAGTGACTACGCTTGAGGAGCTGACTGGGTAGCGACCAGTAGTCCAGTGTAGAAATACTGTTAAAACACTACAAATACAGATATCCTCCGTGTGTAAGTACATGTGTCCAATGCATATGTTTGTCAAACTGCAAACACGTGTAAAATATGTGCCTGATTTTGAGAGTGCCCTTCTTTTTGACTAGTTTTATTTAATTTTTTTAATTGTTTGCCCAAAGACTCATTTATCTTTTCCCAGAGCAGAATGGAACAAATAAGGAAGTGTCATGTACCAAATAAGTTTATTATTGACCAGTAATCAGTTAAAATCAAACAAGAGTTAAAACCAACAGTGTTGATAGAATTTGTTTTCATTGTGTATTTTGTGCCCAGATTATAGCTGTACCATGGCTGGACATCCGGCAACAAATTAAAAATGCTTACACTTTAAAGCAGTGCTATGTAAGATCGATAAAGTAAGCATCTGCATCAAGAGGGATAAACCATGTAAAAGTACAATGTGTATGTGTTGCTGCAAGTCGTCTTCTAAAGGCTGAAATGAATTTAATTTAAAAGTAAGGTTGATCTGGTTAGCTCAGGAATAAGGCAAATTTCTAATTATACTGCTGAAGATATGAGGATGGTAGTAGATAATTTACTTAGACATCCCTTTTAACAGTTTTCTTGCAATACTTTCTTAACATGCTTGCAATCATTAGATTTATCTGGAAGAAGACGCCCAACAAATTCGCAAAGCTCTGTTTTCCAAATCGCCAAATCTTACATAGTGCAGATTCCAATTCCTGAATGATACTGTTCTTTTAAATTACAACCCGAACATGGGTGTGGTTCAGACATGAAGAGTGAGTTTTTGAAAAGGGTTGGAATTAACTCACCGCCGCAAATTACATAGACAGTCTATGTAGATACGTACATAGACAGAAAGTCACTAAATTGCTAAAACTGACTAGAGAACTATAAATTGGTTTTGAATGACATGAGATTTGGGCTGTATAGAACTAATTAGGTCAGTGCACCTATTTCAATACCTGACCCTAGACCTAAAGGCTGATGATATGGATCCAGGATCTTGGAGAAAAATCCAAAACATTAGCTTGAGATGTACGGAACTTGTAGCACTTTGGGGAAAAAAGAGCTTTAGAGTTAGCATCATTGGCATTGTGCTTCTTGCGAACTGAGCAGATCATTTTGTGTGCTATGAAACGCAAACATATTGTGCAGAATTTCCACAAATGCTCCAGGGAGCTGCGCCAGGGAAACTAATTTCATATGCGAGTGTGCGTGAAGCATTGAGTCAACACTGCTGGTTTTATTGTGGTGGTCAAGGCAGAGACAAGAGAGGGTGGGATGATTTTTGTGAGTGAGTATGTGTGTGTTGTGTCTGTCCATCTGGTGCATGAATGAGTCATAGTCATGCATGAATACACACAGAGGAAGAATTTCTAAGGCTGTTGTCCCATGGGTGGTGCACACGCACAGGGTCATGAACATGGAGCTTGCTGAGTTTATCTAAACCGTAGCTGCAGCTTGGGTAATTGGCCTTTTGTATAGTACATCTACGCGTTTAAGGTGCTGACCATTAAACCAGCATATTCGTGTGGCATTAATGGTTTATTGTGCCAAACAACTAAAACTGAAGCTTGTTTACAGGAACATATATGGACAGCTTTACTATGCATAGTGTCACTCGCTTTGTGCTATTTTTATTGGTGGGTTTGCAGTTCTTTCCCGCAGTTATTAGAAATCCACCGATATGTAAGGTCCAGGCCACTGATGATAACCCTTAAGAAAACTGATAAAACCTTTTTGTTCATCATTCATTATTATATCAAAATCACAGTCTAAATTGTGAATTGAATTTGGAAGATGTGGTATTTCTCTTATAGCCTACATTATCAACATTGTGCACATCTTGCATGCTATATTCTGCATTCAAATGTCAAGAAACAAACAGTGGACATGTTAATGGTCAATTCATAGAAATTTAAATAGCAGTCACAATATTAGTAAGAAGAACCTGCCAGTCTAAGTAGAGCTTTTACATATGTCAGTCTTAAAGGCACAGTAACAAAAACACCCTGTTTAATTCAAAAGGGTAAGGCTAAGCAGGGAAATGGTCATATAAAAATGCTCAGGGACCTCAGGGAGCAAAATAAAATGAGAGATGGACCCTTTTTATAATTTTAATGACAATTGACTTTTCTATATTTAGAAGACTTCCAGAGTCACTTCTAACAGGGGGTGAGTGTAGCATTAGTAGACTTGCCTAGGTTCTTCTAAACGGTATAGTGGTGTTTCCACCTCCTCTGGGAATGGAACCTCTAACGTGCCGTGTTTGGGGAAATGATGTTGTATTCTAATGTATGGATTGTTACACCATCCCATTGCCGACGTGAAATTAAGTATGTACATGAGCAGAAAATAGGGCACCAAGTTAATGGTTGCAATTTGTCCGTCAATGGACCAAAAATGTTAAAGTTTCTCACGTGCTGGTGATTGTTATTAGCCACTGTGTCGTGTACATCTAATGGCTATCATCATATTTTCTTCTCTCGCGCTCTCTCTATCCATACATTGGCATATCATTAGAGTTAGTGTACCTTTGCTGAGAAACGCACAGAATCTCAAACGAATCTTACACCCATCAAGCCTGTGCCTGACATGACAAACACAGATTATATATATATGATGTTAATTTCTGCTGTATTGTTTACATTGTTTCTTTGTCGTTTTTCCATATTATTTATATTATGTAATAACATGTTTTTGTACAGAGTGGATGTTGCGAGAGTGAATTAGATTTGATTTGATGTGTTATAAAATTGGGTCTTTTGCAGAACAGCAAGGTTGCAGATTAGAAAGTGGGCCAGTTTGGAAGCTGTATATTTGTATTTAAATTATATTTAAATGTCACTCCAAAAAGGAGGAACGGCCTGTAGGCCTATTCAAACAGGCCTCGTAAATGTTATTTTGGTGAACGTTTCCTGCAAGTTTAGGGAAATTATTGCACAAGGTGATCAATTATATGCTGCTGATATGGCAGATTGGGAAGTTTAGGAAAATGCTGGAGTATTAATTTGAAGTTGAAGAGCAGTAGCAGCAGTAACGTCCGTTTAAAACGGAAATGCATTCCATCAAACATTGACTTCTGTTAGTTCAGGATTTGTGCAGCCTTAAAAACTTTAAACCCCTGAGTAAGCAAGCAAGCAAATGTATGAGGTCAATGGTGAACCTAAAGGATGTTCATCACATTGACGTATTTTCCAAAAAAAAGATGACCGGAGAACTGCACAAAAAAAATCTAGCACTACATTAAATTATACAGAGATAAATACAGGTCAACAGGAAGAGATTAAAGTCAAAGGTTAAACATAAACAATTGTCATCTGTCCCCACCACCCTTTGTGTGTGTGTTCGTGTGAGAGTGAAAGCTAAATCTTCAAGTTTGCAGAGTCTGTTTTTTTGTGTGAGATGACCCGTATGTGGACTTGGGATATACTGTAGATATTTTGGGAAGGGGATAATGTACATGATGTTTATCTCTGTAAAATAAGACAAACTAAGATTCCTATGAATGTATAGTAACTAGAGATGAGTGGCTGTATTAAAAAAAGGACTCAAAATTGAATTTAACTGTGCTAATTTCTCTAAATAAAAAATAACTTGAGAATTTCTGCTTGTTTTTTTTTTTTTCTTTCATGCTTGTTTTAGTTGCACATGTTAAGTTTGTAATGGTTTGAACACCTCCGGTCACATTAGATGTATTATTAATTGTGCTATAGCGAACGAACTTACATATAAACACGTTTATGTAAAATTTGACCCAGAATTTCAATTGATTTGAGTTTAACTTATCATAAAAATGAAAACATAACATATAAATGCGGCATAACTTGTGCACATGGCGCGTTTTATTTTTTTGTTCACTTCAATATCTTAAATTCATCAAATTCTTCGACAAAACGTGGTTTGCCCAGCGAACATGATGTGTTTCATCTTTCATGACTGCATGTTATTTTAAAACTGTGAGTCTCGCTATGGCCACTAGGTGGCGCCTAAGCACCTTCTGTGCGCTTTAATGCTCAGCGTTAAATAAGAACCAGTATTTGTCAGTACTGGAGCGATTTGATCCGGGCTTAGTCTTCTACCAAACACGCGGTGAAACAAACAGTGAAGCACAGACTCGCTCAAGTGTGCTCTCTGCTCAGGCCAGTGTGCAGGACAGGCAGGACAGTACCACACAAAAACGCAGCGCTTTGTGAGGAACCGCAGGCAGAGTAAGACTCCGGATCTGATTCTACCTGCCCAAAAATATGTAAATAAAATCAAAAGGTGAAACAAAGTGACAGAAAACATTTCTGAATACTTCTGTAGTCCGATTTATGTGAATACTACCAGGAATGTTGTTTAATTACTGAATCGGATTCACAAAATATCCAAGTCCTGTTGTTTACAATGTCTCCTGCTGAGTCTAGTCCGCACTTTTGTGTTACTGTTGTTGCTGCTGACGTCTGTCAGATTCAGAAAGACTGTAGATACCATTCTAACACCAGATCACAGCTCAGCCAAGACGTTCAGCGCGGTCTGCGTTTGTGGCACCTGGAGTTACTCTTTGGAGGTCAGAGCTACATTATCACTCTTTACCCTGTGAATGCTGTATTTACTACAACACGAGCTGATTACATATGTCCTGCTGTCTTTACAGGCGGAACTGGGCTGATATAAAGACAGGCCTGCACTCCTGTCCTGGATGTAGAGTCCGTGCTTATTAGAAGTTACTCCTAAGAATACCAGCCAGCTGTGGTTAACTGTAGGGTTGGTTATACACAATGCAGTGTACACATACACATCATACAACAGAGTCAGCTACGTACTGGTTAAAGACAGGCCGTGTTTTGGTTTAAAGGCTCATTTCCGGGCAGGTAAAACACAAAAAACAGGCAGAGTGCAAATTCCCGTTAAAGCAGCAATGCAGTAAAATCACCCCGGTGTGGGGCTTTAACCCACACTGACGCAGGTCAGTCTACATCTGGCTGGTGAAATGAATCAGTGGTCGAGCTGTCCTTTCAGAACTGAATGAACTCTTCCAGCCGCGTTTACACGGTTCAGAGAGAACAATGAGGGGATTCAGCCCCGCTGCTCTTACTGTACACCCTGCACTACAATAAGGAATAACCTAGCCAAACACACACACACCAACATTATTCGGATGCACTTAGCCGGGTGTGGAAAAAGCAAGTGTTCATTTTAATGACCAAAAAAAGAGATTTAAAAAACTGTGCAAGTTTAAATTAAGCATTTCTGTCGAAAAAAGAAACCCCAAAACAAAACACCGCTCGTCTCAGCAGCCTCTGGAGCTACAGTGGATTTGTGCTTTGGCGCCAGGATGAGCAGAACAAGACAAACCAACGACGAAAAGCCCTAACCGTAGAAAACAGGCTACAGTCCAGTGTCTCACATTATCATGATCCTGGTGATCATGCAGGCTCTCCGCTGACCACACAGCTGCTGCTGGACAGTCTCCCCTTCAGGAGCTAAGGAGAAGGCAGGCCGGCTCACAGAAAGGGTCGAATCAACAGTTTTGGTTGATAAAAAAGCGATAAATACAAAATACAAACAAACACGTACATATATACATCAGGGTAATACTGCCTACATTATTACACGCTTATAGAAAACTAAGCCTATAACCTAAGGCAGTAAAACCTGGCCAGTAATACCACATTATTATTATTATTATTATTATTATTATTATTATTATTATTATTATTATTATTATACGAAAAACAGTTTTCATTAGAAGAGCCATTTTTCATCTCATTTTAATGAGTGATATTTACAGATTGCGTTGTTGTAAATCTCAGAAATGATGAACGATCTATATTTCAAATCCTGCTCGAATACTAGTGTGAATGCCTGTCGGATCGACCAGACGTTTAAAGGGTGCTTTCAGCACTGCAGAAATAAATCTGTGTCGATAAACATGGGCTTTATAATCCATTCTCTGTGAGTGCCCGCTCGTTTTGACTGCAGATCTGTGTTGTTATTTTGCTGGCTACTTGTTCAGATGGCACAGCCGTCACTGGCGAATAAACACTGATCTGAATGTTGACTGCAGTGTGTAATTATGCTGCACACGGGCTTCAAGGGTTTCTGTTTTGTCCAGCAGTTGGGCGAGTCCGTGATCTGCATGAGATCGGACTCATTGGTAGTACAGGGTATAATAATATTAATATTTAAATATTTATAACAACAACATAATAATAATAATAATAATAATAATAATAATAATAATATTAAGCTTTATAGCTGGGGCTTAATGGAATGGCAGACCCTGCATCAGTACTGACGCGTTATTTTGTGGCCATGACGGGAAGATGGCGTGTTGGGCGCCCTTTCCCACACAATTCTCTTCCCACTGGCCACCACGGAGCGCATCCTCGGCCTTAATCTGTCTCACTCGAGTGTTTTTTTTCCAAACGGGGTGATTGCCCCGCTCCTGCTGCGTTTCCTCGAAGCGCCTTCTCCTTGTCCGCCACTGTTTAATAACAAAACGCGCGGCGTCTCTCAAGGGTGTCCTGTGGGCTCCCTCACGTTTTTCTTTTTTTCTTAGCTTTTCTGTTCCCTCCGTCGCTGACGGCACAAATAAGATTCAGGTTCGACCCCCGGGGGGGGCGGCAGGGGGGGTCACGGCACCGGTGTCCGGTCGTCGTGGTGCGGCGGGGTGTCGCCATAGGAGTCTTTGCTCTCGGCCAGCGCTCCGCACTGGGGCGTCATTCGTTTCTCCTTCTGCCGCCTGTTGCAGAACCACACTCGGACCACCTCCTTGTCCAGCTGCAGGCTATCAGCCAGAGAGTTGATCTCGGACGCTCCGGGCTTGGGGCACTTTAGGAAATGGCTCTCGAGCGCCCCTTTGACGGCCACCTCGATGGACGTGCGCTTTTTTCTCTTCCTGCCCTGCGCGGCGATTTTGTCCAGGCTTGTGGGGCTGCCCGAGGTCGAGTCCGCTTCCTCCAGCCACTTGTTCAGCAACGGCTTGAGCTTACACATGTTCTTGAAGCTGAGCTGCAGCGCCTCGAACCTGCAGATAGTTGTCTGCGAGAAAACGTTGCCGTAGAGCGTGCCGAGCGCGAGGCCCACGTCCGCCTGCGTAAAGCCCAGCTTGATGCGCCGCTGCTTGAACTGCTTGGCGAAGTGCTCCAGGTCGTCGGACGTGGGCACATCGTCGTCCGAGTGCTCGTGAGAATGGCCATGGCGTAGGCTGTGCGGGTTGCCGTGCTCGCCTTCATCGTGCGCGTCCCCGCTCAGGGCGTGCCGGTGTGCGTCGTGCTCGTCCTCCGCCGTCAGTGCACCGTAGCCGGGCTGCGAGTACATCATGCCCTGTCCGTTGGACGCGGTCATGCCGGTGGCCATGTGCGTGGCGCTCGTCGCCCTCCAAGCCGCCGCCGCCTGGTGGTGATGCGCGCCCTCGTGCGGATGAGCCAAGTGATTAGCTCGCGACTGCTGCTGCTGCTGCTGCAAAGCGGGCGAGTGTCGGAGCTCGTCTGCGTCTCCTTGCAGCGTGGGCTTGATGTCCTGCTCGCCGAGCGGGCTCGAGGACCACGGCGACGAATCTCCGTGGTGCGAGAGTGCTGCGAGCCACTGGTGCGCGTGTCCGAGCGCGTTAGTGCTGTTCTGCAGCGTGGCGTACTCGCTCTGCAGCAGAAGGCTCTGCGCCGCGTCCCCGTAGGACGACGTCTGCTGCGCGCTCACCGCCTCCGAGGGCGCGACAGACGCGCTGCTTGTGAGCACGCCGTAGTGGTCGGACGCCGTGGCCGCCATTGCTGCGAGCGGGAGAAGGGCGAGATCCGTCGGCGGCGGCTGTGTTGGAGGTGTTGCTGATAGTGGTGATGGTGGGGGGCAGCGGGAGCGCCGCTTACTCACTTTTCACTTTTGTGCCACAGGCGGCTCCCCAGCGCCGAGCCGAGAGCACGCCGAGGCGCGCGCCCCCCTGAGGTCCGCCTCGCTCAGCGCGGCTATTGGTCGGACGCGGCTGACAGACGCCGTTGCCCCTGACAGCCGCACGCTGATTGGTCCGCGCGAGATCAGAGAGGGCAGAACAATGAAGGGAAGTTTTTCGCCGGACAGACACACCAGAGACACCCTGACAGCGCCTTAAACCTCTGAACAGCCCCAAACCTGGAGTATCACTCCAAAATCAAAGCCTCGTAATGTGTCTCACAGCTGGGACTCGGTGACTCGTGCCATTCAGTTACGCACGGTTTTTTTGTTTGCTAATAATTTAGAACAGCTTTATCATGGACAAAAAAGCTGATTAATAAACATAAAACGAAAAAATGTTCTCGTAGCTTTATGTTTTACTGCTTGTGCTGTCAAAGTTTTTAATGCCGTAAACTGCGAACGAAAACGACAAAAAACGAATTTAATTTTTTTGTACGGAAAAATAAGGAGGTTTACAGAATAACTGAAAGCACTATTATTCTTCTTCTTCTTCTTCTTCTTCTTCTTCTTCTTCTTATTATTATTATTATTATTATTATTATTATTATTATTGTTGAGTTACCAAAATGTTCCACGCTGGAGATCTGAAAAAAGTACGAAATGTAATTAAATTAATGTGTTAAAAATAATAATTAACAAATTATTATACTATTATTAAAAAGAGACAAATAAACAATACAAGTACATAACTGAATCATAAGTAGTAACAATAACAATAATAATTGTTGTTATTCTTGGTAGTGGTGCTGTTGTTGTCGAAGCATAACAACAACAACAACAATAATAAAACAAAGCAATAATAATAATAATAATAATAATAATAATAATAATAATAATAATAATAATAATAATAATAATAATAATAATAATAATGATAATAATAATATAGCAGCGATCGCCCAATAATAATAATCATTAATATTATTATAAAAACATCAGCAACAGAAACAGAAACACCAGCAACAACAACAACAACAACAACAACAACAACAACAACAATAATAATAATAATAATAATAATAATAATAATAAGCCCCCTCCTCCACGTATTCCTCGCGTGTTTCCCGCGCCTCTGCCCGTTGCTATGGAGAGCTCTGAATGAAGCAATGCCGCCCACGTCACAGCTGCTCGAGCCTCCTCTCTTCCCGCCAAAGGCTCATTTTAACGGCTGGCTGAGGGACAAAGGCTGAAGAAAGTAGAGGGCGAGGAGAGTTGAACTGCTGAGGAGAAGTGTGGCACCTCTATACCATCAGGGCCTTATACCAGAGCGGATCTCCTACCAGATTTTTCACCAAGAGCTTCCAATGCGATAAAGAGACCCTAATCTCAGAATGCTCTTCACAAAACTACAGCTGCTGAAACCACTGTGATTCCTGACCACACACAGGAATAAAGACAGGTTAATAGATAAGCTAAGGGCTACGAACTGCTTAAAGCGAACGGACATTACTGGTAATTGGGATGTAATTTTTATAATTACAAGCTGTCCATGCCTAGACAGTCGTGTTAGGCTCCGACCGAAAACACATTACCTTAATGGAGTCATATGAAAACTCACAGTCGTTCAATTACATGACTTAATAACATATAAATGATGCGAAACTCGTTAGTAAGCATTTATTTCATCCGAGTTTATAACAGAGTTTACAGTTATTTTATATATCGATAACTTCCGATCTATTTTCTCTTCTTAAAAATGTAGCGATGAAGTATCTAAGCGTTAAATTAACAGTAATTATATCGACCCCGTGCCACAGCGATTCAATTTCTCATGGTCTAATTGGGTAAAACAGTTTGTTAGCTGCCCAAAGCCCATAATAGCTTAATAGGATGGATGAACACGGTCATGCAGTGATATGGGGAGCTTAATGGTTTATGAGTATGCAGATGTGGAAGTTGGTGGGTGTGCTGTTGGCTCCAAAAGGAAAAATTAGAGGCTCAAATCACACGATCAAATCTTCAGAAAACAGTCAGAATTGCCTTGACTGTGGCTGTCAAAGGTGCAAAAGAAGTTTAATAGATGAATATTATTATATGAATACTACTATACTGCATACAGCATACTGCCGCTGTGAGTAGTATGGGGTACAGCAATACGTTCTGACACATAATGGAGCGTACTAATACAGTTACATGACCAGTTACCTCACATTTACCTCCAAGCTGTTATTACTGTATTGAGTGCTTACTTGAAATACCCAGCCTAGCTGTTAGCTGCCCTCAGCTGTGTCGCTCTAAAACTGAATCTCTAATAAAAGCGAGTTTATCTTTTATTAACCCTCAGACATGTACATTTTAACTTTATGAGGCTCATCACAATCAACTACAATCACTATATTCACATTTATACTCGGAGATGGCTGCATTTTGCTCCCCAGTATTATCTGCTGCCATTTTCTCTAGCTGAAGCAGACTGATCTGGTGATGCCATGGTGCATGATGGGATGCAGGACACCATGAGAATAGGTCCTGTATACTAAACCATCTGAATGAAGTAGGACATTATATGTGTATCTTCAGTGCACTACAGATCTTCAATTTAGTTGCATACTGCATACTACATTCCACTTTTAGATAGTTTTGTATGTGTGTAGAATGTAGTATGCCAATTTAAATACTGCCTATGTAATGCAGCCCCAAGTATGCAGTAATGCTGACGCAGATGCCTAGCAAACCATGGAGACCTGTGAAGAGAGGGATGCGAGACCATAGTTGCAACTCAGATTTTTTCAGAATTACTAATTTGCAGGAGTTTATTTTAAGGCGACATGAGCTAGTGACATAGATATCGCTGTTAGCATTTAAGATAGTCCTGAGAGATTTTTACACATAATTCTTACTGTAAACACTCATAACAAATAGGGGTTTTCTATTGTTTTGGTGTCAGGCATGCAATAACTGAACTCAAAAAGAATCCTTTTTGATGCTACATAGAAGCATATACAACCCATTCGATCAACATAAAGAACTAATTCACCACACAAAAACCTGTGAAGCATGCTAATATTTCCACGAGTGTTCATGGCTCTTCCTATATCAGTCCATCTTACTGTTCCTTCCTAAGTAGTTTTAAGAAGGAGTACATAATTTAACTATTTAACTATTTAACTGTTTTCATAGTGTTTTAAAACATGACACTACTTTTTCTTTGGACTCCCAGCATCATGTTATATTTTCACTATATGGCACACCCTTAGCAGTTCTTCAGAAATTGCACCTCTTCCAGGGCCCCTAGTCATTCTTATAGTACTTGTTTGAGGTGAGCCATGTTGTAGATATGAGTGGGGTTGGGTTAGCAGCCCCCACTGTCCCCACATTCACATGCAATTAAGCCTCACAAAAGCCTTGTTAAATGTGTAATCCCGGGACTCCTTCTCCCTTTGATAGTGTTGGCCAGCTGTGGGGGAATTGGCATTATCCTCCTTATAAAAGACCTTCAGCTTAGTTCAGTGCAACGGGTTCCCACTGAGTACAGCAACACTGGGGTCAGCACTGAAAACTCTCACTCACACTCACTCACACACACACACACACACACACACACACACACACACATACACCCTGCTCACAAAGACCTGGTCCTATTTTAACACACACCTCATTAGATCAAATGCTCTCAGCTCAGCAGTACACAAAAGCTGGCCACCTAAAGCTGCCTACTTATGTAGAGTTAAAACCAGCCCCCTCTCAGGTTATAATGCGCACTCCCGAGCTTCAGCAGACTGACATCATAATGGACCATTTGGACCATTCCTACTAAATCACAGGCTTATGCTTATCTGCTAGGGGGTAAACATCCACGGCACATGTTGAAGCATCATCTTCAGTTTTTATAGCTGTTAATGTTGTTGTGAATCAGAAATCATAACATTATTTTCTTTTGTGTTGAGTTAAAGTTGGTATCAGGAAAGGTCTCTTAGCATTACCTGACCATTTTGCTCGCTGAAGGGTAAAAGTGGTGAACTGTAAGATAATCAAAAAGACAAAAATCAGTTTTTATGAGGATTGTAGATGGGAATTTGGGAATTTTGTCTTTTAAATTGTATGGTATGATACATGAGCAGACTAGTCATTTTATTTACTAAATCATAAAACAATCTGTCAAGTATCAGGCAATATATATGTATATTAAATGACTGTAATAACTCTCTAATTTTAGAGAAATTAAAGTATTACCATAACCTATTACTATCATTGTGAACAAATCTGAATCTGCACATTTCTTGATAATGGACTTGAATTTCACATCCAACCCCACTGATTGACTTTCTTTACAGCTTGACAGTTTAATGATGCATGAACATCAAAGTAAGGCACAGAAATACCAGATTTATTAATTATTAACAACTTATTATTAGTGGTTAGTCCAACCTCAGAACATCTTTTTTTTTGTTTTAGTATTGGTTTATTACTTTAAATCTAAAGACGTATTATTCAGTACCTGCTACTGTTATGTTACGTATATAGTTAGGAGATCTGATGTGTAGATTCAATTCATTAAAAATCATCTCTGCTTTCCCCAGCTTATTACCTCCACAGCGCAGTCAGTGTAGAATCAGAAGGGCTGGCGCTGAGCGCAGGATTATGCTTTCATCACTAAAAGTATTTTATGCGCATTATGACAGACAGTGGCGCTGGCTTGTGTGAATACATCTCTACATCAACAGATTAACTAGGTAATCCCATGGCCCTAGTGTCTCCGTCTTTGTGCAGGATGCTGTAATTAGCAGCCTAATTAGGGGTATTATTTACATAACGGGAGCAAATCTTTGGATGAGAAGCTTACACAGTTATGCTAAGACCATGATATGTGACTGCGTAGCTATTAAAGTACTGGAAACATATTATGGATGTAAGCAGAACAGTTGTCTCAAAACCTAGTTTATCGCTCACTGGGCAAACAGCCCAAAAAGTTTTTAATGGCAGAGTGCATTGTAAAAAAATAGGATGTACCACAAAACCTTGGTTCTTCATGACCTAAAGACAAAGCTATAATAATAGGAAATACAATCACTACCTCTGTTTTGACAAGATTCTTGAAAGGTAAAGATACTAGAAAGGTTTCTTTGGGGCAATGCCTTAGAAAACAATATTTTAAGTTTGCTAAAGAGCCTTTCATTTTTTGTATGTGTTAAAATTAAAGTGTATAGACCTTCTATAAAATGCAAATTTCTATACCAATTAAACCATCTAAAAATCTTAATTCATGTTGTGAAAAAGAATGTATATAACTGTGAAGTATCTGACTCTGTAAGGCAATGTTTATTTCACATTAAGTGCAACAGAAGATGCCATTATGCGCAATCCCTCTGCTCCACTCCCTCAGCTTGACAACATTACCAAAACACTTTCTGCAAGAAACACTGAAAGATTTCTTTGCTTGACAAAACAAAGTCTCACTAGTGCCACTTCTACTTATGTTATTAATAAGGAAAGCCTTTTTAGATCTTTTGCAGGCTCTTGGAATATTCACAGAAGGTTGGAGCAATGAAAGTCTAAACGGGTCGATATAGATGGGCTCACCCCAGATTAGACCTGGAGTAAATCTGGACAAATCGATCTGGATGGTTACACTACAGGTTAAAGGTAGAGTATATCAGTCCAAATCAATATAAATGGCTGAACTGCAGCTTAAAATGGCAGTATATCTGTCCAGTTTTGTGCTAATGGCCATGCTACAGCGGCTAAAAGCTGAAGTAAATTGGTATGTAGCAAAAGCTTTGGTTAACATAGTGAGCTTTGCTCGGGCCAAAGCAGCAGAGCATGAAGCAAGAGATGCTGCTGCAAATTTCCTCTGTGTCTTTAAGAAATAATGAAGGTGGACGGAAATCAGGCAAGACAAGGCACCTTTGAAAGTAAAGCAGCTGTGCATATACACATGTGTTCTGATGTTGTGAATGACTGAACACTTTTGCCACCTACTAGAAAAACAACAACTACATGTACAAGTCCACTGTGGTATTAGTCTGCTGGCATGACTATTATGGTTGTCTTACCTGACTAAGTTCAGAACAGAAGCTCTATTGATACATTAGTCCGATTCAAGATTAATATAAACATTAGTCATGAAAAAGGCACTTAATATCAAGTTCAGTCTGCTTATGCTCAATTAATTATGCTATGATGTGCTCTGATATTGAAATCATGTCGTTATTCATAGATATTTGCTTGAAAATACCAGACAGATGTTTAGATCTTACTAATATTTAAAATAGTATTTTATTGCTGTATTTATTGTACTCTGCAAGCTTAGAATGTTCAAACTAGATATTATGCTTAAAATTGTGCATTTTATTATTTTAATGACACTATTTTAAGTCACAATTTCAACATTGTATTAATGTCTACATATTGGCATCTGTATAATTTACAGCAGGTATATACATGAAATGTATGATCACTTTATTGTCATTGGCCCACAATTCCCATACAGGTGCATCCCTATTACCCAGGGTTATAAACAGACTGTATATGTGCTGGCTTGGCCTAGTTAAAAGTAGCTAAGAACTCAGTTGGGCTGTTGTGTTCATGTGATGGAAAATAATGACCAGCTATTGCTCTCTGTTGGAAGACCAGCTTGACAAGCCTCAATTAAACCAATAAACCTATACACGTATTCACTTATTTTTCTCTCTCCCTCCCTGTTTCTTTCTCATTTCTTCCTCCCTTGTGCCATCTTTTGTCTCAGACTTTCACCTCTACCCTCTTTGTTGGGCCAACAAACCACAGAGTCCCCATCTTTCTCTCTCTTGAGATCCACTCAAGCCTCACTAAAGCTTTCACCTCGTTTAGGTCACTTTCCCAAGAGCCCCTCTCCCCCGTCACGAAAGAGAAAAAAGAAAAGAAGTGGTTTAAGACAGGACACCATCTGTCCTCCATCATAAAGGGCTGTGGACATGGGGTGAATATGTGTGTGTGCCTGCATGCATTTCTGTGAAAGTGAGAAAGGAAGAAAGCAAGGAGGAGAGAGAGGGCTATAGCTGCCTGTGAAAGTTGGAGGTAAGAAAGAGAAGCAGAATATTGCCTGTTTTGTGTACATTTTTGGTCTCCCATTTATGCATGTCTCTTTGTCCATATGTGTGTCCGGCCTTATCTACGTCTGTTTGTTTGTGAGAGAGTGAGAATGTGTGTGTGTGTGTGTGTGTGTGTGTGTAAGAGAGAGATTAGCGGACCCCCCTCTGGCTCACGATCCCCTACAAAGCTGCACCTTGCAGCTGCGACCCGCATGACCCCACGGTGCCATGGCAACCACAGGCCCCCCAACCTGCCCTCAGTGACTAGTCTGTGTGTGCCTGAGAAAAGACCAACCAAAAAAACTGAAAGAGCCATTCAGTACAGCCCTGCCATGCAAACCTGAAGTAGAGCGGAAGAGGCTGCAGGGTTATCAGAGCTATTGCATGGCCTGTTTCAATTACACACCAGAACCCAGTGCTTTATACTCAGACAGGCTTTATTTACAGTGCATGGATGGTTGGCTAGAATTAGAAATTTGTTTTGTATAGAAAATCTGCAGAAAAAACACTTCCATCAGCTGATGTCACACCCACTGAAAATGTTTTCATCTAGGTACTTTATAGGCTGCTTTTAAGTCCCTTTTAATACATTATATTCACATTCCAGAAAATAAAAAAGTTTTCTACTTATATCCTCAAACATGCATGTGGTTTACATATTAGACATATTTAGAGTTGTAAGCACATTGTTTTATTTGTTTACTGTTAACAGGTTACTTGGTTTCTTGCTTGTAAACCTGCGAATCTTTTTCACACTGAAGGGTTGGTGCCCTAAGAAAAAAATACGATAAAATAAAATAAATAATAACAAAATGGTTCAAGGAATTGTAGTCTCTTTGGCAGCATGGAATTTAACAAAGTTGTCCCTGAGGTCTCCTGCAATTGTTTTGGTAGAATTTTGGACAATGGGATTGGTTAAATACAGTGCTAAATTAAATCCAACAGATTGTTCAGCAGAGAGGATGGGCATCAAAGCAATCACCTGGAATCTACATACTGTACTACATGCCTACCAACTGCAGGTCCAGGGATTGAAGATCAGGTTCTGACCTTCTAAGTCTCATAGACTCATTTCCCTGCCACTTGTACACTCAGAACCTGAAACCTGTACATGAAAAATAAATGATTCAAACCAAGAAAAAATAAAACCAGTAGAGCAATTCCGGTAGATTCTAATTGTAAAATGCACAAACATACAACTATATTTAATCATATTTTTACATTAAAATTACAATGTTCTTTCACTTTATTGTTCAGTTTCAGTCTGTTGTAACATTGCTTTCACTCTGTCAAGGGAAACCTAACCAGCACACAGCCATGCTAAGATTCACTTTTTAACACATCAAGGCCTCTTTTTCAAAATGTTGTTTTAATAACAACATTTCCTTTTCAACTAAACCTTTCCTTTCCTTCTATCTCTTTATTTTAGATAAATGTATAGTCTGTCATCATACAAGTTACTGCAGAAGAATGACAAAGGGCGATGAAAAAAGTTTGCTAACTAAGCGGAGTTCGGAGCTGGCAGCAAGGCTCCTTGAAAAACTGGGTAAAATTTCTGTATACTTTTATTCATGTCTGTTCACTTTATTCATGTAAAAAGCTTATGCATATCCTGACCAGGCACTGAATGATATGCCATACCAGTGATAATTTCATTGGGCCTCACCCAGCAGCTGATCTGAAGAGGTAAGTGTCTTTTTAAAAGCCTTAATATTCATAAAGATTCTGACGTTCACCAGTGTTTTCTGATTTAGGATTTGTTCTTACGTAAGAAAATAATCTATGCATACTCAGGAGCACAAAGGTGCAAACAGTTGTTTAAGAATACATCATGAATTTGATGGAGACTTTTTCTTAGGACCTCCCTCAACAACAAATTTGAAGGATTTCTCAAAACCTGATTGATTGACTAGAATAAGACATTAATGAAACTCAATGAAAGATGTTATATTCATAAGTTTAAAAAAAGCCTATGTCTGCACATATGTATCCACATCATTTTTCTTGCGATGGGAGCAGTACAAAGAATGTGATTAGGACATTAGACTGCAGAGCCTTTTACATATAATCATATCACCCTGTATTCACGCTGTGTTATTTATTTCTTCTTGTGCCTATCACTTTATTTGGTCTTATTGTTATTCAGCTTGAATTAATCTACATATTCCAAAGCCCACTCAGTGAACTGTACTGCGCGACTCTTTTGCCCAAACATTCACTATGTGTGAAAATGTGTATGTAGTGTGTGTAATGAAAACATAATTACTATGCATTAACAGATGTGCTGTGGTTGTCACGCTACAGTGCAAATGGACTGATGGTTGTTTTATGAGTTTAGCTTATACATAGAGAGATAGAAAGAGCGTGAGAGAGACAGAGACAAAGAAGGAGGGCTCTCACCTTTGCTTTGTCCTTGTGTTGGAGTCATCTAGTAAATGGTTTGAATTCTCCCAAGTCCTGGTGTCTGAGATCTAATATAGGAATATAATCATATTTAGAACTGGAATTCTAAATCTATTATGTACAGATTTTCATATTAGGTGCATTAATAAGACACCTTGTTCATCCCATTTCCAGTCAAAACAGTCATTACATACAAGTTTTTCATCGTTTAGGAGATATTTTTATTAAGATATTTATTTTATAAGATAACCCGCATACATAAAGAATTGTAAGGTTAAAAGAAAATACATTTAAAAAACAGAGACATTTGTTTTTAAGTGAGAAATATATTTTGATGAATCTGGTGATCTCAGAAAAATTAAATAACCATCCCAGAGTTCAGTTTTCCTGGATCACGAGAAACAGAAAACCCAACCAACTTTTTTTTTTTAGGCTGAACGTTGAAGGCAGGGAAAAGCAACCCCTGAAAGTAAGTCTCCTTAAAAGAGGTAACGCTGTAACATAGTCAGAGGGTGGACACACTGAATGCTGACTGAAATTATAATACATTTATATTAATGGCAATTTTGACTGGGATTAAAATAAAATTAAGTGCGTATGACGTACTGTATATTCAGTTTGATTTACTCAGCAGTAATAGGCTTATTAGTGCATTTCCAGTGAGAACAGCCAAAGTGTGTCATAGTCGAAAGCGCTGCCCTTCTGAAGAAAAACAAACTATTAAAATAGGTTTGAAAATCTCTCTCTCTCTCTCTCTCTCTCTCTCTCTCTCTCTCTCTCTCGTACTTTCTTTCATTTGCTTCCTTCTTTACTCATTCTCTCTGGAATAAATTACTCCAAAGCAGCAGAGACAGAAAGCCTTGTACAACTTTAATAAGAGTGAAAAGAAAGTTAGCACTTATGACTGCAAGGGGCTCCTCTGGACTCCTGACGAGGGATTTCGTTATTTTTTCACTGAAGTTTTGTGTGTGTGCATGTGTTGCTGCAGACTTCTGGAACATGGTGCTCTGGTTTTCCGCTGATTTTTTGTTTGTGTGTTTGCATGCTGAATGAGACTCATTTCGGTTCTTAGGGTGTGTTTGTGTATGTGCATGCATGTGTTGTGGCATGCAAATGAAGGAAGAGACCAGTTTTTGTTTTGGGGGTGGAACAGTCGTCAAGTGTGACCTCCTTAGAGGGACACACAGACACACGACACTTGATTTGTTCAAATTTGTGTGTGTGTACATGTGTGAGTGTGTTTGTGAGTGTGTTTGTGAATGTGAGTGTTCGTTAAGAGAGAAAAAAGAGCCACTCTGCTGTTGCTATTGAATTTGACCTGCAGGCCAGATCAATGTGGCGCAGCATGCGACGCAATGAGGGTGCTCACTTATTCCCCTGGAGGGAGGAGAAGACAGAGAGAGTGAGGAGAGAAACAGGAGGACTCTAGTTAAAGCTGTGAACACAGAAGCAGAGAGGGAAGAAGAAAATATAAGAGGAATATAAATGTAATTTCTCCTTATTTAATGCTTTTCTGACATTCTCATTCAAAACATTCACAACCAGAAGGCCTAAAAACCAAATATGGCAGCTGCAGTAATCAGTTCTTTAACCACATAATTCAAACTTGCCATGTTGTCGAACAGTAATAAAATCTTGTAGACACTCATCAGTAAACTCAAATCACTGAGAATGCATTTCACAGTCCTGAGTTGCAGCATGCTCCCATCTTGATTGTTCGGTGTACGGTGGATAGTAGCCTTAACTTAAGTTAGAAGATTTAACTAGCTTAGTTAGTTTTTTTTTATGCGTACAGCCTTTAATTTTAGAACATTTACTAAGACTGGTAATAACAAGTGGGACTGAAAATAATAACCTGATATATCATGATAATGGAATAACTACATTGGAATGTTAGGGGAAAATAAGTGATGAAAAATGGCATTTTGTCTAATACTCTGCTTAACCACCGGTGGGCCACTCAAAAATGCTGAGCATCAGTGGACCACTAGCTTTGCCTTTAGTCCACTATACTCTTGCTATTAGGATAGTAAAGAATGACTGGAATCTGTCTACTGTAGGTTTAATTTTTACTCCAATCCAAATAGCAGGGACCTTTGGTGACTGAACTTTAGCAAACCTGAAGCACATGTAGCAGTCTGATACATGTCAACAATATTCCAACTTGTTTTTTGTTATATAATAGGTATATAATCTTGTTATTTTAACTACATAACAACTGCTTCACCTATCCTTTCAAACATGAACTAAAAGCAGCCCTAAAAGCAGCAACTTACAAAAATAAAAGAAAGAAAGTCCCTTGGTCTTGGTTACAGGTCTCTCTCTACTGCACAGCAGAGTTATGCTTCAGCACAAACTACTTGAGCGCCTCTTAAAGGAACAGTGCACCTGTATTGGCTGTTACACCCTGCCTTAACAGTTTTTGCAAAAGCATAGTTTGTGACTAAAACCTCACATGACACATTGAGACTTGCTGGTCACCAACCAAGTGAACCAACCCACTTACACAGCTATCATGAAGATTCTGACGTTCACTTGGGTCAGCTTATTTGAGATTTTTTGTAGGTAGAAACAGAATCCGTGCACACTCAAAGCACAAAGGTGTAAACAGTTCTGCATCTTAGGAACATGTCATTAATCTGACGTAGGCCTTTTCTTAGTACCTTTCTCAAGAACAAATTTTATTATTATTGTCAATACTTCAATTTGTACAAGATATACAGAGGATTGAAATCGTGTACCTCTCTGTCCCAAGGTATAGCACATAAACATTTAACTATAAATAGATTACTAAAACGCCTACAACAAGAGTAGGGTGATAAAATGACATGTGCACTAGCAGAATTACAAACCGGATTCCAAAAAAGTTGGGACACTAAACAAATTGTGAATAAAAACTGAATGCAATGATGTGGAGGTGCCAACATCTAATATTTTATTCAGAATAGAACACAAATCACAGATCAAAAGTTTAAACTGAGAGAATGTATCATTTTAAGGGAAAAATATGTTGTTTCAAAATTTCATGGCGTCAACAAATCCCAAAAAGTTGGGACAAGTAGCAATAAGTGGATGGAAAAAGGAAATTGAGCATATAACGAACAGCTGGAAGACCAATTAACACTAATTAGGTCAATTGACAACATGATTGGGTATAAAAAGAGCTTCTCAGAGTGTCAGTGTCTCTCTGAAGCCAAGATGGTAAGAGGATCACCAATTCCACCATTGCTGCGCAGAAAGATTGTTGTGCAGCAATACCAGAATGGGTTTACCCAGCGTAAAATAGCAAAGACTTTTAAGTTATCATCATCAACCGTGCATAACATCATCAAAAGATTCAGAGAATCTGGAACAATCGCTGTGCGTAAGGGTCAAGGCCGTAAAACTCTACTGGATGCTCGTGATCTCCGGGCCCTTAAACATCACTGCACCTCAAACAGGAATGCCACTGTCAAGGAAATAACAGAATGGGCTCAGGAATACTTCCAGTAAGCATTGTTAGTGAACACAATCCACCGTGCCATCCGCCGTTGCCAGCTGAAACTCTACAGTGCAAAAAGGAAGCCATTTCTAAGCAAGCTCCACAAGCTCAGACATTTGCACTGGGCCAGGGGTCTTTTAAAATGGAGTGTGGCAAAATGGAAGACTGTTCTGTGGTCAGATGAGTCACGATTTGGAGTTCTTTATGGAACACTGGGACGCCATGTCATCCGGACCGGAGAGGACAAGGATAACTCAAGTTGTTATCAACGCTCCGTTCAGAAGCCTGCATCACTGTGGTATGGGGTTGCATAAGTGCTTGTGGCATGGGCAGCTTGCATGTCTTGAAAGGCACCATTAATGCAGAGAACTATGTTCAGGTTCAGGAACAACATATGCCCCCATCTAGACGTCATCTCTTTCAGGGAAGACCCTGCATTTTTCAACAAGATAATGCCAGACCACATTCTGCAGCAATCACATCATGGCTATGTAGGAGAAGGATCCGGGTACTGAAATGGCCAGCTTGCAGTCCAGATCTTTCACCTATAGAGAACATTTGGCGCATCATAAAGAGGAAGGTGCGACAAAGAAGGCCCAAGACGATTAAACAGTTAGACCCCTGTATTAGACATGAATGGGAGAGCATTCCTATTTCTAAACTTGAGAAACTGGTCTCCTCTGTCCCCAGACGTCTGTTGAGTGTTGTAAGAAGAAGGGGGGATGCCACACAGTGGTAAAAATGGCCGTGTCCCAACTTTTTTGGGATTTGTTGATGCCATGAAATTTTGAAACAACATATTTTTCCCTTAAAATGATACATTCTCTCAGTTTAAACTTTTGATCTGTGATTTGTGTTCTATTCTGAATAAAATATTAGATGTCGGCACCTCCACATCATTGCATTCAGTTTTTATTCACAATTTGTTTAGTGTCCCAACTTTTTTGGAATCCGGTTTGTATTATGTTAGGATTAAAGTGGGTATGTGCCGGTATAAACAGTAGTGCAAGATGACAAGCATAAAGGATGTTTTAAAGTGATGTATGCGTACCAGTTTTCAAAAAAGTCACAGTTCAGTATTAATGGTGGGGGGGTCAGGGTGCTGAGTTTGTGTGCGTAGGGGCCAAAAGGTGGGGGGTAGAGCAGGGAGAGAGTTAAGCATCCTGACAGCCTCGTGGATGGAGCTGTCCCTTAGTCTGCTGGTCTTAGCCCCAAGACTCTGCAGTCGCCTCCCTGATGGCAGCAGACTGAAAACGCGCAGAGTTTTTTAAAGTCTTGGGTTATGATTTGTAAAACCGTGGAATTTGTAAAAATGCAAAAAATGCCTCCAACAAAAATAAAACTTTGGAGTACGGGAAAAATATCCCTGGATATCCTTCTTTAATGAATAAATAATGTCATGTTATATTTAGTTGTTTGGGCTCTCGTGTCTTCTTTTTTTGTGGCATAATGTAAATTAAAATAAATTACCTTTGATCTCTGAGTATCGCACGGTACTATAAACAATCAAAATGCTCAATGTAACTCAATGAGTTTACTGAGTTTGTTTGCAGTTAAGTAACCTTACATCCATTTTTGTATTTGGGCATATTTTTACATATTGTAGTTTCTTCTATATTTCTGATCTTGAACTGAACATTTCTGACGTGCAGATTGTTAGTACTGCCCAAGGGTGTGTTTGACATTGGGGGGACACATTTCCTACTATGAATGAAAGCCCACCTCATCCCCTAAAATATTAGCTAGCTTTAAGCTGATTGCTCTGAAACTAAGCAGTACAATGTTGCATGTTTAGTGATGTTGAACATGGATGTTTGACAATTTTAGCGCTTTCTGATAACTTGAGCAAAGTTAATGTTAGCTACCCAAACCCTACCATTGTGTTACCATGACAAGACTTTACACACTAGCAGTTTTCATAGCTGTAATTAGTCAACGTTGATATCTGTTGTGGAGTTGTTACTGACCCCAAAACTTTCACCCAGACCCTCCATCGAGGTGAGGTCAGTGAAGCTGGTAATCAGACATGCACCTCAAAACAAACCTTTGCAAGGCCTTAGAGATGACACAGCACCACTTGCTGCCAAAACACACTAATTTACTCTCTATGTTGCACTAACTGCACAAAAAGATTTTATTCTCCTCGGGTAGCCAATACTTTTGGGTGGGACGAGTGCAGATGTTTCCAATATTGGGTGGGACCCGTCCACCTGGTTCCTTGTTTTGCGCATCCATCAATCCATCCATACCCCATCCATAAACTTATTTAATTGTGATTTATTATTAATATTTTGAGCTTTATTTGGAGAAAATCGATGCTTGGACTTTTAGTACGGATATATCTGAATTTATCTGTGTACATATTTTCTTTTGGCACTGACTCAGCGTACTTTCTGTGTGCACATAAGAAACACTGATTATGGCCCTGAATGCTGCTCACATCACTGCTGTCGATTTATGAGGCTTTGATTGCTTGTGGGTCGAGTCAGGAATTCTGAATAACTGTAGAGACGAGTTTTCAGGCTTGTGCCAAAAAGAAACAAAGGCTGGTGGGCCACAGGGGCCCAGCAGAACAGGTATTTGAGATGGCTGAGAGTGAGAGGGTTTAGATTAGATGGGCATCACTATTCATGGCCAGTCCCAGTGTCGTCCCTCTGGATCTAGTCAGGAACCACTGTGTGTTTGTGTGGAACAGAAAGAGAGGAGAGAGGGAGAGAGAAGAGGAGAGCGACCCACTGATGCGTCATTCAGCTCTTGCTCACTCTCGTTCTCTCTCTCTTTTTCTCTCTCTCATTACACTCACAGACCAGCAGTACATTCTAGTTTCTTTCCCAGCCAGGCTAAAGTAGAGTCTGGTCTGTAGTGCGGTTTATAACCAATAAGGGGTCACTGTTTGAAGTCATGTGACATGACCTTTACATGACCTCAGAGACAGTCTAAGCAGTATTGGTGCACAGAATGATTAATGAGGCAGTTGTTTTTGACTGACAGTATCTCATGATGTGCTGCTTTCCGAGGTCAGCTAGTGTTTCATTAGAGTAACATGTCAATAGTTAACAGATTTTGGACAGATTTTTTATCCAAACAGAACGTTTTAAAGACTTTCAAAATTAAAAAAAATGTGCTGGGCAGGTTGTATATGTAGAAAGATGAGGATTCTAAGCTTTAAAATATGTTGAGTGATAAAATAATTATTATTCGCATTCCGATAACTTCACAGGAATACAACCACCATTTCTGTAGGCAAGTTCAAGTTCATTCTGCAGAACTGAACCAGCAAAAGCAGCAAAACATGTGTTTTAAAAATACTCAGTATAAAATGTATAATTGCACACTAACTAGAGTATCCAAGAGTGCACTACCATTAAAAGTGTAGTAGGCAAAGTAGCATTACAGCATTACATCAGCCAGTGGGATGTGTTCAACAATGTAGCAGCTTCAGTGGCTCTTTATAGCTTTGCTGTGCCACTCATGCATAGCAACTTATTAAACAATTTCAAGCAACATTTTTTGTGTTCCATATTTTTTGTGGTTATAATAAACAAAAAACAAAACGTGATTAGGGAAGTATTTATAATTTGGATGTCTAAATTTGTGTATAACAGTTTGAAAAATATTTCTTATTTTTGTTGTACATTTGTGCAACAAGGCTAATGTTAGCTTCTTATTCCCAATGTTCTTTTGAAAATCTCCTTTTTGCATGTAAATGCTGCATCATTTCAAGTGAAAAGCAAATTCAGATAAAATGCAGGTGAATAAAAAGACATCCTTGGCTTTATGTATATGTGTTTAGTGATTCTGGGGCCCTAGGCGAAAGAGACAAAAGGGGCCTTGTAATGCGCCATATAATATATATGTTAGCAATTGTACACATGTAGTTGATATTATCTAATATTTCTCATCTTGAGATTGTTGTGATAATAATAGGCCTATAAAAAGATTCCATTCATGTGTAGGCATGTGATTAAGTGAACCAATGTCACTGTATTAGAAGATCTTTTGCTTGTTTTAAACAACGTGTTTAGAGTTAGTTAAACTATCCGCCCATATAGTGGGATAATTTGTTACAGAGTAGGATAAAGGTAAAGAAATTAGTATTAGATTATGTAAACCCAGCACAGAGGAGTAATTGATTACATGAATCGATTACCCTTTTGAGTAACTACCCAACATTGGACCTATCTACACAAACATTTATACCATTATGTACATTATGTACCAGCTGAGTGGCAGAATGCAGTGCGATGTGACACAATGCACTTTTGGCCAGACAAAAATAGTGTTTTATTTTTGAAACAAGTTAAAAATCATGACCTCCTCTGTGGAGATCGTCACAGAGTTTCACCTGAACCCTGAGCTCCAGCTCAGTAATGTCTCGATTACCTGCTGAAGGTAAAGAAACCTTGCTCCCATCCACCATCCTTATTACCTTCTACAGAGGTACTAATGAGTGCCTTCTGAGTAGCTATATTGCTGCCTGGTTTCGGGATTGCACAGCCCCCAACCACAAGACCCTTTAGCAAATAGTGAGAACAGACATTTTTACACCATGCGCTATATCTGCGCTGCCACCAGCATTGTAGATGACCCCACACACCCCTCACATGAATGGTTTTCTCTCATACCATCTGAATAAAGGTACCATAGCATTTGGGCACTCACAGCCAGACTGTGCAAACAGTTTATTTCCACAAGCCATTGGATTCCTCAACTCCCACAGATTGAGAAACTCCCCTTCACACACACACACATACAAACATTCAATTACACCGTATCACTCTCTTCTATGCCTAGTGCTAGACTATTCCTGTCTGTTGTTTACTTTGTTTAATTACCTATGACAGTGTTGATAACATATGCATTCATTTTTTATAACATCTCATACAATGTAATTTTCAAAGCTGGAGATTGCATCTACATATTTTTTCATCTTTCTTACTATCATATTGTGTAATAAAGCTCCTAGGTGTTAGCTACAATAAACTGTATATCACCTTGTTGTTTTATGTCCCAAAAAAGGTTGTTGAGCAAATAAGTGTGGGTATCTGTGAGAGGGGAAAGAGACCAGGATAGAAACAGACCTGCCTAAAAATGCCATGCTGGGCCCTGCTACCTCCTGGGTAATTTCAACATTGATTGCTCTTTGGCCAATAGCAATCAAAGTAGCTTTGAGGGTCAGAAGGGGTTGACTCAGAATCCCTCATATTCAATTTCCAATAAGAGATCAGAGGAGAGGTGACAGACTCGATTTCTCATTCATTTCAACTAGACACATACACACACAATGAGCACACAACTAAAAATCACTCTAGCTATGCAATGCAGCTTCAAACACACACACACACACAAAGTTGTAGATACAGATACAGATAATAGAGCTCTACTCTTCTCTCTCTCTCTCTTTTATACATATATATACATATATATATATATATATATATATGTGTGTGTGTGTGTGTGTATGTATGTATGTATGTATGTATGTATATACACTGCTCAAAAAAATAAAGGGAACACTTTTTAGCATAGTATAGCATCAACTTAGTTCAACTTCAGGGATATTGATCTGGTCAGTTAAGTAGTAGGGAGGGCCGTTAATCAGTTTCAGCTGCTTTGGTGTTAATGAAATTAACAACAGGTGCAGTAGAGGAGCAACAATGAGACACCCCCCAAAACAGGAATGCTTTAAAAGGACGAGGTCATTGACATTTTGTCCCCCCTCATCTTTTCCAACTGATTTTTCACTAGTTTTGCAGTTGACTTGGTTCAGCGTCACTACTAGCACCATGGTGGAGTACCTGGACCCTACAGAGATTGCACAGGTAGTCCAACTACTGAAGGATGACACATCAATATGTGCCATTGCCACAAGGTTTGCTGTGTCTCCCAGCACAGTCTTAAGAGTACAGTGGAGATTCCAGGAGACAGGCAGTTACTCTAGGAGAGCTGGACAAGGCTGTAGAAGGTCCTTAACCCCTCAGCAGAACCGGTATCTGCTCCTTTGTGCTAGGAGGAACAAGATGAGCACTGCCAGAGTCCTACTGCTGTGAATGCGTCTGACCAAACAATCAGAAACAGGCCTCATGAGGGTGGCCTGAGGGCCCGACGTCCTGTAGTGGGCCCTGTGCTCACTGGCCAGCACCGTAGAGCTCGATTGGCATTTGCCACAGAAGACCAGAATTGGCAGATCTGCCACAGGCGCCTTGTGCTTTTCACAGATGAGAGCAGGGTTTACCTGAGCACATGTGACAGGCGTGACAGGCTCTGGGGACGCTGTGGAGAATGTTATGCCGCCTGCAACATCTTTCAGCATGACCGGTTTGGTGGTGGGTCAGTGATGGTCTGGGGAGGCATATTGCTGGAAGGATGCACAGACCTCTACAGGCTAGACAACGGCACTCTGACTGCTATTAGGTATCAGGATTAAATCCTTGGACCCGTTGTCAGACCCTACACTGGTGCAGTGGGTCATGGGTTCCTCCTGGTGCACAACAATGCCCGGCCTCATGTGGTGAGAGTATGCAGGCAGTTCTTGGAGAATGAAGGAATTGATACCATTGACTGGCCCACCGGCTCGCCTGACCTAACTCCAATAGAACACCTCTGGGACATTATGTTTCGGTCCATCCGATGCCACCAGGTTGCACTTCAGACTGTCCAGGAGCTCAGTGATGCCCTGGTCCAGATCTGGGAGGAGATCCCCCAGGACATCATCCGTCGTCTCATTAGGAGCATGTGGAGGCCATACAAACTACTGAGTACCATTTTGAGTTGCTGCAATGGAATTTGGGTTAAATGGACGAGCCTGCTGCATCATTTCCTCGCTTTGATTTTCAGGGTGTCTTTGAATTCAACCCTCTGTAGGGTGATCATTTTCATTTCCATCAAACGATGAGACATCCTTTCGTTCCTAACACATTACCCAGTCTATATGAGGAAAGATATTCTGCATGATTTTTTTCCCCATTGAGATCTGATGTGTTTTCAAAGTGTTCCCTTTATTTTTTTGAGCAGTGTATATGTATGTGTGTATATATATATATATATATATATATATATATATATATATATATATATATATATATATATATATATATATAGACACAGAGAGAGAGAGAGAGAGAGAGAGAGAGAGAGAGAGAGAGAGAGAGAGAGAGAGAGAGAGAGAGAAAGAGAGAGAGAGAGAGAGAGACCAACCAGCTTGTTGTCATAGTTTAAAGACGTTTTGTGTTTGTTCTTGTTAGTTAACATGGTCTACTTTACGCCAAAATCTTTTTAGTTGGGGCACGAATTGCCCTTACTGAAAGTTATTGACCAGGGGCAACATTTCACCACATCTGGAGTTACTTTTGACTACCTGTAAATCTTTCTACTTTCTAAAAGAGTTTTCTTCTTTCTTTCTCTCTCTTTTTTTTTTTTTAGATTATTTATCTTCTTGATGATATATGTTCATATTCTCCTGTGAACTGACTTGTTTTTTAGTCTTGGCACGAAGTCTGAGTTTTACATTACGTTTATGTCATGTCTTATTCTGCAAGTTTATTGGCTGGCAAGAAGGAAATACTCCAAAAAGCTGCAAAGCCACATTACTGCTGATGATCCAGGCTCAGTCTGAAGAGGTCTTGAGCAGATCGCCAACTACAATGTGAGAACAGCTGTCAACTTACCTACAACCTGAATGAGTTCTACTGCAGGTTTGAACACACACAAGATAATCCTCCAGCCAACCACCCTCCTCCCCATTCTGGCTCTGTTACCTCTGCCCCATTCTCCATCAGTGTGCAAGGCTTTAACAGACTTTTCAGCAGACAGAAGGTAAAAAAAGCCCTGGAGCTTGTAGTCCCTCCTTCTAAAACTGCTGTGACCATGTAGCACCTATTTTGAAAAACATTTTCAACAAATCACTGAAACTGTGCTTTAAAACATCTACAAAAATTCCTGTTTCAAAAACAAAACAAAACAAAACAAAACAAAACAAAACAAAACAAAACAAAACAAAACAAAACAAAACAAAACAAAACAAAACAAAACAAAACAAAACAAAACATGAATGACCACAGACCAATGACCCTGAGCTCTACACTCACAAAGTTCTTCGAATGCCGGGTCATAGTAAACCAGAAGACCATTACAAAAAAGTCAACCTGCTGCATAAATCAGTTCTGCACAGCAATCATCAAATGTATCCATCACACTATCCATGTTTTTTTCAGCTTTACAAGAACAAGCCAAACTGCAGCGCATTGCACAGCTGTTACATTTTATAAATTTATGTAATTGGTAAATAATTGTGGCATTGGTATTTATAGATATATATATATATATATATCTTTTGTCTTTAGCTCTTTATTATCCTTATTTTTTATTCTATTTATTGTATTTTATTGTAGTATCTCACAATGAAATCATTGTTAGCAGTGTGGTTGGTGGGTCTGTTAGGAATGTCACAGACATATCCTGTCAATTCCTTGTATGTATAACATACAGTGTTTGACCAAAAAAAGACATTCTGATTCTAAATTAGCAAAGGCCAAACCACATACTGCATTTATTACAACAACATGGCTCAGTAATAAAAGAGTCTGGATGCTAAACTGGCCTGCCTGCAGTCTTTTTTTACTGTACCCATACAAAAGTATACAAAAGGCACGTGAAGCCATTTATTTGGACACCCAAACATTAGGAGGAATACACAAAAACAAAACTACATTAAGTGAGTGTGTTAGTTTACCTCTTTCAACATCTCTCCTTAAGAAAGTTCATTACCATCCAGTACCTGCTTCAGCCAGTCAGCCATTCATTAATTTAAATCAGGTGAGCTGGTGATAGAATTCAGCAAATCCATGCAGTGAAAAGAGAGACCACTTTTTTGTCATGAATATACCAACACATCTCACCACAAGAAGTAGACACACTTGCAGACCCATATATATGCATAATGCACTGAGAAAGCCCCCTACCTAATGTTGCAGCAACTTAATGTACCATTGTGTTTTGATGAGTGTTGGTAGACCAGAGGCAAGTGCAGTCAGCCGCAGCTACAGAGGGCAGGGGGTTTCATCAAAGCTGATGATTAGTGTCACTACAGTCACAAAGGTGACTCACTGGGAATTATGCTGCATCAGCTGAATATAAATAATAAACACACTTTGTTTTACAACAACTGCTTAAAGATGTGCTCAACCAAATCCTAAAATTCCCCTTATATTAAATACATTTCAAGTGATGCTGAAATATTAGATACAAATGTTGGACATTTTAAACATATTTCTATTTGAATATCTGCTTTTTAAAGTAACTTAGCAGTGCATCCACTGACATGGATAAAAATAGTTGCATTTACAGTAGCTAAAGGACTATAAAACCTCCAGCATTTAGCTGTGAAGCTTTGAAACTTAATTTTCTTTAGTGTTTGAACGTCATCTAATACTCTTGGAAAAAGCTGCATTTAAGTGGCATTTGTGAAGCAGAACTGGCTATCCAACATCAGTTCCGGACCCCATAATGGTCTTGTGGCTGAATGCTTTCAGATTGTGTTCCTCCAGACTCAATTTCCCAGAGGGCACTGTACGATGACATCACACTCACAGGTCCCCAGTCGACCAACCAGCTCCGCTCTAGGTCTCCAGAATTCTAACAGCTGTCACTCATTAGCCCCAGCATAAAAACACACACACACTCTCACACACTTCTTGTTTCTGCACGTACACCGCTTGTCTTACATGTTTTAATACATATGAAGATGTTTTCAACAACTTAACTAAACTTACTAAAGTGGTTACTGATTGATGAAATTTTCTGTATTCAATTCAATTCAATTCAATCCATTTCAATTCAATTCATTTCAATTTTATTGTCATTATACAATTTTGTAATTCAATTTCTCCAATAGCTGAAGAATATATAATTCAATTCAATTTTATTGTCATTATACCAATATACAGGTTATTATTTATATATATATATAAATAGTGTACAGATACAAATAAACAATAACAATGTGTGCGAAACACGGCAGTATCAGTAAGTATGTGGCTGTCAATCAAGTAAATTCTCCAGTGCATTGCTGGTGGGAGAATATGTGTATGTTTTCATATAGATAAATATACTCATACTGTAAATTATAAACAATATTGGTAATATTGTTGATATTTCTATTGCAAAAAACGTCTTCTACTTCGTCTTCTAATTAAATTTGCATCTTTTATATATATATTTTTAAATAATTTATAAAATACATTTCTTATGTCTAAGAATTTAGTACTTTGAACTTTTTGTCTCTGTAAGGCTAGTGGCATATTTATTGTGAAAGATGCTGTGACTAGTGTATCTCCAAGCTATCTTACAACACATGGCAGCAGCCTGTGTTCAGGAGCTCTAACTGGGTGTTACCCTCATTACCACCCATAACTTTACCCATAAGGTGTAAAATAATAATTCGTCCAAATCTTTACTGTTTTTAACCAAGGTAGTTTCTCTCTCTCTCTCTCTCTCTCTCTCTCTCTAAATAGTTTATGTCTAAATGTATATTATAGTCATTCTGTAGTAAATCACCTAACACTCTTTGACTAAAAATGAAAGAAAATTAAAGGCAGTTCCCTGACTTAGGCACAGCACTCTACGCCTGACAAAACTATCTTGGGAATAATGCAAAACCTCATGCGGTTAATTTACCTTTTAGCTGTATAAACCCTAAATAATTATTTAGCTAATGCCTATTCATCATACCAGTGAATATTTTGATGAACAGGCATGGTGCTGAAGGCTCCTAAATGATTCTGGGCTTCTGGGGTAAAATATCTTTAACTGCTACAGAAAATTGTTGTGCAAAAACAGTTCTTTATGCTAACACAAATCCTACAAAGCCTACAAACATTCATTAGAGAACCAAATTCTCCTATGGCATGTATTAGAAAGGTAACAAAAACAATTAAAACAATGCAAACTTTTGATGGGCAATATAGATCATCCCACATCAACAGCATCCCCCACCTCATCCCACCATGCCCACCCCCTCACACACACACAGCCAGCCTAGCCATTCATCACTGCAACTAAAGGCGTTGTGTAAATGATCAGCGCTGCATGCATTTTCCCTCTTTGCCTATGTGCTAGAGCCGTAGGATGCAGGCAGGTGGAGGGGGGTGGTGAGGGGTGGAAGAGAGGGTGATGAGGGAGGTGCTCGAAATGCTCAGAGTGGCTTCGCCCCCGAACTCTAACCCGTGATGGATTGGCTGCTTGCACACCGTGACAGACGAGCGATTGATGGAGGGAGCAATGGAGAGATGAAGAGAGCATGAGAGGGAAAGAAAAAAAGCAGGCACATGAGAGTGAGCAAGGAGATGAGGGACAAGAGAGAGAGAGAGAGAGATGATGCTGATAGTGGATTGTTTTGTTGCAGGTGCTGGAATGCGTAATGATACAGTTATGAAGCAAACATCGTCTCAGTGTTGTACATATTCTACGCATTCTGTACTCACTGAAGCAACAAGGATGTCTTCCTCATCATCAAAGACCAGTTAGATTTTTCCAGTCGCTTTTGACAAACAGACATTCCACCACAGATACCAGCCTATGTACATTATTTACTGTAAGAACATCTCTCCATTCTCTCATAACCCTATTATCTCTCTTCCAACAAGAGACTTGAGTTGGGGCCAGTGCGCCTGTATGACAGAATTGATTTTGTTGCTCTGAGACTAAGCTGGCACTATGTGAGGCCACTTCTAAATAAGGTTATGAGAAGCTCACTCCTTGGGCTGGCCGCATGACACACATGTCATTTGTCCAATAGCTGGCTGGCTGCCAAGGCCAGCATCTTTGAAATATCTGCTTCTTGCCTTCTGGGTGGATATAGAAGACAATAAAGCAAATATGTACAACCCTAATTCCAAAAAAGTGGGGACACTGTGTAAAATGTAAACACATGGAAATAAAAACAGAATGCAATGACCTGCATATCACATAGACCCACATTTTATTCACAATAGAACATAGAACACAAAGCAGATGCTGAAAGACATTTTACCAATGAAAATTATTAACTCATTTTAAACTTTATGGCAGCAACAAAAAAGTTGGAACAGGGGAGTGAAAAGCTGAGAAAGTAATTGGTACTAACAAAAAAAAAAAAAAAAAAAAGCTAGTGGAGCAAGTTACAACAAAGTCACATGACTGGGTATAAAAAGAGTATTTTAGAGAGGCAGAGTCTCTCAGGTGCAAAGCTGAGCAGAGGCTCTATATGCAAAAAACTGCATCTAAAAATTATGAAACAGTTTTAGAAAAATGTCTCTCAGTGTAAAATTCAGAAGACTTCAGATATCCCGCCATCTACAGTACATATAATCAACAGGTTCAGAGAGGCAATGCATTAAAACAAGAATGATTTTGTAATGATTTTGTTTATGTTGTATTTCTGCATGTTCTCAGGAACATATTCGGAAATTAGTGTGTGTGAACACTGCTGTGCAATCCACAAATGAAAGTTAAAACTATGCAAGGAAGAAGACATACCAACCCGATACAGAAATGCCACCCTCTGCTCTGGGCCAAAAAATGTAATGTACTATGGCAAAATAAAAAACTGTTCTGTGGTCAGATTAATCAAATTTTTCATTCTTTTTGAAAACAATGTACGTTGTGTCCTGAGGTTTCAAAAGGAGACAGACCATCCAGCTTGTTATAAGTGCACAGTTCAGAAGCCTGCATCTCTGATGGTATGGGGTTGCATTAGTACCTGTGGCATTGGCAGCTTACACATCTAGGAAGGCACTATGAACGCTATAGTACATAGAGGTTTTAGAACACCAAATTCCCCCTCCAACACCATCTCCTTCAGGGAAGGCCATGCATATTTTATCAAGACAATGCTAAATTGCATACTACATGCATCACAACAACATGGAAGAGTATGGGTGCTGAAATGGTCTGTCTGCAGTCCAGAACATTCACTAAAAGAAACCATGTGGCATAAAAATATCTGGCAAAGGAGATCCAGGACTGTTGAGTAGGATCCTACCTCAGACAAGAATAAGCCAACATTCCTCTCCCAAAACTCCAGCAATTGGTTTCCTTACTTGCAAGATGTTTACAGATTGTTGTTAAACGAGGAGGGGAAGCTACACAATGGTAGACATGTACCTGTCTCATATTTTTTGAGATGCACTGCCACAATCAAGTTTTAAATGACTTAATAATTTTCATGAAATAGTAAAATGTTTCATTTCCAGCATCTGGTATGGGTTCTGTGTTTAATTATAAAGGTCTATGAGATTTGCAAATCACTGCATAATTTTAATTTTAATTTATTTGCTAAATTTATACCTAATTTACTTATTCAGAGGGAAACAATGTCATCCATATTGGTTTGATGTAAAAAGCTCCATTCCTAAGCTTGCTATTATTTTATTATTATTTGCCATTGTCAACAATACAAAGACTACTAAAAAAACGACAAACCTGCAAAGGTTTACTGGTTATGTAGGATATTAAGCAACATAGTCTCATATATATATATATTTTATATACAATATACTATATATATAAATACAAGATTACTAATAACTGCCTTTTGATGCAGAATGACAATTGTGATACTTTTGTTATTAAATAATTTAGTTGAACCAAGTAATGAACAGCCCTGCTCAACATACAAATGCACAAAGTGCAACAGGCATGCTGTAGTAAATAGGTGAGTTTGCTTTCCTCTCACTGTGTGTGGATGTGTGTGTATGTGTTTGCAGCATTCACCACTGAAGCTCTAGCTGCTTCTCAGCTCCAGGCTCAGGGCTTATTGAGAATCCAGTCACATCCCATGCCGGCACTGGGAAAGCTTCCCCCCTTTCCCTCCCCATCTCTCTCTCTACTCTCCCTCCCTCTCTTGCTCTGCTGCAGCTGCTCTGTTTCGCTGGCACTCCTCCTCTTCTCTCACCTCCTCCCCTGTCTTTTTTACCCTCTCTGAGATCTCTTGCTACCTTCTTCTTCTCCTCTCTTGCACCCCATCCCCCCACTTTCCACTCCACCCCTCCACCCCACTGCCCGCTTTAAGCGCTGCTGATAAACCCTCTTACTGTTCTTCCAGGTTCGTCACCCTGCTCGCCTCAGCCACACACTGATCTCTGGCAGCCTGTCAGTCAAATGCACTGACGCAGGAGAGAGAGAGAGAGAGAGAGAGAGAGAGAGAGAGAGAGAGAGAGAGAGAGAGAGAGAGAGAGAGAGAGAGAGAGAGAGAGAGAGAAAGAGAAGAGGGAGTCAGGTTCACTTCGCTTGATTTCCCATCATTCCTCCTCCCGCTGTTTGTTTTTGCCTCTGTCGTATTCCTCCTGCAATGTGCTACAGCACACCTGTCCCAACCCAACGGTTTTGACACAGAGATGATTGACAAGTATGCTGAGAAAAGTGATATCATACAGAAACTCTGTGTGTGTGTGAGCACTGACAGCTCAAAATGTCATTTTTCATATCTGTTCACTTCAGAGTGTGTGCTCAGCCTATCACTCCACGACAGCTACTGCACACACACACACACGCACACATACATATATATGCATACACACACAGCAGGCAAGAATGAAGCCACTTATTGTGTGTTCCTTTGTATCACATTAAATTTGTGTGACACACAGAAAATGAAAAATCTGACACGTATGATGCGATAACCAAAAGAACAAAAGAGAGATTTACAAAAAAGCCATCCATAATCGTATATCATAGACATTCTGAAACACACACCCTGCCACAATATGGCTTAAGCCTTGACTAAATAAAACAATGCTACAATAAAGAATCCATCCTTTAGCAAGGGCACAACAAATCTCCAATCTGCCAAGAAGCTCTTCTGATGTGTGAGCGTCTAAAAACAAAAAAGAAAATAGTCTCTCTTTCTCTCGCTCTGTATTTAAATACATACAAACACACACACACACACACACACGCACACACACACAAACACACGCACACACACACAAATACAAATATACTTATTGTCAAAACAAATAGTTGCATCCAGTAAGTTTCAGATTGCAATGCTATTGGGAAGGAATGTCACCAGGAGCAATACATGATGAAACATTTAGACTAATATGGGCAATATTCATTTAGCTGCACATACAGAAGCAATGTCTCCCAGTATGGCATTGGGCTGCCATGTTTTTTTAACACAACATGCCAGATGTCTCAGCATAGAAGTATCGAATGGTCTCCTATAATAATCTTTCCCATGCAGCTTGAATATTCTCACACAGTTCCAAGAGATAATACAGTTTACAGTTCTGTGTAATGACGTACCAAAGTGGCCAGTTGGCACTGCATCATCTAATAAACAGATTTTCATCTCCTGGAGAGAAGAGATATGTGACTGACAGTGAGGTGATTAAGTGCTTATTCTATTCTCTACCAGAACCTCTTACTCCTTCCTCTGTGCTCTACTGGGTCTGTTTCTTCCTGTCTCTTCTGTCCTCTATCGCTCCCTCTTCTTCCTTTCTTCATTAAGCTCTTCCCATCCTCACTTCATTCTCTTTCTCTCACCCTTCTTTCTTCTGGGCCATATTTTCACTCATCTCTCTTGACTGGATGTATTGAAGTAATGGATTTTTATGGAGCTGGGTTGCACATCCTCTGAACCACAACACAGTTTTTGTTACAAAAGAGCCAAGCAAGTCATTCCCTCACTTATTATTCTTTCTTTCTCTCTCTCTCTCTCTCTCTCTCTCTCATACAGATAATACAGGAACTGTTTACCAATTAAACTGATGAATGTTTTTTTTACACACAGACCCCTACACAAGAAAACATCTGTTGTTTTCACTTAGGTCTGTGACGGTAGCCAAATGTGGCTGCGTTACACCTAAACTAAATCCACTGCATTCCACATTGTTGTGGCTAGATGCTGCTTGTTTTAGCAAAACCAACAGTTGAGGTGTAAACAAAGCCATTTGTAATATTTTGATGTGTAATGGTTTCTTGTAAAGAAACCTGGCGACTTTAGTGCCTAAGCTTCTCTAGAATGGAGCATTTTTCATCAACCTCTAAAATCCCCTTGTTAATCTCGGCCATAAAAAGACTGCTTTGCTGTCTTTAGGTAAAAGCTGCATTTTTCTTTACAGTCTATCCATCACGGACCCATACACTGTTATAATGTTAGTGTTTTTCTGATCTTGTCCACACAAACAGGTAAATACAAGGCCATACACATACCTTAAAACACAAACGGCGCTTGTTAACAAGAGATAAAAGAGTGTGATGATCAAATGTATCTTACCACAGTAAGGTGCATACAAGGTATACAGCCCCTACCCAAACATACACTCTCTCACACACACGCACGCGCGCGCGAATACACTCAAATGATCATCTAATTGCTGTGAAGCAATTAAGCGCGCGCACCGCTGTCAGCATTGATTAGATTCTGTTGCAGCCCGCGTGTCCGGTACCCAATATGTGAGGCGTTAGCGTGTTAGCCCATTAGCAGGGCGTCAAAAACGAGGGGCCCATCAGCTTGTTAATGAGCGGGAACACTAATCATGTTTCACACCGAGACAAACACAATTAAAACATCTGCATCACCGCGACCAGCTCTCTTACGTCTTTTACTCCGCCGTCTAGTCACTAATGCTTTTGTTTTTCCAACACACTTGTACCGGCTTGCTGACCCCCTCCTCCCTCTTCACCCAAACCTGCTTCATTCCCTTATTTGCACGAAGCTGTTAAGAGGTCTCGCCACACTTTACCGTAGACAAGACTGAAACAAATTACACACATCGCTGAGATTTCGTTAGCTGTATTTACATTTAAGGAACCTAATTGTGTTGCGGCGAATACCCTCCGGCCCGAAGAAAGCCCAGATTCAGTGGGTTCCGCCTGGGAGGAGATGGTCCTAATTGAAAGTCGCAAATTAAAATCCACATTAATATTGGGATATTGTACTAGCTTAGTGGCCTGGTACTCCCAGCTGGCAAGAAATCCCACCCACACGTGAAACTCCCCCCACCTCTCTCTCTCTCTCTCTCTCTCTCTCTCTCTCTCTCTCTCTCTCTCTCTCTCTCTCTCTCTCTCTCTCTCTCTCTCTCTCTCTCTCTCTCTCTCTCTCTCTCTCTCTCTCTACCCCCTCAGTGGACTGAGATGATGCATAGCAGTTGAGACTCGCTGCTGTCCCTGTGATGGATTGGAGCACTTTGGGGAAAATTGCAGTTCACGGCCACTCTCAAACCCACGCTTAAATAAAACTCTCTTCAGTATTGAAATGGAAGGGGGTGAGAGAGCGAGCGACAGAGAGAGAGAGGGGATGGGTGTTAGCTGCTTCCAGTGTGCTCCTGATATCCTTTTTTTACAGGCTTGTTAAAGGAGTTTGAGGCTCTGGATGGAACCACCTGAACAAGGAGAAATCTTCCTGCCAGCATAACAGTGATGCACAAAAATATTTCAAGAATTATGAGCGAGGTAAAGTACCCCAGGCCTATAACCGTCTCACATCCTTCCACTGTTTTATAGTCCCTGGTCCATATTCAGTTCAAGTTTATTTGTACAACACTTTTTTTACTACAGGCATTGTCCCGAAACCACTTTACAGACATCTAAGTTCACATACACAATGAATACGCTGAGAGAAACAGTAGTAGGAAAAACACCATAAAAGAAAAAAAAAAAACAGTGAGAGAACACAACACTCAAAAGGGGATCCTATTCTCCTCTGGGCTGCACCAGTCTGTATTGTATTGTATTGTATTGTTTTGTATTGTTTTGTATTGTATTGTATTGTATTGTATTGTATCTAATATTAAATAAGGCATGTCTCAATATTGTGATAAAAAAGACAGAACTTTTTTTGTGATAAAAAAGACAGAAAAGACAGGTCCAAAATAGAAATGTTCATATGATTGTGGATCGTTACTCTGTTATATGCTTGTTGGTAAAACCTCTAAAATGTACAACATAAAACATGAGCAAAAATTCCCTTACAAGTCAATGCGCCCCAAACCAGTTCAGTTTTAAGATTTTTGCATGAAGCCTCTAAGTGTGATGAGTGACAGGCTTGGGGTTGCTTTTATCAAAAGATTGTTCCACATCCCTATATATGCATAATTAAACTTGTAACCTGAACAAGTTGAGGGATATTATTAATATGTACAACATAATGAAATAGTTGTAAACATAAACAAATTGTAAACAAATGTTCTTTTTCGTTCGTTTGATGTAAAATGCTCCATACTAGTGAAGCTTACCAAGTCCTAATGGTAAATGTATAAAATGGCTATATGTACATTATGGCCCCTGATAGTACCACTGTAAAGATATCCAAGTTGGAAGTTTGTGTGAATGTGAGTGTTTACATTTGTTTATGTTAAAAAACAATCTGTGTAATTCCCTTTTAATTGCAAATAATATAGTTGAAATGTCAATAGGATGTTGGGATGTACACCTGAGTTTACATACTTTGCTAAATTGAAAAATGATAGTAAAGGTAATCCTAATATAATGCCGTCATTATATTTGGAAAAATCTGCCCCATGGGTTATGCAACGCAGGATGTGTCCTGGATGTGTCCAAGATGTGTAAACGAGAGAGAGAGAGAGAGAGAGAGAGAGAGAGAGAGAGAGAGAGAGAGAGAGAGAGAGAGAGAGAGAGAGAGGAAAAGAAAGAATAATAGCAAGAGTTTATTCGATACTGAATCAATACGTATCTTCACCCTCCCCTGTATGGTAATGAGATGGTAATGAGATGGTAATCACATGGTAATCTGGGCGAGTTATTCGACACCGGAGAGCGATGGAGGGGAGTGTGTGTTAGGGGGATATCAGACAGAGCAACTGTCAAAGTGGCACACGCTGTAAACAAAAACACCCACAAATACAAACACACACACACACACACACACACACACACACACACACACACACACACACACACACACACAAAGAAAAATACAAAATAGCAACAAAACACAAACATATGCAAAATAAACTAGGGGAGTCTCATCTTTAAAACAGTTAAGACTGTGAGGGAAGCTCTAAAGGGAACAGGCTAAAGGATGATATGATGATACAAGTCTTCCCAACTAGTAGCCTTCAATCATACCATACGTGCACTGTAAACGACTCGTTTTACATTAAAAGTAATGAATGGTGAAAGACAGCCTCGTTTGTGTAGCAGTAATCTGGTGTCTGAGAACTGTTTGGACGAATGTTATATTTTTCAAGCTAAATAAAGGGCAGTTTACCAGCACGCATTAAAGGTAGTGAATAACACAACCTCTCCCAAGGTATACATCCCTTCACGGCGTCTGGTGTCTTCGTCGATGTCCAGTATAATACTGCCCTCTACTGGTAACTGGCATAATAGCGTCCTCACACATTAACAAGAAAGCCTCGGAGTGGATGAAGAGCACAGAGACATTCCACCCATTCCTGTATCAAAGCCAGTTTCTACAAAGCCATTCAGACGAGTTTCATGTGCACTTGTGTAATGTACAGAAACCTATCAACGGGAACCAGGGGTCACAGTGTGTAAAACACATCTGAAGTGTTAAAAAATAGGGGTAAATAACCCCTTAACAGCAGCCCTGCATGTATCTTTCGACCTTGAATGCTTTCGGATTATGTATTTTAGTTCAAAACGTGATCTCAAAGATGCTTTGCTTTACTACTAAATACTGTGAGCAATGCTGAATTGGTTCTTTAACTTGAACAGCTAATTTTACACCAAACCACAAAATAAATTTATAATAATATAATAATAATAAAAATAAATAAATAATGCATTTGTTCATGTAATTATTCTTTAAAAGTAATATTCTTATACTTTAAAAATCATTTATAATATGTAAATGTATGTGAAAATACACTTTTACAGCAGTACAGAACATGAATACAGTCATTGTATTTACAATTCATGTTTTCTTTTGTTTGATAGCATCCTGTATATCCCCTTATGCACTGAACTGAAATTAAAATACACACTTTGGAGCTAAGGAGAACTATAAAACAATAAACTGTAAAACTTTTTATTAAGTTATTCAGACATCTAGTTCTTTATATTAGCACTGCAAATGATGTTCTCTTGGTAAGTTTCTGCAGAATTAAGCATTTTTCCAATTAAACCATTTTATTCTTTATTTGTTTTGCCCTGTTTAATATACTTAAGTGGTCCACCATTTACAATACAACGGTTCTTATTTGATGAGTAAGAAAATGCTGGGTTTAGCAGGTCTCATGCTTCTTAACCCTGAAAATGTTAGGAACAGGTATATCATTTACCTTCTTCAAGCATTTGTTCTACATTTTCCTATTAATCAGCACAAAGCAATGATTCCAGCATTTCAACATAATCTCTGTTCTGCTGCATCTGTATTTGTGTCTGTAATTTACACATGCTATATTTTTAAATGTTTCCTCTGAATTTGGAAAGGAATAGATTGATCTGTTGACTGAAAACGCACTAGAAGTTCTTTTCTGTTTACAGGAGAACATGTCAAAACAAATGTTGTTAGTGACTTATGTTGTAAATGTCACAGACTGAAAAAGACAGATTGAAAAAGCTGAAAACACAACGGAGCAATGTGTTTTAGTATTAAAGTCTTCAATTTAAAATAATAAGTTATAATAATATTTTGTCTTTTTATTATAGCCTTTTTATATTAACCCAGTGATACGCCCTGGTGTCCGAGTCTAAGCACAGAATATGAGCTGAAAAACAGTGATTCGGCACAGTCATGGTGGGCTGATTTCATTAAAATGCTTGCAGCCTTTTGTAGCATCCTGAGTAAGTTTTCTATAGGAACCCTGTGAAAAGGTCAGCATATTTCTTGTCTGGTTTGGTGTGTGGCTGTTGATGTGGAACTAATGTAATTATCTCACCAAATGTAATGCTGAATCAAGGGCAGCTTCTGGTATGCCGAAAACTGTAAAAGAACCCTCACAATGGATCCATCTGTCTTATGAGATATTACTCAGGGAACATCAACATTCTCACATTTTCACAATGCTAAAAGCATCCACATCTAACAACTGTTTTCAAATTTCTGCATAATTAAAGAGTTAAGATGTAAATTGTCATTCAGAGTGGTTTGATGTGTAAAACATAACATTCTGTAGTGTCGGTAAGGGGAACCAAACATCTGAAGTGTTTCTGGAAGCTACCTCACAAAAAGTTGTACAGTTTCAGAGAAGGTTTGGTATAAAATATAATTTTAAAATCCATTCCAATATATAAACCATGTTAGGACTAAAGTGTCCCTCAAAAATGCATTTATTTTGAAGTAGCACTATACCGAAGTTATATTTACTGATAATTTTGGATAGAACATTTTTTTATTTTTCCACTGTAGACATGTCAGTGACTCCTATCACCACAATTGTAAATCTAATCAGTGTTTCTTCAGTCATCAAATTCATAAATAAAAATCTAAATGGATTTGTCCGTATTCCAAGAATAGTAAATTACACAATACTTTTGTCTTCTTTAATATTATAGGAGCATCTGATGGCAGACTTTATTTGTCAGAATCCTCTTCAGTATAAACCAACACTTACAGTAGAAAGTGTTTTTTCAGAAGATCTATAGTTCTGGATTGTAGCCCAAATATCCTTGACTGACTGTACGGTTCAGCCTATGTTATATAACCTTGGCTGTAGTTTTCATTTACTTGCTGGATAACTGTATACCTGGCACGTAGCTTGAGCATTTTGGAGACATATTCTTCAGAAAGGCATCCATTTCTATGCTTTCTGCCCCGCATTGTAGTTTTACCCCTACCACAGAGGAATTGCAATTAAACTTTGTCTCCTTGGTGTTAATTATATGCCACTTCTCGCTTACAGTAGCGGATTAAAAAGCCTGTCCAGTTTAATTGGAATTGAAATGTAATCAGAGGCAGCTAAACGTTTCAGCAGAAGCCTTTGGTATCTAAAGGGTCCCAGCACAACATGCCCATAACGGGGTACTGCAGGAGCTTATTTGCACTTCAGAATCTGTGTTAAAAACTCCACTTGTTAGATGCATGTGTACTCAGCCACACTATGCCTACAGGTCAGTATCCAAATGTGATTTTGATGAATTTTGTAAAACTGTTCATTTTACAGTGAACCTCACAAAACCTCTGGCTGCACTGTTTGACTACACTGCACTGTACAAATACTAAAACCAAAAACTTTATCTTGTAACTTTTAAAAAATCACAGTTGTATAGAGCAACCACTGTTAACTTGCTTCTCTTCACTATTAAGTACACTGTCTCATTTGTGTTCTTGTATATATTTCCTTGCGAAGTGAGATATATTTATATATTTATATTTACATATTCATCAATCTATCTATCAGATCGATCTATCTGAAAATATGTGGGTTTTTGCAGAAAGCAATGCAGAAATTATTGACTTGCGTTTCACATTTATGTCTTGAAAAACTAAAGTATTATTTTAGGAAGGTCACATGAGATTTAAGAGAAGCGATAAACTTGGGCCCTGCACAAACCTGTGTAATGTAGTTTGCAACGTTATTGATGACTGTTAAATTTACACATATGACATGAATCTGCATGCATTGTCAGCAAAACTTGCATTTGTACTGCACAATGTACAGGACCTGTAATGCAGAAAGCAATCAGATGTTTATGTTTTTCACAGATGACCAGGTAAAAATGCATTATCGAATTGAAGAATTTTAGCTCGATTTTTGGTACCATGCAGAAAAAGTTGCAGATTGCTGCTGATGTTCAAGGGGAGTGAATGTTGAATATATTCTTACAGAACAGGATTCATTTGGAAATGACTACGTCAGACTTTATAAGATAACTATTTCAGTCGAAGCGCCTTCCAAAGCAATCAGAATGAATCTTTTGATCTGTAACACAAATATAACCTGTGTATATATATATATATATATATATACACAGGTTTTATATATATATATATGTTGTTTTTGATTGCTTTTAGTTTAAAGTAGAATATGGTTTGGTCATCTTAGAACATTTGCTTATTGGGGTTACCTGTGAATTCTGACAGCAATCAAACAGATATTTCTCAAGATTTACCACAAGGAATGTTTGTACTGTAAACGTAGATTCCAGTTATGTGTATAACCTACAGTAAATGAAATAAGTATAACACTTCCAGTAAAAAATACTTCCAGTCTATCCTGTATATGTCCGCTTCACATTTTTATGCATAATATCTTGACTTTTAATATGAACAAACAAGGATGTATTTATACCTCTACACAAATAAACTGCAAACCAACCAGTCCAAAGATATTTTGACTGCATGATTGGATTTTCATATTCAACCTTTCAGTGAGGAGATGAAAAAATCTTATTTGTCTGAGTATGTTGATCCTATTAGATCACCACACATTGTTCATAACTTAAAACTACCTTAATGCTTTTTAATTCGCACTACTTGCATTTTATGTTTTTGAAACACTGAAGTGTCACAAACCTGTGTAATGTACTTTGCATTTATACGGATGACACAAATCTACATGCAAAATTTACAGGAAACGTAATGCAACAGGCAATCAAATGCTGTAAAGCAATTTGGTTTTTATAGATGACCAGGTTAAAGGTCATTAGTGACACAATTCTTATTTCACCACCACAGCTCATTTAAAATTAAGTTGAATGTTACTTAAATGTAGTTTTTTTTTCTTTAATTCAAGGAGTTTAACAAACATATTGCATTTATAGCCATTTTACATACATACCCTCCATTTTCACGGCTCAAAAATAATTGCACAAACTAACAATTATAAACACACGGATTATTTTTAGTACTTGGATACAAATTGTGTGCAGTCAAAGAGTGCATGAAGTCTGGAGCTCATAGACATCACTAAATGTTCAGTTTTCTCCCTTGAGATGCTTTGCCAGGCCTTCTGTACTGTAACGTTCTGTGCTATCGGTTTTGCAGTATTTGATCGAATCTGAGCAGAAAATGTAGTTCTGTTCACTTCAGAATTCATGCTACTTCTATCAGCAGTCATCATCAACAAACACCAGTGATCCAGTGATTTATTGACAGCCATACATGCCTATGCCAATACTCCATCTCCGTCATCTTTGACAGATAACGTGGTATGCCTTGGACTATGAGCCCTTCCTTTCCTTTTCCGCATTCTTCCCATCATTCTGGTGCAGCTTAATCTTGGTTTCATCTGCCCAAAGAATCTTGTTCCAGCTCCAGTAAGGCCTTTTAGATTCTTTCTAGCAAAATCTAATATGGTTTGCATGTTGAGATAAACCCTCTGTTTTAACATTCTTGAAGGCATCTCTCGATTGTACTTGACTTTGACAGTGATACACCAATCTCTAGAATGTCCTTGACTTAACAAGACGCTGTGAAATATGTGGGATTTTTTTTTTCTTCTTCACCATGTAAGGAGTTATATGATCATCCACATTAAACTGTCTTCCAAGCCTTTTGGTGTTGCTGAGCTCCGTAATGCATTCCTTCCCTTTGAGAATGTACCAGTCTGCCTGCATTGACGCCTTATTGGACTGCATATTGAAAGTCAACTGTTATCTCTTTAATTTGTCATGAAACAATGAGGGAAAAGGCCACACCTGGTCATGAAACACTCTATGTTTAAGCTTTTGGAGATCATGTTAAAAAAAGGCTAAATGATTAATGTAATATTTTTATTAAACCTCTTAAATTAAAGTTGAAAGGCTATATACCAATCACATCTTGATTGCTTCAAAAAGGAAACATCAAAAAAGACTAATTGTGTCACTTTCCAAAGATGTATGCACCTCTCTGTATGTAACCTTTGCATAAATACATTATAATAAAAATTTCTGAACACTTTTTTTGAACAAACTCAAATTTACCATGTCATATATGTACTAACTGAATTAGTATTAATTAACGCAAAAGTATCTTTCTGAATATTTCTTTCACTACTATGCCTTCCTGCAATCAGCCACTTGGTATGATATACAACGACGGGAATATGACAAAACGCTGGACAGCCATGGGAGTTTAGCCAATATGCAGCTCTGATCTTTCTCCAATACATATTACTACAGCATGAACTTGTGAGTTGTTTTGAGTTATCTAGATGGTGAAATTAATCCTAACGGGGGAAAATCAAATTTGCCATGTGTTCATTCATCAGTGGGTCAGTATGTCCTGTGAAGAATAATGAAACCTAAAATGAAAGGACTTGTTTACAGAAACTACCAGCACTGAAAACCTTCATAATGGAGAACCACCATTTGTTCAAAAGAGTGTAAGCTTTGAAAGCTAGTGTATGGTAAAGAAGCAAGGTAAATAACAGCCATTACCATGTGTTATGGTTTGTGGCGGCTCTTAAAGCTCTGGATTTGTGTGTGTGCGTGTGTGTGTGTGTGTGCGTGTGTGTGTGTGTGTGTGTTTCGTGCACATTGAGACTGTTCATTTGCCACTCACGACAGCTTCATGACTGTGTTGATTAGAAGTGCACTATGCTGGTATTTCTTGGCTGTCACTTGAGCCATCGACTGATTGAAGGGAAAAAAAACAGAGCGGAGCTGCGAAAGCCCAATCACCAGCAGCACCCTGTGCCTGAGCATCTCCCAAAGCGTCGCCGCGGTAATGAGGCGTTGATTAGCCGACTCGGGGCCTTTCTCCAGCCTGCTGCCGGGGTTAATTCGTTCCTCAGACAGTGTCGCGCAAGGCTACCCAAAGAAGAATGAGAACGTGCGCAGGATGATATTGCACAGATAAAGCCGACCTGCCAATCAGTCAAGATTCATTGTAAAGAGGCATAGGTCTCTCTCTCCCTCTTTCTCTCTCCCTCTCCCTCTCTCTTCCCTGCCTGATATTCAATCTGTGGCAACTAACAGTCAGAAAAAGAAACCATATCACATTCAAACAAACTTAACCTCTCACGCCTGCACGTGCAAAAGGCACAAAGAGAAAACTTTTTGCTTGAATGTTAGACATCTTATCAATTGCTTTTTTAATATATGCCAAGACAACTGACCTTGTATCTCCGCTTTATACAAACAGAGAAATCGTGAGGGGCTTACATATGCAAACACATGTTATTACATTAATTCATAGAAAATATATAAAACAATGTATAGGTTGTTTTTGAAGCCTCTGTTTTTGAAGCCTGGTTTATTTACATGTATTTGTAATGTTCAATATTGAATCGCGTGAAGAAGAAGACGCGGGAAAGATTGGCCATCAGGGCCTGCGCTCTCCTCTCTGGGGCAAAAAGACGCTGACCACCTAGTTCGCCGTTCTCCTCTTCCTCCTTCGCCGATTCCATGGTGTCTATTTTGGGTCGTCGACAAGACTTGCTCATTCTTTAAATTCGAGGTAGCGCCACACCTCTCCAGTCTTCTAGGATCACATCACACACCTGATCTCAAATGTGGCATCAGTGTGAAGAAGACGATGCAGGAAACAGCAGCTGTGGAGCATTACTGTCAATCGTTAGTAATCTATATACAGCAGCTGATCATGCTGACAGTTTACTTCACTTAGTAACCCCTTAACTGCTGATGAGGGATGTAAAACAGTTTGGTCAGTTTTTTTTATAAAGCATCCTTAGATTTAAAAATAACAATATCTCCAGGAAATGATGAGTTGGCTTATGAGTTCTCCAAAAACAAGGAAATTATGTTAATCAATATTTCCTGTCCTATTACTGATTACAACATCATTGCAGCTATTTTGGTTACATGTCTTAAATCAGGTTTAAAGTTTAAATTTAATGTGAATTTTTTAAAAGGTCGCCATATCTCCAATCATATAATATTGGATCTCATCAACTATAGTGAAGTGTAACAGGGCAGCCGTGGGCTGGAGGTTAGGGAACCAGCCTTGGGACCGGAGGGTTGACGGTTCGATTCCCTGAACTGACAGTAACGACTGAGGTGCCCTTGAGCAAGACACCTAACTCCCAACTGCTCCCCGGGTGCCGTGGAAAGGGCTGCCCACCGCTCCGGGTGAGTGTGTTTGTGGTGTTTCTCTTTACGGATGGGTTAAATGCGGAGACTAAATTTCCCCGCTGTGGGATCAACAAGGGATTTAAAAAATTATTCCTCGCTTCCCACAAGCCATTTGATATAGCATGCCACACATTTGTTTTTGATTCTCTACTTTTGGTCAGTCTGGGCCAGTTTTTTGTTAGCATAGTTAAAGCTTTATATAAGGGTATAAATAGCTTAGTCAATAGCTTAGTCACTTGCTCATGGGACATCACCTAGGTTTTGGGATACACAAGACTTTCGTCAGGGTGCCCAGCTAATCCTTTCCTCTTTCTCCTCAAATCTTTAATCTGTTAAACTGAATTCTTTTAGAGTTCTTAAACTTTGTCAAAAAAGAAATGATGTAAAATGACAAATTTTAATCCTATAATTAACAATATAACAATATATATATAGGTTTATCTATCCAGTCCTCTTAAATAAAACAGAAGGGCTTTCTGGAGCTGCTTATGTGTGCTCTTCTATAGAAGCACCAATATCAACTAATATGCAATAGGATAGAAGGGTATTTAGCTTGAATGGAAAAATAAATCTCACAAGGGAAAGAAAGATGTGTTAAAAATAAAATAGCAGACGGGGGACCTGATTTTTTGTATGCTTAACCAAACTGTTAAAATCAGCTGGGTTAAAAGATTGCTCAGAAACCCTGTAAATATATGGAATCATATACCCACTTTCTCCTTAGCAAAGTTGGTAGCTTAAGGTTTTTGTTTATGTGCCCCTACAGTGTTAATAAGTTACCCAACAAAGGCAGAACAACCATTTAATTTGGACTCTCATATCATCGCTGTCCAAAGAAAAACAAGTATCTCCAATGGCATCTTTACAGGAGAGGCTAAAATCGAATTTAACTTAATGTAAGTCAAGGGAACCAGACAACTTTCCAAACAATTTTAGATCATTTCTGTTGGTCCATTCATCATGAGATTCTCACTCAGTGTAAACAGCAGCTGGTGTATTCAAATGATGCATAAAAGTACAAACGGACAAAAGTGGAAATACATGTTTTTCATTGGACAGCAACGATAGACATTTCTTGATTAAAGTGATGCATATGTTTTTTTGTAAAGGTGCTACAGAATACAGCAAACACTTATTTTTTTTGAGTGTATATTTTCTTTCTCTTTTGGTGATGAAAAGAAATATTGATAAAGAAATTCCCTCAAACAACAACTATGTCTTTTTGATGACCCTCTATTTAACCCCAATGAGCACTTTACAATAAACCTGATCATTATAATAGTTAAATTCTATACACACAGGAATAAATAGTTAAACAAATGCCTTCACAGATGGCCTTTGTATACACAGACCTTGTGTTTGCATATCTACACTGGTAAGCTTGAGCTTTGTAAAACCATTGCCATGTTAATGCTTTTCAGTTTGGATTAAATCTTACAGTTTGTTCTTTTGTTAATTTGTGTGAATTTAGTCTTTTGTTTATATATCAAGTAACTATATGTGACAAGAATATTGAATAACTAAAAAAATAAATATGGTCAACTGGATGCCAACTGGATGGCAAAGATATACAGTTCCCAATTAACCAGCACCCAAGTAGTTTTTGCAATATTTAAGGTCTGTCTGACTGGGTTTGCCTGACAGGGTTTCACATAATCTCTCATTAATCCATTGTTGCCATTGTGATGCAACAATGTTCGATTAAAGGGGTGGCCCAGTACAAGGTACACTATATTGCCAAAAGTATTCACCCATACAAATCATAGAATTCAGGTGTTCCAATCACTTCCTTGGCCACATTTGATGGACGAGTCTGGGTTTGGTGGTTGCCAGGTGAACGGTAATTGTCTGACTGCATTTTGCCAACTGTAAAGTTTGGTGGAGGGAGCTTACAGTGTGGGGTTGTTTTTCAGGAGTTGGCTCTGCCCCTTAATTCCAGTGAAATGAACTCTTAATGCTTCAGGATATTAGGAAATTTTGGACAATTTCATGCTCCCAACATTGTGGAAAAGGCTTGGGAATGTCCCCTTCCAGCATGAAGTTGCACTAGTGCACAAAGCAAGGTCTATAAAGCATGGATGACTGAGTTTGGTTTGGAAGAACTTGACTGGCCTGCACAGTCCTGACCATAATCCAATAAAACATCTTTGGGATGATTTAGAGCGGAGACTGTGAGTCAGGCCTTCTTGCCCAACATCAATGTCTGCCCTCAAAACTGCGCTTCTGGCAGAATGGTCAAAAATTCCCATAAACACATTCCTAAACCTTGTGGAAAGCCCCCAGAGGAGTTGAAGTTGTTTTAGATGCAAAAGGTGGGCAGACAACATACAGATTCCAAAAAAGTTAGGACACTAAACAAATTGTGAATAAAAACTGAATGCAATGATGTGGAGGTGCCAACATCTAATATTTATTCAGAATAGAACACAAATCACAGATCAAAAGTTTAAACTGAGAGAATGTATCATTTTAAGGGAAAAATATGTTTCATGGTGTCAACAAATCCCAAAAAAGTTGGGACAGGGCCATTTTTACCACTGTGTGGCATCCCCCGTTCTTCTTACAACACTCAACAGACGTCTAGGGACAGAGGAGACCAGTTTCTCAAGTTTAGAAATAGGTATGCTCTCCCATTCATGTCTAATACAGGCCTCTAACTGTTCAATCGTCTTGGGCCTTCTTTGTCGCACCTTCCTCTTTATGATGTTCTCTATAGGTGAAAGATCTGGACTGCAGGCTGGCCATTTCAGTACCCGGATCCTTCTCCTACGTAGCCATGATGTTGTGATTGCTGCAGAATGTGGTCTGGCATTATCTTGTTGAAAAAGGCCGGGTCTTCCCTGAAAGAGATGACGTCTAGATGGGAGCATATGTTGTTCTAGAACCTGAACATAGTTCTCTGCATTAATGGTGCCTTTCCAGACATGCAAGCTGCCCATGCCACAAGCACTCATGCAACCCCATACCATCAGTGATGCAGGCTTCTGAACGAAGCGTTGATAACAACTTGGGTTATCCTTGTCCTCTCTGGTCCGGATGACATGGCACCCCAGTGTTCCATAAAGAACTTCAAATCGTGACTCATCTGACCACAGAACAGTCTTCCATTTTGCCACATTCCATTTTAAAAGACCCCTGGCCCAGTGCAAACGTCTGAGCTTGTGAGCTTGCTTAGAAATGGCTTCCTTTTTACACTGTAGAGTTTCAGCTGGCAACGGCGGATGGCACGGTGGATTGTGTTCACTGACAATGCTTTCTGGAAGTATTCCTGAGCCCATTCTGCTATTTCGTTGAAAGTGGCATTCCTGTTTGAGGTGCAGTGATGTTTAAGGGCCCGGAGATGACGAGCATCCAGTAGAGTTTTACGGCCTTGACCCTTACGCACAGCGATTGTTCCAGATTCTCTGAATCTTTTGATGATGTTATGCACGGTTGATGATGATTACTTAAAAGTCTTTGCTATTTTACGCTGGGTAACACCATTCTGGTATTGCTGCACTATCTTTCTGTGCAACAATGGTGGAATTGGTGATCTTCTTACCATCTTGGCTTCAGAGAGACACTGACACTCTGAGAAGCTCTTTTTATACCCAATCATGTTGTCAATTGACCTCATTAGTGTCAATTGGTCTTCCAGCTGTTCGTTACATGCTCAATTTCCTTTTTCCATCCACTTATTGCTACTTGTCCCAACTTCTTTGGGATTTGTTGACACCATGAAATTCTGAAACAACATATTTTTCCCTTTAAATGATACATTCTCTCAGTTTAAACTTTTGATCTGTAATTTGTGTTCTATTCTGAATAAAATATTAGATGTTGGCACCTCCACATCATTGCATTCAGTTTTTAGTGTCCCAACTTTTTTGGAATCCAGTTTGTATTAAACCCTACTGATTAAGAATGAAACATCAGTGCAGCAAATTCTGCAGGCCTATTGTTTCCAATCTCACTTCTGCAAACTCCTTTACTGTATATTACAAAACACAGAATGAAGTGAAACACATTACAACACATGGTAATCTTTCCCATATTCATTTTTGTATATACTGAGGGAGTTTGTGTCTAACCTCGAGGATATCTTTGTCAGTAATGCTGATTTTGTGATTTTCTCTGTGATGTTAAAGTATAAAGATGTTTAATGTGATCTGCAAGGCTCCCATGAAAAATAACCTGCATTTGATTTCTAAGCAATTATTTTAGACTTTAAAGAATGACTCAGCATTGCTCACACACCATATTTTAGCATGTTTTTATTTCACTATGGCTTAGTAATGCTTCTTCTTTCAGTTTTACCTTTAACATGATTAACAATATGAGGAAAATAATTAAATATACTGGATCTTGATTCCTAGTGATTTAAGTATCAAGGCAACATCTGACAATGGCATTTCAGGGTTCTGAAAAAATTATGGCGTACAGTACAAACACTTCATCAAAGATATATACAGGAATGAACACTGTTGCAGAAGGTTCTCTGATATTTTGCTGGTGTAACAAGAGTCAGAGAGGTGAAGCAAATGTGGTTCCTCTGCAAGGCTAACACTAGTAATGGGGCTTTGAATGAATTTGACTTAAGTGTTCTCCTGCCAGATTTTAGTGAGCATGGGAAAGGTTACATCAGTGGTTCTAGATCCTAATCCCTGGGCCCCCAGCAAACTTTGTGTTTCACTTCATGTTGTGTTTTGTGATATACACAGAAACAGAGAATGCAGTTTCTAGAATTGGGATTAGAAACTATGGGGCTGCAGAATTTGCTGTGCTGTGTGAAGATTGTTAAGATTTTAAAAACATGTTGTTCATTATCCGGTTCATACAATCCATATAGCAAAGCTAAGTTGCAAAAATTTGTTCAATATTGAATTAGACATTTGATTCAGTGAAGCACACAGCTGGAAACACCATGTACCCACAGAAAAACCAAAACAAACAAGAAAAATGTAACGGTTTACTGGTTTATTTGCATGTTTTGGACAAAAAATGGATTTAGGCTTAAATAGGCTAATACTTAAGAGGCTTTTCTGGGAGAATTACAGCAGTGATTAATATGTTTCAGCTGGCAACAATTCTTTTAACTCTGAGGGAGCAAGTAGCTTTTGATGTCTTAAACAACCATGACAGACATGGATATTCTGAGGATACTGCTGAAATGACAGGAGCATACAGGTCCCTAGGGGCGTAGCTGGACTCTAGCTGGAGCAATAAAAAAGGGTCATGTGATCTGATAAGTTCCGATTAACCATATTCCAGAGTGATGGGCGTGTAAGAGTAAGAAGGAAAGCACATGAAGAAATGCACTCAAATTAGGCGTGCAAGTTGTGATGGACTGTTTCAGAGAGCAGGAGGAATAATTTCCAAAAAAGAATCGCGACCCCATATAACACTGAAAGCTTGTGGGATGTGCTGGAAAAGTATTTACAGGGCGGTTAAACTCCCCCGTTGTTAGTACAGGACCTCGGCTAAAACTGAAAGCATTATTAATAAATGTTGTGACGTTGCTGAAACGATTTCACTGTAAAGAACCTGGATTTTAAACTTTGGTGTCACATAAATGTGTTTGTGGGGGAAACAGCATCCCCGTGTGGAGCAGTGCTAGTGACGTCAGTTATTAAACACCTTTCAGCACGTGAGCGGAGATCAGCGCGTCTGCGCAGACACGGATGTTGAACTTAACTGTCAGGCCAGAGAGGAGAGCGACTTGAGGAGTTCGGAATCCGAGCGAACTAAGGTAATCTGTTTTTTATACTGTACACAATAGTCTAATGCAGGGTTTTTATTGTCTTGTTTACCTGTAAAAGTTGTTTTTTCGTAATGAAACTGTTAATTAAGCCATTCAGCTGCACACAGTTATGATTTTAGAGCTTGACACAAGACACTGGCAACTGTAGTTAAACCCGCCGCCTTTCGCCAAAACACAGTAGCCGTACGTAAAATTTCTTTGCGCGGCTACTGTACACATAGCGGTAAGAATCACACCACAGATCCACCCTAAGGGAAAACCCTTAGAGACGCGTAAATGAAACAAGATTTATTCGTCTAAAGTTATATAAATCCAACAAATAACAGTTCAGAGTTTATTATACTATGTACGTATGTATGTTAAAATGATGCTGCTGTTGTACAGTTTTTAAAGAAATAGCATCCAAAATCCTCAAAATTGCCAAGTGCATTTGAATAATATGTGAAGTATAACACAATATTAAAAGTTGATTTCTAATAAGTAGTTCATAAAACCAACAAATATCAATTTAGAGTTTACTATATTATGTATATATACTTTATGAAGTGATTCTACTGAACATTATTTAAGAAAATGGCATCCAACGTATTTTAATGATTAGTGAAATATTATAACATTATGCAATTTTAAACGTTATAATAAACTCTATTAAAGTTACAATAAGCTTTGAACTGATATATGTTGTTTCCATAGACTATCTAGTAGAAATGACCTTTTTATAATGTAGTAGTATTTCAGTTATTATTAAAATACACTTGTCGGTTGTGGGGATTTTGGATGCCATTCCCTTAAAATTGTACAGTAGAATCACTATAATCCATATATCTGTAGTATAATAAACTCTGAACTGTTGGATTTATATACCAGTTGATAAAGCGCTTAAGTTTTAGTTCTGTTCTAATGGCGTTTTCTTAAGGTCTATCTGTGCTGTGACTCTTACCGCTAAGTGTACAGTAGCTGCGCACGATAATTTAACCTGCGGTTAGTTTAATCGTGTTTTGTGAAAAGCTTATGGTTTAAACCCAGTCACTGACAGCTGGTCAGTTTTGGAGTTGAGCGATTGATTTCAAGGCTTGTTTTGAAGTGTCGAGCACTCGTTGTGCACCAGCTCGTACTCCGTTTGTCCACTTTTAGCTGCACCAGCTGTTAGTTTTCTCTGTCGCAGCTCGACAGAGAAAAGTACTAGTTGTGCTGTGTGTAAATCGGAGGGCTTTCAGATAACGGCCAGGGAAAAAAGAATATGCTGTTAGCTGTGATTGTGCTTTGTCTGTGTCTCATAGTGAACCTGTAACTTTACTGGTGATGTAAGAGAGATATGTTGGTGAAGAAACCGGCGGTGGCTGACTGGAGCGGTTTCCGTTTCAAACTAGCCAGCCGTAGATTAAGCGCTGTTACACTATATAGTCTTTGTATAAGCAAATAGTAAGGTAAATAGCCTTGTGTGTGATTAGTGGTTTGTTTCAGACAGGCCATAGAGTTCATGTCCGAGCCACTTGTAGTTTCTGGTTCCTGATAACTGTAGTTTCTATATTGATATGACTGCGCAATATCAGCGCAATGTCTGGTCAAGCATCTGTCTGTAGGACCATAGACGTAGGCATGTCTTGGGTCCTGTTCTCAGCTTAAAAACGCCCGAGGTGTCCAGGTATAATAGAGCAACCTAAAACCACCCTCAGTATACTGTATAGAAAGAGTTGTAAGCTTCTGTTCCTCTCATTTTAATGACAGTTTATTATATATACAGTTTCCTGACAAATATACCTGGGTAGGAGTAAAAGTAATGCACTTTGGTGCATGTAATAGCTTTAACTTCCTCAGTTGGCACCCTGTGGCTGGCACACTTTCGGTCTTGTGTTGCACTAAATCCTTTTTGGCTTTACTAGAACCACAAATTCCTTTCTAAAATGCCATTTTTGAGCGTTGCTCAAATATAGCTTACTAGATTTATAAAGGGTGGTGGGCTGTACTTATGGATTTAGCAATGCTCCCTGCAGATTTTATGAGCACATTGTTTAAAACAAACAGAGTTTCACATTTATTAAACTGCTTGTGTTGTCCAAAACTAAATAGTTGTTTTAGGGCCTGTGTACCTTGTTCATTAAAATTTTGTGATATTGGTTGAAATCACGTTGTTATTCTTTCACATAAGAAATATTTTTTAAAGGTTGTTGCTTTAAATAAGTGCTTTGCACTTTTGTATACATTAGATTGATTAAATATAATGCAAATGACCAACATTATCTGCTACATTTAGACATAAATCCATTTCCAAGTTATAGAATACTCTGTCATAGCCTTGCATAATTCACTGTAAAGATTACTAGGCTCAGAGTAAAATAATAATAGTAATACTCATTTCCAAATACACTGACCCCTTAATATAAGTTCAGGGAAATATTTTTTGTCCCTTTTTTCAGATTTTTTAGGAGTCCTTTTATAGAGTTCATTAAAATGAAATTAAAACATATCCTGGTATCTTACCTGAGTCATACAACTGCTAACTTATTCTAAGAATGTTTACAAATCTTAGGTTTTGAATGAAGCCATTTATGTGGTAAGTGATGTACTTTAAGTGTTTTGCCGCCAATGTACTTCTGTCTAAAAATACTTCATATTTTTTCAGGAGTGCAGATGGCCTCAGAGTCGCCTCACGTTCCTCTGCTGGAGGATAACGGTGCTGTGCAAACAAACCACTGCTTCAGTGCCACCCAGAGCACTGTGCTGAAGGGCGTGTCCTTTGGAGGAGTGCCTGTGGTTCTGCTGCTTGACTTTGTGGTCTTCATAGTGAGTGCCTGGTTTGTTTTAGAGTAGGAGGGATAAAGAAAGCAAACTAAAAGCAACCCAAGGTGGGATTCCATAGCTCTTTGTAATGTAAGCAACACACTTTTCCAGTGTTTACATTCCTGGGTATTGGTAGCTTGCTTTTACTGGTTGTGCTTACAGTAGATGTATTTTCCTCAGGGCTGTTACTAAAAATGTTTTGGTAAACAGTTTTATCGATATACATAATTAATATTGATTTTTTTTTTCAAACATTAAAATTGGAACAGAACATTACATAGTTCACTTTATTTAAAATGTGCTATTCAGTACAAGGCTTAGCATTGCAATTTAGTACAAGTACAATACCACAAGTCCATGCCATTAGTACTTATTACTTGAGTAATTATTTGCCACTAAAGAATGATATAATTGTTGTCTAAACCCATCCACAGATGTTGCTGGCGATCTTCACTTGCATAAGAAGGAAACTGTGGGATTATGGGAGACTGGCATTGGTGGCAGAGGCTGAAGGGTGTGTAAGATTTTAATGAAAGGATCTCTAGAATTACTGAATACTTTTAGCATCTAATTTAAACTGATACATACATACACAGTACAATTAAAACAGGTATATTAATATCCAAAACTTGGTCATTGTACTTTATGATCAGCTAGTCATGGTGAATTGGTTTAAACACAGCATTGTGGAAAAAAACATAGATATATGGGTAAAACTACCGCTAGCATACATACATCTCATCTCCATCTCATTTTGTGGTCTTTCATGGAAACCACCTCCAGGGATCATAAATAGGCATGTGTGGGGCATTTAAGCAGTGTCAAGTGTGTGTTTTGAGGATTTGATGTGGAGGCATCAATCTTAGTATATACATGAAATACCAAAAATCAAGTCTAAAGTGACATTGACAATGCTGTGAGTAAAAAGAAGTTCTTATACACAGAAAACAGTTCAGCACATTTAAATTATTTTCACTTATACAAACAACAAAACCAAATGTTAGACCAAATGTAATTAAAGTGTTTTTTAAATTACATTTAATTACTTACCACTGGAAACCTGATTAAAAGTTTTGGGAGTATGCCAATTTTTGGGACAGTGCTTGCACAGTTTTGATTATGTATGTGATGAGCTTAAATAAATTAAATTTATGACATTTTGGTAACTGCAGGTTTAATGAAATGTCTAGACGTCGCTATGGCAGAATGACGTCCTTCATGTCCATTGAGGAGCCTGAGTATGAGAGGGTGAGTCTGAGTGTCCTTTTTATCCTCAGCTTCATAATCATCACATCCTGAGCAAAGCCCTGTTTTTTTCTCATAGGGGTGTTGTTCTTGGCTCACCTTTATCATCAGAATGGAGTAAGTTTTTTTTTTTTGGTGCCATCAACAAAACATGTTTGTGTCATTAGTCAGTTCATGGGACACATATACATTTGTGTGCGTGTGTTTTTCAGTGAGGCGATGGTGAGAGAGAGGTGTGGAATGGATGCTGTGCATTATCTGTCTTTTCAGCGTCATCTTATTATTTTGCTGTTCTTCGTCTGTGTGCTGTCTGTTTCTGTCATCCTTCCAGTCAATCTCTCTGGAAACCTGCTAGGTATGTAACCTCATCATCTTTCTATCTTTCTCACATACACAATTGTTTTTATATAATGTTACAACATTGGGATCATTTATACAGTCATATAAACAGTTTCAGTAACCCAGTCAAAAATGTTTTGTAAGACAAAGTAAGTACATATCTGCTAGGGAGGACACATGTTCTCATGCTTTATTGTACAATTACTGTTTATTTACTAAATTTATTATATTGGGGAAAACCTACAATTTAGCATGTGAAAATGTTTTTTGGTGTTAAATAAATATATATAAATACAAAACCAGAAATGGTGCTCTGAAAATTGCAGACGAATACCAAACCATTTAAGTACAGGATGTGTTCAGTTATTTTCATTTAAATCAACAATATTTTTATTTTATGGGCAGGTCACCTCATAGGCTGTTTCGGAGGCTTGGGGGATAAAATGGCTTTCATAAGCATATTATCATTATGGGAATGTCCTGTCAATAAAAATACTACAAATTATTTTAGAAATCTCTGTTTTGTCTCTGTTGATGTTTTATATCTTGGAAATATCCCCAAGTCCTCCAACAAGCTAGAACCAAACTAGGAATTAGCTAAATTAGCAACAAATACAGGCAATGCTGCCTGTTCTTATAAAGGAAGAAATAACCTAAATCTAAAACTCCAGAATAATAGATATAACACATCCTGGGTAAATGGATTCAGTATATCACTTAAATGCTGTAAACAGTCCAATATTTTAGTGAAAAGTGCTTTCTCCCTGTTTTAATTTTAACATTTCTAAGAAAAGAGAGTTTTGCATAGGTTTTGGTGATCAGTAAACATCCTTCAATTCTTATGGACCAATGAAGGAAGTATGTTCATTTTCAGTGTGTACGTTTAAATTTTGTTCCACATTTGTTCACAACTTTTAAAATGCACCATTTACCATGACAAATGACAGGATGTTGTTTCTACCAAGTGGCAAATAAGTCATTTGCATTGGTCAGTGAACCTAGTATACCTCTGTATCTATCTAGTAGATAATATATATAAAATATATATATATATATATATATATATATATATATATATATATATATGAAAAGAAAAAAAATCTATATATATAAAAATTATATATGTATATATATATATATATATATATATATATATATATATATATATTTATATATTTATTTTATTTTTTTTATAAATATATATATTATTATATAACCTATGTATGTATATGTATGTATGTGTTGTATATTATATTAGATTTTTTTTTTTTATAACACTGTCATTTTATAACACTAACATGTATGTATGTATGTATGTATGTATGTATGTATGTATATATATATATATATATATATATATATATATATATATATATATATATATATGTGTGTTGTATATTATATTAGATTTTTTTTTATAACACTGTCTAGCTTTATAGAAAGTCTTCTAAGTTTCAATGAGCAAGCCATGGGTAATAGTGGCAGGGAAAAGCTCCCCAAGAGCAACAGAAACAATCCTTGAGAGTCAAGCTAAGACTCGAATGGAGAACCCATTTTTCTCTGGTCCTATGGACATTGCATAGCAAGACAAAAACACAAGCAATTTGAGTATAATTTATGTAAAATATTGAATATAGTGAAAAGGAAAAAGAAAATACTGTTGTTGGACAGAAGAATTTGGGTTACCTAATTATAGCATTGATAGAGATCTGTCAGAACGAGACTGGGAAATAGATCTACGTAGGTCAGTTACAGTTACCAGTAAAAACCAGTGCGTACCATATCATGGTGAAAAAAACAGTAACCTCAGTGGCTAGTGTAAAGAACATACTCATAACATTCTAAATAATTACAGCCTTTTTAAGGGCCAGGTGGAACCGTTCAACAAACATGTGGGTGATGAAAAAGTTACTTGAACTCAGGTTAACAGGACTAAGTTAGAAGGGTTAGTATGTGTTCCTGTATTTAAACATTAAACATTGATTATAATTGTGCATTGTTACAGAAAATGATCCTTATAACTTTGGCAGAACGACTATTGGAAATCTTCAAAATAAGTAAGTACACTGCAAAGACGTGTGGTGTTTGTACATATTCAGTACTGTTTAATAGTTTACAACATGATAACACATGCTATTGGGAAGCAGTGATGTTGAAATGTCATAGAGCAATCTGTGGTTCACTGAGCAACAGCATGAAAATGTGTGTTTCACTTGAATGGGTTCACTTCCTGTTATGTATATGTAACAACTGTCACAAACATTAGCAGAATTGGGCTCTATAATCAAACAACAATGTACATTTCATGACGAAACAGACTGTTTATTCAGCTGTCTTATGTGCTGCTTGATTTATTCTGTTTCTTCTTCTTCTTCTTCTTCTTCTTCTTCTTCTTATTATTATTATTATTATTATTATTATTATTATTATTATTATTATTATTATATACAGTCACATTCAAACGTTTAAAAGCCCCTAGTCAAGTTGCAGTGCCCTGCACAAATATTGGCACCCCTGTTAAACTTAAGAAAAACAGGCAGTAAAAACTTTCTAGAATGGCGTTGGCAAAATCTTAATTCTGTCGCTTACTTTTAGATGTGCCTTGAATTAATTTCCTGCTAGGAGGTCCAACTACAACCAAGTGTAAGCTTCCAGGTTGAGCCTGTGAGGTTTCTATTTTATTTCTGCTGGTACCCGCCAGAGTCTGTAATTCCAAATATCCAAATAAATTGTAGAGGGATTTTGGACATAAAAACAGCTCCAGAACATCACAGATTCACACGATACTTTACTTTTCTGCATGGTTATCTTTTATGGTGTCTACCTGCAATCCACCCCTGGTGTATGTTGGCCAAAAGCTATTTTGGTGTGATCTGACCATGAAACTACATCATGGTCATACTGAAAGTTTCACAGGCATCTGATAAACTGTAGGTGGGGTTAGTTTGTTGGCTCTTGACAACAGAGCTTTTCTTTTGGAAGCTTTCTAAAAACTTGTGGTCATGTGTGTAGCCTCATACTGTACATGGGGAGATGTTTAATTTTTCAGTTATGATCCTTGGTGATCCTTTTGGCACTTGAACCTCCTCACTGTGCATAGGGTCAGTATAAAAATGTGTTTTGTATTCATTAATTTATGTTTTTGGGAGATATTTTCCTTTGTAAAGGTAGTGTATGTTTATGAGTATGTTTGGTAAAAAACTTTTTTTATCATTGGTCTCAGGGATAAATTGCTCTGGCTACACACAGTTTTTGCAGTTCTATACCTCATCCTCACAATGGTGCTACTGAGGCGTCACACCTCACTGATGAAGGGCACCAAGAGACAGACTGTGAGTGCACATGACTTTTGTTTTGATCTCTCTCCCCCTCCTTCTCTCTATTCCCCAGTTTTTTTAGTTGAATTATGCAATTTTTGTTTTTTTTGTTTTTTATTCAGGCCCGAAAAACCCTGTTTGTATGCTCTATCCCCCTGACAGCCACGGAGGACAGTTTAAGGACACATTTTATGTAGGTTAATACCCTCAGTATATCTAACAGCCTCAGGTGTGTCACATGTAGACGTTTTCACCTATCGATATTAAGTTTGATAAATGTTTAGATGAAAATCGCTAAAAGTGTTTTGAATTTTTTATTTATTTTATTGTCCATGCAGAGTGATTTAATTGACTGGTCTTCTGTTGTATGTGCAGAGAGGCATACCCTACCTGTCAATTGGCAGATGTTCGCCTGTGCTATGACGTGGCCAAGCTGATCTACCTAACAACAGAAAGGTAATAGTAACTGTGATTTTCTTGGCACAACCTTATATGAACATCAGGTGTTCTTGCTTCAGAAATGTTATTGCTTTGAAAAAATGCTCTAAGATCTCACTGTGCATGATTATCTATACAGGACTGTTAACTTGTACATTATAGTGTCAGTACTGTAAATCAGAATCAGAATCTCTTTATTTCACCCAGTATGTTACACATACAAGGAATTTGTCTTGGTAAGAGCAACACGTATGACAAGTAACAAAAACAAGTAACAAAAAACACAGATTATTTACAGTATTAAACCAAAGGAAAATTACACTAAACAATAAATAGGGTAGGGGATAAATTAAAAAAGTAAAAAGTACTAAAGGTAATAAAAAGCTCAAGAAGCTGAGAGATGTGAAACAGATTTAGTTGAAAAATAGAAAGTTACAGATGACCTGAATATTTACAGAATGAGAACATCTGTACAGGTGTGCAAATAGGCAGAGTGCAAGTAGCTGTTCAGTCAGGTTTGGTACAGTTCAGTTGTATGTTTTGAGGTTTACAGTGGGAGGTGTCCACTGTGGTTGAGGAGCGCTACAGCTCTGGGGAAAAAGCTGTTAGCATGACGTGTTTTGCTGGTTTTGATGGACCGCAGTCTTCTATCAGAGGGGAGTGTCTGGAAGAGGAGGTGTCCAGGATGTGAGGGGTCAGATGTAATTTTGCCAGCACACTTCCTCACCCTGCTGGTGTAGATCTGCTGAAGTGATGGCAGGTTACATCCAGTGATCCTCTCTGCTGTCCTGATGAGTTTGTTACAAGCACAGAGGAAATATTTCTGTCATCAGATGCTTGGGCTAGTGACCTTTCGTAACTAACTGTCATGGTTTTGTAATGTGGCTTGAAATTCCTACAGCAAATGTATTTCTTGACAAATAATGACAAAAGTATCATTATCCTCATTACTCTTTTAAAGACAATGGTATAATTAAAATGATAATCTGGTAACACACAATAAATAAACAGTGTGTTCTTACTTGACCTTGGCCTCTCCACAAAGCAGAACACTGATTGGGTAAGTTTTTTCTGTTACTGATGGTACCAAAACAGGAAACGGGCAGAAAAGAACCTGGAGTATTACCGCAAGGCTCTAGACCGACTGGGATACCAGGAAGTAATCAACCCACGACCATGTGGACACATCTGTGGCTGCTGCACCTGCCAAGGATATGAAGGGGTAACATGGATGTTATAAAGGCTATATGATGTCTCACAACATGGCTATATATGTTTTAGAGTATGATGTGTCTAAAGTATTAATAGTTATTAAGGGATACATATTGTTGATTAAGAGCTGACTAAAGACTCAAACTGACATTTACACATGTTGGGGTGTGTGTGTGTGTATGTGGGTGTATATGTGCAGGTTGATGCTGTAGAATACTACACTTCTCAGGTTACTCAACTTGATGAGGCCTTGAAAAACTATGAAGAGAACAATGTTCCACGTGCACTGGGACTGGCCTTTGTCACATTTCAGACTGCATCCATGGCAGCACAGTGAGTATTCATTGTATTCTCTGCCACACTGAGCACAGGCTATATTTGTAAAGCTGTTTTATGACACATATAAATACAAAGCTCTCATCATAGCGTAGTGGTGTTTCCGAGTGACTTGACAATTACACACAATGGACTTTATTTACCAGTGTTACACAGAAACAAATGTTGGTTAAACTGTCAAAAAAATATACTCCTCAAATGTATACGTTATATATTTTGGGTCAAACTTATAAACCGCATCCCTCTAAATGCTCTGTCTTCTAAGCTTGTTATGTGTCTGTATGTCCAAATCTATCCAGATAACGTTTTTATTAGTGAAATCAGCTGCTTTAAGAGCTACCCAATTCTGACACAGGTGTCCAATTATGCACACACAGCTTGTCTAATAGAACAGCATTGCTAATAGATTGGAACACTCAGGATCAGCTGCCTGTCAGCCTAAGGTCACCATGCCAAGTGCCTGTTGTCTGCTACAGGGATGTAAATATTCTTGTAGTACAGTGTTGTAGAGCAGAACTTTGCTGTCTGCATTCATTTGGATGAGTTGGAGTGAAGTTGGGACCCAGGACTGATCAAACATGTAGTCTTTTTACAAGAGAAAAAGTTTCTAATGAAGCAAACAAGAAGAGATGCCTACTTATATTTTTTGATTTTATTCATATTTTAGAAGAAACACTTGCATGTGTGCCTGAAACAAGTTGTAAAACAGATGTGAGGATAGGTATCCCATAGGCAAACAATGAGGGTGTAAAGTGGCAGCTAAAGGAGGGAATACCTTAAACGTGTTCTCCTACGGGAACACAATCCCTCAGTGCAGATCAAAGTAGGTGTCTCGTTAATAACTGTCTACCTAACAAAAATGTGTAAAATTCTCTGTTTCCTCTGTTCTGAATAAACACCAGCAAAATTCATCCTAATGTATGGGCACGCCGGTGCTGAAAGTCTTATGCAGTAGTTGATCAGACACTGACCCAGGCTTAGTTTCTCAGATTTTAAATAGCAGGGAAGAGCAGGGAAAGAGTTAAGCATCCTGACAGCCTGGTGGACAGAGCTGTCCCTCAGTCTGCTGGTCCTAACCCCAAGACTCCGCAGTCTTCTCCCTGATGGGAGAAGATTGAAAAAGCTGTGTAGTGGGTGGGTAGGATCTCCTTTCAAGTACAGGGCTTTACACATGTGGTGGGTGCTGTATAAGTCCTGAAAAAAGGGGAGAGAAGTGCCGATGATCTCATCTGCTCTCACGGTGCACTGGAGGGTCCTGCAGCAGGATGCTGTGTAATCCCCATATCACATAGTGATAAAATTGGTCAGGATGCTCTTGATGGCCCCTCTGTAGAAGCTGCACATGATGGGTGTGGGGGCTCTTGCTCTTCTTACCTTGCGGAGAAAGTAGAGCTGTCTATGAGCCTTTCTGGCCAGTTACGCTGTGTTGTTGCTCCAGGAGAGGTCCTCTATGACATGCACACCCAGAAACTTGGTGCCGCTCATCCTCTCCATAGCGGCCCTGTTGATGGACAGAAGAGTATGCTGGGTGTGAGTTCTCCTGAAATCCACAACAATCTCCTTTGTATTCTTTGCATTCAGAGAGAAATTGTTGTGTTTGCACCATTAGGCCAGTAACACATACAACAACAAATTGTCTGACATGCGCAGTCCACGATTGCAGACATTTAGCAAGCAATAATTCTCACATTTTTTGTGAGAATAAACTAACATTTTTTTGTTCATCTTATTTAATTTATCCTTCAGTTGCATAGCAGTGCAGTCTGGCACTTCCTTCTGGATGCAACTATATATTTGATGATGATAGTATATGTACCCATAGTATTAGTTGTGTAAAGTGCTCCCCAATAGGCATAAAATATTTGAAACATTTATTTAATCAGATTTAAAATGCAGTAGGGTTTATTTGTTTATTTCAAACATTTGTACAAATGTACTTTACTCAATTGCAAAAGCAAAAGTTACACTTTTGTTATTTTGAATAAATATTTTTAAATAGTTAAAAATACAGTGCTTTGAAACCTATGTTTTTGATTTTTTTTTTTTTTCTGTGAAAAAGTGAAACTGGAGTAAAAATCTGTTTGACCAACTGTCCGCTTATTCTAGCATCCTGAAGGACTTCAATGCTCTTGAATGTGGAAACACGTCTGGGGAAATGAGTGAAGAACATGGGGTCAGAGGAATGTGTGGTTGTGGTAAAGAACCTCAGCCTTCGTCTGCTAGTGAACAGCTGAAGGTGAAAAAGTGGAGGGTTAGCTATGCCACCCATCCAAATAACATTGTGTGGTAGGTCATGCATCAGTTTTTTCAAGCTATTTAAGATTTGGAGGATTTGGAGATCCTTCTGGTGAAAATGTGCATGCAATGAGTAGAAGAACATTTTAGTGTTCCAGTGTAATGTTTCAGACCCTTCCTTGAACAGTGCATGTTAAAAAATTGTGTTTAATAAAAACTTAGTTAAAACTTTGTAAATCATGTGCCTTTCGAGTGAATTATATACTGTTGTTGATTTTGTATGTGAGACCTAAACATTGGGTCAGTTAATAGATAAAGGCATATCCTGTGGTCCAAGATCTGACTCGACACATCTGACTTTTAAATTATTAGATCAAAATCATACATAGTGCAGCTTTAGAAGTCCCAACTGAAATGGCTCCTTTCCCTATTTGGTTTGACTTTTCAGTAACATGACACTGTTTTTGTGTGTCTCAGGGAGAATCTATCTGTCCAGGGGTTGTCTTGGTGGTCTCGGTGTCTTCTTCTCAATGTATTGCTCTTCATCTTGCTGTTCTTCCTCACTACTCCCTCAATAATCATCTCCACCATGGACAAGTTTAATGTTACAAAGCCCATCTACTACCTAAATGTATGTGTTCTACAATTCAGATCTCTTTATTTCACCTGTTCAAAAGTCCATACTATTATGAAAGTCTTTACACTAAGATGAACATCTATAAGTAATCTATCATCTGTCATATGTGTGTTCTTGTGTCTTTAACCCAGAGTGCTATTATCAGTCAGTTTTTTCCAACTCTGCTGCTGTGGTCCTTCACTGCACTGTTGCCTACTATAGTCTACTATTCTACACTGCTGGAGGCCCATTGGACGAGGTACACATGGATATCAACACACACAGAAATGCATACACACACATAGAAATTCGTGAGAATGAGTGAAAACGATGGCAGCAGCAAAATGACTCATCATTGGTCTGTTCAAGAAACATGTTCTGCCAATGGTTTTATGTGTCTGCCGACCTCTGCTTTCGGGCTAATAATTGCCACATCCAGATACGTAATTGCTCGACTTTCACACCAGTGGAAAAGAGGGCTCATTCTTAATGGGATCGATCGATCCTGTGGACCAACACCAGCTCTAGAACAGGTGCCAGCACTTTTTTGGTGGAAAAAAGGTAACAGAAATGAACTGAATACTTTATCCTCAGGTCAGCTGAGAACATGAGTATGATGTATAAGCTCTACATCTTCCTGATTTTCATGGTGCTTATCCTGCCATCACTGGGCCTCACTAGGTCAGTTTTCATCATTTCTTCTTTTTTCTTCTTTTTTTTTACTATTAGTTCTAATAGTTCTTAGATCTATTATTGTATTAGTTCATGTCCCTTATCATTTTGGCTGTCTCTCCACAGTCTGGATGTGTTTTTCCGGTGGGTCTTTGATGCAAAGCAAAATCTGAGATTTGAGTAAGTGATTGTCTTTGGTATTTATTTACAGCACCATGATTTACTCTGTTACTGCTTGGTTTTCTTTTTATTTCACATTAATGGTTCTTTGAATAACCATCAAATTCACAAATTACAGTATCATCCATCATTTTAGAACTACTCATATGTTTCCTTATTTTTTGCTTTGCGATAGAATACAAATGTACATACCAAACTACAAAATAGCCCTTGTGGAATTCTCCGGTCATGTTAAAAAAAACCTCCAACATGTCAGCTTTACAGGAGGATAAAACAGCAAATCAAGAAAAAAAAAAAAACCTTCATTTAGTTGGGTGTGTCTAAACCTTTGACTGGTACTGTAGACTGGTTCTGCAGAGCTCTGACAGTAGAATAGTAAAAATGATTGATGGTATTTGTCCTCCCTCTCAGCTGTGTGTTTTTGCCAGATCAAGGGGCTTTCTTTGTAAACTATGTGATTGCGGCTGCGTTGGTGGGTTCTGGGATGGAATTACTGCGATTACCAGGTTTACTGCTCTACACTGTGCGCATGGCACTAGCACGCTCAGCTGCAGAGAGGAAATATGTCAAACAGGTAAGTCTGTGACCTTTGCCCATCAGGGGTGTAGCTATGTTGGGTGGAGCTAAGGGGAGCGCTCATTGGAAAGCTACACTAGATTCAGAATTTAGTTTAAATGTGCTAGCTTCAAGCATATGCTACTCATTACCTAGCTAACAAGCTAAGTAAGACGTAGCGTGGTAGAGAAAACATCTCTTCCATGAGTTATAAAAGGTAGGCCTGCAGTCAGTTATCCAGTACCCGTGGTTTGGTGTCAGCTAGGCAATAAATGTCAGGTTGGCAGTCATGTGTTAAAAAATTATTATTTAATCTTTGTAGTTATGGTTATATTGGTGAGAATAGCTGTAATGAATTTAGTCTGTCACACTTTAATGGTCCAGCCCTATGTGAAAATGTAATTGGCCCCTTAGCTACTAAATCAACCAGGCATTTGATGCCTTGTTCTAAAGAGATTTCAATAAAGATGCAAATCATTGAAATCTTCCAGTCTGGAAAGAGTTACAGAGTCATTTTGGGAGAGCCATTATCCACAAATGACAAAAACATGGAACATTTAGGAACCCTCACAGGAGTAGTTGGCCTACTAAAAATTCACCAAGATTTTGGGATAATGTTGTGTGGACTGATAAGTCAAAGCTGAACCTTTTGGAAGACATAGTCCAATTACATGTCTCTTTATTACAATCCTGAATGAGAATGTCAGCCTGTCAGTTGGTGACCTAAAGCTTAGGTACAACATATACAAGCAGGTTCACCTCTAAATGACTCAAATGAAACCAAATTTGGTTTTAGAGTGGCCAAGTCAAAGTCCGGACTGGAAACCCCTTGAGATGCTGTGATGGGGCTTTAAGTGGGCAGTTCATGCTGGAAACCCCTCCAGTGCAGCCAAATTAAAACAAAATTGTATAGAAGAGTGGGGCCAAGTCATTAGGTCTTTGGGGGGATTACTTTTTCAGAAGTGTTGGTTATAAATAAATCTTTATCCCTAATAAATGTCACAATGATAATAAATTAAAAGCTGTATTTGTGATTATGCTTGTTGTCTATAATATATTAAAATGAACTGGATAATCTGAAACATTATAAATGTGACAAATCAACAAAAATAGTCACATCTTTTTTGCACTGTATATATAGTGTATTTATTGTACATTTTAATGTTGGTCATCTTTGTTGAACATGATTTCTGTTTGCCCGCTGTGTGAAGAGCCAGGCATATGAGTTTGAGTATGGAGCAATGTATGGATGGACTCTTTGTGTCTTCACTGTCATTATGGCCTACAGCATTACCTGTCCTGTTATAGCACCATTTGGTAAGAGAACTGCACGAATGTTGTTTTTTTTAATATATACTCATTCTGAAATTGATGCCTGCAACACATTTCCAGAAACCCCAGACAGGAACTATTTAGCCCTAGAAACACTGTAAAAGATGACAAAAAAAACCATCTTAAACAGGTGATGCAATCATGCTTGGATATAAAATGTATTGTATGTAAAATGTAATGTATGCAGAAAGGATATTTTGCCCATGACAGTGCGTGGTATTTTCAAAACATTTAGAGAAACTGGAGAAAATATATAGGTCAAGGCCAAAACACAAACCGATGCACATGATCATCGGCCCCTCAGATGGCACTGCATTATAAAATTGGCATGTTTCTTTGAAGGGTATTGCCATGTGGGCTTGAGAATAAAAACATTGTAAATAAACATCTTCTGTTGCTACATCCACGAATGCCAGTTAAGACTGTACTATGCACAACAGAAATGGATTCTTGTAAAAAAAAAAAAAAAAACGTAGAGTAGTTAATTCTCGAAACAATTTAATTTAATCAGTTATTTTTCCAGATGGTGACATGGTACTATATATTTGTAAATAATATCCTACTTTAGTACTCATGTATATTTAAAAGCCACATTTTTATGAAAAACATTTTGCCATGTTATGTTGTAATGTTAAATGTAATGCAATTGTATTTGTGTGCAGGCTTTTTGTATATGATCTTAAAACACTTGGTGGACAAACATAATCTGTATTTTGCCTATTTGCCTGCTTGCCTTGACCGTCGTGTGCACCTGGGAGCTGTCAATCAAGCATTTGCTGCTCCAATCATCTGCTTGTTCTGGCTGTACTTCTTTTCTGTCCTGAGAAATGGTAAAATACATTTATCAAAGTATTGGCTAATTATACGTTTTTTGGATAATTGCTTAAATTGTAATTTGTGTGTGTGTGTGTGTGTGTGTGTGTGTTTTCAGGATTCAAGGCTGATACTTCACTCTTTACCCTGGTGGTTCTTTGTTTGACCATTTTCGTATGCATTGGTTACACTTGCTTTGGTCACTTCAAGTACCTCAGCCCTCACAACTACATTGTAAGCTAGTGATCTTAATGCAGTTATGTGTGTGTTGTTTGCAAAGGTGGGCAATATGATGATATTTTATTGCAAGACATATATATGTATATTTGTGTCAAAATGATACATATGGTGTAGGTAGAGAGAGTTATATATTGATTTTATATATATATAAATAAATGTTATTTATTTTTAATGTCAAATTACAAATTAAAAGAATGTAACAAAATAAGATTATTTTTGATGATCAATAAACATCTAAGCGTGTTTACTTTTTATGCCAATGTGTATGTGTAGGTTAACGAAGAAGAAGACCCTGATGAAGATGGAGCTTCAGAAAATTCCACTAGCTCTGTAAGTTTATTTTTTGTGATAAGTGAAATGACCTAATAAATAACTAAAAATATCTGTAATATGTAGTATCCATGGAATGATGACAACTCAATGATTTATGCATTTGCTTTGAACCACAATGCTTTGAACCTAAGATGTTTTCTATTGATCTATTCATTCCATACATATTTGAGATTTAAGTTGTGCAATGTACAGTGGTGTGAAAAAGTATTTGCCCCATTCATGATTTCTTCACTTATAAGTGTTTCAGATAATCATACAAATTAAAATATTAGTCAAAGACAAGCATAAGTTTTAAGTAAGCATAAAATGTCATTTTTTTTAAATGAAGGTTTTTATTATTAAGGGAGAAAAAAATCCAAGCCCTGTGTGTTTGCCCCCCAGTTAAAACACAACATAACTGTGGTTGATCACACCTGAGTTCAATTTCTTTAGCCACACCCAGGCCTGATTACTGCCACACCTGTTCTCAATCAAATAATCACTTAAATAGGACCTGCCTGACAAAGAGAGGTAGACCAAAAGATACTCAAAAGCTAGACATCATGCCAAGATCCAAAGAATTTCAGGAACAAATGACAAAGAAAGTAATTGAGATCCGTCTGGAAAGGGTTTTAAAGCCAATTCTAAAGTTTTGAGACCCCAGTAAACCACAGTGAGAGCCATTATCCACAAATGGCAAAAACGTGGAACAGTGGTGAACCTTCCCAGGAGTGGCTGGTCGACCAAAATTACACCAAGAGCACAGCGACGACTCATCCAAGTGGTCACAAAAGACCCCACAACAACATCCAAATAACTCCAGGCCTCACTTGTCTCAGTTAAATTCAGCAATCATAAGATAAATAAGACTGGGCCTGCCTGAGTGCCAAGACGAAAACAACTGCAGAGCAAAAAGAACATTAAGGCTCATCTCAATTCTTGATGATCCCCAATACTTTTGGGAAAATACTCTGTGGACAAGACAGAAGTTGAACTTTTTGAAAGGTGCGGTCCCATTACATCTGCTGTAAAAGTAACACCGCATTTCTGAAAAAGATCATACCTACAGTAAACTATGGTGGTGGTAGTGTGATGGTCTGGGACTGTTTTGCTGCTTCAGGACCTGGAAGACTTGCTGTGATAAATGGAACCATGAATTCTGCTGTCTACCAAAAGATCCTGAAGGAGAATGTCTGTCCATCTGTTCATGACCTCAAGCTGAAACAAACTTGGGTTCTGCAGCAGGACAATGATCCAAAACACACCAACAAGTCCACTTCTGAATGGCTGAGGAAAAACAAAGTGAAGACTTTGAAGTGGCCTAGTCAAAGTCCTGACCAGAATCCTACTGAGATGCTGTGGCATGGCCTTAAAAAGGTGGTTCATGCTTGAAAACCCTTCAGTGTAGCGGAATTACAACAATTCTGCAAATATGAGTGGCCCACAATTCCTCCTCACAGTGCTGTGAAAGACTCATTGCAAGTTACCGCAAATGCTTAATTGCAAATGCTTAAAAGTGCAAACACTTTTTCACACAACTGTATAAAGGCAAGTATCTATCTATCTAACATGATAGAAACTTTAAACTGTGCATAAACACTTGTGGTTTGAATGGTTTATCTTTTACAGGTGTATCTTCCTAAGGTGTTGAACCAAGATCCTGCCTCCAAGTCCCCCAGCAGATTCAGCCCTCACCTGTCATATGGCACTACAGACACAAGCCCGACCTTTCTAAGCACTGAAGAGGAGCGGAGGGACTCAGACAACTAACATCAATGTCAGATTTCAGTCAATCAGCAGTACCTCCCTCCCTATAGGCACTGCCTGGTAGCGCAGAAGGAGTCAAGACAGGTCATTGTGACTGGGTATTGTGAAGGCGCTACTGACCTCCTGCTAAGAATCCTAGGGACGTCTGTGATCAAATGAGTCTTAAACAGATCAAAATAGCAGGGCTTATGGCTTATATGAACACTAAATGTGTAGACCCTTAAAGACTTATAACAATGGAAAAAGGAGCTTTCCCCTAAAGGGACCATGTGATTATAAAGTAAAGTTTGGCCATTGGGATGACAATTATGGGGCTGCTCAGGAACAAAGCCATCTTGCCAAAGACCCAACACCACTGTAACTCTGCCTGCTCAGTGTATCACAAATTTTGCTTCTCAAATACCTTTTTTGAATTTTTTGCCAGGGAAGAGAAGCCAAATTAATCACTTTTGTTTACTGTGGCCTGATGCCAGGCCTGTTGAAGCACTATTAGCTCAGTCCGGCATAACAGGAGGAATGGGTACATTAGATGCAACTTATTTATCAATGAAATGAATGAATATAGGAATTTTGTAATGTAATTTTGTAAACATGATCACTGTAACCAATCGTAATTCATCTATGCTGTTACAGAAAGGAAGGTAATTTTGTTACTACTCAAATGTGCACATTTAATGAGCTCACATTCTGCTGGTGTTAAAAATGTTTTGTTTTTTACCTTTGCACTTCTAATATTTTAACACAAATACACAATTTGAACTTTTCATGAGAGTTGCCTTCTTTTTGTGAGTTGAGAGAGTGTGCACGTGCGTATGGACACGTTTATCTGTCTGTCTGAATGATGAGTGACACAGTAAAATTCTCACCACTGGATGGCAATGTTGGTCTAGGATGCCTTATTGTACAGGATCATTTGTGAGCACGTGTCTGTGTATGTATGTTGCTGTCTGCATTTTTTGTTCTAAAAGCTGGGGTTTAGGAAAAGTGGCTGAAGAGGGAACAGATGTATGAGTGTGTATAGCTATCATTTTCTTTTTCTTTTTTTTTTTACCAGAGGAGACTTTGTTTATATTTGTTATCCATTGCATTAATTATGCTATTAGAATAGCTTTGGATTTGCTGAACAGGTTTAATTAATGTGCAATGAGTTTCATGAACCTTGATTTTCATGAAATGAACAAGGGTCGGACACACTGGATAGCATGCATGTGTTGACATACCTCTGCTCACTTAATACCCTGGTAATTAGTAACGTTGGAGCTAAAGCCTCCTAATTGAACACCACTAGCTCCTTTTGAGCTAGCAGGCTGATTTAGGATAAATGTTCTATTTTGTTCTGAGAACAGAAGAATTGTTGGGGGTGGGGGCTGTCTAGGGTTGGGGTTGCACATTCATTGCCCATGATTTTTTTTTACCTTAAATGAAGGCTTAAGAATAGCACAGTTATAACAGGCAATATCTTACTAATTTTATATATATTTTTTTTACTTGAAATACACAATATGTGTGCGTGTTTGTGTTTAATAGCCATACAGTTGCACCAAAAAAGTATGTGAGGCATTTGCAAATACTTGGATTTCTGCAATAATTACTGATAAATTGTGTTGTGATTGCTGTCCTAATTGTAAACAAGCATATTCTCACTAATATTCATGTCTTTCATTAAGCACATTAAGTAAACATCCACAAAGAAAGTAAGTGAAGCTCTGTGTTAAAGACTTCTTGATGACAGCCTGCCAAACAATGTTTTTAAATAAGGAGATGAGATTGGAAGTGGGGGGTTTACAGGTGCTTTGCTTATTAAATAAAAGCAGAAAACAAAACCTGCTTACTGACAAATCTTCTTCTCAAGAAAGGCTAAACAAAGTCTACAAATTCATCACTGCTACTCTCCCTAGGAGTGGACATCCTGTTAAGATCACTCTAATGGGTTTCTTAAAGAGGTTGAGAAAGAATCCAATGGTAGCAGCAAACAATCTACAGAAGACAATAAACGGTTCACGTGTCCACTATTAGAAAAACACTAAACAAGAATAGTGTTCCTGGAAGCATACTGCAAAGGATGTTGCAACTGTCCAAAGAAAACATTGCGGTCTGTTTCAAATTAGCCCAAAGCCACCTGGATGTTCCACAATGCTTCTAGGGAAATGCTCTATGGGCACAAGACACAAAAGTGGAACCTTTTAGCACAAGTGCATACCGACACCAAAACCTTATATGAACCATGAAGCATGGTGGAGGGAGCATCATGATTTAAATCTGCTTTGCTCCCTCAGAACCCAGACCTGGAACCTAGAACCTAGTGATAACTGAGGGAAAAACTTCAAAAGCTGTATCAAAACATTTTACAGCAGAATGAGGGGCAGCAGTCCAGTTTCTAGTCTGTACTGTGGATGTTTATTCAATCTAAAAGGCATTAAAAGTACAACTGTTTGTGTGCTATTATTAGTTTGTCAATAATTGGTTACTTGAATAACAATCAGACCACATCTTATCAGTATGCAGAAAATAATAAGTAAGTGGTTTACTGTAATACATGTTATGCGCTTTACATGTAAAGTCTTTGCATTCCAAAACCTTTTTAAGGCCATGCCACAGCATCTCAGTAGGATTCTGGTCAGGACTTTGACTAGGCCACTTCAAAGTCTTCACTTTGTTTTTCCTCAGCCATTCAGAAGTGGACTTGTTGGTGTGTTTTGGATCATTGTCCTGCTGCAGAACCCAAGTTTGTTTCAGCTTGAGGTCATGAACAGATGGACAGACATTCTCCTTCAGGATCTTTTGGTAGACAGCAGAATTCATGGTTCCATTTATCACAGCAAGTCTTCCAGGTCCTGAAGCAGCAAAACAGTCCCAGACCATCACACTACCACCACCATAGTTTACTGTAGGTATGATCTTTTTCAGAAATGTGGTGTTACTTTTACACCAGATGTAATGGGACACACACCTTTCAAAAAGTTCAACTTCTGTCCTGTCCACAGAGTATTTTCCCAAAAGTATTGGGGATCATCAAGAATTTTTTTTTTCTCAAAAGTATCTTTGTGTTAAGATAAAATCATCTCAGCCAGTAGAGAAAGTGGGTAATGGTAATGGTTGTTCTACCATTTAAGAATCATCTTTGTGCTATGACATTGTACTTAAAATAGCACTGACTGTTTTTATTACTGTACCTTTAAGATTTGATTGTGCACTCCACCTAAAAAATTCACTTATTTTATACGTTAAGTTATAAGTTAAAATTTATATTTTGTTTTTTCAGTACTCTGTGCTGTTTCAGTTAAACTTATTTTAAATTAATAAATAAGTGTAATTGCAGCCTTTTTCCTCTGTTACAAGGTGATGCAACCTTGCAACATAATCCTTAATGCCCACCTACTGGCAACCCTAGAATGCCCTCACATAACACACAGTAGAATGCAGTAGAATGAAACATCTAATATTTTTATATACTTATAGAGTCCTTTAAATTAATATAATAATTAATAATGATTTAATAATTAATATAAAACCTTACGTTTTTATAAGACCTTAAGAACAAACATGCATTGTTTTAGTCATTTAAAAATTGCTTTATAATTGGCTGTTTTTTAGGTGTTGCTTCCATATATACACTGTGGGAGGTTAATAGTACGTTTTGAAACTTAAGCTTAATACTATATTAAACTATTTAAAAATAGATGATGTGTGATTTGATACTTTGTTTTTGATTTTGATACTTTGTTGAGGGTGTGCTGGTGTATGTCCTTAAATCTCCTACAGCATGCTTTTTTCTTCAGATACTTTGATGGATCGCCAGGTCTACTTGGCTTTACTAACAGGATGAAGACTTTATATATTTATATTGTTCAAGAAAAAAAACAGATTAGAGCAGATTATTAAAGTTAAAATATGTACCTATGCTGTGCAATAACTCAATGTTATTAATGATATCCCTTACTATAAAAAGAAACAGCAACTGCATGTAAATATTGCCTTCTTGTCTAAAATATGTGGGGAAGCTTATAAAACCTTAACATGTACAATTGTTAAATATTTTATTAGACAGTTTTAGTCCAATTTGTGTGCAATAGCCAGAAATAGCATATATCCAGTGAGAGTATTTTAACAGCTTTAGAATATTTAATAGCCTCAGTAAAGCAACAACCACGAGAGGGGGGAATATCCACAATATAAGTATCATTTAAGATGCAGGAAAACTTTAATGTAAATGCGTGAGTGTGTTTGACCCCAGGGTGATGTTGGTGCCTCATGTGGCAGCAGGCCCAGACCACAAAGTGAGGCATTCTGGGATTCTGATGGCCACTGGCAGTCATAGCAGCGTTAGAGCTATTTAGTGGCTATTTGGTTACTTAGCTATTTAGTGTGCATGCATGTTAAGAAGCCATTGAAGCCAGTTATGTGTGAAGGCGCCTTCCTTGACTTCAGTGAAATGCAGAGTTGCTTTTAAACACAAATAAAATGTATTATGACATGTAAGTATGTATTTATGCATGCTCCAGTGGCTTAGAAAGACTTAGGTTGTTCCACCTATAGCAGCTTAACACCCAAATGCTTTCTATGACTGGAGATCAGTCTTTCATGGGAAATTTTAGCCGACTCGATCTTTGTGGAATTGCTTTCATTTGCTTTAATAAGGCTTTTGAGCAAATGACCAGATATTCTCCGGCAGAATATTCTGGATAAGAGCAGAATGTTTCAGTCCATTGCATCCACAAAAGTTGACCTTATCTGACTCCTTATCTAAGGTCTGCAGTTTCTTAGATGATTTGGGTTCTTTTGTCACTGTGCTAGATTAATTGTTGCTCTTGGAGGAATATTGGAAGAGTCAACAGTTCCAAGTATTTATGGTTTTTGCTGTGGTAAACTGGAGTCCCATATACTTAGAAATGGCTTTGCAACCTTTTCCAGACATATATATTTAAATAGTTTAATTTCGCATCACTTCCAGAATTTCTTTGGTTTGCAGCACAGCGTGCTGTTTGCTAAAAGGTTCTATGTAAGTGGTGTTTAGATTCAAGAGAGTTTTGTATGTTTTATTTAATTGATTCCAGTTAGCTCTTTGGTTAATTGGTTTATTAATTTAGTACCTAAAGAGTTAATTACATTTTGGAAAAGAAATAATAATGTAAAATTTTTATTTTGTGTTTCCTCAGGTTCTCCATTGTCTTATCTAAAATTATTAATTTAACAAATAGAAAATACATTTTAAAAACCCAGCAGACATTAATAAGGGGCCCTTTCACAGCTCTAAATTTTAAACTGCACATATAATGATAAACAGCACCATAAAGTACTCAAGTGTGCTACTTGTGTGGAGATTTGAGGGGTTTTCCGTGAAAGGAATGCACTCAGGAGAAAGCCAGTGGAGGGAGGGAGGAACAGGCTGTGTCTATGTTCATGTTCATGTTCGAGTCTAGCCATATGGTGTCAAAAAGAGCACAAGAAAAAATGGTACTGATCAATCTCAGTTTAACAGAGCTACTCCATCAAAAAGAGGCTCACTGACTGAGATATCCGGGTGATTATGCCCTTCCACTTTCACACAGGGAGAAAAGGAAGCTGTCTCAGCATTTTTAAAATTGAGGATGATCAGCATTTTGGGAAAACAGAGGCCAGGGCTAGTGAATAGAGACATAGTGCACAGTGCATGTCCAAACAATGTCTTAATCAATCAATAATGAAAGGACCTAAGGGTCAAATGTCCTTAAGGGTGTTAAACTTAAAAGTGGAGTTTTTAAGTTTTGCAACATGCAGGCTATATGTTTTATACCCCAAAACATTTATATAATCAATACATTATGAGTCGTATGTATGTGTATAACATGTAGATTTAATTTCTGCTTAATAAAATAATGCTCTTTTCCATCATGCTGGTCTGGCAGGGTCATCCCTATGACCAATTCTAGCTTGAATTGCCACAAATTCTGGATAAGAGACCTCTGTTGACTGCACGTGGACATAATGCATATTTGTACTAGCCCTTGCAATACATTAAAAACACATCGCTCTGCGGCAGTTCCACATAAGAATGTGAGGTTTAATTGAGGATTCATCATTCAGCAGTTTCAGAAGGTTTCGGAGATTCTAAAAACCCCTAGATACTAGCTTGCTTACTACTGCAGCCATGTAACTAACCTATTACTTAACAAAGTTCTACAGCAAGTTGTCTGTTTGCAGCTATGGAGTCAGAGTCTGTGGAGTATAGATTTCTCAGAGTCTCATTTCCCCTGTTGTTTTAACCTATCTATCGAATACTTTTGTTATCCTGACTGTACATGTTAAAATCTCATTATCTTTGGCATAATATTACTGTTTAATAATTTAACATCCACATCAATATTAGGCAGTCTGCATTCGTATATTTAACATTTATATTATGAGGACACAGATATAAAACAAAGCTCATTTGCATATAGTAAGGGCCAATAGTGTGCAATGACGACCAAAGAATGCACAACAGTCACATGGAAAACACTTTTGTGCACCACAAACTACATGCCCTATGGCCTTACAGGCATCTGCAAATGAGAACCGCAAATGCCCCAGTTGGGCCAGGGCCTCAAAACAGGAATGGGATTGACCTGGTTCTCTCATTTTTCTGGCTCTTGCTGACATTCTCGGTTTCCACAGCATAAAACATGATCCTGTAATGGTGTTCCTAGCAAACATGTGCTGTGAATATGGCCCATTTACAACCTGCACCCTTTGTAGACTTGAGTTTGCCTCATGGTTCAGCACACTCCTTAGATAGCCTTGTTCCAGCTGGCCTGAATCAGTGTGCTGTCGAAATGCTGGAGCTTGTTAATTGTTGTTACGGTTGGATGGGGTACTGCTCTGACCGTGGGATATTTTAAAATGGTCCAACACGTTTTAGACATATGTTCATTTTCCTCTCCCATTGTGTCCTTTATGTAATACATATAGTAAAGTCTTATGTTGGAAAACTGTAGTTTTAGTGTATAGCAATGAATGGGACAATCTTGGCATTTTGGCAGGGTGCTGTTTTTGTTCTTTATCCCGGTTCTGTTTAATGGATCTGACCTCATGACCCTCCAAGTCTATGAAAGATTTTTTTTGCTAGATGACCCGACAGCTTCCTCTCTGAACTCTCCCTTTGGTCAAGGGGATTATTTCTGTGGAAACAGTAGTGGTCTATAGGACTTTGTAGGTGGTGGGAGCATGTCCTGAACCCCCCAGGCTCACACAGTGGGACAAAGCATATTCAACATCTGTGTGACCGAGCTTTTAAAAGAAAACTCCTTGGTGAAGTTTTTGCTTTGCTTTGTTGTGCATTGGTAGTTTTATGTAGACAAATGTCAGACAGACAGTACTCCTAGGAACTGATTCACTGGATTCATGATAAGAAAATGTGTAACCTCTGATGTACACTGCACATACACTTTCATGCTTTTTAAAGATAAATTCAAGCTGTGTGACAATGATCACAAACTGGATTTTTCCTCCTTTTGCATCCCTCTGTATTCCTGCTGAACTCATTCTCCCATCAGTCTTCCTGCCCAAAATGTACAGAGCCATCAGGCATGCTACATACTGGTTTCGTAGTATACTAGAGCCATAACAGATACTACTATTCTACTACTATATAGATATCATAGATATTAATAACAGATATTATAATAGATATTACTATTTACTATTATAGATATTAATATTTAACTGTGAAACCTATTACTGTGGTACTGTGTGTGAACATGATAAGGTTGTTAACTGGCATCTATCATGTATAAAATGCATGTGGCCATGATAATGATCAAATACATTTTATTTGCTGAATGTAATATATTGGAATAAGACAAAACTATAAATCTCTAACCGAGAGAAAGGAAGAGTGAGTAGGGTAACATGGTTCTACCTTATTATCCCCTTTTTCTCTTTCAGAAGACATTATTACTGTAATTGCAGTTTTAGAATTTTTAATTGCCTAATACCAATAAGGATGAATTAGCAAAATTGACATTTTAACAAACAACGTTTGTGTTTTTCTGTGATTTAGGAATTGAACATATGCATGATTCTTCTGGGAGATGCCAAACAATGTTTTCTTATTTGTTATTCAAGCTAAACTGAATACTGTTCCAGTTTATTTCACCTCGTCTATGCACAATCAAACTGAACACTAAACTCATATACACAATGCCTAACAGGACATTGTTCATAAGGTGGCTCCTTCCCCGCATTCCCCCCCTTAACGGTGCAGACACGGTCTGCTCAGAGCACACGTGTGCCCCATTCTCGCTAAATTCACACACCAGCGTACAATCTGACCAGAAGCCAACATGCGCTTTTCCTTACACTCGCACAGACGTTCAAACCTCGGTTAAGCGTTTCCTCTCGCGCACAAACACGCACGCGCAGTTAGTAGATGATCTGTATCTTGCAGCGGGAACTGGCTACTGCTAGGGAGAGAAACAGAGACGTGAACATTTAATACACTGTACCAGTGCCAATATCTATACTTAACCATCTTAACGGCTTTTAGTTCTTACGATATTTAGTTAGTTACGACACTTTGCATGCCTTTACGACAGCCCCGTACACGGTTACTGCGGCAACAAGTAACTAAGAGATTTGTTTTCCTTGGCAACCGCGAGCATACAATGAAACACAGCTGGCAGGCCAAGCGGACTTTCGCTGGTCTGTTACTTGCGTGTATTTGAGTGTCTATGTTTCTGTACTTCGGTTGACATGGATTCAAATACTTTGCACTACTCGCTGGACATAATGTCAGGAAACGGCGTCACACTGACCAGTGAGCAAAGAGCGGCCCTGCAAACATCTCTGGTCATTCTGAAGAGTAACTACAAATTTAACCGCGTTTTAATCTGGGGGAAGATTTTGGGAATAAAAAGTGATTATTACATAGTTCAAGGGATCGGAGAGGATGAAATGAGCGACAAAAAGTGTTTATACAGGTAAGGAACGTATTCTATATTAGTAGCTATGTTGAGTTTCATACAGGCCCGAGAGAGGTCGTCAGCAGTGCGGTTAAACAGGACGTACTTGCTTTACTCGAAATTGGATTAAACATTGGCAGTAAGCAAGGAAACTTTATTTATATAACACTTGTCTTAGGCAGAGCTACAAAATGCTTCACAATGAATAAAAATCAAGGCTAAATCATAGATAGATTTGAGGACGTGTAACTTAATGTTCTATTATTGTTTTCAGAGGGACAGTTTTTTTTTGTTCCCAGAATGTTTTTATTTTTCTTTCTAAAGGAAAGAGAACGTTCTCTAAAATCATTCTGACATCTCAGGTAAAACATTTTCTGAATTTTAGGCTGAGAATTAATCTTTGGCCTGGACAACATCCTCTGTACGATGCATATAAAACAGTTTGTCTTAATGAAGATTTAACCTTATAGGAACATTACTTCAAATTATAAACATCTTTAAAATGTTCTTTGAAAAATGGTGTAGAAAAACAACTTTCCCTTTGGAACATTCAACCATGGCTACATACATGTTGTGTACTACTCTTTATTAAGGATCTTTTAATTCTAAATCGTGTCATACTTTTCATCTAGTTTTAACTGCATGGATTGGCACTTGCTCCCTCCTGCCACAGATGCCCTGATAGCAGAGGTGGCAGTGGCAGCCAAAGGGTGTTTTATGGGAGATCCTTCACATGAATATGAGCACATGAAGACTCTACAACAGGGAGAAGGAGACGAGACTGTAGAGGAGGTCATGGTAAGGCTGAAGAATGCTTAGAAAAAAATGAAGAACAATGCATTGACCCAAGAGTCTTGGTATGGCCACTTTTGTGCCTGGAGGATTATAGTGCATCAGAGATTCATGATTTCCCTGCTCAAATGCACCTACTAATCTTGGTAAATGAGCTCAGGAGTGTGTGAGCTAGGAAATCACCCACCGTGCTACACTAAGGACCTTCAGCAGCAGAACTGGACACCCTTGTGGTAGTGATTAATAGATGGTACTTTATATTGGCCTTGTCACTGTCTGAGAATTTCACATTTGGTTTGTTAGTAGAGTACAAAAAACATGGACATTGTGACATCTTGGCAAAGGACGAGACATTATTCAGCTGTACTAAATTGCCAGGATAGCAGGCAAGTCACCTCTAGCCATGCAGCTGTGCCTGACATTATATACAGTGTTACAACTAAAACATCTGAATTAAACAATGAACGCAGTCCATATCCCTGCCATTACCTCAGGGGATGACTTGGAAATACCTGCACCTATTACGCTGTGACGTGCTACCTTGTGAGTGAGGCTGAACACTGGCCAGTGCTGTGCAGGCATTTAAAAATCTCAACCCACTGTGAGACATGTGTGATATGTAGGATGGCATTAAAGAAGGCATTACCACCCACGGTGGACAGCACAGTGGCCTTCAACGGGTGCTTAATGAACGTGATCGTCTGCGTCTGGCTAAGTCATATCGACATTCAATATCAAGGTCCCTTGTGTGTATCTCGCATGTCAGTGCAGCATTCTTTAGCATTCATGGGATATGGGAGTAAAAGACCCACCAGAATACCTTTGTTAGCACAATGACACCAGAACAGCATCTCACCTCCTTGAGGTTGCTAAGTAGGCATATGGCATGGTCCATAGATCAAAATACCAGTTGTTTTGGACAGATGGTAGGGTTTGTGTGTGGCGCAGACCCCATGTAGCCATGGAGCCCAGATGTCGACAAGGCACTGTGCAGGCTGGTGGTGGTTTATACTGGTGTGGGGTGTGTTCTTATGTTTTGGGTTGGGGGCACTGGTCTAAGCACATCATTGACTGGTGCCAGCTATGCTTCACTGCTTGGCATTAACAGCCCTTCATGGACTTCATGTACTCCCACGATGATGGGATATTCCAGTGCACAGTGCCACTGAGCCCAAGCTGTCCGGGGGCATTTTGGAGAGTTCCAGTTAATAGTGTGGCCTGTACAATTACCCAACATGAGCCCAGTTGAGGAATTTCACTATTATGCCTCGTTCAAACTAATAATTTATGTCACCTTGCCATAAGCATGCTGGCCAGTGTTCAACTTCACTGTGTGTGTGTATATTGCTGGGTAGGCTAACGTTTCCACTCATTCTGCTTTCAAGTGTTTGATAGGTGTTGGCAGCAAATAGAAACAATGTACAAAATATTTGTAGCTAAAGAAGTTTAATTTAGTATTATTCTTTAGCAAAAATAAAAGTGATGTGCCCCATGCATGGAATAGGAACATGAAATAGTATGTTTTGTTGTATTATTCTGTTAAGAAGCCTATAATCTACCTATAATCTCTGGCTGTAGGTGAAAGTGAATGAAGAGAAGAGGTTGGCTGTGACTGTGTTTACCATTGATAAAGAGTTGGCTGTTGTACCACGTGGCGCATACATTAGGAACCCTCATGGCACCGTACAGATGAACCGCAGCTTTGAGGGTATGGCTACAGCACTATTTTTCACTATGTGTGTGTGCCTGTGTTTACTTTTGTAGATGGGATGCAGCTGTCTGTGTGTATTAGTCTAGATTGTAAGCTTTGAAACATTTCTTCAAAGAATGGTTGTTATGGATAGGGCTAAGGCTTAAAAATCTGTCATGTTTATCTCAATCTCTGTTAGCCATGAAATTCATATTGTGACATCAATAACAATGTCATATTGTCCAATAATCATCAAAACTGTTCCTATAGACTATTATTACTGACAGTGACAACCTTTATGATCATGTAGCAGTCATTTCTGTTTCAAAACTCCTATTATTTCATGTTCTGCCATCAGGCTTGAATCCCTCTGAGGCAGCAAAGCTGAGGAACTATCTGCACTTCTCTGAGTCCAAGAACCTGAAGAAGAAAAGCATATTGGAAATGGCCGATCTAAACCCCTCCATCGACTTTCTGGATCCTCTGAGTGATGATGTTCCCAAAGGTAAAACTTTTACATAAACAATATTGGACCCTTCACTGAGAGCTATAAATTATAAGAGAGCCCAATGCTGAGAGTCCAATAGCTTATCTATGCTGTTGCTCCAGGAGGTAGTCACAGATCTCCATTTTCATACTCTCAGTGCCAAAGAACACTAGTTCAAAGGTTTAATCACATGTGAACAGTGATCATACTTGGCTTCATGTAAAAGTGTTTTTTAGCTCTAAAGGCAAATATATTTATCTGTAAGAAAACATTTTGAAAGACAGATCTTCCAGGAAATGATGCTGACAGTCAAATGGTTCTTTAAATAACCCTAATATGGAAGAGCAATGTGATGATGGTGTCTTCTATTAGTAAGCCTGCACATTCATTCTTCTCTTGTAAAGCTGGAACCCTTCCATATACTGTCTGATGTGAATTGGCAAGTGCCTAAACTGGAACCAAAGCCCAGGAGGCTACTGAAGCGTAGTTCTGTGTGATTACATTGTTCTCTCTTCAGTTGTTCATGCTTTTGTTTCCTCAAGAGGCATGACCGTAAGATTGCAATAATTCAAATTTTCTTTCCCACATATTCCCATGCTTCTCACAACTTCTCACGAGCTAGAAAAACATTATCCAGTAAGCTATCACTGTATTCTTCTTCACATTCAGCTTTAGTCCATCTGGCCACCAGAGCAGCTGAAACTCATCATACAAACATATCTTTAAAAAAACTGTGCTGTTTATGTTAAGTAGGAGCTAGAAATGGGAGCGCGATCCACGCTATAAGGCATTACGTTTTTCAGACTTGGAGTTGTGGAATTCTTCGTTTGTGGATACACTTTGCTCAACTAAGCATGAGCCTTAACCAGATGGAATCTGAGTCGTAGAGCACGTGAGGGAAATCCCTGGGGGATGTTTTAAAGTTCTGAATCCTTCATGAAGTAGACAGATGCTTGGCTTCCATCCCTGGTATTAAATATTAGAAATGGTGCTTATAGATTACAGTCATCACTCATCATATTCCTCATTCCAGCTGTCGTAAGTCCAGCAATGTTATCTAGATCTAATTCACAGCAAAATAAAACAAAATGGAGAAGAATTGTTCCAGATTCAGATTTTTCCAGCCACCACATAAAAAAGTTTAGACTATTACAGTGCTGTGCAAATGTCAGACGCCACCTTTTATTTCCAGTACAATTTATTTATTAAAACATTTAGGAGATTATATACTCTACATAGCCAAATGTGTGTGAAAACCCTCCCTAATTATTGAGTTTAGGTGTTTTATCAACACTTGGATGAAATTAAGTACACAACCATGCAATCTTAACAGACAACACTGGCATATAATGGGTAGTACTGAAGAGCTCAGTGACCATTTTTTAAATTTCTGTCTTGCTTGATCAGCCTCAGTGGACTGTGAGTGCTATAATAACATGGAAATGTAAGAACAGTTCAACCATGAAAGTGGCAGACCATGCAAACAGGGTTCCAAACAGCCCTAGGAGTCAATGTCAATAAAAGAACTACACTTTGGCAGATGTATGCAATGGGTTTCCATGACCATGTAACTGCACACAAATTCTAGCAGGAGGGGGGCAACATGTAGCATGAGCGGGATTAAAATATTAGTCTTGTGCAGGCAGTAAAGTACATTAGCACTAGACTCTGAAGCACTGAAAATGTGTTTTCTGGAGCGGCAATTATTGTCTCCCAGAGAATCTGGGTTTGACGAATGCCAGGAGAACACTCCCTATTAGCAGAAGGGATAATGTTTGGCTGTTTTGAATTTTATCAGTGAATAGTAGCGTTGATGCTACAGCATTAACCAAGAAAGCAGTTGTGGGCTACCTGCCTTGTAGCTGGAGTATCTCTGGTTTAATTCCCTGAGCCAACTGCACATGACTGAAGTGCCCTTGAGCAAGGCACCTAACTTCCAACTGCTCCCCGGGTGCTGTTTATAGGACATCCCACCACTGCGGGCAGGTGTGCTTATTCCCCTCTAGTGTTTGTGTATGTTGACATTTCGCTGAATGTATGGCTCAAAGTCCTCAGCGTGGAGGCACAAATGGCAAAATGGTTCTAAATATGAATCTACAACGACATTTGGAAAAAACGTTAAAAAATATCCTTCCAACATTGTGGCAACCATATGGGGATGACTGTGCCATTAAAGCACAATGCGAGGTCCATAAAGACATGGTGTGACATGTTCCGTGTGCAGGAACTTCAGTAACGTACACAGAGTCCAAACCCTAACCCCACTAAACATAAGTGTGAATTAGCCATGCATGTTCAACATCAGTGTCTGACCTCAGAAGTACTTGTTTGACTGAATGGGCACAGATTTCTACAGACACATTCCAAAATGTTACGAAAAGCCTTTCCAGAAGAGGCTGAGCTACAAAGAGCAATAGAGCAAGCTCAATATTAATTCACATGGTTTTAAAATAACAAGTTTATATGGGTCTGATGTATGTGTGTCCAAATTTGTTTGACCTTACATGAAGAAAGAAAAATGGAAAATAGGTAAAAACAAACAACTAAAAGATGTACAGGTTGTATGGCTCCTAACAACCATGCAAGACTTGGTAGGTCACCTAAATGGTTACTGTCAGGTAAACAGAAAATAAATTCACTTTTAAAAGAGAAGCAAAATCAGGCTTCGCTCTTTCTACTACCATCCTTACACTGTGAAAAGATAACTCACTGCTAAAGGTCTGAAAGGGTTTGTGGATGTCAAGAAGCCACTACTGACAAAAAGGACATACAAATAAAACTTGCAAATCAATCAAACAAGCTACCAGTGTTCTCAGAACAATGCAATGACCACCGGGCAAAGTCCAGACCTCAACATCACTGGATAATAAGGACCGGAAAATGCACCCTGGTTCTAAGCCTTCTAAGCCTATGCCTCCAAGTTGTTTTTAAGGGGGGTGATGGATAAACATATGTTGTTCTGCTTTTTCCCTGCTACTGAAAAATGAATTAATTTGGTCTGAAGTACAATAATTCAAGGGTGGGTTTAACTTCTGTACACTACTGCATATACTTTGTAAGCTTTAGTGGTAACTGGTGAGGAACGATCCAGTCCATTGGGCTAACAAATATTTATAGAAGAATGCTGGATACTATCCCACATGAATAAGCTCAAGTCACAAAAAGAGGTCACAGAATTCACCAAATATTCTCACATTTCCTCAAAGCTGTAACGTTGCCAAACAAAACAGTCTTTGTTAAGACCTTATTCAGTCATCTACAAAAGGAGAACTCATGATCACTGTGCTGTAACATCTTTGCAGTGTGTGATCAACATTGCTAGAAAATTAAAGCCTTGCTGCTTGGTCTTGGTCTGGAGTTTCTTTCTTGCTTTATTTCTCGCTAACTTGTTTAACATTTAACAATACGCTACAGTGATTTATGGACCATGTTTTGCCCCAGTGATGCGACTTTAAATACCTTTTCCATTGAGAAAAAGACTTCATCAAAGGACCTTTACTTGTTTGATCAAAGTTGTTTCTTACTGAACGTTAGAAGATGCAGACTTAACCCAAACATTTCTCCTTACTTCCCCCATCTACACAGAGGAAAACAGCGTTCCTGAGGTGAGAGGGTTCATCTGAGCACTTGGTTTTCCAGCTAAATCTGAGTCATAGCTCCCTCTGGGAAATATGTGTTTATGTTGGTGTTAAATTGACATTGAATTAACTTGAAACTAGTGTTGATACATGGAATCATGGTCAGTATGCGGTAATGTTTAATAGTGCAATGAATTGTCTAGACAGCTAATTTGGAACTAATTTCAGGATGCTTAATTTTGTTATCTAATCTGTTTAACTATTAAAGCCTAGCTATTTTTGAGCAATTAAATCTTACAAATGATTTGTGATTATTGTATTTCATTGAACGATAAAGTATTTAAAGCTCCTTTGATCCTATGAATGGGCTGAAGTGAGCGTTGATGTTTTAAGCCTGTATTGAAGACAGAAAAGTCAGTTTTTTGCTAAACATATATTTCAGCAAGCTTTTAGCTTTGTTAATGTGATGATCAATCATCCTGTTATTTTAACCTGCAAAGAACAATTAAAACAAATGAAATAACATTTTTACAGTTTCCATACACAAACTGTATGAACAGGGATCCCAGTGGTTTCTAAAGTTCTAGTACTTTATTTATTATTTTTTTTGAGAATAGGCCCTTCAAACTGAATTTACAGGTATTCATAGATATACTACAAGAGAGGAGTATTAGCAGCTGATCTTTAGCACAGTCCTCACTGACAAGGTGCATTTCACTGCTAAGTGATGCCCAGTACAATGCAGCTGCACAGGAAGGCCAACCAGTCTGCTACATATCTTAACAGCGCTTCTGAAAGGTGCAACAGCCTGCTGGAACCGAGCCATTTTGTAGTATTTTTCTGTTTTCCAGGATAAGGTATCTCAGCCATTCACAAAGTTTGGCATATCATAAAGTTTCTTTCAGTAACATTTGAACATGTTCCCAGGGATTGATCATTCTTTTTTTATGGACTGTTATTTAGTTTTAATGTGACAGCATGGTCGTATTGGCAGAGAGCCATCTCTTACTGTGACCAGCTGTTCACACACTATCAACACTGAGTCTGTCTCTGTGTGTCTAGGATCCTGGAAGCTGCAATTCGAGCAGGGCAGCAGAGTGTGCATAATAAAGAGTCTGCTGTGGGATGGCCTGACGTTCTTCCACATGCCCATGACCCCCCAGCACGGTTACTTCTACACAGGTTATGGACTCAAGAGCCTGGACCTACCTTTCATGCTGTAGGATAACAAGAGAATGAACCTTACTGAGGCAACTTAATAGGACCAAATGTCCCTGTAAATGTAGAGAACAGTCTAAGGCCTTATTGTGGTGATCTGTGCTGTAAATTTACTGAAATCGAATAAAACTGACAACATTCTTTAATGTTGAAGGAGTTAAGGCATTATCATAGTGTTTCTTTTGAGGTAGAGTATGATAATATATCTTTGTCAGCCACACAGACATTTATATACACACACAGACACATACAAAGCAGCTGCTTTACTAAGGTATATGGAGATAGTTTATTATCAGGAACATCTGCTTTTTGTTCTGGGAACACAAGGCTAACAACCCACACCAACATTAAAATGTGTAACGGTAACCCAGATGATCGAGAAGGCAGATAGCAAAAGATGTTGATGCACGCAGAGTTCATTTCCAGGTCACAGCAGCTGTCTTATTTCAAACTCAGGCTTTCAACAAGTTCCATTTTATCCTGGTCTTCAGAAACCAGGCAATGAAGTTCAAATGTGAGGATCCCTGAAGGTCCCATCTGGCTCATCTATATTGCAGCCCTCTTGTGCTGTTTGGTCATACTTCAGTGTTTTGTGTAGATCGGCCTGGGGCCATATCTGATGTTGTTCTTCAGGGCAGGGTGACCTACAGGCATGCGAGTCTTACACCATTTCAGTCCTGTCCTGTAGATAGGCTTCACTGATTTCACAGAGTAGCGAGTCAGGTACCTATTAAAAACAATGCAAGTTACAGCACTGCTGTTACAGAAAATGGCCCACACTCTAAAATAAAAATAAACTAATATTAACAGTGAAATCTAATATTTTGTGTTATATTACAGGTAACAATTTTATATATAATTATACAATTCTATTACTATTATTATTATTATTATTATTATTATTCACACATGCATATAACATGCATTTTGTTCTTTGACTGCAACAATTGCAACACAAGCCAGAAGTGGATGAATTTAATGATTAGCTAGCAATTTAGCATCCTAGCTATCAATAATATCAGTGACAACACACAGTTAAAAAAAATAAAATAAATGAATAATAAATATAATAATAATAATAATAATAATAATAATAATAATAATAAAGCAGAACTCCACCCAAAAAGGGGGTTATAACTTGTCAGAAGTCTGCTGTCTATGCTGTCAAATGTTTAAATGCTTTGTATTTTGTCTCAAACCAACTGATAACTTTTTTGGCCTGGCTTTCTGCTGCTCTAATAACCAGAGCAGAACTTTTACTCTGAGCCCAGGTCTGCTTTAGGCTAATACACAATTTAACACCTTATTTTCCCACTGCAGGTCACACCAGTGAGAAAAGATATAAACATCACTCTGGAATAGGGTCAGTCTGGATTATCCAATAAAATCAACTTAAATATTTGCTCATTTAAACCCAGAGGTTGACCTTTTTTGTCCAGACAGTGTATATATACACACTACTTCTTGATTTTTATTTTTTTTTTTTATACCTACAAATAACCATACTTCAGTATTCGATTCATGCTACTCTACTTAAATCTGTGCTTCAGCAAAACCTAATGTTTCTCACAAAGTCCCAAAATTATTCAGTAAATTTGCTTGCAACTAATTACACAGATACTTTTTCACATTAAACAAAGTTTGGGAAAGCCACATTTCTAAAATTAAATGAAACCATTTTGTGTGCAGCAAGCATGCAGAGAGAATAGATACTTTTTAGCTTTTCTAACTTTACATCTGGTTTGTGCGATTTATTGTCATGATTTATTGCTTTCTTAAACAGATTCACATAATTCATCACGAAGTACCTGTTAAGTGGGGTGTTAGGTTTGGGTTTTGAGATGTGGCCTTCAGGGAGGAATGGCCTGTGGTCTGGAAGCAGACCTGCAGTAGAGGTACAATAAAAGAGGAAGAAGCGGCACTTTCATGTCATACATACTTCATGTGGTTAACTTTGCACAGAAGACTCACAGCAGTAAAGGAAGGGGAGAATTTCCAGTGTGGTACGTCACAAGTGGGCGGACCATATACAGTATTTATGTAACTCGGACAGTGTACATAACATGATTTGAATCAGTTTCATTATTTTTCGATTTATTACTATGCACAGTGGAAGCGGTACGGACATATGTCTGCAACATCTAAAAATGCTTCTCTCAACTCAAGCATATCTAAAGTAGACTCATGCACAGTGAAAACATGTACTGTGGTTTGACAAGTCAAGCTTTTAGATTGTTTGTGGAAATAACAGAGATCAGTAAAGGGCCAGAGACATCAATGACCATCCAGACTGTTACCAGCATAAAGTTCAAGCTCTATCATTGCATGTTGGTGTTAGTGTCCATGGCATGGGTGATTGGCACACCTGGGAAAGCACCATTAATGCTTTAAGATACATGGACATTTTAAGGGATTTAAGGGCCCTCAAAAAAAAAACAAAAAAACTGTAGTCTTAAAACAGAATAATTTGGTGTCTTCAGGCCCAAAAAGTGCTGTTAATAGGAGATGCTACACAGTGGTAAACATGTTCCAGTCCCAGCTTAATGGACTGTGTTTCAGGCACAATATTTGGAATGAGCAATGAACAAACACAATAAACAATAACACAGCATCACTGGCCAAAAAGGCATATCAGTGCACCTTTTACAGAGCTGCCATCAAAAGCACCCTGACCAGCTGTATCACTGTGTGGTATAGGGCCTGTACAGCATCCTGCCGCGGGACCCTCCAGCACACCACGAGAGCAGCCGAGATGATCATCGGCACCTCTCTCTGCTCTCTTTAGGACTTATACAGCTCCCGCCTCACGTGTAAAGCCTTCCACTTGGCAGGAGATCCTACCCACCCACTACACAGCTTTTCCAATCTGCTGCTATCAGGGAGGAGACTGAGGAGTCCAGGACCTAGGACCAGCAGACAGAGGGACAGCTCTGTCCACCAGGCTGTCAGGATGCTGAACACTCTTCCTGCTCTACGCCCCCCTCCCCCTTCTGCCCCCTCACCACACACCCAAATTCAGCACCATGACTTTTTCAAGAACTTCTTAAATCTGCTACTGCACATGTCACTTTATTACTCTTATTGTCTTCAGTGTCTTACTGTCTCAGTATGTGTCTCAGGGCCCTTATTATATTTTATTACATGTCTTGTGTTTGTCCATTTTATGTTTAGTGTTTAATATATTCAATATACTCTTATTCTAGTTGTAATCTATTTATCGTTAAATGTTTGTGTTCGCTTGGGGTCAAAGAGCAACGCAATTTTAATTTTGTACATAATGAAGTATTGACGTAAAGTATTTAAGCTTAGACTGTGCCAGACCTTAGTTAGAAATTCTCCCCTTGCAGTACAAGCAGTATTATTTGTTTTTCCACTTTTTCAGGCTACTATAAAGCTAGCACCACTGGTGCTAACAGTTCAGCACTGTGTCTATATTATTGGCTATTTACTGCAAAGTGTACAACCAAAAAATCATTTATGAATTACAGACCTGCTCGATGGGCCATTTGCACGCAAACGGCAACCTTGTGATGTTCCTCAGCACAAAGGCCTGTGATACGCCTTGGAAGCATCCCTCCATCCGAGCGGATGAACTGACTGAGTAGCAAAACATCCTGAATGGGTTCAGGAGTGGGAGAACATCTCTTTAATTACAATGCGCAATAGTGTACATGATAAACAATTCTGAGAATCATGGGCATTCTACAATCTTAGAATTCTTGAGCAGACAGCGCTCTTAATACAATAATTGCATTATTTGTTTAAATTGACATGATCTCAGCCTTTACTACTGGGGTAGAAAAAACTGACCTTGAGTGATTTCTTTAAAAACTAACATTTGTAGTTTTAAAATTTGATCAAGACTGAGATTTGTAGTACCATGGCTTTCTAACAAAAGAGCTGAATGGTGTAAAGAGATGGGAATGAGGTGGGGGAGAGAAAAGTTTGAAATCAGTGCTTGAAAATGACTGGATAGCAAGTAGACTATACTGTATTTCAACATACAGAGAAAGTTATTACATTCGTAAAGTTTAAAATGAGCAAAAACAGATGTCTAAATGAGTTTAAAAACCAGACAATGTTATACGGTTACAAGCCACATAGCGACTATTAAAGTGAATACAGAACTCTCTGTGCCTGTGACTATTTCCCATCACACCACGAAACCATGGAAGTCGGTGGGATTATATGAACCTTAACTTCCAGCGTAACACTCATGTTCACAGTGAACAAAAACAACTATAGCTTCTAATTTTGATCTAACTTTTACTTGCCATTTGTTTTCTTGTCAGAAGCACTTACCGTATATGTGTACTTGTTCTGTAGGTTCCAACGATAAATCGGGCATTTTGCTGTGGGATTAGGAGGTTCTGGGCTCTCTGGGGTGCTTACTGTCACACCCTCTACCTATACATGACACAAACAAACTCATAATAAGTCTAAAAACATAGCTAGTAACACACTTGGCACAGACATGGACATTTATGTGTCTGAAAATTCTTACCATTGTGGTTTTACCCTCTTGCTTTTCCACCACTGAAAGACAGACATAAAACAAACTGAAATTCCAGGCTGGCTTCAACTGCCAGTCTGGCAACTACTCAGACAAAGTGAGAGTTCACAGTCTAACCTTCCAACATCATCAAATATCGGCTTAATGTATTGGTTAAATCTAAACATCTGTTTGGTGCCAAGCTGTTTCACGCATGCACCTGTTAACGTCGATATGATTATTTCATATTCTATATTCTTTCTTTCTCTCTCACGCTGATGGCTAGTGAGGTGTACAACTAGCTACACATTACTGACAATCAACCACTCATACAGTCAAACCACACACCAACAAGTACATGCCTTCGTGCCGGTGTCCTACACAACGAGTGCTCCCCACGAACATGCATATTTAATCGCTACACCTTGATTTTAACTTTACGTTATAAACATTTTGCCATGTTATTGTAGCTATGGTGTGTTGGGAGCAAAGACAGCACAGAAATGTGCAGGGCAGGGTGATTCCAGTACCAGGGTTGAGAAACACAGCGTTAATAACCTTACCTTGTCGAAACCCCCGAGTTGGAGTGAAGCCCAAAAACGACAGCTGCCGTAACCTAGATAACCTGAGAGATACGTTACAGTTGATAAAGGCGCAGTGTGCGGCACTGAGCGCCATCCTGGCAGACTTCACAACACTCAGCCCCGCCATGCTCCTCACGACCTTCACTTCCTAGTTGTTGCGTAGTTCCGCTTCCTTTACGGAGCAGTTCATCATGTCGCTGAGCTATTGAGCCCTGGAATATGATCTGTACTTCAAAACACATCTTCGGAGTCGAAACGTCCCACATTCAGGGGTACTGTATTTGGTGGGGTGGGTGGATAATGTGATTTTAAGTAATTCTCAGAATTATTAAGTAAGTTAATTTTAAACATTAAATTATACATTTCTTAATAATTAGTAAAAGTAGGTTATTTTACTTCCAATCTACTTGTCTACTTGTTTTTTTTATTGATGTTGGAAAAAAATAAACATCAGTCTCTGTATTGTCCATCACCCCCCTCTGTGTACATGAAATGGTTCGGCCCTGCTCATAAACCAGGAGCGAACTGTCGTAGTTAGCAGTGAATTTAGAGTGGGGAGTGGGGAGCGGGGAGTGGGGAGTGGGGAGCGGGGGTGTGTCATCGTGTCTCATCGTGTCTCAAATATGGCTTTCAAAATCTGGCTTCCAAAAACAAAAGGAAAGAAAAGGTGACCGTGTGTTACCCAGTTTTTCACCAGGTGTGGTGATAATAAACCTATTAGCTTAATGAGGCCACTGCTTAGAACAGAAATTCAGAAACTTTACATTTCTGTCATTTACCCATGCAGACAAACCTTTGGTAAGCAGTTCATCTTAAATCAGCTGGCCCTGCAGTTGCCTTGTGGAAGATTTGCTATTGATTTAATAACCACGACCTTCCGTCTAGCCACTATCAGGACTTACTATTTCTATTTTAATAATGATGATAATAATGAAATGGTCAGTGTATTTGTTATATCGAGTTTAAGTTATTCATAAAGGTTAAGATACTTTTCCATTCCAAAACTGTTAAAAAAAATTAAAAATTAAAATTACACATAAACTGTAAAAGATGGCCTTTAGCACATTTCTTATTAAGGGCACTAATCGTGCAGTCTTAGCAGAATATGCTACCAGCATTAAAATATACAAGATCAACAATCAGCCAGGGTAGGAAATAGTATTTTAGGATATTTTCAAGAATTGAATTTTGTGGCTTGCATAGTACAAGCTTAGTCAGTTAATTGTCCTCACCTAGACACTTTGCTTTGATAGATATTCACTTGGTTTTTCAAGTATTGTCATTATCTGCTGATACCTGCACCTTTTGCACATTTTTTATTATTGCACTGCCTTTTATCTCTGCTGTTGCTGAAGATGTTTACATGTCAGTATGTGGTTGGTTGTGGGGTGTTTTGTGGGTTGAGTTGTTAACATGTACTACTGTACTGCATAGGTTGCTCTTTGTCATGTAATTCTGGCAATGTGCTGAATCCAGATGGAGGGGGCAAGTAGTGGATAAATTGCAGGTGAGGAGCCCGTACTCTGCTAGTTTAGATGGAATTATGAAAAAATCACAGTGTTTGTTGGAAGTGATCCTAGGTATGAAAAGAGATTTTTAACTGAACTGTAAAATTAGTTGCTACATTACAGTTACAGCTGTTAACATAGGTATTTAGCCTGTCACCAGTGAACCCCTAAAATAATAATGCAAAATAATATCTTTTTGCCAACCTCTCATAGTGACCACACAGGGATGAAGAGCAGTTTTTTACTCCCCAGTTCTCTTAGTCCACCTTAAAGCTGTTTTTTAGCCTGAAATCACACCAATGATACAAGTCAGATCTCTTGTAATTTGAGAGCTCTGTAATTCAATTCAATTCAGTTCAGTTCAATTTTATTGTCATTATACCTAACCCTAACTCTAGGGTTGTACAGTATAACGAAACACAGTCATGCTTCTTCTCCAGTGCAGTTACAGAATATATGTGAATATGTGTGTATATATATATATATCACAGATAATAATTCACCATGATGTCAGTTCCTCCCTCAGATTCTGTACTGAACACAGTGTCTGTCCATCAATTTTATCTGCCAGATATTTAGTGAGCATAGATATGGCCTACACTATTTTAGGATATTGGTGGTGTGACACTTCTTCACAGACAGTATGGCACTCCCACCTTTTTCACAGTGAGCTTAATGTGCCATTGTAGGATTGACCAATGCTGCAGTAAAGATCTAAAAGGTTGAAGAGACACTGGCAGTAAATTTGGCAGCATCAGTCACAACACGGTTTAGTGATTAACTGCTGCAAGTCGTTACCATAAGACTCACTATGACCGTCTGTAATGTTTAGCTTTAAGTTCAAGTTCTGACTTCCTTAATGAGGGTATTACACAAGCCCCTCCCTGTGGTGTCATGAACACAGAGAACCAGTGTTCTGAGATGAAGACTTTTGAAGGCAACTCAACTGACAATACATAGCACCAGGGATAGTTGATAGTTGATCTTGTATCTGGGTTACAGTCTTTTTTTACTGATTTGGCCTCTTTAACTTTGTTTTTTTAATATATATAGGTGCTTTGAGATTTTTCCACTGATAATTTAGCTGTGTCCAGCACCACCTACTCATCAGATTTTTTAATTATTGAAGCTGCTGCTGGTGCAAAGAAATTGTAATACGTGTTTCTTGTTTGCATGCTTTCAGAGTCCTGATTAGCTAGCTATTGTGTTTTTTCCTTGGGGCCAACCAATGAAAAAAAAAGAATGTGTCCAGCAGGGGGCTCCCTAATCTCTTGGGCTCCATGTATAGCATAGTTTGTGGTATTAAAGACTGCCAGTGGATGTATATGTCCAAATTAAAAAGTTGACCAGACAAAACATAACTGTCTTGTTTTCATACTGCCTGCAATAAATGAAATATGACATAAAATGAAATAATAAAGTCAAAGGTAAGTTTTAGGAATCTCCACTTTCTCATTTTCCATACTGTCCCAACTTTTCTGATTTGCTTATTATTATGTAATAATAAATAAATAAATAAATAAATAAATAAATGTGACATATATATATATATATATATATATATATATATATATATATATATATATAAACAATTATTATTATAATTACAGATGCATCTATATGGCATCGTACACAGATCAGTCATAATTCAACTTTTATCAGCTCTGCTTGCCACGTAGGTGCACTTTGTAATTCTACAGTTACGGACTGTAATCCATCTGTTTCTGTGTATACTTTATCCCTCCTTCACCAAGGGCTTCAATGGTCAGGAATACCACAAAATCAGCCCAAAGCAGGGTATTATGTGTGTGATGGATTATTTTCAACACTGCATTGTCACTGATGTGGTGGTGGTGTGGAAGCATGTGTTGATCTGGTGTTAGTAGATCAAACACAGCAGTGCTGCTGGAGTTTTTGAACACTTCATTGTCACTGCTGAACTGAGAATAGTCTGTTAACCAACACTGACCAGCCAACAGCATCAGGGGTGCTGGAACCTGTGACCACTGCTGAAGGACTAGAGGATGACCAGAATGAACAGTGCAGCAACAAATGAGATAACGTCTCAGAAATAGTAGAGCGTCTAATAGAGTAGACACAGTCTTTAAAAACTGCAGCGCCAGCACCACAACATCAGTGTCACTACACTACTGAGAATAATCCACCACCCAAGTAAAATCTGCTGTGTGGTGGTCCGATGGGGTCCTGACTCTTGGAAAAACAGGATAAATGGGACTAACAAAGTATGCAGAGATATAGTGCTACAGTCTTTATGTAGAACTACAGTGTAGAACTACAAAGTGCATCTGTAAGTAACAGACAAAGAGTGTAGAAGCAAGTAGGTGGTTTTAATGTTATGGCTGACTGGTGTATGTCCCAGTGATCCTTTAACCATGTGCCAAGTTCTTTGCTGGCCACATGAAGGAACATAGTATAGTGGTTCATATGAAATTATCAAATTTCATGTTTCTGTAAACGTGAACAAGACATAAGTATTGTAACTTTCCATTGGAGACCAAAATATCTCTACAGCATGAAGGGGGGAATACGCATGACGCTTAATTCTCCAACAGCTTTGGTACTCTGGCTCTTTTTAATCGCATTAGTTTTGAGTTGAAATAGTAGTAAAGTCTGATCCAGCTTACAGTTTCAGGAATGAGCTAAGACTTCCTGCACCCCTGTGTGGTTCCACTAAATTTATGAGTGGTCTGAAATCACTTTTCCTCTCCAGGTGTTCCTAAATGTTCAGACAAAACCTTCTATGTGCAGCAAAGCTGCAGTGGGGTTATGTTTCATTTGCTTCCAAAACATCAAGCCACAACATAGACAACCTGTGTATTTCTGTGTAATGTTGATAAGTAGGAAACAATCAGATTGGCTGTTTCAGAAACATTACGGTGCAGGTACATTGTTGGTGGACTATAATGTGATCCAGTCTTGTGGTTTTCCCTCACCCCCATCTCTATTACATACACAAAACAAAAGATGTTTGATTAAGGAAATAAAAGACGCCAGTAAAAAACATCAAAGGTTTGTAAACAGAGGACACCAAGATATCATACATTTGATTATATTGTCTTTTGATTGTAGTTGTAACAGGGCTTTGCCTTGTAGTAAATGGGAGCATTGTTCTGGTGTGTCTTGGAAGGCAATTGTTGACATTGCCTATTCTTTTCACTCTGGATAGACCTTGGAGATTCATGCAGTGCTTTCATTCAGACAAAATCTTTATGAGTTTTTCAGGTCGTTTTCCATTGTCTAATGTTGTAAATAACTTTTTACCACCAAGGGTTTTTTTGTTAAAGTGTATTAAAGTTGAGTTTGTTGACCTTTCAACTTATGCCCTCTGGTTTTGGTGGGCCTTTCAGATTTCTGGCACATTCAGGAAAATAATGAGTGTGTGAGTAACAGCCAGTGCTCTTCCACAAAATAAGCTGCTTGGTGGTTTACGGGTTTAAGTGATTTAGTATGTTCTTAAGAGAGGTCAATATGTCCCACAAAATGGAAGATGGAAGGTATTCTAAGCATTAAGCAGAGAGTTGGAATCTTTACAATTTCTAAAGAAGATGCGTCTAAAAGTTGATGCATCCAAGTGTGAACAAAGATTAATTAATTATTGTTGAGGCAAAAAAACTTATTTAAGTAAGAGTTCTTGCCAAAAAACAAGTGTTTTTGTTGTTAGTTTTTTTTTTTTCATTAAAGCAGCAGTAATTTTATTAAAAATGAAAATACTGTAGTTACTAGTTAGGAGAAAAAAGAACATGCATCAAATGTTGCCTATTTTCAGAGTGCAGCCTGAACTTGGTTAGTCATCCAAGTTAATGAATATTTTTTGGCTATAGGTAACATTGGTTTCCTCACAGGGACTTTGTGCTTCTGTTTTTTGCCGTATTCCACACATTGATTGAGATGTCGTGTGTTCTAGTCTGTAGTGGACAATTTCTTGGATTTTGTTTGTACTCACATTTAATACTTGGCAAAAACAATGTTTATAAATTCCTTATCTAACATGCCTCATAGAAACAGTCCCTTCCCTTGAACATTTACATAGTTCATCCTCTGCTGCTCAAACAATTTAAACACAATAAAAAAGGAAAGTGCCTTTTGACTTTTAGTCATCAAGTTTCATTCCTATTAATTGAATCCTTTTGGGTGCAACTATTTGTGTAACTATTTGAGACGTTGATTGTATTTAAGGGAGATATGCAGTATGTGTAAATATATATATATATTTTTTTATGTCATGAATGAGTGGAAGTGGATTCCAGTGGCAACCTGTGAAGTTCTAGTGAACTCAATGCCCAAGGCAGTTCTGGAAAATAATGGTGGCCACAAAAAATATTGACACTTTTTGGCACAATTTGGCCATTTTCATTTTCATTCACTTTTATCACCAGCCGGTTTAGACATTAATGGCTGTGTGTGGAGTTATTTTGAGGGCACAGCTGTTACACTGCTATACAAGTTGTACACTGACTACATTGTATCAAAGTGTCATATTTTTAGTGTTGTCCTATGAAAAGATTTACAAAAATGTGAGGGGTGTACTCACTTTTATGCGATACTGTATACAGGAAACAGACAGCACCTAACTTCAGGAATACAAAGGGCTGAGTTTCTTAGCGACAGAACTGTGGTTGTTTTAGTGTAGCGAGTGGTGCAGTAGCCACTGCCACAAAATAAAATGCCCTTTCGCTGTGTTTTTTCTTGTTGGACATTAATTCTTTTCTTTTATCATCCAACTGTCTGCACTAAATGCCCAGCAATTCAGTGCCATTTCAAACCAACTCTTCCATTGTTAGTGGAAACATACCAATGTCATGAGTTTTACTCCAGAGTGAGTTAGAAGATAGACTCACGTTGTCACTGGAGCTAACCTGAGAAAAGCTACCCTGAGCCACAGTCAGTTTACAGTCAGTAAACAGAAATTAGGAAAGGTAAAATTATATTATGGAATCAATCGATATGATAGCGGAATGTTGACTTGAGATATAACAACCACATATTTTTAAAAAATCACGGTAAAGAACAAAAAATTCCTCATGCTGAGCCATGTTACTGTGGTCAACATGTACACGGAAGTGACCCAACTACTCTATATTAATGAGATAAAGAGGAACAATCCATCAGCAATTAATGTATTGTCAGTGACATTTTAGGTCATTTATTCATAATGCATGAGCGTTCATGCAAGAAGCTCCTTAAAGTGGATTGCTACTGTGTTTGACTTTTCTTTAAGTCTGCAAGTGTTTTTGCCATGTATACAGTTGTAAATGATGTAATCTATAGATTTCCCCACAGGCTACATTACAAGAGAGGAAGTTAGGTGACATGGTGACAGAACGGGAATGCTTGCCAACACTATGATACTTTTGGCCCAAAACCAGAATGGCAGCTCTACACTCAAGCATTCAGTTTTTTAAGAACTGAACCCAGAAAGTAAAAGCACATATGTAGCAGCATACTTAATTATGTTTTCTAATTGTTTCTAATTATCTGTGAGGTAGACTGTTTTCTATTGGCATTTGTCTTTGTGTTTGTGAAACAGACTTTAAAGCATGCATTGTCTCGCAACGCACAGCCCAGTAGTCACAAACAAGCTTTAAGCTGTCACATTTGCAAAGAGAAGAGACATTTAAAGGGCCAGACCTTCTCAAAGGCCTTTGGTATTAAAATTAAACATGGAGGTCTACGGGCAGGCCTTAGAACTTATAGGTAGTTAACTGAGAGTAAATTAGAAAGGCTTTCAGGCGTTAAAACGAGTGCCTCCGACATTTGCAGCTGAAGAAATGTGCTTGAATTAGGGTCATGAAGAGCAGTTGTATGTGCACTTGTACTTCTATAGCAGGTTCCTATAAATGTACCACCCAGGGAAATACATATAAACCTTAGGGATAGGTTTTACTATCACATACAGTATACTACATCATGATACATACATGATATATAAAATATTTAAACTAAATACCTACAGTTAAAACTGTGTTTCAAAAGCATTTAACTCTACTTACACTATATATTGAAACATTTATAGATACTTGTTCATCAAATGTTTTTTATAAAATTAAGGGTATTTACAGAGAGTTTGCAATTCCTTTTTGTAGTAACCTCCATACGTCTTAGAATGCTTTCTGCTAGATGTTAGAAAACTGAGGAAAATTTGATTGCAAACACATTAGCATATATGAGTTCAGGTACAAATGTTGCATGGTTAGTTCAGAATCACAAATGCTACGCCTTTCTAAAGGTATTGGATGGCACTCCAGCACTCCAGAAAGCATTGCTCCAGTGCCCAATGATGAGGGACTTTTTACACTTGATGTTATACTTAGGGACATTTGGCTCTTGTGCAGCTGCTTCAGAGTGTACCAATCTATTGACATTGCTTTTCTGTTCTGATTATATATTGTATAAAATTCTTACAAGCCCTGGAAAACAATGTGCTGCTTTTAGTTCTAATTATCATAGTGCAGAAGCAGAATTCATGAATATATGGTGGAACTGTACGTAGCGGTCTTTATGCAGCCTTAGTCTACTGTCAGTGATATGTAATGCTGAAGTACCACTGTATTTTGTGCCCGAGCACAATTCATGAAATCCACAATGTGCTTTCACTGCCCTCTCTCTAATCAAAAATCTGTGAAATTTCAGAACAGCAACAGAATATTTCACCCATTTGCACTCCAACAAACATTGCTCTTTCAACCTTTCTATTCCCCTTCCTCCCTCGCTCCCTCCCACCCTGGCTTGCACACTCCCTCCCTCCCATGCTTATGCTCTTAGTCTCTCGTTCCTTTTCTTCTCCTCTCCCGCACACAGGCCAGGCTGCTGGAGAGGCTTTGGGCGTACGTGCGGACTGGCAGCATCTCCTCTGAAAGAATCAATGCGCTTTGAGAGGCCTCTAGAGGCTCAGGCCTCTCCCTATTTCTCTCCTGCTTTCTCTCTCTCTCTTTCTGCATCTGTCTGTTTCTCTTGCTTCCTCTCTTTTTTCTCTCTCTTTCTGTCGCCCCAGATTCTGCAAGACGTCTGCCAGCTCCATTAGAGTTAATGTTATGCAGGGTGTGTCCTGGATGAGACAATGACCACTAGACTCTGCTGACTCTGCTGAATGCTTGCATTTTCCCTGCTTCATAATGTTCTCCTTTTCCTGGATTTACATACTTTGCGCAGTGAAAATGTTTGTTTCCCCTCCAAGCCCCTCGTGATACTTCACTTGAGTTTCATTTTTCTGACTTTAGACTTGGTTTTCTTTTTAAAGTGGTAGTACTGAATATTGATGCAACAATCTCTGGATATCATCAGGGCTGTATGATGGATCATATATTTTTTTTTATCATTGCAGTGATATGGGCTGCTCTTAAACACATCAAGAGAAATGCAAGAGTGACAGCATCACATTATTAACACAAATCATTAGAACTGTTTCTGTGCACTGGGTTTAAACCGTCTCTGATTCACAGGTGAGTAACTTAACTATATGGCCAAACAGGTAATTACTATACACACACATGCTAAACACTCAAAAACCCCTCCCTCCACTAAACTGATCTGTAAAAATTTTCAAGCTTTACACTTCTCATATCATAAAAATATCTAACAGCTAACTGAACATTGCAATTTATGTAAATATCAAGCAAGGCATTACAAATAGCATTACATACATTAGATTACGCCTCATAGCCTTGGGGAATTTTCCAAAAGGATATATTTGTTTATGTTTGTTTTTATGTTATATTTTGTACATACTGTATTTAAATATACAAATACATACAAAATCAGAAGACGTGTACATTTCATGACGCTGGACAGGTGCATAATAGTTAAATAACAAAAAAAACCCAAAAGCATCTAAATACTTTTTGTTTCTATTGCTGAGAAAAAATGCTTTTTTTGGATGACTCATTTTCTTATTAGAACTTTTATGTCTCATTATTTTTATTTATTTTTCATAGAACCCCTAATATGTTTATTAGATTAGTCAATGAATCAAAAATAGTTTCTTCATAGCTTAAAGTAGTAATCTTTAGGTGCAGCTCCATCAGGCATCACCAGGAAAACAGATCTTGACCTAGTTTTTCTATCTGCCCTCCTTTTTATCTTTGCATATTTCATATATGTGTTTTAAGGACAAAACAGTACTTTTTGTCTTTGACTTAAGTGTATTTTTGGCTCCATACTTTTTCATATCCGAAAGAGATTTTGTCCGAATGCCCATACTTTCTCTTAAGTATACTTTCTTTCTATTTAAAAAAATAATATCCTCACTTACTGAGGATTTCCAGACAAGGACAGCGTTCATACGCTCAGAGATTTAATCTCAATCTTATTCCTTCTCATCAAAATCTTCCCTCATTGCGTTCCCTCTGTATATTATTTTAACTTATAACTAAGTAGATGTCTGTGTTCTTTGACTTGATTAACATCCACTCGGATATCTCAGAAAAAGACTTGGTTGGTTACAGGTTGATCAAAGTGCCCTGTAGCTGAGAGAGCTGAATGAAGAGCCTCAGTGGTAAAGCAGTGGACTAATTATTCAGTAAGTTTTGAAATGTGTGGACTGGTGATGTCAAAAGTAAGAGGGGCACTGCTGTGATTCCCACCGCAGTTCCACACCGTGCCCCACACATCTTCTCAGCGTGTTGCCATGGTGGCTGGAGAAGCACTTTCAAACAAATTGGAAGGCCTCAAGTCAACTGGAGCAAAGACAGCGTACATATGAGCGCAAATAAACACACAGGCCAATATAGGCAACAGAGTTGCCATTGAAATGGAAAACTACTCTCAAACATAAGAAACCCTAATGCTGAATTTTCACTGCTTCCAACTTGTGATAGTTCTACCAACACTCTGAAATAGTAGGAAACATCAGCATGGAATTTAGTCACTTCCAATCCTACAAAGACTGACTCTAGCGGGACAAATAGGCTCCAAAATAAAGATTATATCACTGTCATCTGTCCACATAAAGCCTCATTGACTCTAATGAATTATTCAGCTATCCAACCACTGAGGTCTAGACCCTCAGATATCATTCTATCAGAATCATCCAGATGAGAGTTGACAGAAATGTTGCATCAATCAACACCAGAAATGAATGTGTCTAATCCAGAATGAGGTTTTCTTGATTTGTGAAATTTCTAAATTAACAAGAATGCAGAGAATCTTCATGCAGTGACTCATGCCTTTTAAAAACATGTCCAATAGGGGGTAGTATAGTCATTGAGGTGCGTTTTGCTCCAGTGGTTTGGGATAATCTCATGTCTGCCACTGTCTGAGGGTTTGTATCACTCATGCCAATTTTTTTTCTTGGGCAATCACATATTTGAAAGCTTTCTTGCATCTTGCTCCAATTGTGCATCTTTTCCCACAACTCAATTTTATTTCAGCTCAATTAGCTGACTAATTAATCCAAGGCAAGCTCCATGTGTTTTCTGGAGTTTCGTTGACTGCTGTCTAGATACAAGTACACTCCTAAAAATAAATAAAGGGAAATCACATCTACAAAGATTATTTGATAACTATCTGTTGAAAGGTTCTGTAGAGATTCAAAAACAGTTATTCTATTGAATTGCCCCAAAGAGCTCTTTGTGGCACCTTCATATTTAAATGTCTAGCTAATTTTATGTTTTTTAATTTTGTTTGGTGTCATAAATTTTCATTGTGATGTATTTTCTCATTTTAGCCTCTCTTTAAGATCCCATAGAAGCTGTCATTCATTAGCCATCTGCATGCTGTTGCTTCTCAGCCATCTAACTTTTAAAAATTAAGTGTAAGTTAAATATGTTTAAAGGTTTAGTTTACTGCAATCCTGACACAACTTTGTACCTCAACAGATGATAGTAAGTCACTGTAGTGTTGAGTCAGCTCCGGTTAGATTACAGTAAAGGTAGATGAGGTTTTAACATTTATTCTAGGCTGATATGTAAACAGTTGCTAATGCTAACACTGAAGAAAAGGTAATGTGCATTTCACACATTTGTCCATTTTTACTTTTTTGCATCATTTGAACACATCAACTGCTTTCTCATCATGAATGGACCAACAAAAAAGGCCCAAAACTGTTTGTAAAAATGTCTGGTTCCATTGACTTACATTAAAGTTATATGAGATTTTTGGCCTCTCCTGTAAAATTGTAATTTTGGGGATATTTGTTTTTCTTTGGACAGTGACGATATGCAAACAACATACAGTATTACATACACCATAACAAAGTTCTTTGGTTGTTTTGAGTAGTAAATCAAATGTTTATATTAATGTTGTAGACTATGTGAACTCTCTCAATGACTTGTGTGCATCTCAATGAATGAATCATTCAGAAATCGTAAAAAATGGTGGAATTTCTTATAAGCGTATTACTCACTGAAATAATGGAGATCTAAAAAGCTGACTGGCACAGAAACACCAGATTCCTGTAGCCTTTATAAACAGAAAGTATCTTAGCAGAATATTACCTGATCCTTTTGTTGGTTGATAATATGAGCTGGGAATTTGAGAGAGTTTAGCATGAGTCAAATTAAGGTTTTTCAAAGGTAAAGTATATTATATCAGTACGTAAATGTAGTATCTGTATCAGCAATTGGCAACTATGGCTGAATTATATACCAGACAACACAACCTACAAGTGGTGTAAAGCACAATAACTTACCTCAATGCTGATACATGCTTTCAGTTATCCCTCATCTCTAAATTTATTTCTAAATTGATTAAAAACCAAGCAGCCACTAAACTCCAGATATCATCATCTTACAGTAGTGATAACTTTATAAAAAGAGCTGCTCTAAATTATTCCCTCCTTAAAACCATCTATTTGCAAACTAGGTCCAATTCGTACAAGTTTACTTAAAAACGTTTTGCCAGAATTAACCAATCCTCTTATTTACTTTCCACAGTCTCTTGAATTAGTAATTATTGAAGCAGTAATCCCACCTCTAATTACAAACCCTAGATCCCTCTGAACTATCAAACTATAGACCTTAATATCTCCAATCTTCCCTTTATATTCCCTTTTAAAGAAAGCCAATTAAGTTCCAACTTTCAAAAGGGGGATTTGCATGAACAATTTCAATCTAGATTTTGGCTTTTACTAAGCACTGAGACAGCACTAGTCAAAATGGTAAACAATCGTTTAGTATTCTCTGACAAAGAAAACATATTCTTACTGGTTCTGCTTGATCGTAGTGCAGCATTCGACACCATACACTCTAGATAGGCAACAAAACTCTGTTCAAGTAACAAGAAAAAACTCTTTCCTGGTTTGGACTTGAGTGATCACTATCAGTTTGTAAATGTAAAAAGTAAATTGTCTGTCAAGAGTAAAGTACGGTGTTCCACAGGGTTCTATCTTAGGACTTAAAGTATAATGGCACCTACTACTAGGTACCATTATAAGAAAATATGGCATCATTTTCCACTGCAGTTTTGATGACAGACAAACCAAACCAGACGATAAATTTCAACAGAGAGCTGTGTAAAAGACATAAAAGCCTGGATCTCAAGTAACTTTCTCCTACTCAAGTTCTTCTTCTTGATTCAAAAGCTACAAAAAAACCCTGTCTACATTATGTCTTCATAGCTTCTCAGTCGCACCAGGTACATCTGGAAAAAGCCTTGCTGTCTTGATTAATAGTGATGTGGCCTTTGACAGACATATTTCATATATTACTAGAATATTGTATCTTTGCAATATTGCTAAACTAGCAAATGCACTGTCGCTACAGAATTCAGAAAAGTAAGTTCAACCCTTTTTACATTGAGATTGACTGGAATGCCATGCTTTCTGGTCGTTCCAGTGAAAACCTTAACAAGCTTCAGTTAGTCCAGAACAAGAACTAGAAAGAAATAAAAAATGTGACCATATAAGCTCAGTTTTATCAACCTCACGTTGGTTATCAATACATTCTGCATTGAGTAAAAAATTATTTCACTGATATATAAAGTTTTAAGTGGCCTCGCTTTAAAACGGGGGTAGACCGTTTTGGAATAAATGCCCAGTCAGTGTTCAAGTCTCAGACACATTTTAAGTCTTGGCTAAAAACCTAGAGCCTTTGATAATTAGCTTTCCTGGTAGATAAAAGGTGCAGATCTAGGGGTGTATTGACAGAGAGTATTATCATCAACCGAGCTGAACAATGTGTATATTATTCAGCGTTTTTTGCACAATACAAATAACATGTATGTACTTCATTTGTTAAATATGTTCTTATTATGAATTATATAACAGTAAATAAGTAAATAAGGTTGGTCTTAAGTATTAAAGTGTTTATGTATGTATATTCCAACAAATAAACCTTCATTTAATCTTGACATGTTTTATTAGGACAAAGAAAACATCTTATGTCAGAATTCATAAGGCAGTTAAATTAAATTGAAGTGATATCACTACTCAGTTTCCACCAAAACTCAAGGATCAGACTTCAGTGCATTACTGTTTAAAAGTGTTGTTCTCTCTTGGGAAAATCCCCCACACTTTCATGACCATATCATTGAATATACGCAGAGATAGAAGTGGATAAAGAGGCACAGTGTGAAGTCATTCAGATTCTTCTGATATAAAAGCAAATGTGGTCATTATTCTTAACACACCCTAGAGAGAAGTCTGACCTTTATCTTGTTAGAATATAAACAGACCATAAAAGCAGTCGGAGGCATAGAGTTACCAGTGCTGGCCTAGTTGTTCTTTAGATAGTCTTTTTGTTGTGGAACCACAGCAATGTATTAATGATTTAATACAATTACATCATAGTTACCCCCACTAGTTCCCTGTCTCTCAAAACCCCAAGAAAAAATTGTCACTTTGAATGGCCTGTGGTTTATTGGCCCTGAAGTACTCTCTATACACATCCTTTTGGACATTGTGTTTCAAAGATGAAATTCTGTGAAAAGCACCTCAGAGCGCAAAGGACTGTTTTGCATGGGGATTTTTGTCCTCTCCCCCTTTCCACTCTCAACTGGGGGTCCATTGCAGCAACTTTAAACTATTCTTCCTTTTGCCCTTAACCTTAATGTGCAGTGGGCTTTCTGTGACCGGGGCCTTGAGGCCACGGCCTGATTATGTGGCCCGTGTTTTTGCTTGAGGGTTGTGAAAAGGAGGTGTTGAAAGATGACTGAACAGAGGGACTGTAGTCGATCAAGTGCTTCTTCAGTCTGAAGCATTTGGCTAATTAGGAGACATGCAAGGACGCAAAAGAGTCAAAAGCAAAAAGTAGAACAAAGGATGGAAAAAGAGAGCAGAAAGATGGACTTCCTGTGCAACATAAGAATGCACAAAATTTGTGTGTGCCAGATACTCAGATGCCAGGATGTTTGAAGGACGGCAGAAAACACAGAAAACATCCCCAACAATTGTATTGATATTCATCAGTCAGACCTCAATCTCTCCAGATAATTCAGTCTTTTCAAATACATTATAAGCCAGTCTCTCAGACATGGATTAAGCCTGGGTTTGGGATGATTTACCAGTTATGTTCACCTTTAACCATGCTATTTAGTTTAGATTCAGACTTCATCTGTGAAATGACCTTATAGAATGTAGACACCCCTACTAATTGGTGACCCTATGTTCAGCTGCATACAAACAGATTATGTAAATCTATATAGAGTAAATAGCTAAGTATTGCCAATATAAAGGGATGCTCTGGGGGCACATGCACATGAACCTAAGATCACCACATCTTGTGCAAAACATCCACTAATTGAATATAATGCCTGCAACACTGGCCTATGGAGCAACAGAACAAAAAATCCAACATCTGTACTTGACCTCACTTATCCTCCTGTGGCTGAATGCAGTATACTCGCAGTAATGATTGTAAAGGCTTTCTGGAAGAGTACAGGCTGTCACTGCAGCAAACAGTGGAGAAACTCCCTAAAATTATCGTTGATTTCAGACGAAACATTTGATGAGCAGATGTCAATTTTCAGACACCACTTTCACCACAGGGCCAGTTTCCCAGACTTAGATTAGCCTCTGCCTAGACTAGAAATAGTCTCTGAACATGTTGATACTATCGTTTCTTAACATTTTGGATAAAACTTTTATCTCACAGTATCGATTCTACTCAAATCAAATGAGCTTTTGTGTCCTGTAACACATCGTTAGCGAGACCTACTTGCAAATGGTCTGGGTTGTGCTAAAATGGCAGTGAGTTCACAGTCTTTTAAGAAACAAAACAGCAGTAGTGTTGGCTGGGAAAACTTTGGCATTGAAGCAAATAAAGTTGGAAAGGCAAAGGGAGGTAATACATCAAATTTGACCATATGTGCTTTCGAAATGTAGTACACAGGAGCAGGTTTATATGTAGTTTCATGTCTAATGGTAGGATATTTGGATAGTCTAATGACTAATGGTATTAGTATGGTAATAGTGCTATTTGGATGTTTAGTAAATTAATAGAAAACCAGCCAGACTTTGGTGTTTGGTGACTTTGTGTTTGGTGATTGCTACTATTATTCATCACCCTTAGAATTCAGCTATTAATTCTTTTAAATGTAAAATTACATGTATTGTTTTTCTGTTAAGGGTTGAATGATGTTAAATTAGTGCAGTGGATTTGTTATTTTTAATTTTGGCATGTTTTCTACATGTATCATCTGATTTAACAGCCTTAAGTGCAGTGCTTTTAACTTGTCCACAGTAATGATTCCATTTTAACAGTACGTTTACAATTGAAGCAACACATGGTGAAAAGCAATACTGCTGTGCTTTGATTTGTTTTCACAGTGGACTGATTGTGTTAGATTCTGACACCAATTCAGTATTTTGATTTGTAAATAACTTATGTACTGTTTTTCAGTAAAGAGGTCAAGTTTTTAATAGCAATGTCATGTGTAATACACTTTACATTTTCCACTGTACTGATTGTGTTTCACTTTTACACGATTTTTCTTGGTAAAGTCATTGTAATTGTAATTTTGAACAAAAACAGTGATTTATCTTGTGTTTATTTGGATATGCATATAAAAAAAGACTATATCCTCAACTCTATAATGAGTTTGTTTGGGTAATAATAAATAAATAAATAATAAAAGCCAACAGCATTGGCTTTGTAATATAGTATCATACACCCATTATCAAAACATTAGTTGCTCTCAGGAGGAAATGTCAGATTGCAGAAGTTATTTGGAAGGAAGATAAAGGTTACTAGGAACAATAAATGATAAAAAATTTAGACTGATATGGCCAATACTTATTAGGCTACGTAGTGTCTCTCAGTATGTCGTTGAGCTGCCATGTTTGCTAATGCAACATGCCAGATGTCTCAGCATGGAGTTTAGAGGTTCCTAATGGTCTCCTGTGATAATTTATCCCATGCATCTTGAATATTCTTATACAGTCCCTGCAGATTTTGCAGTAGAGGGGGAGATGGAGTGACACCAGGCCTTCTGGACTTGTGACACGCGACAACAAAGTATTTACCTTTGACACTGACCAAGAATTTGTTGGTTGTGACAAAAGCAGAACTCGTCACTGAAAATCTCCTGCTGCAATCCTGAGGCACTTCATGACACTTTGGCACGACACCATTGAAGTCTTAGGTGACGTTGTCATGGTGTTTAGGGCAGTCATTGTAAGAGAATGCGTTCATGTAGTCCTGTGTTGGCCAGCCATCTGCCGGTGACTGGCAATAACACTGAGGGCATTACTGCCCGCTGAAAGTCATTCAGGTACAGGAACACAGCGATGTCAGTTGGTACAACAATTTGTGTCACTATTCTTTTGAAGATGAGTGTATACATTAAACAATATGCCTGACTACTGCACAAAGAAATCACTTATTTAGTGTGTGTTCAAGAATGCTTATTCACCATGAGATACCTTCCAGAAAGATGCCATGGCAGTTTTCTACATGACATGGGTCATCCCATTGTGACGTCTTTGTTTCCACAACAGAACAAAGGTTATTTATGAGATAACAGTAGATTTACAAGCTAATTAAATAAGGTCTACTACACTAGGAGTAATAAATCTGACTGGAACAAATTAAGTAAGCAATACCCCATATTCCTTATCATGAGCAGACTTAAATTATGATCATTTACATGTAGATTTTAGTATATTGACAGCATTGAGGTTTAAGGTGCAGAGTGCCAGAATTTACATATGCCAGCTGTTTTGTGTTTATCCAGATTTCTTCTTTTGCCTTTCACTGTGGGGGAATTTAACAACGTTCTTTGTCACGGTTAAGGAGGACTGCTTGTGCCCTCATCTATATATCACAGGCTTTTGCCAGGCCCTTGGGTGCTTCTGGAATGACACTGCCTTTTTTAAGCTGCGTATTTACAAAGTTAACCACACATTTTAGAACATTTTTATGCTTGTTTTGTTTTAAGATATTTTGTTAATGTTTTCTTTGAGGCACGGAGGGTAACACTGACATTAAAACGAACCCTGGAGTTTTGGCGCTGGTTTTGAAGAAATGGCACAAGTGTTAGTTTTACCTCTTAGCATGCTGCCTCCCCTAGATTATGATGGCTTAGAGCTGCTTGCAATACTTTTTCAGAACAGGCTAGGATGTGGTCATGCTGGTTGGCATCATGCTGTTTTGAGAATCATGTTGTTTTTTGCTCACATTGACAGGTGGGAACCAGCTCTTCTCTTTCACATCACTCCCTGGAGATCAGGCCAGAGAGATAAGTCTTTTGTCCAGTTGTTTGGAAGCAATAGTTTAATTTCATTTGTCTTGGAAAAGGATTCACACAAAAACGTGGTTGTGGAGCAACATTACTTAATCCTCACTCAAGTGTTAGAAATTCCTGGTTCTGTCCAAACTGAATGCAGAAATATGTCAACATTGTTACTAATACACCTCACAGAGATTATGTATCAGATACATAGATAAATACAGGATACAGGATCTTAAACAGTGAACTGCAGTATGCTTTGTGTGAGGGCAACTACTAAGCCTCAGTGGCCAAAAGCATACAGATTTGATTAAACGGTTATGATGCCTATGTATCTTTTTATAAGCTAAAAAAGTAATTTTATGCTACAACTTGCAACGTTTACCAACCTTACATGCTCTTTTCTGACGTGCAGCTCTGAGTGTGGATGTTTTTGACTATTGACATGCCATGGCTCCTGACATTTGTATTGTGAAAGTATTGTGGTACTAGTCACAGATATGTGTAATAATAATGATAAGGAATGGTTACAACACCCAAGTGCTTTACACCCTGGAGCATAGCCATTCACCAGTCAGAGTGTCCATCCCAACCTCTTTCCAGTATTGAAAAGCCAGCAATTAAGTTTTTACGTTTTTGTTTGTGTAGTTAAAAATGCAATACTGCTAGAGATTTTCACTATTTTGCTGAAAAATATATAACAATATATAAGTATATAGCATCTAAAAACCTAAACCTAACCTAAAACCAAAAAATAAAGAAAATATGATAATATGCATTTGACTTGATGATGCATAATGTGTGGGAGTACACATTAAAAGAAATGATAAAGAATCATTCTCATTCTCTTTCTTTTTAAAGAAAAAAGAAAGTTGATAAAACTAGTGGTCTAATTCCACTGACTCATTAGAGACTACTTTGTCAGGGAAGCTTTTTGAAGTAGTCAAAATGAAAATCCCCTTTGAAACAGCCCAGATTCTCACAATACTTCTTCTTTTTTTAAATGCCTGTAGAGTATTGAGTATGCGGGAACGTCAAACATAATACTGCACATCAAAGCTCATCAAAGCTCTACTACTTTCACCTTTTTCCATCTCATGCTTTAAAGTTCTTGCCCCTTAGCTGTTGAGACCCTGTAGTAAATCTCTGTGGAGCAAATGGGGAATTTTGATGTTTGTAAGCATTGTTGTGAAAGTTGGAATGGAGTTTCCTTGATCATCAATTTACTCTCTGCTGAATGCAGGACCTTTCTTTATGTGAAATACCCAGGCCAAGCACATTCCATCATATTTTTGTAACTTATGTTATTGTTCTCAGTGAGAGATGTTTGCACCCCTGATATAAATGAGGAAAGGAAAGGGACATTTCTAGCCACTGGCATCTGGATCCAGTCAGTTGTTCATCCATTGAGTGTTAACAGGAAACACTAAGCAGAAACAAAGGATACTACTTTGGAGCTGTCAGAAGAAGCCTCAGAGCTATCCCTTGTGGTTAGTGGCTCCAGCACCAAATCTAGCTACCCCATCATACAGAATGCCCTGAGCCTGGTGTGTTTGGCCCAGGATCTAAAATGACATAACAGTTTTATGTCTTGGTTGATGTTTTAGTTTGTATGATGTAACAGCCTAGCTTGGCTGGTGAGTTGTTTGCTTTTGCCATTGCTCAGAGAATGTGTTGCCATAGGCTTAAGACAGAAAGTGTAAAGACATTCTGTACATAGCGTGCGGTTGTGGGTTGAGGAGTTGACCAAAAATATGTATTTAATATTAAAATTTGTTAGAAAAACATGCTAAAGAAAGGTGTTTGTTCTAATGATAATTCTGTGTAAGGAAGAGATCAATGCAGATTGAATTCAAGACCCTAGCAAGAACTGGGGAACAGAAGAGGCACTGATAAGATTATTTGATGTTACTGCTAGCTAACCACAGACTGTTGAAGTTCAAAACAAGCTGCTTGTATCTGATAATGAATGGTCCAAGAACTATACTGCTCATTGTTTGCCTCTAAAATCTCCAGACACAAATCTGATTCACCTAATTTGGTATTGGTTTTGGGTATTTGTGTTTTTGGATGCTGGAAATGAAGTTATGTGGTGGGCAGCAGCTGTGGCATTGAAAGTATTCAAATTTAGGTTTAGGCAACAGGATGCAACTTTCTTATTATGTCGTACTGTTTGTGAGGACTAAAGACTTCAGATATTTGAGGGGGTGTGTTATCCAAAAAAGACATCATCCCACAAACATGTCAGTGCAGATATTAATATTAAAAAACCTGAATGTCTTGAGAAGTTGTTTTTTTTTATTTCTAAATCTAACTTTTACTTGCCTCTTTTACCCTGTTGTTCTTAATAGCTAGCAGGTATGCACAGAGTATATGAACTTACAAGGATCCAGGTTCTTACATAGAGTCATAGCTCATCGGTTTTTATCTGTTTGATAACTATAATGTTATAGCTTTGTATACTTGTAAGCAGAATTCTATTTAATGCTCTGGTAGGGGTGCTATTAGTTTAGTCTGCCCTAAAAAAATATATATGAAAACGGTAAACCAAATGGAATGTAGTGTAGATTAATTATAAGTTAGGTTGATGCTTAACACACAGCTGAGTGTATGTGAAATATCATCCAAGTGTGTAAATAAGACCCTGCTGGCCATGTGGCTACCTTATTTTAACCCTTATGTGCTATTCATAACCACATAGCTCTCTTGCGTTAACTTTCCACACTGGGCAGAATATGGATCTGATTAGAAATATGTACATTGAAAAACCAGGAGCCCCAGAAAGGTATGCTAATGTAAAGCAGATGTATCTTAAACACCATGGATATTAGGATATTAGGGCCTTGTCTACATGTCAGGCAAAAAATATCTCTACCCAGTGTCAAAGCACACTGATGCATGGAGCTGCCTTTTTACCTACAGTAATATCTGCTAAGCCTGCGGATATAGAATTTATTCACTAAAGAAAGCTAGGATTACGTGACATTATTAGTGTTATTATAGGCTCTGTTTCCACTTGTTCTGCTTTCGGCATATTATCATTAGCTTCAGATGGCACACAAATGTTAGCACATTTGCAATCCATAATTTAGAAACTACTGAAGTCCAAGCAACTGTGTCCCTTATTCATTTTCAAAAGGGCCATTTGCAGCTATTTTGACTATGAATTAATGACTCCTTACGCCAAAGGTTATCACGAAAACACATCCATTTCTCCAAGACATATTTCACAAATAACATTATTTATAATGTAATTATAGTAATTTTTTTTTGATTATTAAATGCTAATACTCAATAGCAGTATGCACATACACTACTTTTGAAACAACAGAGCTATGTAAACAGGGTCTTGAATAGTTATCAAATAGTTTGCAATCAAAATAGTTAACCAGTCACAAACAGGGCAGTCGTGGGCTGGAGGTTAGGGAACCAGACTTGTAACCGGAGGGTTGCCGGCTCAATTTCCTCAACTGACAGTAATGACTAAAGTGCCCTTGAGCAAGGCACCTAACCCCCAAATGCTCCCCGGGTGCCGTGGGTAGGGCTGCCCACTGCTCCGGCCAGTGTGCTCACTGGCCCCTAGTGTGTGTGTTCACTAGTATGTGTATGTGGGTTTTTCACTTCACAGATGGGTTAAATGCAGAAGACAAATTCCTCTGCTCAAGGAAAAATTTACCTCACCTAATTTAAAACCCTCTGTATCCCATGGCATTGTAATCAAACAATAGTTGTGTCCTATTCATACCATTTGATCAAACTTCAAGTCATTAACCTTGACAATGAATAACCAACCTACCACATTCAGATTAGATACTGCCAACAGTTTTGTTCATCCCACTGGTGTATATAATGACCAGAGCTTTTAATCCAGTCCTTGTGTTGTTCCTGAATGTGCTCATAAAAACGGTCATGTTTGGGAAGTAAATGTGGCACTTTTCAGACCTATGGACACCAAAATGGAGAACAAGGTCCTTGTTCTCTAAGGCCACTTTTGTAGGAATGTCCCAATAGAGACGGGTTGTAATTCTAGTATCCTGCCAGTTGATTGCAGTGGACCTGCTCCAAACTTTGCTAAGAGCTCAAGAACCTTTGGCTGGAAATTCAATTACCTTTCCGTTTAGAATACCCCAGTGGTCACGTGCAAATACTTTGTGTGCTGAAGCCAGTGTACTCTTGGGGTAATCCCCCAAGTAGATTTTTTACTTTTTTGGACAGTTCCTTTGTTTGCACATAACATGTAATGTTATGTATGCCTTATTACAGCAGATTTTCATGCAATGGCCATTGCATCCGTTGAAATCAAAAACCCTGACTCGCCAAGTATAATAAATGTATATAGTGGACATGTGCCTCTGTTTGTTTTGGTCTCTCAGCATGCAAGGTCATGATTTGTTCAAAGTTATTTCTGTCTCAGGGCCTGAGGCTATATTGAAGGAGAAACAGATTAAGCTTTCTCTGTATCTGTCGTAAATGGTTTCAGCATTGCTGGACTGCATGTCTAAATTATAATGTAGTCCACAATTCTCATTGTACAGGCCTCTTAAAGATTGCTAGGCCTTAGCTACAGCAACTGTAAGCAGTTAGCATTAAGTTCATGCAAGGCTTTATATTTATGAACACATCAACACAAATAAAATAACATAGAACACAGAAATTGCTTAATTTATTAGCTCCATTTAATATGTGGATGACAAACATGTATTTCCGTAATGTACTTATGTGGAGAGGAAAAGGGAGTGAATGAATACACCGCTATTGTGCATCATGTTACGATGGTGATGCCATGGGGCATTTCTAAGCAATTTACCAGCAGTGAGTCAGTTCGGGACACATGAAAACCATATAAAGTATCATTCTACTTATGCTACTAAGTTACAAACACAAGGATATTTCTTTCATCCTTGTAATTATGACCACACAGTAAATGCATGTTAGGAACTTAGGTTTCCTTTTTCACAAGACTACAAATTTTCCCTCCACTTTGCCAACTTTTTCTGCTTCTTCTAAGTTCTTTGGTATTCTCTATGCGTAATACAGAGGAAGAGAGTGCCTTTACCGTAACTGTGGTTGCTAAAGACTAAGAACAAGAGAATGCACCACATTACGGTGTCTTGCTTTCAGGCAACATGCCATTATTTTCTTTTTCCAGCAAGGACGTAATCTGTCTTTTGTCTCATAACAACAGGGAAAAAGAGTTTTTTTTTTAACTGAAGCAGAATTGTGTGCTTTGCAGTTTACTTTGGCAGCAGTGTCCGAAAGAGAAACACAAAGGAAGGAGTGTCAAGGCCACCACTGACTGTCTCTGTAGAGGTTGCTGCCTCAGTCTACTGTTGTTGCATGCCTGGGCAGACTATGAGAGTAACAACACTGACTACAGATCAGAGGATGCTGAAAAATCTGATTGATCCCACTGTAGCTTGACCCCTTTTTATATTGGCACACTTTGTGTGTTCAGCTTATTCTTCTATTAGGAAGCCTTCCACAGCTGGAAAACCCACAAACCACCCACATGGAGGCCTGTCTCCCATATCAATTTGGCTTGGCAATAAAGGGAGTGGCTTGGCGTGATGATAGCTATGCTGAACAGGGAAATGGAACACATTTTTGTTACAGTGTTTTGATGTACAGTGTTTTGTTTGGAAGCATTGAAAAGTACTTTTGTGTTGTGGTTTTCACTCAGTTTGTGTGTGACTGAGACTACTCTAGTCATCATCCTGTGAGTCCAAATTAAATTGTTTTGAAAATTTAACACATGGCTAAAAACATTGCGCTGCTTCATAAGTAGAACTGAACATAGCTTTACTGAGGATATATGCAATTATATATGTAGATCCCGTTCTGCTGTGATGGCCAAAAAACATTGTAATTGCCCTGAAAAGGGTTTTTAGAATGGATGCTGCTCATTGTGTACTGCCAAATTGGCAGCCTCTCTGAACCCCTGCTCCCTTACTTCCATTGAACCTGTGGGGAACTGTGCTTTGGCCTGAATACCAAAAGTAGAGTAGTTCATCATCTAGAAGTAAATTGTCCATGTAAGATATTCTGTGCTGCTTTTCTTGAGACATCTTGAGATATCTGCTTTGTATCTTAAAATAGCATAAACATTTAATCCCTACCAGTATACTCAGTTTTACACTCAAGCACAAGAAACTACAAACCACGTTTAAGGTTGTTTCTACCATGGCTTATTCTGTTTTTCCTGCAAGTTCTTTCTTTGTCATTTTTTCTTCAGTTGCATATGTGTGGAATTGCGTTACAAAGAGATGATTTGCAATGGAAGTTCTTGCAAGCTTCAATAGGCAACTGTCACCAAGAACTTATTTGTATTAATATATTGCCACATTTTCTTGTTTTCATTATTTCTATAGACAAGAACCAGCTATTATGCAGTGTATTATGCAAAAGTCACATCAGAGGATGAAAAAAGTATAATTTACCTATGGCCAACATAGATGTTGTCTGTTCTCTCTGTTGAAAAGCTTATAAACTGCCAATAAGACTAAATTCTAGGAAGTTGGTGGAATTACAGCTAATGCGTTATAGCACTTAAACGCAGCAGAGACTGGATTAGATCCGGGACATTTTAGAGTGCTTAACTTTAAAGATAGAACTGTGATATCATTGGTGCCACACTAAATCAAAAATCTACGGGAAATGTTGTATTGGATATTATTGTTTCCTTGCAAAGTCCGGATTATACTTTCATCTGTCAAACCCTAAAATATCCACTTTTATTCATTAGTAAACAACAGGCTTCTTGCTAAATTTTCCAGGTTTGTAGCTCCTCCTTTTTTTAGTGGTCACAATAGTCATTACTATCTTCCATTAGTTGTCCATTATTTAATGTTCTTTTTTCATCAAATGAAATGTCAGTAGAAATGATCAGATTTAGATATGATAGGGATCATACATGCTTAGAGTTTTGCAACTTTTAAATCTGAAAATTCCTGGTTTAAGTCTTTGGTTGCCTGTGTAACAGTTTGTGGGAAAATATAACCTCAACCTATTTGGATTAATGCCCACACAACCTCTTTGAAGCAATGCTGTTTTGTTGGATACCTTTTTATAAAGACCATGTTTTGGTAGATGGGATTAGCAGCAAGGTTTAAAGAACTTCCAAATGATGTTTAATACCAAGTCTCATCTTGTCTAGTCTCGTAGTCAGGCTTCTCCCCTTTGCTCCACTCCTGATCTGGTTGCCCAGCACATCTGGGGTGTGTTAGGAGTAGAGGTGTTACCAGGGTCTATGAGGACCCGCCTCTTTCTCTTTCCCTCTCTGGGGTGTGTCGGTGAAATATGACAGATTCACTGACAAGTTAAGATTTGTTCTTCATTAACAGCACCACTGAGACCCATTCCACTGTTCTTACCAGCTCATTCCTCAGCCCAGATGAGGCTCAAAGACCACCATTCCCACCACCTTCAAAGATATATGATGACAGCTTGTGAAGCATAAGAGTAGCTGTCCATTAAAATGGGAAAATTTGGTGCTGCTTGTTAGTATTTCATGGGTATGATAACTATGTTTCAGGAAAAACAAAGTGCAAACATTATCCATGAATGTTATACTCCATGCAGTAAAAGTTTCTTTCCGTTAGAACTAAAAAAGGTTGATGAAAATTGGGAAATCTTTCATTTACATTTATCTAGCTCAAGCCAACTAAAGAAAATGCTTCTGGCTCACACTTATTGCGGTACAGTATCCTCATGAAACCTAATGACTGTGGAAAATATTTGCAGTCAGATTAGGTAATTGCAGTTATCAGGCAATTATGTAAAAACTTTGTCTGGCCTTGTTGGGCAATATATCAGATATTTGCAGTATATGCCTGCTTATTTTTTTTCCAAATTGAGCCAACATTGTCAACATTTCAGCAGGCTTTAGTGTTTTTTTATGTGTGTCTCTAAATTTCTTAAAGACTATGGAATTTCTTGTAAATGTACACACTTTCAACCTCATTAGTAAAATGAGAAACAGGAGACCAGGGTTTGATTTCTCATTGTGATGTTAATAGAAGTAAGACTCTTCAGACTGCAATACAAAAGAAATGTATTCTACGTTCTGTCACAATCGTGGTTCCTGTGACTGGGAACAATGCATTAATGTTGAGATTAGGCCTGGACAATATGATAATATTTATTATTTTTAGATAAATTGCAGCCCAACTTAATGTTTCATTACAAGGAGAACATAATTAGTCATGTTTAACTGAATTTAGTGCAGCAAAGTTGATTAAATGGTTAATTTATTTAAACATGGGCCTGTTTTAACATTAACAAACCTCAGAAAAACTGAATATTATCATATATAGATTAAAGTTTGCTGACCAGCACCCACTCACTGGGCCAGCACACAAATTGTGTGGAGTAAATACCCTTTATATAAACATGAAAACATGAATCCCAAGCACTGAGACTCTAAACAAGAAGAAACATTCAGGACACTTTGTCACACATGTGCTCATGTTACCATGCTACATTTTACCAAGTAGTGTTTTTCTTAGGGGTAGGAATGTACCACCAGCTCACTGTCCTGTCGATTCCTTTTTTTGTTCGTCCAGATGTGTCCAAGTAACCATGGGCATGGTTATTTGTACTGGTCTGTGTTTACTGCATGCACGTTTGTTTATTAGTGCATTTGTGTGTCCATTGCTTTTCATCTTCAGACTCTCTTTTATTTCCATATTAGGTGAGCGTGGGTTCTGAAATAGAAACAGCTGTCTCTTGGCAGAGTCACCTGGGCTTGGATGCACACACACACTTCCACATGCATATTCACACACAGGTATAGTTGCCTGTCCATGTCTGAGACACTCACACACACTATCATAGCGGACACAGTGTGTGTGACAGAAAGCAGCTGACAGAAATGGCACAGTGCTGCCAAAAAACACAAGACAATTAGGCAGGCTGCTGAAATAGCAACAACAGCAACACCCCCACCACTTCACAGGAACACTTTCTCTTTCTTTCTCCTGTCATTTCCCTTCCCCAACTTCCCTTACCCCACACTGTCCAGAGCAAAGTTCCACACTGTCCACTCTTAACCCTGTCTAACATTATAAGAAGTTGTTCACACGCAGGCATCAGAGTGCCAGTAGGTTTTGTACCTTTTTTATTGATATAGTTTAATTTTGTGTTAAACAGTCTTTTTGTGTAAAACCCATTCCAGCCACAGTCATGTGCCAGTGCAACAAAAAACTAAAAAGAAACCCCTAAAAATAAAAAAAAACACTCACATATCACAAAAAGAGTTTTTACGTTAGGATGAGGTGGAAAATTTAGAATGTCGCTAAAGATCTTATTAGTAAACTGCTGTTACACTAGTGGCTATGTAACGCAGTGGGCACAGGTGGCTTGTGATTTAAAATGATTAGCTCTGATCATCCGATCATCATGCACAGCTTTTTAAAGGAGGCTTTAGACATTCTGAAATGCTGAAAAATGGCTCTGCAGGATGAGCACCGAGAATTGGCTGCTGCGTCACGTTCTCAGATGTGAGGTGGAGTAAGGTTGTTGAAGAATGTTGAAAGACTTCTAATCTGAATTTTCTGTTCCAAGTTAAATGTTGTGGCAGTAACATTCTGGCATCATTTAAGGTGTAACAAAATTTTTTATTAAAAAGCAGACTTTTTCAAAGTGGAAGATGGCAATGTGCCACCCATTACATCCTGATTAGGTGGTCACTGCTCACACTGCCTGGTGTATCTGAGCTGCATGGTGTATCATATTTACTAAGATAGTAAAAAAAAGGAAATAAACACTGAACTTTGGTGAAACGGGTAGAATTTCCTGCCTGTGGGAATGGGGGGATCAAGTCTCAAGCCACTGCTGAAGTGGTGAATAAGTCCCCCACTCTGGCTTGCCAAAACAATAAGACCACATTCCCAGATGTATTTTGGCATGGTGGTTCTCACCTTCATGTTTTCTTATTGGTGTAAGCCTGCCCTCACCCTCTGTCTGCACACAAAGCCGTCCCTACTCACTCACAAGTTCTCCTGCAATATAGAGAGAGACACTGTACCACACTAAAGAAGACCTGGGCCATACTATAGAAACGTTCTGTTAATCCTAAATTAAATCTCAGTTTTTAAAGAATTTTTCATATATTCATTTAGGAATGTTATTTTATCCTGCAGCATGTTATATACGGTTATAAAAAAAACGGAACTGGCCACACAATATTATTCCCCCTAATAAAGAGCACATCTTCTCTGTCTTCTCATTCTAAAGCATTTTTATTAACATCCCCACATAAACTTTATAAGAGGGGAAAGTCAAGTGGTAGCGTATCTGATGAAAGTGGAGTGCAGATAGACCTGCATGGTGTGTAAGGGGGTGGGCTACCACACTGCTAAAGACATGAACCCTAAAGCAAAAATGGAACAAGAAAGCTTTATAATGTAGCTAATAACCACAATTCCAGTTGCCCAGTTGCAAGTAATTGTTTTAAACTATTTTTATTTACATATTTGCATGTCTATCGTAGTCTGTTTCAATTAAAGTACTTCAGGTTTTGATTTATAACGGAACATATACATATATATTAATACATATTTTGTATAACCATTAGCCTAAAAAAGATATGACTTTAAATCAGTATCTCTCAGCCCCAAGTACCAGGTAAGCAGCCATTTCCTACAGTGCAAAAAAGTATATGTGTATAGGCAAGTGAAATGATCTTAGATCTAGTTGCCATATCCAGTCTTTCTAAATTTTGTGTGTGAATTTTGTAAGCATATTATATAATTGTTTTTTTTTTTTCACATGTATTTGAGTAACTTTATTATGAGAAATAATCACATAACATTAGCAGATAACTCGTTTGTTTTCTTAAATGTAAAAATGTCTAGAAATACATTAAAAAATCTCAGGAGCACAAGAGCAGCACCGGACATACCAACAAGAGTCAAACTTGGGACACAGCTATTGACTTGTCACATGTAGTGTAAAGGTACGGTTGCACATTACAGTACTGGTACACTACCTAAGTCCTATGATGCCTCTTTCAAGTTGTGTCACAGATTTGTGCAGCGTTCATTTAGGCTTTGTTGAGCCAGGTCTCAAGTCTGGGTCTGGTTCAGTTTTTAAGTTGGGGTTTGTCGAGTTTCATCTCTGAACCATGGCTGCAGATCATGATTGGCACTTTAATTTCATACCTGCTTGGACCTCTACCACACACATACACAAAAAGAGCAAATAAAGGCCTCTGATCTATTCATCTCCTGTCCTTTCATTCTTTTTGTCAGTCTTTAACTATGGAGCTCTGCACACACTGAAAAGGCAAGATGCTGGTGTGTGTTTGTGTGCATGTGTATGTGTGGGTGGTGGCTGTATGAACATGTGTTTAGCAGGCTGTGTACCCTGTGGCCTTCGTAGTACAGAAGAGGTGAATCTGTGGTCACTAATCTGATCAAATCTTAAAGCATCAGTCAGCTTTGATCCGGCATGGATGAAGATAAAAGCACCTAAGCTACTTAGACAACTCGTCTCAGCCTTTTTCCTCTTTTTCTTTCCTTTTTCTCTCCGTGTTCTCTTCTTTAAGCAGGTCATCTGTCTCTTCAGCATTTCAGATAAAAGTAGTGAAGCTGTAGATGGCTGTGAACTCAAAGCAGTGATCAGGTTAACCTAAAATGACCATTAACCATCATCACAACCTATTTTGCGTGTGTAGCGATAGCTGTGTGCTTTTAATCTGTTTGTATATTTCCCCTAAAACAAAGCTCAGTCAAAGCCCAAATAGTGAAACAGCTGTGTTACGATACTCTAAACAGATTTCACCCCACAGGAAGGAAGTACTTGTGTTAGATTTCAGTATAAAGCTGTAAAGTTCTTTGGGAAAAGTATATACAACCTGAACCATATCAGATTTTTAAGAGGACGTACTTCTAGTATAATAAGGATATAAAAAAAAATATTCACACATAGCAGTATATTAACATAACATAAACTCTTTCTAGATATTGGGGTGGGTAGTGAAGAAAATAATATAATTAAAAACTAGCACAAAATAAAATTGTGTGAGTGTTGTAAATGCTTAGCTTAAAAAGAAGCAATGAGCCACATGTGGTACAATGATTTTTACCCCCATTAAGAGTTGCAAGGTGCAACATCAGTGTTTGGATTGAGTAAATTACAACCAGAGTATGTGAGTGGAGCAGAAAAGTGTTTGGCAACCACATTGTTCTACTTCACTCCAACTAAAACTCTACTCCAAGTTCTATCTATTCTATAAAATTCTATCATTTTATAATGGCTATTATTAAACAAAGAACTTAAATATTTGGTGCTAGGCATTTTCCAGTAGGTGTTGCCATAAAATAGCCAACAAACCTACAGCAGTGAACAAATGCACATGCTCTTAACGCAAACTACTTTACAGTTCACAAAATTAGCACCGTCAGTGTTGAATGTTACAGCCTGGTTAGTGCTGGTTTAGCTTCAGCTCTAAATAGTTCTAAAGTACTCCATTACTGTATTACACCTGATTTAATTGTGCTGTCAGGTGTGAATTTTCATATCCAAAATGTTACACATGCACACATATATGCAGCAACGTTTGCAGAGTGCAGCTGGGAGGACCCTACGGGAAAGTTTATCTTTCAGCAAAGTAATTAACAAGTGCTTACTCTCTCGTGTACTCCTCTCTACAACAGAGCCCTAGGATCGGTACTGAAGGCATTTGTACAAGTAACGTATGCCAGAGCCACAGAGCTCTGTAGCGTTGGTTTAATTTTTGTTCCTTTGTCCATCAGAGAAAAACAAAACCTAGTACATATATGCTGCTTCTATGATTGGTTGGATTTAGCTTGCTATTAAAGGTGGCTATTGATTAATAGAGGCAAAGGAGTTATACGCCTAGTGTTGGCCAAAAAAGACCTCAAAAATATGTAGATAATACAGGCCTGAAACAAATTTGTGATCATTTAGGCCTGAAGCTAATTGGTGATAAGCTTGAATTATGTAACCAGTAAAAAACTTTATAGAAATACCAGGCAGTACATATATTATAGATTGTAAACACTTGCACTTCCAGTGTTTTTAAGAGTATTAAGAAGGCGCATGTCACCTCTTTGCTACTGTAACATCTTCTACTTTTTATACTAGATGTTGGAACACTGCTGTGAGGATTTGATGGTTTTGAGCTTATTCAGCCACAAGAGCAGTAGTGAGGACAGGTACTGATGTTGGATGATTAATTCTGGGTCACAAACGCCACTCCAACTCACCCCAAAGGTATTGGATGGAGCTCTTTTATTCCAGAGAACACAACCCAGTGGTGGGGGGCTTTATATCCCTATGGCTGATGCTCGACATATGGATATGGTAATCATGAGCTCATATGTAGCTGCTCCAGGTTGTTCCATTCGATTTGAAGAATACTTTTCTAAGGTGCTTATACTCTCTGAACTTCTGTGTCAGTAATAGGTTCACCTTAAAAGTGCATTTCTGGGGTAAATCAGCATAATTATTTTTTGATGATTTTTATTTGATTCAGAGTGTCTTAAAGCCTTCTACTTTTAAAGTTTCGAAGTATGTCAAAACGTTTTAATTATGCATATGTGTAAACCAAGTTTGGAGTTTTGAATTTTTTCAAGCTTTTGTATATTGTATTTTCTGAGCTGGTGTGAATATGTGCATGTGCTGAAGATTTATAACAATCCGAATTCCCGCTGTAAATTTTAATCGAGGCAAGCCCCTCAAACACATAAATCTCCTTTTCAGAAGCATCACATGCTCCAGACTCTTTGAAGTTGCTTTCCTCAGGAGCACTGGCCACTATGTCTCGTCAGACATGGCTGAGTGCCTCACTGACTTGCAGCAGCGCAGCAGCTCCCTGCAGCTGGACTGCTCAGGAAAGTGGGGGGAGTATTTGGCTGAGCTCAATGTCTGCACATACTTGAACTAATTCTCTGGGGTTTCCTCACCATGGCAAGCCTCCAGTGTCACAACAGCAGCTTCAGCGTCATCGCTAGAGCCAAGCGATGAATGGACATACATGTTGTGGAGGACACAAGTTCTTTCCCTCCTGTCTAGCGTTTAACACTGATGTTGCTGCCAACATGGACATTTTTGTCCTTAAACCCTTGAATGCTAGGCATGTTCTGAAGATTTAGGCTGGAGGCTTATTATCCAGCACTTACTTTATGTATTATTTATTAATTGCATGTACTAAATAATAACTACTATGTGAAGAATGTAGCTGTGAGAGTGAGGAATGTAGCACTACCGACAGGTCTTTACAACTCTAAAGGATTTACTACATCGTTTACCAGATTCTTCTGATGTTGTTAGTCAGATCCTGTCTTGTAAGCGTAGTTTCTACCAACTTATTAAAACTAATCAAACCTAATCTCAGGCCTTCCTATCTAAAGCCTCCAGAGCTTTGCTTTGGAAACAGTCAGAACAACTTTTGGGCCTCAAACGTGCCAGTGCTTGTCACAAATTATTTCACTATGTAATTATATAAATCTACTTTTCTGTGTAGGACAGCACAACAGACTATAGAAGAAGGAATTTGCATCTGTCATAAGACATCAATGTTAAGGTATCTTAAGGATAGCAATATGGTATGTTACCACCATGTTACTAGGGGCTCCAAAGCCTTGCTTTGTCAATAGCCAGAACTGTTTTTGTGTGTTCATTTTAGAACAATAAAAGGATGCTAAGGATGGGTTGGCCACATGGTTTACTAGGTACTAATTACAAATGTCACAAAAGCAAATGTCCCAGGAGGCGGACTATATGTCACTTCATAAACAAAAATACATACAGTTATGTGAAAAAGTCCAAAGGCACCCCAAACCAAATGACAGATTTTGTTTATTCTTAAAGTGAATAGAAGAAAACACAAACTCCACAGTGAGCTATTTAAAAATAACATTGTTAATCCAATGTTAATCAACACAGTTATTAGTATATTATTTACTTAAAATAACATAAAATTCTCAGAGCTATACAAATAGGAATTGTATAGGAATAAATCATTTCTTAATTCTTTTTTTTAAATCAACATACTTCTGAAATGGATACAGCAGTGGCAGAAGAATTTGATAGTCCATTTTCTACTAAGAGTTTGTTAAGGCGGTAAAGCTCATGCAAGGGAGCAAGGCCCTATGTCCTGATGGTTGTAGATATGCTTCCTCCTGTTCTGATACCTTGGTATGAAGATTCACTCTGCACGGTACTATGCGTCAAACCATTATAACACTTATATTCAGGAAATGAACTCCCCCACCACCCATAGAGTGTAGCTCTTATTAAATGTGGATAATAAATTACATGTTAAAATGCTAGCTTTTCTCTAGAAAGTGTACTCCAATCTGTAATATCAGATTATCAGACAGGTTCCATTAAAAAATTGACACTAATTTTAATAATGTGCCCTGACTTTACACTGTTCTTTGCACTCCCACCTCACCTATTCACCCAGAGGTTGTGCTGTCACTGGGCGCTGAGAAAGCATTTGACCGAGTGGAGTGGGGTTATCTTTTTTATACCTTAAAACAACATGGATTTGGCGCCAAATATATTAATTTCATGTGAGTTAAAAATGAGGTTTTGTTTTTGGACTGTTTATTGTTTTTAATCTCTCTCTTATCTCTCTGGAGCACAAAGTGTCTTTGTATGTGGATGACAAGCTTTTATACATCTCTGATCCCCTTAACTTAGAGAAATGTGAACTATTGCCTTTAAATAAGCAGACCCAAATAACAGCCTACAAGGAGCACCCTTTAGAATTAACAACAAGAAATTTAAATTTCTAGGAATTTTGATTACACATAAATTACAAAACCTGTACAATTATCTATCAATTATCTAAAAAATTTTGAATGCTGGAGCTTGCTCTCTTTGTCATTAGGAGGAAGGGGCAATGGCATTAAAATTATTGTGCTGCTGAAATTTTTATATTTCTTTCAACATTTTCTTGTCTAAAATATTTTTATGCAATTAGACAAACATATTTCTAGTTTTCTCTTGAATTCGTAGTTGTATATTACAGCGACATAGAACTCATGGTGGATTCTTATTACTGAATCTTCAATACTATTATTGGGCTTCCAACAACAGGGTTATGTATATGGATCAATGAGTCAAGAACTGAAAGATTTCCTATGTGGGTATATTTAAAGAAGTCATTTTGTTGTCCCTATTTTATTACATCTATTCATGGGACAACACTGAAAATACTTCAGACACTTTGATACAATGTAAAGTAGTCAGTGTACAGCTTGTATAACAGTGTAAATTTGCTGTGCCCTCAAAATAACTCAACACACAGTCATTAATGTCTAATCTGCTGGCAACAAAAGTGAGTACACATGGACAAATTGTGCCCCAAGTGTCAGTATTTTGTGTGGCCATCATTTTTTTTTTCAGAACTGTAACTCTTGGCCATGGAGTTCACTAGAGCTTCACAGGTTGCCACTGGAAACCTCTTCCACTCCTTCATGACGACATCACAGAGCTGGTGGATGTTAGAGACCATGTGCTCCTGCACCTTCCATTTGAGAATGCCCCATAGATGCCTAATAGAGTTTAGTTCTGGAGACATGCTTGGTCAGTCCAACACCTTTACCCTGGGTTTTTTTTAGCAAGGCAGTGGTCATCTTAGAGGTGTGTTTGTGGTCGGTTTGGCTCCAGTAATCCATGCCCTTAGTCAGCTTGTGTTCAGTAAACTGTTTGTGGGCTTTCTTGTGCATCATCTTTAGAAGAGACTTCCTTCTGGGATGACAGCCATGCAGACCGATGTGATACAGTGTGCGGCGTATAGTCTGAGCACAGACAGGCTGACCCCCCACCCCTTTAACCTCTGCAGCATTGCTGGCAGCACTCCTACACCTATTTTAAAACGACAATCTCTGGAAACTCATTTGGTCGACCATGTCGATGCCCATTCTGAGTGGAACCTGTCCTGTTAAACTGCTGTGTGGTCTTGGTCACTGTGATGCAACTCAGTTTCAGGGTGCTGGCAATCTTCTTATAGCCTAGAGTTCTTTGCCATGAGGTGCCATGTTGAACTTCCAGTGACCAGTATGAGAGAGTGTGAGAACGATAACAGCAAATGTAGCAAACCTGCTCCCTATTAACACCTGAGACCTTGTGACACTAACCAGTCCCATGACACCAGAGAGGGAAAATGGCTAATTGGGCACAATTTGGCCATTTTCATTTAGGGGTGTATTCACTTTTGTTGCCAGTCGTTTAGACATTAATGGCTGTGTGTTGAGTTATTTTGAGTGCACAGCAGATTTACACTGTTATACAAGCTGTATATTGACTTTGATTGTATGTGTCAAAATCAATCATCAATCATCACTATGTATGATCTTGTAATAATTTATTTGTGTGTTACTGCTGCAAATAAGTATTTGAACACCTGCCAATCAGCAAAAATTCTGGTCCTCAAAGACCTGTTAGTCCGCCTCTAAAAACTCCACCTCCACTCCACTAATTATTTTAAATTAGAAGCACCTGTTTGAGGTCGTTGCATAAAGACACCTGTCCACCCCTTACAATCAGTAAAACTCCAACTACTAACATGGCTAAGAACCAAAGAGCTGTCCAAAGACACCAGAGACAAAATTGTTGACCTCCACAAGGCTGGAAAGGGCTACGGGGCAATTGCCAAGCAGCTTGGTGAGAAAAGATCCAACTGTTGGAGCAGTTATTAGAAAATTGAAGAAGAAGCTAAACATGACTGTCCATCTCCCTCGGACTGGGGCTCCACGCAAGATCTCACCTCGTGGCTTATCAATGATCCTAAGAAAGGTGAGGAATTAGCCCAGAACTACACGGGAGGAGCTGGTCAATGACCTGAAGAGAGCTGGCATTAGCCTAAGACGTCAGAAAGTCATACACGGGACGGTTTCCCTGCTTAAATCAGCACGACATCCAGGCCCCTCTTAAGTTTGCCCATTTGAAGAGGAGCTTCTGGCTCACCAAAATAAAACTTTTTGGTCCAAGGTTACTCGTGGGTTTGGAGGACGAAGAATGATGAGAAGTGAAGCATGGGGGTGGAAGCATCATGCTTTGGGGGTGTTTTTCTGCACACGGGACGACTACACTGTATTACAGAGAGGATGACCGGGGCCATGTATTGTGATATTTTGGGGAACAACCCCCTTTCCTCAGTTAGAGCATTGAAGATGGGTCGTGGCTGGGTCTTCCAACATGACAATGACCCAAAGCACACAACCAAGGAGTGGCTCCGTAAGAAGCATATCAAGGTTCTGGAGTGGCCTAGCCAGTCTCCAGACCTAAACCCTATAGAAAATCTTTGGAGGGAGCTCAAACTCCGTGTTTCTCAGCAACAGCCCAGAAACCTGGCTGATCTGGAGGAGATCTGTGTGGAGGAATGGGCCAAAATCCCTGCTGCAGTGTGTGCAAACCTGGTGAAAAACTACGGGACCTTTGTAGTTGCAAACAAAGGCTACTGTACCAAATATTAACACTGATTTTCATAGGTGTTCAAATACTTATTTGGAGCAGTAACACACAAATAAATTATTAAAACATTATGATTTCCGGATTTTTTTCTTTTTAGATTATGTCTCTCTCAGTGGACATGCACCTAAGATGAAAATTTGAGACCCCTCCATGATTTCTAAGTGGGAGAACTTGCAAAGTCGCAGGGTGTTCAAATACTTATTTTCCTTCCTGTACTTAAGTCATACTTTTTAAACCCCATAACTCAATTGAAGCAACAATGGGAGGAAGAACTCCCTGTTACTATACCTACTGAATTGAGGCAAAATATTCTGGGTAGGATACATTCCTCTTCTATATGCATACCATAATTCAGTTTAAAATTGTACATAACATACACTGGTCCAAGTTGAGGCTGGTCATATCTATTTCAAATATCAAACCACTGTGTAATTGATGTCTGTTAAAACCAGCCACACATGCTCATGTTTTGGCAGTCAGTTTTTGACTTCTTTTCAGGAGTGTTCAGGCAGTCAATCCAGCCATCTCCTATTACAGCATTATTTGGTGTAGTCCCTCTGGGCCTCTGTATGTAAATGAAAGGAAAAATGCTCTCCTACATTTACAAACAAGGTGAAGGACTTGATGCAGTTTTTATAAATTTATATAATATAATTAAATCAGTACAGATCTATTATACTTTGATGTTTCATGGAAATCAGTGGCATAGGAAACACTGTGCAGGTGGATTAAGAATTGATTTCTCTAAATATCAGTAAAGTCTGGAAGCAAATGTCCCAAATTTTGTTTTGATGAGAAAGGGAGGTGAAAACAGGATGGCATACATACCAGAAGGATTTGTAAACTTATGGATTGGTAAAAAATGTGTGTGACAAAAGTAATGGTCTGAGCAGCTCTTTTGTTTATACTTCTAGGGTGCTGCTGGAACATGGAGCCTTAAATGTTTACCATGGGCCACAGGGTTCCCTGAAAATGGAATTCTAATCATGTTTTTATCATGAAATTAATTTCCCAAACCTTATCTGTGTTGAACTGCACTCATCGTCAAAAAAAGTGTGGCATTGCAGTGCTATTCGGAAGGAAAATAAAGGTTACCAGGAACAATAAATGTTGATACATTTAAACTGATATGGGCAACATTTAATGAGCTACACAACTCAATAACAACTCATTTATCTTGCTGCTGACCTTGGTGCTTCCACACACACACACAGATTTTTTAGGAAAAAATAGATGGTCCTTCTGATAAATGATAATGGGTAAGCAAAATAGGTAAAAAAAAAAAAGTTTTTAATGATCCAGTTGGTGGCAAAGCAATAATTTCTTGACATTTCTTAAGCTTTTTACTTGCCATAGTTACAGTGTTGTTTGGTCTTAACATAAGATAGCCTTTTATTATCCCATATGGGGAAATTTGTGTTGTTACAGCAGAATACAGAGCAAGAAGTAGATTGAAGTTATACAAACACAAAATATGAGAAATTACAAAAAAATAAATTTCTACTAAAAAAATTGCTAAAATGCAAAAAAATCTTACAATGGTAACAGAAATAACTTTAATTGGACAAAAGTAATAATAAATAAAACTTTTATGAAAATGAACAAATGAAGGTCAGACATTGCTTTTCAACCATGCTTCAACAGAATTATTTACAAAAATAAACACTTAATACTTTAACTTAATATTTTGTTGCACAACCTTTTGAGGCAATCAGTGCAATCAAACGATTCCTGTATCTGTCAATGAGACTTCTGCACCTTTCATGAACAAACTGCTCCAGTTGTCTCAGGTTTGAAGGGTACCTTTTCCAGACGGCATGTTTCAGCTCCTTCCAAAGATGCTTAATAGGATTAAGGTCAGGGCTCATAGAAACCCACTTCAGAATAGTCCAGTGTTATCCTCTTAGCCATTCTTGGGTGTTTTAGATGTGTGTTTTGGGTCATTATCCTGTTGCAAGACCCATGACCTGCAACTGAGACCAAGCTTTCTGACACTGGGCAGCACATTTCTCTCTAGAATTCCTTGATAGTCAAGATCCCATGACAATCAACATGCGCTTTTTAAACTGAGTTGTCACAAAGCAGCTTTACTGAATCTTTACAAAGAATCTGGGTTCAGCCCCCATTGAGCTCTCTGGCAAGGAAAAACTCCTTAATAGTCGAGAGGAACCAAGACTGAAAGGGAATGAAAGAGATTTCATTGTACCCTGCACAGATTTAAGACACCCTGTGCCAGATGCAGCAAAGCAGCCCCAGAACATAACAGAGCCTCCTCCATGTTTCACAGTAGGGACAGTGTTCTTTTCTTGATATGCTTTATTTTTGTCTGTGAACATAGAGCTGATGTGTCTTGCCAAAAAGTTTCATTTTTGTCTCATCTGTCCATAGGACATTCTCCCAGAAGCTTTGTGGCTTGTCAACATGTAGTTTGGCAAATTCTAGTCTGGCTTTAACAATGGTGTCCTCCTTGGTCGTCTCCCATTAAGTACACTTTGGCTCAAACATTGACGGATGGTGCGATCTGACACTGATGTTCCTTGAGCTTGAAGTTCACCTTTAATCTCTTTAGAAGTTTTTCTTGGCTCTTTTGTTACAATTCGTATTATCCTTCCCTTTGATTTGTCATCAGTTTTCCTCCTGCGTCCACATCCAGAGAGGTTGGCTACAGTCACATGGATCTTAAATTTCTGAATAATATATGCAATTGTTGTCACAGGAACATAAAGCGGCTTGGAGATGGTCTTATAACCTTTACCTTTAACATGCTTGTCTATAATCTTCTTTCTAATGTCCTGAGACAACTCTATCCTTTGCTTCCTCTGGTCCATGTTGAGTGTGTTACACACCTTGTCACCATACAACACAGTGACTACCTGTAGCCCTATATATAGGCCCACTGACTGATTACAAGATTGTAGACACCTGTGATGCTAATTAGTGAACACACCTTGATTTAACATGTCCCTTTGGTCACATTTTTCAGGGGTACCATCATTTCTGTCCAGGCCTATGAAACAGTTAATTTTTTTTAATAATTCTGTTGAAGCATGGTTGAAAAGCAGTGTCTGACTTTCATTTGTTCATTTTCATAGAATTTTTATTTATTATTACTTTTGTCAGTTTAAAGTTATTTTTGTTACCATTGTGGATTTTTCTTTCATTAACCGAGGGGTACCAACAATTTTGTCCACGTGTGTACTGCACAGTTAAATTGCACAGCTATATATATTGCACAGATGAATTGCTCAGATATATATTGCAAAGTTATTGAAAGATATTCCACAGGTATATTATAGATATTGCACAGTTAAGTTCTCTGTACCAGCTACATAAATACTGATAGCAGTCAGAGTGCATGCATTATAGTGATGTTGGCAGTCAGTACAAGATGTATACAGGTGGTATGCAGATGATGAGGTGCAGCAGCAAATACTGAACAATAGTTCAGTCATACTGAATATATAGATAGAAATGGTCCATATAGTGTGCCACAGCAGTGAGTGTCTGATGTTTTGCTTGGCGAGGTGCCAGCTGTAGAGCCTAACAGCAGTACGAAGAAAAGAGCTGCGGTATCTCTCCTTAACGCAACGCAGGTGGAGGAGCCTATCACTGAAGGTGCTGTGACTGTCTCTTGTAGTGGGTGAGAAGTCAACATCCTCCTCTCCACTGGGTCCAAATCACATTCCAGAACAGAACTTGGCTTCCTAATCAACTTGTCCAGTTTCTTCCTATCTGCGGTCGTGATGCCACCCCCCCAGCAGACAATGCTGTATAAAATGGCTGATTCCACCATCAAGTCATAAACAGTGTGGAGAAGTGGACCTATCCCAAATGACCTGAACCTCCTCACCAGGTGGAGTCTGCTCTGGCCTTTCTTATACAGAGCATGTGTTTTGCCTGACCAGCCCAGTTTATTGTTCAGATAAACACCCAGTTACATGTAGGTTCTGACGATCTCAATGTCCCTTTCCTGGATGTTCACTGGAGAGTGTGAAGAAAACATAGTCCTTCAGAAATTCACTACAAGCTCGTATTAGCCATGTTGCTCTGGAGGAGGTTCTGCTGGCCTCAGTCCACAAAATTCGTCCACAAAATTGTTACTTCTCTGTACTCCCTTTCATCGACATCCGAGATGTAGTCAACAATGGTCAGAGAATTTCTGTAGATGGCAGGCTGCGGTGTTGTGGGTGAAGTCCCAGTGTAGAGGCTGAAGAGGAATGGGGGTGCCCCCATGCTGCAGAGTACTGTGCCTGACACACAGACACACAATCCTTAACAGTGGAGGGGGCCTCATGGTGTTGAAAGCACTAGATAGATCAAAAAACATGATTCGAACAGTGCTTTCTGCCCTTTCAAGATGACCAAAGGATCTGTGGATCTGATCCCACCAGTGAATGAAGATATGTGAGAACAAATCTTTCCTAAGCTTTTATTAGATAAGGAGTCAGTGCCACTGGTCTGTTGCCATTAGGGTCACTGGAATATGTAGTCTTTGGAAGGTACTACACATGATTAGGGTTGCCGTCCCGTAAAATATGAAATCGTCCTTTATTTGGCAATTAAATGTTGCGTCCCGTATTAAACCAATATGGGACATGATTTGTTCTGTATTTCTGTAAATGTCCGTTACACACGTTTGTCTGTCACACATACATTACCCCCCACAAAGCACTAAAATGTTTTAACTTCCCCCATCACCCCGTGCTACAAACAAGGCAAAATTGGCCTGGACCTAATAGTGCTTTTATGGAAACAAAAGAAATGTAGCAAAAACACTTTCTAGGGTTGAATGTTTGGTTGGGAATAGTGGATACCTATTCTAAAGTAAAATGACAGCTAGAGAACAGGCAGCCGACTGTTTACTCTTTACCAAATTAGAGTCTGTCTTGATCTTTGGATTCACGTAAAAACATTTTAAAGGCTATTATTTCCCTGCGTTCAACCAACACCTATGTCTCTGCGGTCTGCTACACATCTTTACCTCTTTCTCTCTTCATCAGTCATTTAGGTCCTAAAAATCTAAAATTTTAAAATGTGGGAACGCTAGATTAGAACTGTGAGTGCCTGTCTAAGGACATAGGGTGGTCAAGAAGTGCAAAACAAATGAACATTTCAGAAAACAAAATGACATAAATAAAAGCAAATTTACAAATGAAAAAAAATTACATTCCAGAAAACAAAACAACTAGTAAAGTAAAACTAATTTACAAGATATGAAACACTTTTACAAACTCTTACAGAAAGGGTAAGTCTAACACACAGGAAGTTCTTGTTGCGGATCCTTGTCAGTCAAACTTTTCCTTATATCATTCACTGCTGGCGTGTGCATTCACAGCTGCCTCTGTGCTTGTTCAGAGTAAATTCCTTCAGTGCTTTAGAGAATTCAGTGCTACGGGTGCCACTTTGTTGTTTAGAGTAAAATGCTGTAGTGCTGGTAATTTTCTATATTCAAAATACGCCTGTGCAGGAGTCACACAGCAGCTACAATGACACAGTGGGATGCATAGCTGACTGCCCCCAGCTGAATATGTTTCTTTGTGGGATTCACTGTGTGACACTGACTCTACAGCACGTAGGACATTCTCAGAAAACCTGGGCTGGGATTCTCAAGTAAACATAAAGGTAGACTTCAGAGGCAGAACTTGCCTAAAGATCCAATTATAGCAGGCATAGGTGTTTACAGTCAAAGGCTCTTCACAGGGCAGGAGCTACTGACTCGCAGAGCATGGTCACCAGTAGCCATAGAACCTCACCTCATGGTTAACACCACAACTACATGAAATGACCCACACAACCTAACCCTAACCCTGGAGTGGAAGAAAGAGATGAACAAATCACTTAGCTGGAAACATTAAGGAAAGTAAGTGGGTTATAGTGGATCACCAGCTAGTTAGCTTAAAATGGCTGACAGCTTTGGCAAAACAGTCCACTTTTTACAGCCCGTGTGGTTTAGACATAGCCTGTTCTTCTCTTTCTTTCGTATGCTGTCTTAAAACCTCTAAATACCTTCCACAGAAAAAACAAAAGTGTGCCAGATGGCCAAAACGTGTGTCACAAGATGGACAAAACATTCATTAGCGTTGTCACCATCCCACAGTACACACACTCTACCCCCCGAACAGTTTGATTGACAAGGATCAAAAACAAGCACATCCTGTGTGTTAGATCTGCCCTTTCTGTCACTTTTTTTTGTAAAAGTGTTTCGGTACTGGTAAAAAATGTTTCATGTCTTGTAAATTTGTTTTTACTTTTGTGATTTTGTTTTCTGAAATGTTAATTTTTTATGTTTTTGTTTTTTCTTCACTTCACTGATATTTGTCTGTGTCAAATGGATAAGACCCCCAATCTGATTGTATTCCCCTAACTCAGGAGTTGCTAAGGCAGCAGTGCCCTGGCTGCCAGGCTCCTGTGTGTAATGACACTGAACCTAACCCAGACTCCACATTGATTAATGAGGTAGAGGTAATAATAGAACAGGCTTGTGAATTAGCCAGGGACGTTTCCTTTTGCCTGCTTCCCCCTCTCCTCCAGACTCCTAGAGCCAAACACACCCGGAGGCCACAAGCAGAAAAAACATGCTCTCTGATTGGCCCAGATCAGTCCTAAAAACACTTCACCTAATAGGACTCATTTCGTTCATCACTTCCTGTCTTTCTGCTCATTTTTCCTGAGGTCTTTGTCATTGCTCCTTTGTTTACTTTTTATATTTTAAACTTTGAGCAAACACAAGAGGTCTGAGAGTCATGGCCAAGAAAACCAAGCAGGACTATATTTGATGCCAGAATGAGTGACCAGAGAAGGAAAGAGGTGGGGGCTGAGGGTAGTAAGAAGAGGATATATACAGAAAGTGGGAATGGGGCGGTAAACAGATCTCTCTGGCCTGGAAGGAGGTGAGAGTGAGAGCTCACTGACAGTTGAATTAATTAGCTCTTGAGTAGAGTGAGGCAAAATGGGGAAAAGAGGTTAAATTACTTTCCTGTCTCAGTTACGATACAATATATTTCTCTCAGCCTGGCCCCTTTCACACATAGGAAGCTCGATGGGTAGATGTGTTCACTCAGACAATGTCAAGGACAAAGTGCTGCTGTTGCTTTAAATAAGACCAGATGAAAAGTGCTGGTAAAACCCTATGTTTAAGTGAGACATAAGTCTCTGGGGAGAGGAGGGGGGGTTGTTTAAAAGCTTGACAGGCATAATAAAAGGTTAGTGGGCGTGTCAGGAGGGGAGGGCATGTCAAAAGGAAGAGCCTATAGAGCCTTTTGGCCCATAGAATAAATCATTGTTAAGTTAAAGAACTTCTGAACATAAAACGCTAGGGGAGCTACACTGATACATCAGAATCCTAACACTGCTTTGAGAGTTTAGCCAAGATATTGGAGAAAATGGAAGTGACCTTTAATTACTTTGTGATAAAACATCTAATACTGAGTTATACTAAGTTGGTGTGTCCCGCTAATTATTTATTATTAAATAGCAGTGGTGTACAGTAACAAAGTAAATGTAACAGTGCTGTACTTCAGTCGTTATTTCGTGTATCTTTACTTTACTGAAGTATTTCCATTCTGGGGGACTTCCTTGAACTCCACTACATTTCTAAGTCAGATGTATTACTTTTATCATTTCCTACGTTCTTCAAAATTTGTCTTTCTGGCTAATATTTATGGATTCATGGACACCATTTCCTTTAATAGTACATTTGTTTTGGCTAGGCTGTGTTTATGAACAGAGATCAACAGATGCAATATAGCAAAGGAAACCTCATTCGTGAACCTATGTTTAAAGTTTTTAATTTTTTATGAAACTTCTTTTGCAAAAAATTATTTTACAGTTGTAGGTAATGGAAACATTTGCCTTCAGTGTGTTGTGCCTTCACTGGTTTGTGATCATTTGATTAGAAATTAGTAATTTATTATTTAATGACCTTCTAAACTGGTGGACTGAGAGTAACTCTAGAGTCTCTTCACCTAAAATGAGTTGATTAAGAGTCTTGTTCCAGAAATGATAATAGATATAAATAATAAATAATATATAATAAATTAAGTTACTTTACTTTCCATACTTAAGTACATTTTAACACAAATACTTTAGTAGTTTTATTGAAGTAGAGGTCTAAAAGGAGAACTTCTATTTTTACTGGAGTAATATTTTACCTCCCTAATTTAACTCAAGTACATGGTTTGTGTACTTCATCCACTACTATTATATAGTGGTCAGCTATATGCTCCTAATGCTGTCCTGTTGATACTGGTAAACCAGCGTGCTACTAAAGCTACTGGTGCTGTTAAATTGTGTTTTAAACTTAGCCTTCAACTCTGACAATGCCACCCTTAACTTGACTGTGTGGTGTATTGCTTTCGTCTGCTCGATTTGAATTTTACTGCTACTTAAAATAAATTGCTTCTACTGCTGACTGGATGTGACAACTACTGATAAAAAGTGTTTCCTTTTTTTAACCATTTTCACATGGTGAAAAGTGAAAAGATTAAAATAACACACATTAAAGTATTTACAGACTACAGACTGTATTCATCTCTATTTTTAAATAATAAAAAAAAAGAAATGGACAGATACAATAAAACTGATGAGGGTGTGTGGAGTTAATGAACTTGTTAAGAGAAGTATATTAGTAGGAGGTCATAGGTTAGCAGAGTTAGGAGCCAGAGCAAACATTGTGGGGGAGAATAAGTCACAGCTGGAGCTGGACACAGAGAATACAGGGTCACAACAAAGAAAGAGAGAGAATTCAAAAGGAAATTCAGATAAACATTAAATTACAAAACAGTTGATTCTCCTATAGCCCCACTCTGTCTTTCTATCTTTCGTTCTCAATTTAGGCTCTTACCTGCATTAATATGTATATAACCCACTCTAATTGTAGGTCACTTATTTACTCATTGTTCTACCAACGTTTTATTTCTGAATTTCATATTTTATTTCTGAAAGTTTTTTCTAAAATAACACATTTCCTCTCTTACCACATCCTGAGTTTTTTCTACCAGCGTTTCCTTCTTTCAGGGTTACCAAAGCACATGCATTATTTAAACAATAAATAGTACTCATAGACAAATATATGCATATGCCAACACACATAAATCAGTGCTTTATTTGGGTTTATTAATACTTCTTTCCAAAGATTTCTGTCTCTAATAGATTTAAGTTCTCTCTGGTGACTAACTGTCTGACAACACTATCTTCACAAAGTAACAATTACTGAAAGGAGAGTTATGCCAGAGAGCATTATGCCAGTCTAAGAGCTTTGGGTTCTTTGCCTGTTAATATTGCCATTTCATGCACTGTCCTTCCATAAGATGCCTGTACTGTTATGACTGACATGATTTTTTAAATTTAGATAGAGGATAAAGTATCAGCCTCATAATTTAGCCTCAATGCTTTGGGCTTTTCTGTATTTTTTGTCAATTTAAACTGTTTTTTAAACAGATTTCTAATTTCTGAAGATCCCATTAACCACAAGAATTTATATTTGACAGTTGACTCCCACTGCTTTTAAGTTAAGCTAATACTTTTTTTTTTCATTCCAAGTTTAGCTGTTTTCCTTGTGGACTCCTTTGTCATTCAGTCCAACTGATGGTGCATATTCTGGCAAAAAGGGATGTCATTGCTACCCTCTATGACTCTTCAATTGACCACCTGAAGTAACAACGTTACTTATCACATGAACATGAATGGGCAGGTTCTATGCTGAATGGGCAGTCAAATGTAACTATCAACCTAATCAACTATAATTAATTCAAGCACATTTAAATGGTGGGTGAAAGTTGTGAAACTTCAAATGTATCAACTTTCCTTATTTTACATAATCAACAAATTTTTGATTATCATATGGGCCACTTTAACCTTCTTTTGTACTTCAGGCACAAAAACCTGTTGATAAAATTTTAATGTATCCATGCAACTGTGTTATTGATAACCTTTGTCATCATGTGACCACTGTGTTACTGGTGTTAAATACACACATCATACCCTGTCTGTGTGCTGAGGCCGCAGCGCTTTGATGTCCGCTAAACTCAAACACACATACATCAGGGCTGCTGTGGCGAAAGCCTGCACTGCTTCCCCCCTGCTTTTATCCACTAATGGGCTCCTGGCGCACTGCCATGTGGCCTAGCCATGAGAAACCTGACAGAGGATGCTGATAAGGTACTGCAAGCCTACTGTAGCACAGTGCAGCGCATAGACACAACAGACTTCAAAACTGCACTGCTAATCAAAGACTTTAAAGTGGGAATGGTGACTCGGCTGGAGCAACTTCTTTCACCCCTGCGGGTTCACAGATGCTGTTTAGCTTTAGGGTGAGATTCATTGTTACTTGGCTACATGTAAAGCTTTACATGCACTGTGCTGACATGTTGCTGGCCATGGTCATTTATCAATTTACAAAAAGTTACGTGACAAGTTTTTCTGCCAATGAGGAAGGGCATCTCTGAACATGAACTAACTACTCCCTCATTTAAGAATTTTGCACCAATTGCTTTTAAAAAACAACATTATTTGGCTTAGCAAGGTGTTAGGCCACCATGAGCTATCACAATGCTCTATCACAATAATGTCACAATATTTCCTAAATATTGTCAGTACTTTAAAAAGGTACGTGTTTACGAGCATTAGAAAGAGAGCATAATTAGTCATGTTTAATTAGATTTAGTGCACTACAGTGTAAGTATTGAAAACAAATCATTTTACTAAAACTACATTTTAAATTTAGAATATGGTCTTTCCCATATGGAATGAGGTCTTTTAATCATATGTCAGGTTTGGAAGTTATCATTGAAGATCATAATAGCCGCAAGAATTTATTTATACTGTTGAGTCCAGCTGCCTTTAAATGCAGACTTGTTGCGGACTCTTTTGCTACTCAATCTGGTGCAAATCCTGCATTAACAACACCACTCATTACGTATCACTCTGTTTTTCTGAGATATTTCCAACTTCTCAAACAATATATTGTGGTACATATTGTTGTATATATTAAAACTTTTGACTTTCGACTTGAGCTATGCTGTACCTTTGAGTATACATTTTCATTGTTTTTATTTTGGGAAACTAAACTGTACCTGGAAAGTCTTATTTTCTAACAATATAGGTGTTAAATTATGTAGAGATCTAGTGACTGCAAAAGCAAAAGGAGCTTATTTTTTATACTCATCAAACCATTCAGTGACCCCTCATGAGTTGTGTGTATGGGGGCATTATCATCCTGGAAGAAACCAGAAACCCCTTCTCCTAAGCAGTCAAGTGAACTCAAATCATCTCAGCAGAACGCCTCACAGCAAAACTAACCTTCAGGTGCACCTTCATGTAGGAGGTTAACATTCAGGCCTATACTGTTGTCTTGGTTCATGTAACATATCATTTACCTATTTGTTAAGAATATAAGAATAAAGAACAATAACTTGTCTGACCAAATCAGTTTCTTTATATCTTCTTTACATCCACATACACCAAATGTGAATTTGTCTTTGTAATAAGTCTATTATAATATCCCTCTCAAAGCTTTTGACTGACAGCCAGTTTTGGTGACATTCTCAGTCTGTTCTTTTCTGTTCATGCTTTTCAGCACAATTTCCAATCATATTTACTGTTCTGTCCATATTGCTGCTGCTGTGCATCCTCTATGAATAACTTCCTTCCAGACACAGATCACACTCAGTGACATACTGCATAGGAGGGAGGTGTTGCTGAGGTACTGTGAGTTTTGGTTGTTAAAGGTCTCTTGGAGAAACAGATTTGCATACATTGCATGTCCATTTTGGAGACAAGATTTTGTCATAATAGCAACAATGTACCCTGCTGTTTCTTTTGTTGTTCAGTCACATTCTATCCCCTCATTGCACTGAATTCTGATTCCAGAGCCAGAGAGACAGGCTTTGCTACTTCACTCGTACTTTTCCGACTATTTCACTAACTTGAAAGGCCTCGATACAGGCTATGACCCAACACCTGCCTTGTCTTAGCTGCTATCATCTTTCACTGTGAATATCAAGGAAGGTTTTGTGCTAGTTTGGCCAGGCCTAAGCATGTATCCCCCTCAGCAAAACTACACAAAGACTTATAGTATCCAAAGCATTTCTATACATGGAGATGCATCTTAGTAAACTGTTTATGTAAAAATGTAAAATTCTGAGCTTCCTTTAATCCTCTCTCAACCTATCTTTTTACTGCTCTCATTTCTGTTATTCTAATTTTTCTTGTCCTTTCTTCTTTGAACTTTTTTTGAGTCTTGTCTGGATTAGGGCAGTCAGCTGTCTAGACGTGTGAGTGTGTGTGAGAGGGAGAGAGAGAAAGAGAAAGAGTTTTCTAAAGGGTGTTAGGTTCACTTTATCTCCCCCACTCATCGCTTTCCAGGTAGTCTTAGTGGCTGGCTCTTTGCCCATGAATCGCTCCCCTTCACTAGCCCTCCTCCATTCATAACCATGGAATGGGCCTGGACAGGGTTCATTCACATTTACAGATATGTCATCTCAGGACAGGAAGAGAGGAGAGAGTGAAGAGGAGGGATTTCTTGAGCTTTCATTCAGTTTGCATGAAGGACTGTCTGGCTAGTGCCGCTTTTATCCCCTTTTCTATTGAATGTAAGGAGTGTTTGTGAGTATGAGGGAGAGAGAGATGAGAGAGAGGGAGAGAGAGAGGGAGAGAGAGAGAGAGAGAGAGAGAGAGAGAGAGAGAGAGAGAGAGAGAGAGAGAGAGAGAAAGAGTCCTTTCTAACAATATACTACATGCCTGAAAGTACCCAGGCTCTACTTCTAATTACTGAATTTAGCTACTTTAAGGTGTGCTCATTGTTGGCATAGGCATTCAATTATGCACACAGCTTGTATAATACCAAAACATTGTTTTTATCATTTAACAAACAGAATAAAAAATACATATCTCCATATCTCTTTAATCTTTTCAAGTTTTTTTTTCAAGTAAGCCATAATTTAATCATGTAATCTTTATGATCCTCTGAGAATTAAATGTAGGTGAGCTGGAACTAAGCTCTTTAGGGCAGTAAATCAGTAGGACCACTAGCACCACTGTTCTACATCATTCCTTCAAAGAATTACATTACTTTCATAGTTCATTTCCATCTTAATTGTATACATAATGAAATAACAAATGCTTTGTATTACACATAGATAGACTGAAGGCTTTGATATTCTTTATAAATATAGAATTTGCTGAATTGGTAAACTGAAAGTGAGAGAGCACTGCACCACGCACCACTCTATCAGTTTTAACCTCTCTTTCCCCCTCTCCCATATTACATCACTTCCCCAGCAAACAAAGTCATTACTGCATATCCAGCACCAGCACTGACACTGCACAGATCTGCTCAGGAAGACGTGTGGAGGAGTTACTGTTTATTCTCTACTAAGAAAGAGAGAAAGAGAAAGACATAAGAATGAAAGCAGCAAGGGGCTGTGGTTGGAACGGATGTACTTGAACAGTCAGTTTGATGTTGAGTTGTTTAGTTTGGCAGATCAGGCAGCATAATTTAAGCTTGTAGGAGACACATACATTTTCTTTTACTCATTTTTGATTACATGTAATTTTCCATGTAATTTTCTCACAGTTTATTGTGGTGCTTACACATCATGGCTAAGAATCAGTGGTGGTTTGTGATTAATACTAATTATTCAACTGTAATTTGCGTGACTGGAATACTACTATGTCTAAGCATGTCATCTTTTTTATGGGTAGCTTATCATTATACACCACACTTATCAACTCCAGAATCTTCCATGGAAGCATCAGGACATCATATTTGAACTTATAATGCCAAAGTGAAAGATTTACATTTAATTTTTATTGTAAGTGATATTGCAATATATCTCATCGTCTACTGACTTCTAGGCTGTGCCAAATAAGTAGCTAAAAACTCAGTTAAAGTAGATTTAATCTATTGAGATAAAAAAAGTTAAAAGTTAATATTTGTAGATTCGTGGTTTATTGTTCTCTATGTTGCCTCTAAAAAATAAAGTTACAAAGCATTTTAGCTATCCATGCTATCTATTATCTATTGTTCTATCTATCAATGTTACAATATCTGTTAAAATCATAATAATTTGATATGTATGTAAAATATATGATATGTACTGATATATTGATATGTCACATCAAACTTTACCAGAATTTACCAGTAAAATTCTAATTCTAATTCTAACTCTTCTAAACGATAACTGATTATTAGTCAGAGATTAATAACCAAGCATGAGAATAATGACATAATCCCTCAAAATATCAAAAAAAAATTGATATCTAAATCAAGATATAAAAAAATGTCCCTTGCATGGATTGTGAAACACTGTACCAAGAAGGTAGGACCTGGCATAGGCATGTATGTGAGATGTACCATGAGATGGTTATGTTTAGACTAAGTGGATAGTTTTACAATTATTTTAGCATTTTAGCTATTTTCGCAATTTCTTTATGAGGAACCAGGAAGAATAAAAGAACAACAAAAGTAGTACTTGCATGAGGTAACTAGCTACCATACATAACTAGAAAAGTTGTCTTGGCTTGAGTTTACAATAATAAATATGAGAAATAATGACACTACTGCCATCTAATATTTACTTACAGCCAACATGAACTGAAATTTATTTCGTAATGTAACAATATATTAGGATAACCAATAAACTAGGATGGGAAATAATTGTAGACCAAACATAATATTACTCATCAGGAGGTGGAAAAAGGGAAATCAGAAATGTACTAACAAAGTTGCCATATAAAAACTGAGCCAGACACCAGGTAAGACTGTTAATTATACTTTATATAGTTTTATGGGACAATTTCAGTATGGAGACAATCATGTTCCCTCAAAGACATAAATTAAGCCTTAAAAAGAATCAACATTCCAGTGTCATTATCAGTTTGCTACTGACATACCTAGAAGTTTTATGAATGACAAATGTGTATTTGTGATAACCAACTGTGATTATTGCAAAAACAAGACAAAAAGATGTATCCCCCACTCTCCACCACCTGCTCCCCTCCCAGCACCAAAGTATATTTTAAATCTGTGGGAAACACTGAATGCAAATTGAGGGTAACATTCCAGAACATTATGAAAGCAGGGAAAATATTCTGGAGACTCCCAAAATGCTATGTGCTCAGTGCTATGGCACACCGATCCAGTGTGTGGGTTTCTTGGGAAATGTTGGGTCGGTATGCTGTGGGCTTGAAACAGATGCTGTGACCACTGATGCTTTTATGGCACAGCACAGGCCTTTGCCACGGCTATAGACAAGATGTCAGTTCGCCCTTGTAACGCAGTATAAATCAACTGTCCTGCAGTTTATAGTGCCAAACCATAGCCCAGAGCAATCTCCAGTACATCAAACCAACATAACAGAATATGGACATCCAGTGAATGAAAAGTGTACAATGAAGTATACTAAATCACAGCAAGTTAGGGCAGGGCAATGGGCAGACAAACAATGAGAAAACATTTACTAGCAAGAGTGGTTGCGCAACTGACATGGGAAAAGAACTGAACATTTCTAAATGCTGGCAGCTGAAAAGTAAACTTGTGTCGGTAAAGTGCTCCTATCAGCTCACAAGAATGCATAAAGAAAACATAGCCATGAAAGGTGGGAAACAAAAGTCCAGGAATAGCAGTCAATAACCGCTAAAGTGGCACAACGATGGAGTGCCCAGACACACCTGGAATCAGCACAGCCAAAGATAAAGTGGTTTTACATGTACTTAGAGAGGATTCAGTATGATGCAAGACATTCAGAACATGAGCACTGGAAACTTGAAATGAATGCTTAAGACAATAACATCTATCCCACCCAAAGTAGACCCAAATCTCTTCCTAATTCCTACTTTAAGATTGTACATACTCGATTTTAATTCAGAAAACTCCTATTTTTACATTTACTACAAAATTTCAGAAACCACAAGTACACTTAGATACTAGACTCTATAGTCTACTCCACTGCAGTGTAGCCTATTTGTCCTGTGGTGAAAGAGAAGGCAAATGCCAGTTTGGAAGTGAGGTATACTATACAAAACAATAAAATGACACTAACTACTATGTCTAATACATAGATAATACATAATACCTGCATATGCAGCTGTTTTTACTTTATCTTGCCTAGTTTACCTCTGTGCTTCTTCTTCATTAATGTTCCCACTCTGTACACACTATCATTACACTAGCTGTAATTTTTGCACTTCAGTGAGAGGAGAGGAAGGGGAGGGAATGGAGACGGGGCAGGGTCTTAGATCCAATAAGAAAGTTACGCTGTGTGCCAGAGTGTTACTGTAAAGAAGCATGGTGCCAAAATTGTGATCAATACTCTTACATATTAAGTGTAAGAGGTGGTTCCACTTTGTGTTGTGAAGTTGTGTTTGAAAAAAATGGCACTTCTGGTTTCAAAGTTTTGCAGATTCTGTTTAATTTGATTGTTTGTAAATTAAATTATTTTGTTTGTTTGTTTGTTAAATTCCATTTTAGGTTATAAAGTAATAAAAAACAAAAAACAAGGCAAAAACGTATTTTTCTTTCATTCTTTTATGCAAACAGACACATGCCTTACAAACGAGACACTGTTATCCAGTGGCAGGATTGTGGTTTTCCTGTTGATACAGTGCTTGTCACTCTCTGTTTTACACAAAGACACACACTAACCCCACCAACCCCCATGCCTTCCTTTCTGCAATCTCTTGTTCTTTCTCTTAATGAAATGCGGTATAGGCTGAATAAACTGCGGCCTCTCGGCTAGGCTGTTTTTAGAGGTGGTTTACCTAGCAGTCCTTTCACTGACCTTCTGGTATGCGGTAGCAGTTACTCATTTTACCTCATTTTAGACCACTTACTTATTTTCATTGTTGTATTTAAAGGAGGCATACAAAAACTAGCTAAACTAGCAATGTAGTTTGATGCTTGGACTGTGTGGTATGAAATGAGTCACTTAAGCATTTATTAACTGTCTAATTTAAAGGCTCACGTTGAGTTTTAATCAGATAATTCAGCCGAATCGACATTAAACATCTCCAGTAACAGCCCTGTAATAACCTGTTGTTGATGTAAAAAAAATTAAGAAGGTGAAAGCAACGGGCTGGCATCAATGTAGACATAGAAGTAGAATTAACTTGAGTTTAGAACATATGTGTGAGATCTGTAGTAAAACATGTGGAGTCTGGTTACAGGTTGGGAGGCCTGCTAGAAAACATCAAAGCCCAGAGAAATACGTACAGTATATACATGGTCTATAGTGACAGTTAAGACCAGTAATTGACCAACTTACCACGGCATGTATTGGGTTATTCAATTGGAGCTCTACCTTTTATAGGACTTCACAGGAGTAAAAACTTGAGAGGTTCTTGTTGCTTTTTCCCAGTTCTGAACTTCTGAGTATTCATAAGTATTTATTTATAGTCTGTTGGAACTAGCACAGCTTAGCAAAGTGCTAAGGCAGTCATTTAAACGCTATCCAGGTAAACTGCAAAGAAACAAGGCCTTTACACGTGACAAGCTTAATTTTAATAATATTTATAATGACATCAAAAAAATGTTAAGTCAAAAAGCCTACTTTAAGTAAAATGCTTTAGATAAAGGAGTCCACTTATGATGATTCTAACACATTATATCATTTATACCTTTTGGAGGGACAGAAACATTCCTTGGGACCTAATGAATCCTTAGTTTTTCACATGTGATACACATCTAGGAGCCGTGATTCACTGCAGGCCTCACTTGCCTCAGTTATGATCAGTATTTATGATTCAATAGTAAGAAAGAGACTGGGCAATAATGGTATCCTTGAGAGAGTTTCAAATCAAAAACCACTGCTGACCAAAAAGAAAAACAAAGGCCTATCGCACATTTGCACTTGATGATCCCTAACACTTTTGGAAAACTATTCTGTGTACCTATGAGACAAAAGTGGACATTTCTGGAAGGTGTGTGTCCCTTTACTTCTGGTGTAAAACTGACACAGCATTTCAGAAAAAGAGCATCATACCAACAGTTAAACATACGACCTGCTGCATTTGACTGAACCTGTCACGCTTACGGGTCTCCCTGCTGCCTCTGATCTCCCGGACTCCAGGGTTCACCCCCGATGACGTCACAGTCACATGTCCTAAATCCACCAATCACACCCCACTTCCTAGGTCCAGCTCTCCTAAATTCTGATTGCTCACCTGCACCTCATTTCTTACCCAGCACATATACCCCTCAGAAAACAAACCCTCATTGCAAAGTATTGTCAAACCTAGTTTGCATACAGAGCGTTCTCTCCTGTTTACATCTGCTTGTTCTCCCTGGTTCTGACTCTCTTTGGTTTTGACACTCTCTCTCTCGGATTCACCTCCGCTGGTCTGTTTGTTCATTCTCTGGTTCTCGATCTCCCTCTGTTCTTTGGTTTACTCTTTTTCTTGCTCTTTTGGATTTGTTTGCCTTACTATGACTGTCTGGCTCTCAACCTCTGCTTGTCTTGCTGTTCTTGTTCTAACCATACTCTGGGTATGATTGTCTTGTTGTTGCTGCAGACTCTTACTGTCCAATTGCTAAATAAACACGCTTTGACTTTTACCTTGGCATTTGTTGAAGTACGGTTGTTGTTCCTGACAGAACCATGAATTCTGCTCTCTACCAGAAAATCCTGAAGGAGAATGCTTGGCCATCAGTTTGTGATATTAAGTACAAGTGTACTTGGGTTCTGCAGCAGAACAATGATCAAAGGCAAACCAGGAAGTCCACCTTTGAATGGCTCAAAAACGTCCAAAATGAAAGTTCCTAGTTAAAATCTGGACCAAAAAAACAATTGACCTGAAAAAGGTTGTTCATGCTCGGAAACCATCCAATGTGTTTAAATTAAAACAATTCTGCAAAGAGGACTGGACCAAAATTATTCCTTATAGATGTGAAAGACTCTTTGCCAGTCACAAATGCTTAATTGCAACTGCAAGAGAGGCACAACCAGTGGGCACAACCTTTAGGTTTAGAGATTTACTTTTTCACATAAGGCCAGGTTGGTTTGGATAGTCTGCTGACTCACAATCCTGTTCCGTTTTCTAGATCCGAGTCTCCCGAGTATTGATCAGACACCTGTTCTTAATCTAGCCTCTAATCTAGTGTTTACAAATACTCCTCTCTCACACTGCTCATTGTGAAGCATTGCCACTCTTATGCTTCCTGAGTTTCTCTCTGTAATTACTTGTTTGCAACTCTGGTTTTGACTTTATTTCGATTTGCTGATTTACTGCCTTGTCCTTTTTGGTACTTTTGCTGGTCTGATTGGTTGCCTGGTTTCATCATCCGCCCGTTTCTTCTCTATACTCACCGTGATTTTAGCTCAGCCCTCATCACAATCTGTTTGTCCATCAACACAGAAATAAACCAGTTCAATGTGTTTTGTGAACAGTGATTTATTGATAACGTTTTAAAACAAGCTGTTTATTCCCCAGTCCACACTGTCCATATTTGTGGCAAAACAACGCCACTGAATTGTTTTTTTGTGATTTTATAACTTATATCTACCTATTCAGCCTACAGCAGGTAAGCTCCACCCATTCTCCCTGAATGTTATCAGAAGCATTTCCATCAGCCTTTTGTCTAAATTGGTCATAAAATGACGCTGTCATTCATGTGAACAGAGAGTGTTTACATATTGTCGCTGTCCAAATTAAAACAAGTATCTCCAAAATGGCAACTTTACAGGAGAGGCCAAAAATCTCATTTAGTTTGAATGGACGTCAATTTAACCACATGTCTTTCCAAGCAGTTTTGAGCCATTTCTGTTGGTCGGTTCTTCATGAAATTTTCACACAGTGTAAATAGCAGCACATGTGATCAAACGAGACATAAAAGTAAAAATCAACAAATACATGATACATGTTTTTCTTTGAACAGCGATATAGCAATCTTAAACATGCTGTCGCGAAAACAGTCTGTTTAATTGCAGAAAATAAACATGAATTGGGAATCACGTGGAAATGTATTATCATTGTTTCTCATTACGAATAGCACATAAATCTCATGGAAAATATATAATTCAAACTAAATGTAATAAAATCTTTTAATGGGGAATTATTCTTGTGTCTTTTTTTAGGAAGGCTTTATACTAGATAATGGAATATTCCTGTGAGGATTTGATTGCACAATGATATTAGTGAGTTCAGGTATTTCACAAATCCCACTCTAACTCAGCACTAATGTGTTAATGTGATTTTATCCACCTTTAACTGACTGTATAAGGTGCATATGTGAGTGCTCCACAGCGTCCTGTTCTGTTAACACTTTATTTCTATGGAGCTGTGTGTGCAATTGAACACCTGTGTCAGCAATGTATGCAAAATAAAGTAGTTATATACACTCATTGGATGCATATAGTCTGTACCAAAGCTACATAACTCAACATCTTATGTTTTTTCATCCTTTAAAAAAAACATCTGCCCTTTATGTGGTGTGAACATTTCATAAGGCATAGACCAATAGAAATGGTCCTCAATTACTTAAAAATAAAATGTCCTTACATTACACTGCATTTATATGTTTTAGTATCCAGTAATATGATATACGGCAATATTAAACATACGTGATCATTGTGGAAACTTAAAATACCTTCGCTGCAGTTTAGTCAGTCTAGCTGCTGTTTCACTAGATAATTTTAGAGACATTGATCAGCTTTCACCAACTCTCACTGTGCCCTCACACTGATCACCTAATACAGTCCTGACTTTGAGCAGACCTGGTAAACAATCACAAACGTCACAGCACGGGTGAAGCAGGAGTAAACAGAGAAGGTTTTGTATTCATAAAAGTAAAAACTAATGTCCCCCTCAACTTGGAGAAGGAAAAAACACTGAACCTGTACATACATGTATAGTCCACATTTCGATGCTTCCCACACATCTGATACAACTTATCGGCTCATTAACAAGTCATTTTGGGTTGCAGAGGGTGTGTTAAAGGAGGGATGGTGCCTCTAGGACCAGGGTTGAAAAACACTGTTCTAGTCCATTAGGCCTTCTCCTCAACATTTGAAGTACTAACAATAATAACTTAGCTGTGTAGCTTGGCTACTTAGATATCTCAGAGATGGGCAATTCCTGATTAGTCCATTTTCTGCTGCCAAACTTTGTAACGCATGGTACATGAGTGATACTTAATACTTGACGAGTTTAAATGCAAAGATTATTATACTAAATAATTGCACAAATATATTTTTAGGTACACAGAATTGATTAGACCTTTTCTGAAAGTCTAGAAGTCCCTAAAGGTTGCTATCGGCATTTTATGGATACAGTAATTGGTAAGAAATTTGGATTTCTAAACCATCTTGTGCTTTATTAAAAAGGATATGTGGATGATGTAAACAAGAAGGAAATAAATAGAGGAGAGATAAAAGATAGGAGGCAGTTTGACCTTAAGGAAGTCTGAAAGAAAAATGCAGAGTAAGGATCATGTAGAATTAAGTTTAGTCACCTCTCACTCTCTCTAATGCATATGTGCCCCATGTGTCCCAAAATACTTCATACCAGAAAGCGTGAAAGCTTGTTTGTGTCCTGGTGAGTGATATGTATCTAAATATATGCCTCAATCTTTGTTTGTATGTGAACCTGCTTATGTACAGCACTAAAGCTGTGTCCATTTAAAAGCACTTAGGATGGGTCTTGTAGCTCACAGACTGTCCGATGACGATTTGGGTCAGAGGAACCTCTGTAAAGAGAGAGTGCTCAGATTACAGTCAAACCACTGATGAACCCAAGCCCTTAGATACACTCTCAACCTAATTCAGTCTGTTTAGCATAGGAAGAATCAGCTGCTGTCACTGTGCCACATCTGAACAGCAGGCTATTCTGAAAAGACTTCAGATAACTCTGTGACCCACATGCACCAAGTTCATCTTATTCAAATGAGATTGTTTGAGCTGCAATGCTTTTGTGACCCAATCCTTTTCAAATCCTGTGTGAATTCTCTGAAGTTCTTTGTCATGTGTTTTTTAAAGTATGCTGTCGTTTTTACATCATTACAGCAATATTTGATTCTTTATGTTGAATTAGTTTAAAGTCACAGTTTTGTTTTGATGAATTTTTCACTCGACTACTCCATAAAATAATGAAAAAAGAAAAAGGTTTTTGGAAAGTAACGGTTTGGTATAGGTCTGGGACAGTCACATAACAAATACCTTGTAAATGACTATATGTTAGGGCCACTACCAGTCTCAGTTAATTTGTTTGGCTTAAATAAATGAAAAAAAATCCTGTGTGTTAGGTGTGTAACCACTGTGAATAATCACTGTGTAACCACTGTGAATGGTTCTCATATATATATTCATGAAATTTTTAGACATCTCCTTAAACAAAAATGTCACTTAAGAGCAGTGACTTAACTCATGGCTGCCAGACTTGATTTTGTGTCTTCTTGTGAGCAAGGCATTTCAAGGTAGATGCTGCATTTAGTTCAGCCAGGCATGTCAGTGCACTATCATCTAGGAACAGTCGGTACACATATTTAGACTTCTGTTTGTACAATTACAGTGAGATTAAGGTTTAAGAAAGGTACTGCTCAAAATTATACTCTTTACAGGACATACTATTTATGTGGTAGAATAGAAAATAGCTGAACTACCCAAGTTGCAGCACATTGACCAAAATCTGTCCAGTTTCTTGCTACTGCTTTCCTCTTTCTGAATTGACCGCAGGACCCCACATACACCGCAAGCGGTTAAAAGAAATGAGGCAATAAATACCAAAAAATGGTACCAGTAGTCATATTAATTAATGATAGATAGAACAAGAGGAAGAGAGAATGAATTAAGATAAAGCAATATAGGGGGACAGTAGGAGAGTGATGGGAACGTTTGTGTGAGAGAAGAAATAGTGAAATAGTCAGTGTGGTGAAATGCACACTGACATAAATGCACTTTAGATAAGAGATATCCATTTCCCCCTAAAACTAACAAACGCTTCCCTTGTAGTAAGCCTACAAGTCCCAAAGCGAGTGAAGAGTTGCTCAGGCCGCATGTGTTTCTGTTGGGGCACACAGAATTATTCATCAGTTACCATACAACACTGTGACTGCCACATTCCTGGCCTGAAGGGACAGAAACTCCCGCTGCTTCTAGATAAACATTAATATAACAGGACCTGTTCATGTGCTGAGGAGGCCAAAATTTACATAAATCTCTCCATGTTCATGAAGGTGATGATCTGTAAGTTTTAGTGGTGTAAAACAACAAGGCTAATTCAAGTTATCATCCAATTACCACAGCCACTTAGCTGTGTAAATAAACACTGTAGCAGTAAAAGCAGCAGCAGTCAATTTAATTCTATTCAAACGTTGTGTAGCACATTCTACAACAGATGTTATCACAAAGCAGCTTTACAAACATTCTGCTTCAGCTAAGCAAGGCAAGGCTGACAGTGGCAGGAAAAAACTTGGGAAAAGCACGAGGAAGAAAGCCAGAAGGTTTAATGTTTTGTGCCATTCTACAATGTATGTATTTGCATGTATATATATAATGTATATATGTATGTATGCAAATATTTATGTAGGTATGGGTGTTTTTGTGTGTCCATGTACATGTATACATTTTCTTCTCATTTCAAGCCAGCAATAAAACTCCTAGAATTTTTTGTCCCAACCCATATCGCATGTTATCTAACATCTCTGTTTATCCCTGTGTGTTTTGTCTTGGCTGTACTTTTTCAGTCAAGTAAACTGCTTCCACATTTTATATCTCTATCCCAGTCTTCTGTGAGTGCTATGCTAGAATAGGGTTGTTGATTGTGTTTTTATGGCATCTCTATATTTATCTTTTGATATTTAAACTTGATATAGGATGAGACAATACCATTTATATTGATGTAGTTTAATGTTGCATATACATAAACTCCTTCTTTCGTAAAGCCATGCCATTTTATTTTATCTCTCTGATACACTCTGCACAAGCCCACAACTCCCCCCTCTGTGTACAGTACTGGACCCACCCTCACTAAGGTGATGGGCTACCATTATCCTAAAGATACAGTCCCTGCCACAACAGTGAAAAAAGAATATTAAAACCACTGACCCCACATGCAGCAACTCCTTTAAAGTCAAAATTATACTCAAATTTAAATACATAGCACCTTTCACAACAGAGAATCCAGGTCCAATGAGGATATAAAGAAAAAAACTCCCTCAGAGCAAACAGAAGAAACCTTGAGAGCAACAAGACTCAAAAGGGAAACCTTCCTCTTTGGCTCGACCCTGGATAGTAAAACAAGCACAGAAAAGGATATTATTTTGATCACATTCTGTTTTAATAAAAGTGCTTTTGACATCTCTTATGTGAAGATGAACATTTAGCCCACTTTGTAGAAAATACATACTTATATATAGTGTATCATCAATTAGCCTAAAAAAATTTCATATTTTATAATAATTATATGTTATGGACATTCGCTGAACCATTAGTTTCATGGCCCCAAAGGACATTAAAGGGTCGTTTGATTCATTATTTCCTAATTGCTTTATTTTTGGTGCAATTAAATGTAGTTCATCTTCGGTGCAGCACAATACCAATAAATATGATACAACATAATACATATACAGAAAAATAATATACAGTGCAATGTACAATATACAAGAAATGTAACACTGAAGAAACTAATTGCACAGTCATTTCATTGTTCATTCATAATTGGATCTAATGACTAGGAATCTAGTTCAGCATTAATTAGCCATGGGTAACCAACAGAAACTCATCAGTTATCAGTTATCGTAGTTACATAATTAAACTTCATTTTATCCATTTCTTTTACTGATTCCTCTGCATGAACATAAACCTCAGTGTATTAATACTAGAACTAAGGCATTAAAGTAAGTAGAAGGCTTGTTTTCCAGACTCAAATTAAGCTAATGCGTACATCAAAAAGGTCTAGTGTGCTAATCAAAATTACCGTTTAGTCTAGGATGAGATTTATTCTGTGTGTAGGAAATAGTGGAGGGCCACCTAGTGAGGAGCACCTCATGAAGAGAGTAAAGTTTCATTGGTGGTCTCTAGGTGCTGTGGGTATGAAACTCAGCCAAATCACACCCACTGCACTATGTCTGTTATTCCATTTCTCCTTCTCTCCCTTTTTTGCTTGTTTGAGCCACTTACAGTAAATGCCTTGGGAAACTGTGATCATTGTTTAGTAAAGAAAAATGGAAGGAAAACTATTGTTATTATTTAAGTGTGTGTATTTTAGTGACTGTCCAATATGTGACAGAATAATCTGGAATTTCCTCTTTTCCAATTGTGTGTGTGATGGATGTTAGTAACATTGTTCTTACTAGATTCTACAACTCAAATTTAGAAAGCTTAGCAGCAGATGTCTACTTTATCACTTCATCTGTCGGTAATATTTGTCGCTATGTTCGTAACACACAATAAACATTTTCTGGCTATTGAAATGGTGTCTTACACAAGCTAAAGTTCTTTTACACTACACTGCAGGAGTGCATCAAGGTAATGCTGACATGGACAGTTCAATAAATAAACAAATGACAGGGGCACTCATGATAGCTTGACATCTTTACTGTTAACTATCCTTTTTAAAGAAATTTTAATTTTTTTATTCTCAGTTCCCAGTAATCCCAAATACTTTCAGCAATGTTGAGGTCTGAACTCTGAGGTGACTAGTGCACTATTCAGAGACCCATCAGTTAGCTTCTTTTTTTATTTTTTTTATTTTTTATTTCTCAGTAACAGCTTCTTGACAGCTTCACATGCTTTCAGAACCTGTATTTGAGCTGTATAAGGAAGGGCAGAAACACCTGTGGATGTTTGCAGAACCAAAGATTGGGTGGAGCTCACTCTTGTCAGTGACATTGACAGTTTTGGTGGTGTACTAGGCCTTGCATGGTTGTTAGGAGCAATTTTCTTTGGATCTTTTAATCATGTCTAGATCTCCATTTTTTTTCTTTAACTTCCTCCTTCTTTATGGACATGGAAAAAAAATAAAAAGCCATTTTAATGTATATAGTTTTGCAAGTCTGCAAAGTAATAATTCTGAAGCAAATTACCTTCTAAAAGTTAAAATTTCTAAATCAAACTCCACTCTTGCTTCAGACCTAAAAAAATCCACAGGTGTTTCTCTGACAACTCAGCACTACAAGTCTGAAAGCATTATGTGTAGCTTGTATTAAAAAAAGATAACAGGTAAAATTAAATTAAAAACAGGTACAAGTCAAAGAAGCTCCAGACCGCAGCAGCACTGAATGTGCTGGATTGCTGAACTGTGAAGATGTGGAAAAAATGTCTGCTCTTTTCCTGATGTCAAAAATAGCAGTAATTATAATTGTTCTGAAAATTAAATGAAGGGTGATCTTTGGCTTTTGAATGGATTTGAAATGCAATAAAATGTATATATTTTATTAAATGTAATTTTCTGGATTTTCTTTTTGATATTCTGTCTCTCACTGTTAAAATAAACCTATCCTTAAAATAATAAACTGTTCATATCTTTGTCAGTGGGCAAACTTACAAAATCAGCAAGGGATCAAATATTTATGTCCTCCACTGCATCTATCTGATTAAGGCATAATCCTCTGTTGGCATGTTTGTATTGACATGAACATTTTACTCTCTTGAAAAATATCACTGCTTTCACCTTGTATGTGAAGTATTTTCAGTATAAATGTCATCTGTGTAGGAGGTATAAGCTACATGATGGCCCATCTGCTGTGGCTGGACCTCCAACCCCTTCTCAAATGGCCATGTCCATAAACTGTCTTTCAAGTGCCATATGGCTTGGCCTGGACATGCTACATTGAACATAACACTCAAATACATGTCAAACGTTTACATATGATCAATGTTACCTGCAGTGATTCCTTTAAATGTTCAGCCTTTCAACGCAGACTTTGGAGTTCCCTGTCTCTGGAGTGTCTTTTCTACAGACAGTCTACACTCTGCAAGCCACATGGCCAAAACCACCATGGGCCTAATCTGTTCTGGAAGACAGTGAGTCCCATGGGATATTTCCCTTGCAAGAGAGATTAAACCCTGGCCCGACTTCTGTTCTTAAGTGATTATCTTTGGAAAGCTTTGATGATCTTATCCATTATTTACATAGTAATTTGTGTTACATGTGTAAAATGAAAAAATCGAACTTGTTTGTGTTATATGCTAAATATATAAAGCCCCTAAATCAAATATCACATACTTTGGTCTCTTTTTAAATAACTGTAGTCTCTTTTTAAATAACTGTAGTGTATCCTAGATGCAGTTAAGCAGTTGTAACAAAGCACATAAAATGTGTGTGTTCTGCCTACTGCACTTCTCCAGATCTGCACAACTGAAGCGAGCTTTTTCTGCTTGCTGCTTTACCAGCAATTGAAGGGTGAGCATTCTCCCTAAACAGACATATTAAGTGTCATATTAACTCTCCCATTCATTTTCCTTTTTATTGTCTCTGTATTTGGTTCAGCAGCTAGAAGGTAGTAGTCTAGTAACATTACTATTAATACTGACCCTGAGTCTATTTCCATTATACACAAACTGTTCCATTTCACTAAACTCCTGCCAATTTGCACCATCCTTTTTTTCCAGTCGGTTTCCTCAAAAAAGAGCAGCGGTGTCGCGGTATGCTGTTTGTACTTTGTTTTCTCCCATGTTTCTGACTTCATTTATTTCATATCTTGGTGATAAAGTACATGGACTGTGAATATATCAGGCTTTTGAAAACCATTTATTAAAGTTTGTGTTCTATAAGGTCAGGTGAGGTCATTATTGTATCAGGCCAATTTAAGAGCAATCACTCCCACTCAGTCTAAAGGCATTTCTCCAACTTCAAACTGGCATGAAAATGACTGTCCTGCTCAAGCTCTGCTGCTAATTTTGGGATTTGTCAACTCCCCAAGAAGGTTCCATCTCTATTTACTGGATATTGTTCATTACATGTACGTGTAATTCACTCTCATGAGGTTGCTAAGGCACCGATGAAGATGTGCTCTGCAATGTTTTTGCAGACTCACCACAGCTGGAAGGGTGAAAGGTCACATGCTCCACCAGCAAAATGGCAGTGATTTATTGGGCAATTTAACTTTAATGATGGAATTCATCTGCTTTGTGTAATGTCCAAGAATCAGCCAGTGTTTGCTGTGAAGTGTTGGCCTGTACAGAGAGATGGGCATGGCCATCACACAAGAGTCCAGTAGCGAGTTTATGTCTTTTTTGAAGCTCTTACTGTTCCCTGAGGTCTCTCTGGGCTAATATGGTTCACTAGCTCTCCCTGCAACATCAGAGAGATGAAAGGAGTCAAACTGGCACAAAGTAATGCAACATGACAATATTCAAAAATAATTAAATGTATTATAAATAAATAACACTACAATTAAGAATAGCCTTTTTATATTATTATTATTATTATTATTATTATTATTATTATTATTATTATTATTATTATTATTGTAGTTTCATATGTGTGTGCATCAAGTATTCTACCATGGTTCATATTTTGGAATCACTTCCTTACTTTGACAAGCTGAATATTTTCATCTATTCTTAGAGTTTAAAAAGGAATGATAGTGGAATGTTTTGTTTGGGCTTTTGTCGGGAGAACAACATTCCGTTTGTCTGAACTTTGTAGAATGCTACTCAAACCAGTTCAGGACAACTTGAGCCCAATCATTTATTATCCTGCTGGAATGTACCATCATTGTTGGGGTACTCAAAGTCTACAAAGAGCTGCAAATGGTCACCAACCAGTGAAATGTAGCAGGCACTGGTTAATGACATGTTAAGGTGGAGCAGTGCACCAACTAATGCCATTAGGAAACACCCTCCACACCAGTATAGAACCACCATCAGCCTGCACAGTGCCTTCTTAACAACTGGGATCGATGGGTTTATGGGGTCTGCGCAACACATGAACCCTACCTATCAGCCTGAAACAATTAGTGCCATGATATATGACTATGCCGCATGTTGCCAGTTATTTAGGGTCCAGTTGGCAACCTCACAAACCCAGGCAAGGATGTGATTGCTGCCATAGTTGTTTGTCTGTTACCATGACATTTGTTATGTTGGTGTATGTATATGAATACACATCATATAATGCAATCACACTTTTTTCGAAGTCCAGTGCTGGAAAGATTTATGCCTCTCTTGCTTGCCATTAGGCATAGTGTACTGGACATACTGGATAAGAATGTGGATGCACTGGCTAAACATCACTGCATGGAAACAAATTAAAGCTACTTTTCCTTTAAGGCTTTGCCCAATTTTTAGGCCTTTCTTCTGTGCATCATGTTCAGGTCATCTTATACAGAGCTGGTTGGTTGTTCCTCAAACTACAATTTCTAGAGTAAGCAGGTCTTGTATTGCTCTCAAACATCCTCACTTCTTTACCTTCAGTCACCTTCTTTAACCCCATAGATGTTTTTGTTATTGCAGTTCCATTTTGCCCTGTCTGTTTTGCTTTCTTTTTTATTATTGTATTTTTTATTGTTCTCATGATCTCCTTTGGATGCATTTGAATGCAAAACAGCCATTTATGTTCTGTTCTGTCCAATATGCCATTTGGTAACATGTTAACACTGTACATATATGTTGTTTGGCTTTGCCTGCTGTTGTCCCTCTTCATTTTTATTTTAACGCAGCATTCTATTGTTTCATTGTTGGCAGGTTGCTAATGCTCTGTAAAGCAACTTTAAACTTTAAGGAGCTATGTAATAAAGCTAATAAAGGAGCTATATGAATAAAACATAATATATGTGCCCTGTCTAAAACTTGTCATTCATATGTACCGTAGAACACCATACTTTAGAACACTGTACCGTAGAACGACATTGCATTGCATTGGAGTAGATCGGGTAGAAAGTGCAAAGTGTAATGTCATGCAAAGTGTAGTGCATATGTAAACATATGTATATCAATAGATAACTACATTTTAAATAATTATATATACAAGAGAGTGCATTGCACTGGAGTTTCCAGGTATGGAGTAATCAAAAAAAAAATGGTCAAAAGCAGCATTTGTTTTTGACCATAGTCTTAATGCCATGCACTCCCTCGCATCCTCTCTCTCCATTCATATATGTTGGCATGAGCTTAGTCTGGCATTTTTATGTTACTGGATGATATCAGTGAAGCTGAAGGTAAGATTATACACTCTATCTTTCTCAGGGATTTAGAGACTATAGTGTGGGGCTCTACCACATAATGGTCATCATTGTTCTATGCTGATTTGGGAGGAACTTGGCAGGAAAGTCCAAGTATGTGCGCTGTTTCTTTAGTAACACATACAATTTCAGGGGAGCTTATGCTTTTTTTGTGACTTAAGTGTGATAGAATTCTAGGCAAAACTGATTTCCTGGGAACACTGTACTGTTTTATTGACTGTGTTTGCAAATATCTCAACATTGTAAGACAATCACAAAAACTAACACGCTTAAAAAAGATGGTTCTTCAAGGGTTCTTTAGCAAACAATCGGTTCTATATAGAACCATTAGCACTCAAAGGACCCTTAAATGAAAAAGTGTTCTCAGATTGATGGAATAAATCGAAAGTTCTCAGATTAATAAAAAATCTAAAGACAGCTTTCTATTGGTACATTGGTACCTATAGGTAAAGAATTCTATATAGCACCAGAAAGGGTTATTTTATTGTTGCAAGCAGACCTTATAACTATAGCAGATCCTTTTTGTTGCTATATGGAAACTTTTTCAAAAAGCTTACAGCGACTGTGGAGTAGTCTCTGCCATCAGACATTTTAGTTTAAAGGTGCCACAGAATGCATTCCATTTTAAATGAATGTTAATGAATTAAATTTGCAGAGCAAACTAACAACATGGAATTAAAGATTTGCCTTCCTGTTAGCCCGCTTGTTTTGTGTATTTTCTGTTCCACCCTAAATGGTGCTGCAGTTACATTTTGTTGTCTTACAAGCTGTAGCAGGTGGACCTAAATATTCAATTAAGAAAGCAGCAAATTAGAAAGGGTGAGAAAGTTTAAGGTAAGGCTAAGAAAACCTTGTTATACACAGTTAGATCAATATTATTGATGCAGATTACGGTGCATAAGTCGGAGGTCAAGATTATTTAAATATCTGCCTTAAAAATGTTCCACATTCACATCTACATTCTTATCCCCTCTCTGTCTTTATTAGAGATAGTCTTCCACACCTCAGTTAGTTAGTCTCAGAAGTTGCATTTTAACTAATCCCAAACACCCGGTCTGGATGTGTAAAATATGTATGTCACTGCAAGTACTTACACCTACCTTTTGGACATACCACACATCAGAAAAAAACTTGGGACAATATAAAAAATCTGTGTTTCTATTGTCATTCACTTTGATAGATAGACGTTTTGTCTGGATGTTTTCATTCTGTTCGTTAAAATACATCCCTGCATTTTTGGCCTGCAACCAAAAAGAGTTGGGAAGCAATACAACTTCTATGTTGCCATTTCTTCTAACAGCACTTAAAAAGATGTTTTGGCCAGAGGATACCAAGCAATGAACGTTTTAGGTTGTCTCATTCTTGCAAAAATGTACAGACTAATTATTGTCATGTTTTCCGTTTTAAATTTCTCCACACATTTTCTATTGGGGACAGATCAAGACCGCAGGTAGGCCAGTCCAGTACCTGTACTTTTTTCTTCAGCAGACATGCCTTTGTATTGTGTGCATGTAGATTTGCATTGTCTTATTGAAAAAAAGGCATCATTGAAAAAGATGTCTTATAGAAGCCAGCATGATAAGATCTCAGTGCACTCTTTTGCATTAATGGCCTTATCACAGAGGTGTAAATTACTTTTGCCAGGGCCACTGACCCACTGACTACCATGACAGACTCTGGCTTTTGGATGGACTTGCTAATAGCAATCTGTGTGGTCCTTTTAGTTTCCACTGTGTGATGGTGTATTCCAGATGCCTCCAGAGAATTTGATGCCATTTCTGGACATGGTTACCATAAGGCTTCTGTTTTGCACCGTTTTAAATGCCATTTGTGAATGTAACTATGAACTGTAGTGCTTGACAAATGTTTGCCAAAGTAATTTCTTGCCCATGTGGTTATAACAGCTATTGCTGAACGACAGTTTTTAATGTAGTGCTGCCTGAAAGAGTGGTGATCACAGGTGTTTGTGGGATATATGCAAATTCGTTCTATTTTTTCTTTAAGGAACATTGTATTTAAACATTTTAAGAATTTGGATAGATATTAACAAATGACATAAAGTTGACCAGAAAAAAACATAAAATATCTTGGGCAATGAAATACTGTTAGCAATAAAATAAAATGAAACACTAATTTGTTTGCATGTCTATACTGTCTGAGCTGTTTCTGATTTGTGCTATATTTGACCCTATATCATGACAGTGCATGAAAACATATGCGCATGTGTATGTGTGTGCTGAAATTTGTTTATGGGTTATGTGTGTGTGTGTGTAAGGAGGGATATGTCCTCAACAGTAGTAAAGGGAGTGTAAAGCTCATTAGCTGTGTTTTAATGTTATTAGTGTTAGCTGATTCAGCAGTAACAATCTCTCTTTGTTTTTCTTCAATTAAATCCTGACGTGCACAGTGCTAACAGATGCGAGGCAAACATTTCTCCTCACTGCTTTGATTTAATAGACATCAGGCTCTCCTCCATCTCCTCTGTACACTCTTTATCTAAATCTCGTTTTAGTGTGATATCAGACCTGTTGTTTCTCCTTGTCGCTCTCTCCTTTAACCTAGTCCAGAAGTCCAAGGTTGTGCCTGTAACTCAGACACTTCTGAGTCATATACATACACACACATACGCACACAGCTGATTTTTATGTACTTATTTGCACTTATAGTATGATCTATGTGTATTATATACCTAGTATTGTGCAAAAATAAGAAACTAATCTTCACTGATTCATTTCTAGTCAATGTGGTAAAAGTTATTCATTTTAGAGGATATTTCTGAGAAGATTAGATATATAATAACCCACTTGCATAAATTTCACAATTTGATTTAAACATTTCCAAAACTCTCTTTAAAGAATTCCAGTATTATTTGTACTTGTCTTTCAGTATGTGGTTTGACCACACCAAGGTTGATCAATGCTATCCACAAAGGGCCTGTGTGGCTGCAGGTTTTCATTAAACAAGTGCCATTAGGTTCTTCTTTAGAATGAAAACCTGTAGCTACACCGACTCTTTAAGTAAACAATTAAGCACCACAGGACTAAGCAATACTTCATTATCCTAAGTCATGTGTGCTAGTGATTGAATCTAACAAATCAATCTGATAGCTATTTATTTTCATTTTCATTTAGTCTAATTATACTGTATTTTAACCTGATTGACAAAAAAGGTATTTTTGGTTTTAAATGTGTAAATGTGCAGCTGATCACTGTACAGTCTGTAATGAGGTCACTTCTGTTTTTCTACAAACACACAAGCACATAGAGAATCAGTCAGGAAATTTTCTGTGATTTGGATAACAACAATGTTTAGCTGATATGAGGGCTATGAAATCACTCTTTGGAAGCACTAGAAAAAAACATTGGTAGCTGGAAGAAAAGGAAACTAAGAGGAACTTAGGAACATTTATGTTTAAGAGTACTGTTTAACTTCTGGGGGACTACATCTGGGGGTTTGCTATAGAAAAGCATGGGATTTCATCTTTCAACACTTCAGAGTAAAGTAAATGCCAACAATTCTGGCAAGTAATTATCAGACATGCATTCTTTTCCTAGAACAAACACCCTAATGGTCTATAAATTGCCTCAAATATCTTTCCTGTCCTGGAGAGTTTTTTTTCTTGACTTTAACATGCCTTAATCTGAGAAGGAGTATAAAAATTATCTGTTTAAAAACACTCTTTAAATGTGGAGTTAGACAAAACTGCAGTGGAACTTTTTATTACATCTGTCATTGTAGACACTGTCATTGTAGTTTGTTAGGTGCTTTGTATCTCTTTTCTGACTTTTCTAAAATAAAATGCCAAAGATCTAAAGGTGTGACCAACAATAAAGCAGTCTGAGAGCATGGCTAATTACAACAGGATAGAATTTAGGTAGAAGTAAAAGAGTTGTTTAAAAATGCACACTTTGGTTGGTTACGTACACGTAGCTGGATAACAGGAACTAGTTACCATCCGCCTCTACCCAAGGATTACAACTGAGAACTGACACAGTGAGACCAGCAGAGGGCGCTAAAGCAACTTTATGAATAGAATCAAATGTATGAATGACTGTAAAAGTCGGAGCTGGAGGCACACTGTAGCACACGGGCTGCTAGTCAAGCAGACATCTGCCGCATGGTAAGTGTGGCGTCTAGTAAAGGAAAAAACAATGATTAATACATACGTTTTTAAATGCATTCGTCACTCTCCGACTCGAAACAGTTCCTTATCCAAAAATAAATCTCGACGTTTGGAAGAAGGAACGAAGGAATCATTGAATGTCTTTTTTATTTTCCATATAGGCTGATCCCCCAGAGGAGAATTTTCAGCTGTTGTTTTACGAAGGAACAGTGGGACGCTTATGCTTTGGTTGCTCTGTGCTTTGATGCTTTTGTCATTAAATGATAACTAAAGTGATGTCATTGTGTTTTGGCTCCTTAAAATGCATTAGACAGATGTAATTGTGAGGACAAAGAAATTTAACAAACATGCCAGTTCCTTGGTTTTACGTAAGTAGATGTTGACAGTTATTCATAGATCCCACCAACACCCACGTGTGTCTGATCTTTTATCCGGTTACAATGGCCCAGTCACACAGAAAACCCCCGTAAGAGACGATCTCATGTCTTCCTTAAACAGTTGGTTAGAAAGGTTGAACTTATTTGCGTGATACATCGAAGAGTGGCTTTGACAGACTTTTCTTTCGTTTGCCTCGAAAGTGTCTCCGCGTTACCTGAAATCACCTTCCGATTTCGCTGAAGTAGTGAAAGTGTTTCGCCAGCAGCTCTGATTTTGCTCCGCTTCGCCATGACAACGAGACCCTCGCGCCAGCTGGATCCGGCCAATCGCAACTCACGTGGTCGTCGCGCGCTAGGGAGAGCCAGTCTTTCCGCACGCACGCACGCACGCGCACACACGCGCGCACCTGTACGTGGCGATGAACACACACACACATACACGTACACGCGGACCAATCTGATCACGCCCTAATTATCTCACCGCTCCTTCCGTGATGACCGACTGCCGGTCCCGAAAAAGGCGAGCGGCTTCGCCGTCATGTGATTCCTGTAATAATTCCAGCTCAGTGTGCGCATACCCTTCACAGCAGGAAGATCACTGCTATTTCAGCACGTAGCATATAGACTGCAGTACAGTACCACACGAGGCCACGACGTGGTGTAACTTACTTATAACAATCAAAGAAACACTATAAACGGACAGCGTAGTCATTGTAGGTCTGCTTTATAAGGTTATCTACAACTCTAGACAAAGTCACTGCATCTGCCTTTAGAGAAATATAAGTTCTGGTCGCTTCCATATTACCGTACTGTAAAAGACAAGATCAGTGAGAGTGATTTATTGTCTTTTTATTTTAGCCGTGAGTAAACCCACTGGCGGGGAAATGTAAATAAATAAATACATTTAAAAAGGCACCCAGTACAGAAACAACACAACAAGGGTGTAAACCAATTTGTAGGTTTCTCGTTAATTCAAAGTTTGAACGCCTTGAACTTCATGACTCCGTTAACTACCGCGCTGCCCGTCAAGCCGGCACCGTACACTGACACTGTCAGAAAAAAGGAAGGAACAAAATGCCCGTTGGCCACGCCCACCTCGGCGTTGTCCAATCACAGGCGCCCGTATGTACATTTCAATCTCACTCGCTGCCGGAGTGACCGACAGTTGAAACCGCTCGAGCCCGAGACCAAAGACGACGGCGAGCTGAACGTTTCCTAACGGCGTCGTATAACGAACACAAAGAGAAAGGAACAGCACGGAGTTTGGAAACTAGACCAGACGAATCGGAACTGGAGGCTCTGTACGTTTCGACGACTCACATGTGCCGGTGTTTGATACCATTCTCGCTTTTTTAGCCGGCACTTGCTAGCTGTTTTTCGACTTGCACGTTCATGTTCACTGAGCTGCCATAGCTCGGAGTTGCATCAGAGACGCAGACTTTAAGTTTCATCCTGCCTTTTCCCCCCGACTAGCAGGAACTTGGAGACGCGTGAAGTATGGGATTATCACGGTGATGTGGATTGTAATTCCGTTTGAAGAAAGCCTCGGTTTACTTCAAAACAATGTGAGAGGATTCGCCTCCTGGGTTCTCACATTTCTGGATATTTTAAAAACTGTGAGCAACGGCTGAGAGACCTTCTCCATTTCTCCCTCAGGTGTCTCGCCTGCGTGTGCCTTGTGGGGACCAAAAGGAGAAAATGGGATTGTCGCCAGTTTAAGCGCTCTGATATCGCTTGGAAGTTCTCCCCATGTCTACCCCGTTTTCAGAGACCCTTTCCCATGCTTTTGAAAAAGTTCGCCTATCATCCGATAGGATTTTAAACAGACTTTCACGCTTTGCCCTTTCAATCATGAACTTTGCTGTCCGCTTGCTGCAGCTGTTTTGTGTGACGCTTCTGTATTTTTCAGCCGTGAAGGTAAGTGTCGCGTCTCCCTCACACGGGGGTGCTCGCCTACTTTGGTCAGTTCACAGTCACGGCCAACATTGGACGTCCTTGTCGCTCTCCTTGCGAGGTCATTGACCATGTTTATGTCTGTACCTACCTAAACGCGTGGTCACTTGAAGTAAAAGCCCGTCCGCGGCACCACCCAAGGCGGTTCTTTAGCCAGCGTTGAGGGCTTAAATGTAAATTAGCCCAATAACTAGTGTGCGTGCGTGTGCGTCTGCGCGCGCCTGTTTGACCGTGTGGTCGGTTATTGTAAAGGCCTCATCACAGCCACCTTGGGGGGATATTGAAGGCGCAGGCTTGGAGGCTTAAGAAAATAGCCTGTAGCTTGTCATGGAAGCCAAGACTAATCAGGTTTCTAACTTACATACAATCAGCGTGGAGACTTGGCTCAATTGTCCTCTAGCCAACAAACCACTTATCCTATCGTTTTGACCTCATTGTAGGTGTGGGGTACGTCTGTCATAAAAGTTAAAAACACATTAGACAAACTGAATATCGAGCATGAGCCTTCAGTTACTGGAAAACTGGTCATCCATGTTTAGCTTAGTAGTGATGCATTTTTCCCCTTTTGAGTCCAAAGTCATAAAAATGTAGTGTATATGGCTGTTGTATGCTTTTACAGTGTTCACAGTTTATCACTCGGCTCGGCTTTGAAATGATGCAGTTCTGGTGAATGAAAACGTGTACAGACGGTGCTCCAGTAGGCATGAGAGATCATCTTTCAGGGTTGCACCCTCCAGAGAGCCCAATCGTCTTTAACCTAGCAAACCTACTAATTTAATACCTTGGTTTCTTCTCTCTGAAAAGTACTGAAATTTGAGATTGAGGCTTATTTTGAGCAGCTTGTCCATACTCACTGCAAACCAATATAAAATAACTTGAAAGATGACAAAAATGCTTAAAGTAGTTCTTTAGTCCGCAATACTATGAAAGTTGATGTGATTTGCCACTTATGCACGTAGGTGTAGGGTTGATGGGCACTAGGAAATTAGCCTAGTTGTACTCCAGGGAGTTGGATAAATGTCATGATTTATAACTACATAGTGATTTATGTTACTTTATAAGCTGCCTTGAGCTGGTGTTTATTTATTATTCACAGGCTGTATATAACTGTAACAGATGTACAGTACGACAGACATTTAGTCATTTTAAGAAATATAGTCATGTTTTCCAAAAGCATTAAATAGAGTACCTAGTACACGTGATGTTTGACCATTGATCACACCACAGTTATAATTCCTTAATTTGTAACAATGACAACACAGGGTCAAATTTATGTTCAGTAGTCCAACAATGAGAAGGGGGTTCTTTTGTTCACAACTGAAAACACATGACACTATGAAAACTACAACCTGGAATTTGGTAGTGTACAGTTTCCAATCTTGTATCTAACATCATGTGTCTTAATCATGTCATAATAATGCTTTCCATTACATTAAATATTTAAGGAATGTGACAGGTGACAGTATGACATGGCAAGTGGCCTTATAGACTAGATATAGAATCTAGCTAGTTATTTTTCCCATCTGCTTTCAATGAAGAAAGTAACATGAAACATTGTCATGGTATAATCTTTTGCATCCCAGTCTTTTTGCACCAGAATGTGTTAGCATGTAGCTGTTCCTAGGTTGCCAGTATAGCAAAGTTTGCACACACCTGCCCTCTGCTTCAACATTATTATGATTTATGATTCTCACCTCATGATTGTACTCATTCTGTGTTGTGGCTGTAGAGCAAAACTCAGAAACACAGATGCAAATCTCAGTTATGTTCCCAATAAAGTAAAACGATAGTGGATATTGTCTGAGTTTGTATTGCAGAGATTTATAGAGTCTTTGTAGGTTTTTAACATGCCAAAGATTAGCAAAAATATACTGTAGAAACTGTAAGCAGTGCTTTTTAAATTATTCACCTTGTGTGAGACAGCACTGAAAGGCTTCGTTTACTCTTCTTTGGCATAATTCCCATGATTACATCATAGCAAAAAAAGTGAAATGCAGTTGGGCCATGCAATGACTGAAAGATATTGCATCGCTCAGTGTAATTTGCATGTTGCGCCAAAGACTTGATTAAAATTTGTAGGCGGGGCCTGACACTGGGGCTGTTTTTTTTTTTTTATTTACTAGGGGTCAAGGAGAGCATCCAAAAGCATTACACAAGTAGACAAAGTGTAAGATGAGTGTAAGGGCAACACTAAGCCCAGAATGTTCACCATTTCATACCTATTTAACAATTAAACAGTATTTTAAAAAATGTCCTCAAAGATAGTGTTGCATTTTTGATTAAACTGATTTTTCTTCCACAGAGTGCCTACATACCCAAAGAGAATGGAGGAGGTACACATGATGGTAAGTTTATGATGGTGTTGCTTTACATTTGTAATGCACCTGCCCGAATTGGAATGAGTGAGGCGCCCTCTGGCGAACAGACATGCTGCTCTGGGAGTCCAGTTGATTATAAAGGAAGCCATGATTAATTAGTATCCTTGTTATAACATGATAACTTGTTTTGAAAGAATGCTGTGTATATTGGTGGTCAGGTTTTGGATCAGATCCGGATAAAATGACAGTTCAACTTCCACAATTGCTCAGTTGCACAATTCCTTTCAGTTTTTTTTATTTTTAGCTTAATTCTGAGATTGCATAGTCACACTAATAACTTAAACGGAATTTCTCTCTCTAACATAAACAGTCACATGTGTCATATGTAGGTTATGTACATAGGGGCTTTACAGGCTTTATTAAGATGTGCTAGATTAACAGGGAGGAGAAGTAGCAGATCCAGTTTGCAGTCTCATTAAGATGATCTATGGGGATTAGTTGGGACATTAAAATGTTGAATTTAGTTTGTATCATTTTGATGAGGGCTGGATAAATACAGCTTCAGTACTAGACACAAAAGTACACTTCCAGCTTTATTTCAGATGACACGTTTCAGAGCACGTAGTTCATGTCTGCAGCCCCCTGGTGGTGTAGATTTTGGATACATGTGTTTAAGTCTATGAACCTTTTTACATTGTACATCTCCTTAAGAGATGTATAATCAACATTGTAAATCAGGGATTTCTGTTCAATAGAAAAGACAATAGCTGAGGTCACAGCCTACCCCACCCTGCTGGCACTTTTGTTAGGTGCAGTCCACTTCAAGCTTGGCCTTGTAATAAAATTCGGATATTTATATCACATTGTAACTATGTATCAGTTGAATGTGTAATGTCTTCCTCTCCCTCTTCAGTGGTGTCCTTTACGGAGGTGTACAATAAGTCAATGTGTCGGCCACGGGAGCTGCTAGTGGATGTCCAGCAAGAGTACCCAGATGACATTGAGCATATCTTCATTCCGTCCTGTGTGGTGCTCATGCGCTGTGCTGGCTGCTGCAATGACGAGATGCTGGAGTGCACGCCTATGATCACGCGCAACATCACCATGGAGGTCAGCAAAAATCTCAGTAACCTGAGGAATTCTTCTACTATTTCTAGTAGAATCATATCTGTCATATGATTACATCCTAATTGAATTGGCCATTAGCAATCCCCAATGCAAATAAAGAAAGATAAAAAAAATTATTCATGCATTTCGTAAGACATGTCATGCTAGAAGTAGAAGTTCTGACTTAGAGCTCTAACACTTTTAGAGGGCAGCAGTAAGCAGTGTAATGTTTAGACAATTCAGTTTCATAAATTTTACAATACGTAAATCTTCATAAACATGACTACTCAAAACATGACTCTTTTCTGTCTCTTAACTTTCTCTGGCTAGTGTGATTTTATTATGTATTAATATTAATTTTTTACTGCAACTTTGTTATTACTCCCGTTTTTGCCCTCTCTTTAATTAACACTCATGCAGTAACATGCTCTTAGTATTACTGACATAATTACAGTTCAAATAATAGCCAGAAGGAAACCATTCTAGCTGCATTTCCTCAGTTTCATTTTATAGTAGGATTCATTGGCAGAGTCAGGATTATAATTTGGTCTGTTGGTCTGTCCAAACAACTGGTCTGTTGTTGATTTGTTATTTGACCATAATAAGTGCTCTACCACAAAAACCTCTTGAGAGTTGCTGAAACCATGAGAAATTGCAGCAAGTTCTGGGTGTCTGAGATCAACTGTTCAAAAAGAAATAGCTGAGGGAACTTAATAAGGTTTCAGGTGAAATAAGAAGTCAAGTTGTTAAACTATGCAATTCACATGAGTGTAGCCAAGAGAGATGTGTGTGTGTGTGTGTGTGTGTGGTGATTTATGTAAACATGCCCTTGTAATGCATTGTTTTGTTTCATTATAGGTACAAAGAATAAAACCTCTTCGTAACAAAGGCATCTCTTTAATGAGCTTCACAGAGCACACTGAATGCCAATGCAGGTATTAGCATCTACTGTAATGATATTAAAAAGCTGTCTTACATTGTTTTCTCTTAGTCCATTGTTTTCTTTTTAGAAATCTTTTGAACCGTCTTGTGAAAAATGTCAGTTGTATCTGTTGATTTGGACGTGACCTATTGTCCTGGTGCGAACTTGATGGCCACCACTTGTGCATTCAAGTCTGCTAAAATTCAGACAAACAAACACTGGATGAGGTAATGTCTTCCTTTTTGTTTCATTCTCTTTCAGACTAAAGAAAGACATCCAGGACAAGACAGAAAAGTAAGTGCAGCCATTTTTGGGTCATGATTGGCTTCCGTGTGCTTCAGGAGACTGTAGTCTCTTTGGTCACTTTAGCTTCTTTTCTTCTATCTTTATCTCTACAGACTATAATCATATCTACCTGCATATCTTTTTTCATCTTTTTTCTTTCCTGGCTCTTTTTTTTTTACTCCCCATTGTTTCCTTTGTCTCTTTTGTTTAAACATCATACATCATCATATTGTTTGTGATCGGTAGAGTTTCATATTCACATCAGCATCCATATTTTGATCTTGGCCCCAACAGATGTTTTTTTTAAACGCTTTGAGTTTCCCTGTGCTGTGTATGTCAGAGTAGAATTTAGATTTAAGAATATAATACAATCATAAATATTATGACATCAGCTACCTTACTGGTGTATAGGAAAAGAGTTTGAAAAAGCAAAGAAATAAGAAAGTTACTAAGTGGCAGTGACTGTTAACTTATAAACTTCAGAACCTCTTTGCGTGGTAATGTCACTTCACAGGTGAGTGACACCTGCACAGTCAGTGCCCTCTTTCCCCTTACATTCCTTAGAGTACCCGCAGTGATCTTTTTTTATGATGTGAAGTAAACCAGTGAGGTGATAGGGAGTTCATAGTCTCTGATGTTTTTAGTGTTTTCAGATAAGAGCGTGCTCTGGAGTTTAGCTTGTACACTTTATGACTTTCCTCTCTAAGTGACCTGGCGTACCTCACTTTTTTACATTGTGGAGGTCAGCATCTGTTCATGACTGGCTTGTGATGAGTTTTTATAAAATGTGTAGTAAAATGTTTTGGTAAATGTAGTATATTGAAGAACTTTAGAAATATGCTTTAAATTTGGCGCAGCATATAAACAATGGAACAATACAAAGGGATATTCTTCTGACTTTACTGATTAAATCGGTTACATTCACGTTTAAACTTGATTTGTTGATGCTGGTACTAAAAGCTACACTGGGATGAAACCCCAGAACCAGGTGAGAAAACTAGAGATGAACTGATCAGCGTATTTCGGCTTGATCTAGATCACTGATAGCCGATACTGGTTGCGCGTAGAGCTGGACTGTTATGTTATGTTTACATGTTTGCGTGGTATGTGGTATGAAGCCACACAAATGTTGGTATGGTAACAGCATGTCAGTAAACATGGTTAATTATCAGAGCAGAGCTTTGATAAGATGCAAAAAGGCAGGAGGACGCTCTGTATTCTTTTGTTGTTGTTGTATATTACTGGGTTCATCTGGAATTTACCATCAAGATTATTAACAAGATGTCCATGGTTACCCCGCAAAAATTTGACAGCATATTTTCTATTAGATACTCACAAGGCCTGCAGTTTCATTCCAGCAGTCTAATGTCAAAAGGTATGTAGTATGTAAAAAAGGAACTGCAGAGTCATGTAGGGCATCTCACACAGAGTCATATGTTTTGATTTTTGAAGTTACAGTCCATACCAATACATAGGTCTCTAAAAGACTTATTGTTATTGTTTCTCCATCAATGAAAATATACCTGTGATTATTATTTGTACTTCCATTTGGTTACCTAATATATTTCATAGGTATTCAGAAATCTGACCTGCTCATTACTCATCGTGACTTATTTATGTTTTATGTCACATGTCTTATTTGTGGATCATGTAATCCATAATAGACCTGCGAGGTGTCTCATCACTGTCAGTGTTACTGTCAATAATGTCACATTCCTTGCTTCTCCATTCAGTTGTGCTTTGTTATGAAATATATTTAATACGTTTAAATATTTGTTAGAATTATTCAAAATAGTTGTTGCTTCTACTTTCCCGTTGATCTCTAGACTTTTTTTTTGACTGCTTGGTTGACCTGTTGCCTTATCTATTATGCCAATTCAGTTGTTGTTTTTCGTTTGTTGTTTTTTTGTTCCTTTTCCAGAAAACCCCGGAAGGGCAAAGGGAAAGGTCAAAAGAAAAAGCGAAAGAAAAACCGTGACAATAAACAGGACTTGTATGTCACCTCAGCCTTCTCCTCCGCCCACCTGCACTTGAGTGTTACGCTCTTGGTTATGAAATTAATTTGGGAGGAGATATTTTGTCTCCTGTAAATAATCCATCCCAAATTTGAATTACAATTAATGCGCCCCCAAATAACAAGTCCAACCTTACCTACATTCACTTTGTTTAAAGTAATTACAATCTCCAACATCAAACTCAATCGTCTGCACCCTTTAGGGCTGTTTTTTTTAATTGGCAAGACTTTGTAGCCTGCAGTTCCTGACTAAAGTCCCTGATTTTTTCAGTGGTTTGTGCTACTGCAAATCAGTGAATATCTCAGCAAATTTAGCTCTGATTAAGAAATAAAAAAGGAATTTTGTGATAACAGCTCGCCCCTCCCTTTTCTCCTATTGCATGGCTTACAGAAAATGGTACTAATCTCTGAGGATCTCTGTTGAAATCTTGGCCATGTCAGTGTTTAATCTGTTCTGTGTGCTGTGTGTCGTGAATGTTATTTTTTTCTGTTTTTTCCCCTGTTCTTTCTAATAGGTCTTCCCCACTTTGCTGTCTTGTTTGAGATTTGAGCATTTTTTCATTCATTTGCTTATCTGACTTATGTAAATTAACAAATGTTTTCGTCTAAAATGTTTCTGTCTATTGCTTGTGTGGTTTGACACTTTTGTTGATGGATACGTGACAAACCTCTTTTTGTATAATGGAAGACAGAAGCATTGCCGCCTTTTTTATTCTGGTCTTTTGGTGATTAAAAGCTTAAGTGCCTTGTCGCTTGTGAAAAAAGCATTTTGCAGTTAGTTGTATATTGGAGATATCATTTGTAGATGGCTATGAATGTTATGTAGGTTGGGTTAAATAGACAGTAATTAGCTTTTCATTTTTCTCTCATATCATCCAGAAGTCTTTCTGCTCATCACACAGCCAACATAGGCCTGTCAGTTATTTGATCTGATTTGAGATTTTGCTATTTTCTTTTTTTTTCCAAAACTAACAGCCACTAATTAGACTGAAGGGCAGTTGAATATACACATGAAGTTATATTGTTATTTTTTCAAACAGAAACAAATGCAAATATGTTAATTAACATTTTATTCTTCGCATGGACAAATTGTGTTGGCAGGCCATGTGAACCACTATGACTGTTTTAGCTTGTAGATCATTGTGAGTTTTTAGTTCTTGTCACTGTGCAACATTCCACTCCATGATGTTTGGTATGTTCTGGAATAAACTATCTTTACAAAAAGCAGGATGACTTTCATCCAAACAGGAGAAAGGTGTAAGTTTGACATACCGTTTTTTCTCTTGTTTGTTTTAAAACAACAGCAAAACTACACCTAAAACATAAAAAATCAATTTAAACTATGTATCTTGACAGTAAGTAAATATCTAACATTAGACTAGGTACAGATAAACATACATAGGGTGTTTTTGTTGATGTAGATGGCTTAGAAGAATACATCTAGAAGTTCTTGAATTCTCAGTGAACACTAGCTATTACATGGATCTGTTAAAGTTTATCATCTGCACACCTGATATAAATAAACATACAATTTGAAAAAATAAAAATGAGAGGCTAGCCAGCGTGTTTTTATATTTTAGCACCCGGAGGGAACAACAGTCACATATTTTAGGAGAATTATACAGAAGCCTTACAAATTACATATCATTTTTCAGTATTTATTATGTCCACCCTTTGTCTGTATTACAGCTTCCATTCTTTTTGGGAAACCTTAAGTTTTTTTTTAAAGAAGTAGGGATATCCAAGTCATTCCAAGCACATGTAATAAGATCCTCTTACTAGTTATTGTGATCTACTGCAAGTTTTCTTTTTGTCTGTTTTCTTAGTGACCGTCTTCTTAACAGCTCTCAGGAACATCTTGACAGCTGCACATGCAGGCATTGACTTTTGTTCTCACAGTGGAAGGTCTGACAAAATTTGCTCAAATGTTGCTGTTTCAGGACCCTTGGAGATTGTCAGAAAATTCCTTTATTAGCGAAGTATGAAACGTGAGATGAAGATGAAGGATAGATGACAATTTTTAGTTGCAGATAGTAATAACATACTACAGTTAAAAAAAATACTGCTTATTATTTAAGTAAAATTTTGATTTTGTTTATCGGTTATTACAAATGCGTTTCATTCCTACATGCTTTACAATACACGCACAAAAAATTAAAAACATGTCAGTAGAGACAGAGCATTTTTGATAGGCTCCGCTACAGCTTTAGTGGAAGAAAGATTTTGGGAAGCTTTACATGCCGTATATGTGGAAAGCTAATGTGACCCTCAAGCCAAATGTTGTATTAGCGAGCTCCACAAATGTTGGCCAGTGTCAGAGGCGGGTGATGGCATTTTTAGTAGAAGCACAGATTATGTATGTAAGGTTGTTTCTTATGTAGAATTCTTATTTCTTATGTCGGTTACACCCCATGTTGAGTCATGTTGCTTGTTCATAGATATTCTTGCACAAGATAAAAAGTTTGGAGATGCAGATGGAAAATACATTCTTAATTTTTTTTGCTATGTTGAAAAGCATGTAGACCCAACAGAAGCACATACATTCATATTTTTCCACATTCATTGCACATTTAGAGTTAGGTTTGAAGGTTGCATTATATGTTACATCTCAAAAAAGTATATAATCTGGAATCCAGATTTTATCAGTTGTAAATGCATATTTGTTAGCCGTTCAAACACAGTTTACACATGGGCAAATTGGTGTTTTTTTGTTTTAGACACCACTCAAAAGTGGTATTGTTACTGTTAGCAAAGTTGTCTTGACCAGCAACAACCAGACAAACATTTCTTAAGATCGTTACTGCACACTATGTCACTAAGGGGAGACAGGAAGCACTAACATTTCATTTTTTTTTCTCAAGCTCCTCATCTGTCTCTTTCAATAACGGTCTATGAACAGGGAGCTTTTGGAGCTTCTTGTCATCTTGAAGTCTTTGGTTTTCTGGCTATAGTTAAATTAGAAATCTTTTTCTTTTGTGCTTACACTGGCACACTTACGAATAGACCATCCTGTTTGAACAAATATGTACTGTGATTTTTACCTCTATATGAAAATTCCTGGTCCATGCTAAATGAAATGCAGCCCCTAAAAACAGCTCTGTTTTTGGACAATTATCAACAAAGCTGTTTCATTGAAAACAACACACTACGGCACTGAAGCAAGCCAGCAATGTAGGACAGAATGGTTTGGCACACCTGATCAATTGTCTGATCAAAAGTCTAAAACCAGTTGATTAAACATTACAGTGCTCTAAAGCTTGTTTGGAATCACACCCACCCATGACTGTTTTACAAAAAACTACCATATTAGTGTTTATACCTCACAGTTCTATTTAGTCAGAGTAATGTTGTCTTATATGGAGTTTGGTAGCAAACTGACGTAACTTTTTTAGTAATATCACATTCTGTGTTCCTGCAGAATATTTGATGTGACTGACAGATTTGGTTTCTGACTGTCATTGAGACAGTAATGCTTCTCTTTGAGAGCAGACCCTTGTTTACTGCAGGCTTGTGTCATTTGTGTATCAACGTAGTTGTCTACACTAGCTAGGCTGACATTAAATGCTGTCAGTTGCTATCGGATGTTGTAGTTTCAGTATGTTTAATAAGGTCTAGTATGAGTAAAATTGGGTTCAGTTTCCATATCAGTGCATCCATAGTTGTAGATTGAGATGAGCATTATTATGGCAAATCAGAGCATAGTGTCTGATTTTATTAAGATTTCTACTAGACTTGAGATGTGAGATTATTGGACTCTTTTTTTGGGTGACAAGTCTGTAGTCTTTCCATGAGATGTTTTCTAGACTGCAGACATATGAATGTCATTTTCTTTCCTCAAGGCACCATGGAATTTTTTTTAAGGTATTAATCTACTTAAGGTATTAAGTAGAGCTTTTGTTTTGGGGATTTTTGTTCTGCTTTGTTAAAAATAATATCTTTAAGTACTTCTTCAATGTCAACTACCTGGTCTACCAGGTCTTTCACTGTTGTTAGGAGTCACATTTGGTAATTTCTTGAACTCTTATTTTTTTTTTTTTTCTTGATATTCTCCTTCCTTATACTTATAGTGTATTATAAGTTTAAGTCATGCTTCTTTAGCCATTTTAGGTGCAAAACAGAAGTAAGGCATCTAAGATGAGTTTGGCTTACGCGTATGTGAAGTTTCGTGTTTTTCTGAAGGGAACATGAAGTAAGTGACAAATTTCGGAACCGTTTTTGTTTAGACAGACATAATTCTAACTCAGTGGTTTTGAGACAGGAAAAAAGGATGATTTACAGTGCCAGTAAAGCATACAAAGGTAAACAGTGGACAAATTAAATACTGATAGATTTAATATTATATATTTTGGGTCATTCTCTATTAAATATTTCCTTTTTTATATTGCAATATGAATAATTTGTGTCTAAAATACAGCTAAAGGTGGGCGATATATTGTGTATATATTGTCATACTGTTGCTGACATACTGTGATTTTTATTTTTTCCTATATTTTTAGCAGTATCACTTATGTTTTGTGCACTTCACTCATGCTACCCAGGCTTTAGTCAACTGCAGTGTATATTGCATGCTGGGGGCTTCTGATTGATTAAAGTTATTGAAAAGTTATCATTTCATATCATTTCAATGAAAGTTTCATTTCTGTAATTAAGGAGACTGTCAGATAAATATTTTGTTTATTTCATTGTAGTGTAATTGTCATGTAAGACAACAAAACATGCAAACATCAACATTATCTGATAGCATGGTACCATAACATAACAGAAAAATACTGTTACTATTGAATTTAATCAGAAGGACCCAGCACTTTCAGCACTTATTTATCTTTAGCCTTTTAATTCTACATCATGTCCGTTTTTTGAAGCCTCACTTGACAGTTACAGTTATTGTTATACTGTTTGGCATTTTTACTAATGTGACTCATAAATATTGTAAAATCTTTGTAAAGACTCTGTTAGTAGTCACTTTGTACCAGAGATGAAATTACTATCATAAGTGGATAGTATATAGGAATTAGTATCCAAGAATACACAAATTAGTGCATATTTGGATATGTACTAATTTCTGATGTTTTATACTTGTTTCTTTGAAAGTCATGTTCCTCTAAAACTCATTTTATTATTTAAGTTGTACCCCTTAGTTTTCCCCTTTAGGGTTAAATGAAGACTTATACTATAGAGACTAGTATGTCCAGAAATGAGATTTACTCATTAGGCATTAATTTTAGTAAGGAAGGACATACACAGTGCAAATCCAAAACCATTTTTAATGTATTATCTGTACAGCCTCTGAACTGCCACTACCTGTAAGACAAAATAAACTATAGTTCTATATCTTAAACCTGCTCAGAACTGTCTGCTTTATTATGTGTTAAGGATGTGAAGGATTTTACGTTTCCTTCTACAGAAAAAAGGGGAATGTTTTTCTCGTGCGTGTGTGTGTGTTTGCGTATTTGTGTATGTGTGTCCATGTGTTCACCTGGTTTTACCTGGTTAATATGGTTGCAAATCTTTCACCTCGGCAGAGCTTGCAGGTGCATGCCACGCTCAGCCTAACCTTTCCAACCCCATCCATGCGCTCTCAGGTGGAGAGTCCCCATGGCTACATGCCAGGCAGGAGTTCAGATAATCTACCGCTTGCTGCTGACAGAAACATGCCTGTGAATTACTGTGTTTTGAGTGCGGGTAAAAGTGGAATGATTGATTAATGTGCTGAAAAGTTTATACTTTGTGATAATGATGATCAAATCAATTGCCTTTATTTTTCTTTCTCTCTCTCTCTCTTATTTGTTTTAGTACTCACTGTAAGCCATGCTGCAGTACCTGTTCTGTAAGGAGGAGAAGGCTATTTGTTCAGGACCCAGAGACGTGCCAGTGCTCCTGCAAACACTCAGAGGCTGACTGTAAACTAAGGCAACTCGAGCTTAATGAAAGAACATGCAGGTCAGTGTGTGTGTGTGTGTGTGTGTGGGTGTGTGTGTGTTAGGCCTGCGTAATATTTAATTTGTTACTTAGAAGGCAATAGGCAACTATTTCAAGATACATTTGGCTAATTTGACATTCATTTTGCTCTAAATATATTTATATTTTACATATATTTACAGCACCACTAAATCAGTATTTAACTGGTAAATATGAAGCTCTTATTTTCTAGAACATACTTTGCACTTAGCTTACTTAGCTTTAAATATCTTGTCCTCACAAGTTTGCAAGTTCAGTATCTAGAAACAGAGTAACTGGTGTGAGAAATGCCAATTACATTTCAGCTTTTAATGATTCAACTTTTTGATTCAGTACAGATACAGAGATAAAGAAGTACTTAGTAAAATAAAGTATATACCTTTATTCCAGTACAGTCATTTATTCCATATTAACAGATATATATTTGCTTGAAAGTCCTCTGTAATGTTGTGGTAATAAGGTTTGCATAGTAATTACAAAATAACTACATAGTCCTTTTTTTCATCATCACATGCAGAAAATAAATTTGTTTTCTTGTCCTTGTCTTATGTGGGATATAACATTACATACTTTTATTACCATACATAGTGTTTATAGCCATACATAATGTTATGATCTGCAGTGTATTATCATCACAATGGTCTGTTTTGTAGTATAAAATATGGATAAATAAAAAAACACAAAGGATTAAAGGGGAAAATGCACTCCAATATACAGTGATTGGTAACTCAGGATTCAGGTTTGACCCGCAGACAAAATAACAAAAAACATTGTAAACTACCTGGAAGAGAACAGAGCTTAACAACAAAAAAGACACAGAAATGTCCCTCTGTCTCTGATGATCAAACACACATAATTGCACACACACCTACAACCACGGCCACACCCAGAATATACATACAGAAATACACATACAAGATATTTATGTTACACTGAAGGATCTAAAAGGGTGGAGCAAAAAAAAAAACACATATAGAGTCACAGCTTCAGTTGGGCCAGTCCCACAAGCACAAAAAAATGAAGCACAAAAAAACTCAAAAAATGACCAGAGTACTGAATTAGCTGTTACTGCTACATCAATGTTCAGTCACTCTTGCGTATTTTTGCCAGTGCTGGTAGACCCGTATGACTGTATGCTTTAATACACTTAACAGTTTGCCTACTTCACTTGGTCTTTTGCACACCCAACTGCAGTCACTTTTTTTCCAATCATTAATTTCGTATTTGTAACCCATGTTCCACACATCGAATGAGACATTCCCTGCTCTATACTACCTCTTTTCTATCAATAAATCCTGTTGCACACCCGCATGTATTTATAGCATCAAATATACTGTCATAACAAACATGTCAAGGTTATGATCCATATTGCAACTTTAAAGAAAAAATCTAAACAATTTGCAAAGAAAAACATCAACTCTGTGCTAAGCTTACAACTCCCACATATGAGGGCTAGTTCAGTCTCTGCTTTGCTTTGCTTGGAGCTCACTACTTGATGCTTACTATAACCACATGTAGTCAATATTAGCCCCTGCTCCTAGAATGAATCTTAATCACAAAAACATGCATATAGATGTTTCTAATAAAGTAAATTTACCTTTTGTAGAACTGGATATAATATCTTGCACAATAGTAAACAGTGCTTTCATAAGTTTGTATTCTGCTATATGCTTAAGGATGTTATTAAGATTTCTGTTTACTCATCCACAAAAATATCTGTACTTGTGTCCAGTCTGAAGTACTTCATTTGAATAATACGTTTAATTATTTTAAATATGCAACCTTAATTTGTTTCTTGCTGTGCCGTATAACATAGCATTATACCTTTCAGTTCCCGTGAGTAAGTGTGGATGTACCCTGATTTGGTTGGTGTATTTTTGGTATGTGTTGGTGTTGATGTATAATTTTATCTGATCCTCTCTTTTCTTCAGATGTGACAAGCCAAGGAGATGAGCTTTATTTATAAATGGATTCTGGGATGAAGGAATATTCACTAATAATTCATAGCACAGCACTTTGAACCTTAAACTTCGACCTGTCAACTCTGGACTTTGAAAGCATTCCCCTGGACTGACTAAGGAAAGTTTGTGTGAAAGAGCAAATGAAATCTGCCCCCCTGTATATTTCCACAAATGTGTATATTTAGCAAATATATAAGGACTGAAAAGTAAAGTATGACAGAATGAATTGCTGCTAAAAAGACAAAACATAAGAACTGAACGTGTCAGCTGCAAGTGACGTGTCGTTGCATTTGGCAAACGTGTGGCTGTATGACAAAATCAGAATCGCTCACTGATTCATCGTATCACTGGATTTGCAGTGGAGTTCTTTTTTGTTTTTATCTGAAATATATGCATACACCAAACAACAGACTTCAAAAAAGAAACATAAACAGAAAAGTCATGTTGCATAGCAGCACATTAAAGAACAGTGGAGCTTGTGATGATCGTCTATTCAGACGATGATGTTTTCAACAACTTGTTCTGCAGATTTGCAATATGTGGAGCACCACATCTTTTTGATGGAGACCATGTACAGTTGCAGATTTGTTGTGAGCATTTACACCAAGCCATTGTCTGCACAGAAGGATCGAGGGGCCCCTGGGTGCATCTGCTTTCATAAAGGGATACTTTAAGTATGGAAACCACTTTGCCTAGATTCTGTGACTTTACTCCATTCTCCATTCTTTACTGAAAGACAGATGACTACTTGAGATTATAATGACCTGTTTCTGTTTGAATTGTTGTTGTTTTTTCTCATATAGCCTGCAGTGACACACCACATAGAGAATTTAAAAACATGTCCCATGTTTCTTTGACACCCCAGAATCCATAATTTAAGAACTTTAATATTTTTTCAGTATTCATGATGTCTGTATTTAATTGGATCTATTTAAGTGCAGTGTTATATTGTGATTACTTCCTGTTTATTTTTTTTCTCAATATTTGGTGGTCATAAAAATGCTTCTCCACATTTTTATATAGATGAGGAGTAACATTCCCATAACTAATCGTTTTCTTTTTTCAATTAGCATCAGAAAGTTGTGATTTTGCTGCTTGTTTGGAGTGTGTGTGTGTGTGTGTGTGTGTGTGTGTGTGTGTGTGTGTGTGTGTGTGTGTGTGTGTGTGTGTGTGTGATAGAGAGAAAGAGAGGGAGAGTGTATGTGGTCTGAGTAAACAAGACCTCTGCGTGTGCCATGAATGTTCCATACCTTTTAACAAGAAAACATAGCCAAAAGAAATCATATGCCACCAAAATCCCTCCCACATTTATATTCTTGTTGTGTCACAGAAGAGAGTGTCTGATTTTAGTTTATTTTAGTTTATTTGGTTTATTTATTTACTCCCTGTAAATATGTTCATCATTAACATCTGTCTGTCTTGTAGTAAAGCATATTTATTTTCAGATTATATTGCCTTTTTCTATAAAAAATATGTGAAAAATCTGTCCTTTTTATCATTTTGCTTTTTGGCACAATTATAAGCACACAAAGGGTAATAAGTACTTTACATAAGTAATTTATGTCTGTAGGTCAAAGCACTTTTAAAATGGTAAGCTCAAGAGATTAAATATATGAATAAAACTGTGTCACCATCAGCCATTTAAAATGTAAAACCAGTTCATAGAAACAAGCAACATAGAACCATATTTTTCCACACTGTTCTGCCTTTCTGTAGATACAAACCAAGAAGAGGGACATGCGATTTAAGAGTTGTGCCAAAAAACAAGGCTACTAGACTTGTCCAACTACCAAACCATGGCTATTTCACTGTAATACATCATCACGTTTTCTACTATTAACACCTTTTTTTGTAACAGTGCGCGTGAATGGCAGCCTAATTCCTTCAAAAGGAGTTGATGGAGAAAAAATTCCATGTTAAAATGTCTTGTAAATAATGAATGTAGATATCAGACACTGATGCACATGTTTAAATGGTGCATACTTGTGGTATTCCAAATTTGTTTCAAAAATTATTGTTATTCTGCTGTTATACTGCTGCATGTGCATAATATAACTTGCCCTAAACTGTGTTCCTTGGACAAACTGGATTGAGGGCACCAATGGATTTACACCATATAAAACAGAAGTGATTAGAAGAGCTTAGAAAACACTTTATGTCTATGTTTAAAGATGTAACAATTCTTCCGAAATCACTAATGTTTGTAAGAAGTTTGTCTCCTGTTTGCTGCAGTAACAGCCTCTACTCTTCTGAGGAGGCTTTACACAAGATGCTGGAACTTTGCTAGTAGGAAATCCAGGGATCCAGGGTCTGTAGGCTTTAAACACAGAAGGTCAGTGGCTAAAAGTGGAGTAAAGTAGCGGCTCAAAAGAATTATGCAAGATACTGGCCTACATGGCAGGGTGGCTAGAAAGAGTATTATTTAAGAAAATTATCTGAAAGCACATCTGGGGGTTGCGGTAACGCATGAGACTGATTTGACTAAGATGTGAGGGAAAAGGTTTTGTGGTTTAATCCAGAATCTCAAATGCTCATTTAGTGGGACAATGTAAAAGAATCTTACATATACTTTAATTTTGATGTCTTTTCTCTTATTCTAATATAAGGTTGCATTGTATAACTAATGTGGGAAAACCTCCTGTGGCTATATGGGATTGTAGATAAGCACATGGTTTAAACAGGATAGTGTTCTTCTTTGTACAGTGTATGCTTTCTCATGTTGGGCTAGGATCTTTGCATCAATTTAGTCAAACCCTGACCTTTAAAACAGACTACAAAGGCAGTAAGCAGTTTCTTTCTGCTAGTAAGGCGTAAACAAAGTTTGTGGAGACTTTGCAGTGTTTGTTGTAACACAAGTGGTTTTAGTCTTACTAGTAGAGCACTCACTGTGGATTAGGCTTCATTTTTGACATTATTTGAGTGTGTGAACCACTATGCTGTGACAGCTTTCACCTCCTTGTGGAATAAAATGTAATCCAGCTGCCCTCATCCACCTATGAAAAGCTCTCTCTGGCTGAAAGACAGACTCACGCTGAGGTTAAATACATGAAGAATGCTGTAAGTGATTTAATCTCTGATTAGGGCAGGAATTTGTGAGAGGCAGAGATGTACATTCTCTCAATAAACTACTGAAAGGCTGAGTGTACCAGTGGACACTTCTGCTTAAGCAAACCCTAAACATGCAAGTGACAGAAAAGATTCTTTGGAGATTTTTTGTATTAAACATAAGAGATTTTTGTGCCAGTAATGAACCCTTTTGAGGTAATCTAAAAGTTTTAGCAGTCCTAAACCTACCTTTAATTTCTAAGCCGTTCTTGTTTCAGATCTTCAAGATGATGTGGTATTACATACATCGCTGTATTATTTATAAAGCCCAGAAGTGGAAAGTTTTATAAAATGTTGCTCCACTTTAAAAACAAATCCAAATCCTCCCGTTCGCCCCAGCTGCCCTATTCATGTGCTGATCTTGGAACCATTAGTAGTAAATTGCCAGGGTTTTTGCTGCCTGTCCTGCCCAGATGGACAATGTTTCACACAAAGCCATGTTTTTATAAGTAACTTCCTTTTGTCTTTTTCTGAACCGTATTTTCTGTTATTGTTTGTGTATATTTTATGTGTATAGCACCCATCAAAAGAAAAGCTCCAACAAAAGAATGATTTGTAATATGATTTATTGAACTGGATCTGAATTGACAGATTACTTGATTCAGGGCTATCTGGGGAGGACTCTAATGAAATTTGGCTTGGTCTTCCAAGTTGTGGGGTGGCTTGAGGCTAAAATCCTTTTTTCCTGTAGAGCAAGGAATTAAAAAAACAGGCAGCACATTGTTGGCAATTATTCTGAGAATGTTACTGGCACAGATTTCAGTAACACGTTTTTTAAATAGCCTGCTGTAGATGGCTTGCAGATGCTTAACTTGTCATTAAGCAACATTGCCTTTATCATCACATCACCAATCCTAACATAAACCTTCATTCAAAGCCTAAACCCCAACACAATTCCTAATCCTCTAACCCTTAAAATTTAACACTATTCTCCTATTACTCATATTACACTTTATTAAATCTTTGAATATTTCTAAATCATCAGCACATGACTGTCAGATGATTAACAACTTATTATATTAGTAATAATAATAATAATCTTAATAAGAAATGGTAAATGAAGTAGGGTGGGAGCTTCAGTTTTAAGGGTTGTTAAACCCTTCGAGAGGTCTCCAAACTTTTTACCAGTGCTGTATTTAACTATTTTAGAAAATCGATTGAGAGCAGTCTAGGAAGCATGGACATAATTTGACCTCTTTTAGCTAAAGTTTCTCTTATGTTTTATATAAACTAAATGCTTCTTTTCATGTGGGAAAATAATAAATGTCAAAAAAGCCAATATATAGAATATAGGAGTAAGATCCAGCAGAACTGGTAATCCACAGTCAAGCAAAGTATCTAGTCTATTAAACATACTGATGAGCATCTTGAAGCACCTATAAGACAATAAACCCTTACACATACAATCATATGCAAAAGTTTGAACCTAGTCAAATGATGTTTTGTTGTTATAAGTGAAAGTAAAGAATTACAATAATACTAAATATGAAATGTATATGCTCATATATAATAATGTGTTGAGGTTAGGGTATTGGGGTAAAATATTAAATATTATTTTAGTGTACTTAAGTGAGAACAGGATAAATTCCAATTACAGAGAATATAGACTGTTGGTCAGTTACTAGAGACTTTTAGGAACGTTGAGAATCCAATATTACGTCCTGTAAGGAAATCAGTGTTTACATCGGTAGTAGAACATGAGGGAAAATTGTGTTGCCACAAATAACATCACACTTGTAATACAGTTGCAGTTAAAGCTCTCAGTCATGTAGCATGAACAGACTGGACAACAGTCTATTGTGAGAAAAAATGGAGAAGGTGGCAATAATGTAATGAAAAAAAATATGGTAAACAAGGGGCGTAAGTATTGTGAATTGTAAGGTATCATTTATGTATTATGTATTCACATGCTTTATTTTATATATGAATGCATGTTATTTTTCTTTCTCTGAAGGTCCCGTTCTTGGCAATGTGCACACGAATGTTGTAAAACCCACCTTGCTATGCCTGTCTGTTCAAAGCTATACTGTAAATCCAAATATTTTGGTTCTAAACACTTTTCTGTAACACTTTTAAGCATTCCTGCTTAAAGAAGAAGTAGAAACCATTAAAGGTTTGTGGTGATTCCTGGTGTCCAACATGACACCAATGATATTTAGTGTTTGCCTGATGCATTTATCAACGTACAGGACTTCAGTGGTTTAACAGTTCTGGGAGTGATTTCCTATTACAAAAAAGCATAGCTTCTCAAGTTCTTAAATGGATTTAAGCAACATTTTAAGAATGTCAGTGTAGCTAACTGATAGAAACATTGATATAAATATTTGATTTAAATGTGAGCAAGTTCCAGCATCGTGCAAATGCAGTTTCAAAGTTAACAGAAAGTAGCCTAATTTCTTAAAACATGAATTGTACTTATTTCAATAGTAAAAGCTCAGTCAACACTTCTGCTACTAGTGGAATAGAACTTGGAATTTTTGTGAATTTTGTTTCTTTTTTTACCATCTCTTAAAACCTGCTGAGACAACTAGCCAATCTAATGGTTTAACAGGAGTTCTGGGACTGTTTTATATGCACTTGATGGTTTCCTAAAGGATTCTAAGGGAAAGAGTGGTCTTTAATGATGATTTAATGACCTCTGTAATATGTTTTAGTAATATCTTGTATATACTTTGTAAAATAATATATTATAGTTTCAACAGAAAATAATGGAGTGAAATTTGCCACAGAAAACTGCAGCAATGTTGTAGACTACACTGTTGGTTGAAGTTAGAATATAGCCTTGAAAACTTTGCTTGTAGAGGTTTGTATTTCAGTCTAGACAACACAATATAAATGTTACTACATGTGCTTTTTTTGTCTTACTTGCCTTTAGTCTCCTTGGTAAAGCTGATGTAATCATCATTTTAAGAACCCTTCAGCTAAACTGTCCTAGACTCTGTAATCTGCAATAAAAAAACATTCAACAATAATTAGGTGCTTTTTTTGCAAAAGGGTGGTGATCCTTCCCCATCAATTATTGTTTGCAGTCACAAAGAGTTGACAGAAAGGTATCTATCAAAAAGAAGCAGAAGGATAACGAAGGGGTAGCTTCTGGTGTTGTTTCTTTTTTAGATTGCTGTTTCATTGCCTAGCACATGCTAGATTCCATCCCATATCCCACCAGTGAACCAGTCCCTTCTCCCTACCCCCATACCCCTGCCAATGCACCAGCACTGTCTTTCCCTTTCCATACTCCTACCAATGAAGCAAGCCTGTAGCCCCATACCTCTCAGAAACAGCCCTCTGTCCTCATCTACATACCACTACAAATTCACCAGCCCAAGTCTCCCCATTCCCACACTCCTACCAATGGTTCTAAATATCTAGCCGTGCCCTTGCTTCTCTGCGTGCTTAACTAATAGATAGAAATGACGTATTAGTAAACTGAAATCAGCTGAAAATGTCAAATTCCTGATTTGGTGTAGAAGATGTGTTAATTCGTGAGGCCAATCATTCTCTGAGTAGAGAGTGAGCCATTTTGTGCCAATTTTGATTTTCACACAGAGGAATTTGTCTTCTGCATTTAACTCATCCGTGAAGTGAAACACCCACATACACACTCACTAGTGAACACACACACTAGGGAGCAGTGAGCACACTTACCCGAAGCAGTGGGCAACCCTATCCACGGCGCCCAGGGAGCCGTTGGGGGTTAGGTGCCTTACTCAAGGGCACCTCAGTCATTACTGTCAGTTCAGGGAATTGAACTGGCAACTCTCCAGTCACAAGGCTGGTTCCCTAACCTCCAGCCCATGACTGCCCATTATTATCACATAATAATTGATCAGGTGCTCAAACTTAGTTAAAAAACGTTTGTTTTGCTTTTGTTGTCTGTATGTGTTTTTGCCTGTTATTTTCACCGTAGTGAACCTGTAATTGGTTACTTTTCACTAGCAGTAAACAAGAGGAAAAAATAAACTGAATCCCCCGTCTCTACTGATATAGCCCTGGTGTGGTAACTGTAATGTAAGGGTTAAACCAGTGACCCCCGTCTCTACTGATATAGCCCTGGTGTGGTAACTGTAATGTAAGGGTTAAAACAGCGACCCCCTTCTCTACTGATATATCCCCGGTGTGGTAACTGTAATGTAAGGGTTAAACCTGCGACCCCCGTCTCTACTGATATAGCCCCGGTGTGGTAACTGTAATGTAAGGGTTAAAACAGCGACCCCCGTCTCTACTGATATATCCCCGGTGTGGTAACTGTAATGTAAGGATTAAATCTGCGACCCCCGTCTCTACTGATATAGCCCCGGTGTGGTAACTGTAATGTAAGGGTTAAACCAGCGACCCCTGTCTCCACTGATACAGCCCTGGTGTGGTAACTGTAATGTAAGGGTTAAACCAGTGACCCCCTTCTCTACTGAAACAGCCCCGGTGTGGTAACTGTAATGTAAGGGTTAAACAAGTGACCCCCTTCTCTACTGATACAGCCCCGGTGTGGTAACTGTAATGTAAGGGTTAAACAAGTGACCCCCTTCTCTACTGATACAGCCCCGGTGTGGTAACTGTAATGTAAGGGTTAAACAAGTGACCCCCTTCTCTACTGAAACAGCCCCGGTGTGGTACCTGTAATGTAAGGGTTAAACCAGCGACCCCCGTCTCTACTGATATAGCCCCGGTGTGGTAACTGTAATGTAAGGGTTAAACCAGTGACCCCCTTCTCTACTGAAACAGCCCCGGTGTGGTAACTGTAATGTAAGGGTTAAACAAGTGACCCCCTTCTCTACTGATACAGCCCCGGTGTGGTAACTGTAATGTAAGGGTTAAACAAGTGACCCCCTTCTCTACTGATACAGCCCCGGTGTGGTAACTGTAATGTAAGGGTTAAACAAGTGACCCCCTTCTCTACTGAAACAGCCCCGGTGTGGTACCTGTAATGTAAGGGTTAAACCAGCGACCCCCGTCTCTACTGATATAGCCCCGGTGTGGTAACTGTAATGTAAGGGTTAAACTAGCAACCCCCTTCTCTACTGATATAGCCCCGGTGTGGTAACTGTAATGTAAGGGTTAAACCAGCGACCCCCGTCTCTACTGATATAGCCCCGGTGTGGTAACTGTAATGTAAGGGTTAAACCAGCGACCCCCGTCTCTACTGATATAGCCCCGGTGTGGTAACTGTAATGTAAGGGTTAAAACAGCGACCCCCGTCTCTACTGATATAGCCCTGGTGTGGTAACTGTAATGTAAGGGTTAAACCAGCGACCCCCGTCTCTACTGATACAGCCCCGGTGTGGTAACTGTAATGTAAGGGTTAAACCAGTGACCCCCGTCTCTACTGATATAGCCCCGGTGTGGTAACTGTAACGTAAGGGTTAAACTAGCGACCCCCTTCTCTATTGATACAGCCCCGGTGTGGTACCTGTAATGTTATGGTTAAACCAGCGACCCCCTTCTCTACTGATACAGCGGTGTGGTAACTGTAATGTAAGGGTTAAACCTGCAACCCCGTCTCTACTGATATAGCCCCGGTGTGGTAACTGTAATGTAAGGGTAAAACCAGCGACCCCTGTCTCTACAGCCCCGGTGTGGTAACTGTAATGTAAGGGTTAAACCAGGAACCTGGAGTTAGCTTTCATTCCCAGTTCACCTTATATAATGTAGCAGTCACGTTTAGATAAGAGCACATTTGCTGTGTGTAACCATATGACTTTTTAAGGCAGAGTGTCAATTCCAATAACAAGCTACATTAAGGCTCAAGAGATGAATGTAATTAGGGATGAGCTGGTCTGCTATATGGAGTTTTCGGTCTGAAGTCTCACTTCGGCCCTGGTCTTACCTAATCATTTAATCTGGTGTTCAGATTTCACTACTAAAATAAAAATTGTCATATATTTTTAACTTTGGGGGAGATTCCTACAATGTTGTTGCAATCAAATGGATGATATGTGAGGTTTTAGTATAAAGTGGAGTTTGTGGGGGAAGATGCATAGCGCGAACACAATGATCAAGGAGGTCCCACAGATGCTCAACTGGGTTCAAATCAGGGGAATTAGTGGGCTGGCTTGATCATGTTCTTTCAACCAATGTTGGACATTTCTAGTCATGTGACATGTTGCATTGTCTTGCTGTTGAGCCTTTTATGTGGACTTAACAGTGATCTCTTACCCAAAATTATTTGCAATACAAAATAGGACCAGTCATAGCATGTGGTGTTTGTTTACTAACTAACATGGCAGAAAAAATTATATTCATAAGTGAGTTAAAATCCATTTTTTAATGGATTCTTTTACCATACCACCGGGTGCAAAGCATATTTGTCGCAGTTACTAATATGGGCCATTATTGGGATTCTTGCATTTTAGGCATATGATGTAAAATGATTTTTGAAATCATTTCTAAAATACAGTGGTTAAAGTATTAAAAAAATAAATGTTATAATATTTTTTACAAGAAAAAAACTGACCTGAACAATATTATCCATACTTGCATAGCCCTTGATAAGAATGACATTCTCAAATGTTTCTTGTGGACATCTATAAGCTTTGTGCACTTTCATGTTGGTAAATTTTACCTTTATAGTTTTGCTATTAATTTTTGCCAAAATGAAGTTTTGCACTGTTTTAACCTCCACCATATTTAAAAGAAGGTATGGTGTTTATTTGCTTGTAAGCTTCATTTGTTGCCACAGAATATTTGTGTTGAATTATTGAGGGTTTATAGGAAGATCTGAGCAAAGATCATTTGTACTTGTTCATGTCTGTAACTCAGTAATTGGCTCCTCTTTGGTCTTTCTTGACCAACATGCTTTTAAGATTTGGGCTCAGAGGATTTTACCTTATTCTAGAGTATGCCACAATTGTGGCATATGCTAGGAGAAATGAATCTTGTGCAAACACAAAAACAATCACTGCTGTATGCTTGTAAAACTCCTTTGTGTGTGAGTGTGTAGTGCCCATACATCCATTTAAGTATTCTGTGAAATGCTTGTGCTCATTAAGGTTATTGCAAAGTACTTCTGAACTACCTGGTTTCGTACTGCCTAAACCAACTTCTCAAGTGTAGTCATGCAATATTCAACACAGATTACATTCTACTATTGTATACTATGGTAGTTAAAGTCCATCAGGTAATGTAAACCCTATAGAATAAATCTGAATGTTAGTAAAAAAAAAAAGAAGTGTCTTGCAAAATATAAATTTTGCTGTTTAAAAAAGCCATTAAGCTGTTTCTTTTGATTTCTGTTTTGAATTGTTTAAATAATTAATCAGTTAATCACATGTATTTGTGAAATCCTGCTAGTGTGGATTTCCTCAGTCATGCACAAAAATGTTACAATAACAATTATTGTAAAACAAAATAATGATCTGTATATTGCACAAAGTTAAAATGCTCTATATTCTTTATATTCTTTAGTATTCTATATTCTATAGTTTTATATTCTACATGCTCAATAACGTTTGTACAAATAGGGACATAGTTCATGCCCTCCTTTTCTGTTTACTCCAAAAATCAGCTGGTGACACAAAAACTTGACCTTCTCCCTCCACCCTCTCCTCTCTGCCATGCATATCAGAGGTCTGATGCAGTAAGAAAGGCATTCCTGATGAATTTGTTGTCGTTTGTTGACTTTTGTCATTCCTTCATGCATGTGGACCGTTTTCAATATTTGTTTGACCTTTCTCTTACTTTCCAGTGCACTTTTTAAAACTGACACCCTTTACTCCCCTAACAAAGCTGAAGTTTAGTTGAAGTTTGTTGTGCTTTAGTAATTCGCATTTACTTGCGAGTGAATCTGTTCTCTAAGACAATACACACACATGACAAGAGGGACAGTCTTGGTTTGTTGCCATACTTTAGTAAGTCTTTTTGTCTGCGTTTGCACAGTGGTGCAAAACATTCTAAGAGATTTTATTTCAAGTAGTTGGGAAATAAAAAAAAAATTAATAGAGCAGATAAATACCCTTCTGAATATTGAGGTTAAGGTTGGGATTAGGTGTAGGTGTAGTTTAATATGGCTACAGTAATACAAAGATGAATAGAATGCTATTGATGACCTCACACACATAGTAAGACAAACATCTATGTGTGTGTGTGTGCGCGTGTGTGTCTGTGTAAAGGTTGGAGAGTGATTAGCCTTTGGGGTTGCTACGAAACCTGATTAGGACATTCCATACATACTCCGTGTAGTCATTCAATTTAGGCTGTTAAAACCATTTACAATTGATTATTATGGCTTTACAGAAAGGTAGAAATGTGATTGTTTGTGTGTAGCCATGAGCATGTCGTAAAGATAGGTTTTTGCTCCCAGTTGATTGTATGAAGTTGTATAAATATTTATTTCTTCTATAATGTTTGTGCTTTAAGGAATGTATTCTCTGGGCGCTATAGTAGAATGAAGGTGTGTTCGTATGTACTGGTATGTACAGTGGGGTGCGAAAATTTGGGCAGCCTTGTTAATTTTCCTGATTTACCTTTATAAAGCATTGATTGTTTGGATAAAAACAACATCCGTTAAATATATCATATAGGGGACAAACACAGTGATATTTGAGAAGTGAAATGAAATTTATATGAATTACAGAAAGTGTGCAATAAATCAATATTGTTAAATCAATATTGTTAAAAAAAATATTAAAAAGGTGAACTCAAAACTTTACCATGTCGATAGTGAGACCATGAGGGATGAGTTTGCACAGTAAGATTAGCAATGAGATTACCATTGCAAAAGCAGCCAAACCAAATTTAGCCAAGTGCCAGGCTCAGCCAACTCAGAACTCTTTCCCTTTTAATAGGGTTCGGCTGCTTAGGGTTTGGCTGCTTTCATAATTGTAATCCAGTTTGGTAATATTGGGCACTAACCCTAAAATAATAAAGCCTTAGATATGAGTAGCATATAGATCAGTCTAGACGATATGCAAAGTTTGGTGGCTCTATAACTTTGTATTCCCTTGGGCAGCCATGTTAACAATTTTTAGGCCTTTCAAGCCTGACACCCTGACCAACATATCACAGTTTCATGGTCCTACGATGGCAGCTTCATTCTGACTGACTAAGGTGAACATTTTAGGCTCAAAGAGTTCTCTATCTTCTAGCCTAGAATCACCAAACTCAGATATGTCATATATCTTGGCAGCCCAACCAACATAACCCATTTGTTGAGTTGTTGAGCATTCAGTTCGGCAGGAAAGTGATGTGAATGCATATCCTCTACACCATCTAGTTTTGGGTTCCTATTCGTATGGCTTGCAGAAGATATGAATATGCTCCTGTTGTGAAGCGACTGATCAACTAAAGACTGTAAAAGGTAGCAGTAAAATGTCCTTCCATCAACTGTCTCCAATCTGTTTGTCTTTTTATAGTAAACAGCCATCGCAGAGCCATAACACATTCTGGGAATCAGTTATGTGCACAGATAGACCCTGGAGGTCATTTTAGGTTTTTGTGAGTACAAGCATTTTAGGATGTTTTCACACTTATCCCAGATATTTGATTCTGCAAGCAGGCCCAATTCTGGGACTGTTTGGTGGAGGGGTGGATTCAAGAAAGCGTAAAGGGCATCATTTATGTGATGACTTTTTTGTTTTCAGAAAAGAAAAGAAAGAAAATCAAAACATTGTGCAGCCATTTCTGTGCATCAGGAAGAGAACAGTATGATTGTCTATTCTTCAAACAGAACTTTAGGTAACAAGTGTGTTAACTCCACCTGCAGCACCAAGAGCAAATGGCTTCCACAACTGCAGTGGACTGCCCCAAAGTTTTGAGAGCATCAATTTCAGGATAATAAGAGATCAGTTCTCTGGACTTCTGCTGGACAGCACACATACGATCTAGATTCAATGGTACCACTTTAGAATAAGGCTACTTTTATAAAGGATTTATAAATGGCTTAAAATATGTTTATTATTATGTAGGTCATAAACACTTTACAACACATTAATATTTATTAATAACACATTATTAAAAAGAGCAAAAATGATCTCCTCCATATGATGTATATAAATATGTATTGAAACTGATAGGGTTTATGTGGACTGACAGAAAAGATAAAGTGAGATCAGTAAACATCAAAATCTGAGCTTTAACAGTATAAAAAACTTGGTTCACTGTTAGACTAATGACAGGGCACTGTTGCACATCTTATTTATGTATTTTAACTGCTTATTAATGATATTAAGGTGTGTATGACCTAATTAATAAGCATTGTTAAACACTTTTTAAAGCATACATAAACTCTTTATGAAGGTAGGCTTATTCTAAAGTGGTGAAGATTCAACTTTACACTGTAATCAAACTAAACAGTCCATTTGGAGTTTTTTCTGTTGTAAATCCCCAACTGTTAAACCCAATGAGTCCAAGCATAACAATAGATAAACATGATTAGGCAAATAATAAAAGTATGTGAACCTCTGCATTCAGTAGCTGGTGAAATACTATTAAGTGGCAATAAACCAAAAAGTTCCTATGCGTGATTTTTATACATTGCCTTGGAGGAATCTTGGCCAACTTACTTAAACTGCTTCAATTGTGTTAGATTGGTGTTTTTTAAACATTTATCTTCCTTTTCCATGCTTGCCTAATGATGTCATGAACCCTGACAATAGGCAGTGTAAGAGGGACCTGCATATCTATAGATGTTATGCTGGGTTTTTTGCAATCTAAGAAAATTATTATAGCCTTTTAGTATATTTTGTTGGATAATCACTCAAAGGAAGTTGCTGCGTCTGTGACAAAATGTTTCTAGATTTAAATTTATTTTCACTGCCCTAAGATCACAGCTATTTTTTTATAAACAAGTTTGTATTCACACATAATTAAATTGCATAAAAAGTTAACTTTTAGTTAAAAATGTTATGTGAGAGCTCCTTAAACTAAATTTTGGTTGCATTGCATTTTTTAAAAAGGCAGACAGGGCAAACTAAATGCAAGTGTTTTGTTCACACTCTAGAACCCTAAATGAATAATAAACAAACCAACAGACAAAACCCAAGTGATGCTAATGGATCAAAGAAAAAAATGGCAGATTTTCTTTTTCTCTTGTCAAACAGCAGACAACTGGGTAACTGTATAGTATCGAACCAACTAATTAACGAAAAGTAAGCTAACTTTGCCACCTGACATCTCTGAATAACTTTAAATTCTAGCTTAACAAGGTGGCAGTAAGAACTGCTAAGCACATAATCAGGTTTCACTTTTTGGATAATTCCTTGCCCCCAGCTAAAAAGGAGGTTTTTGATGGTTTTGAAGTAGGATTGTCTGATTGTGCTTATGGGCCAGTGGTCCATGTGGTTAGGAGAGTAGAGGATATTGTTTTAAATATTCCTGAACTTTATGAAAAAGTGTGGAGGGAATTGCCCTCATTGTTTTATTGACCATAAGCAACATACACTGTACCTTCATCTTCCTTTAAAATTTAATTGAAAAGAAAGATATTATTTAGGTGAAACAATATGGTTGTCTAGGGTCTTAAAACTTTCCAAGAGATCCTCAAAACTCGACTGAAAAGGTCCTTTGCCTGCAAAGCAACTGAAAACATCGCCACGCTGATCTGTAGGCTTCTCCTCCAAACAGAGCCCACACAGCTGACAAACTCAGTACTTTTACAATAGCAAGTTAGGCAGTAATTCGCCACCCACTAGCTCCTATAAATGAGGCAACATAAGTATAAACTTAGAAAGAAGGAACATAATCAAACTTGAGCTAACATACAAATAAATATTTGACTTTGGTGGTGTGTCAAAGCTTCCATTTTGAGTTCTAGTATTGAGATACATTGCAGAGGTCTGGAAACAGTAAGTCGAAGTCGCTAGTGTGTACCAGTAATAGGCCATTGGTGTGCACACTGAAAAAGAATGCAGCCAACATGTGGCTGCAATTAATGTGTCGTCTGAAGCAAATTCATGGGTATGATTATTTGTATAACATCACCAGATTTCATAAACAGATTCATTCTACTTAGGAACCAATGAGAACTCTGGGGCAGTTGGCATAAATCAGGTTAAATTCTGTGACCCATATATGCCATCAATTGCATTTGCAATTCGCAAGTATGCCAAGCGCTCAGCCTTTCAGTGTCACTCTCAGTCTGTCATTATGCCACACACACACACACACACACACACACAAAGTGCCACTGGATCCAGTCTCTGCTGTAGCTTTTTATAGAAATGCAGTATCTCCACTGCTGGCGTAAGTAAAGACCTCCGGTCATAAGACCCCCCCCCCCCGCCCCCAACCCACACACACACACATACATATATACACACACTTACACACCACATGCTTCATTTCGTGTGTGCCATACACACACACACAAACACACACTGTAGTAGTAGTAGTAGCAGATATGTGATCTTGAAAGCTTTTGTGCCAAATCTAATTCATCAAATCCTGGAGAATTACTTCAGAGAAGGGATCCACGGATATTTCAGAATTTATTTTTTTTTTTTAGGCCCTACAGATATATAAATTCAGACATGGCAGTTACTGAGAATATTTAAAGCAACTTATTAATGTAAGTGAATGGAGCATTAGAAGTATTTCCAAAGGACATGTGCTGTAAAAAGAAGGACGGGGAAAAGGTTGATTTTTAAGTGTTTGTGAGATTTTGGCTAACTGCAAAATTCCAAGAAAGCTCTGCCACCTTTAATTGTTGTTGCTATATCAATCAATGCTGGGATTTTTAAAAACCTAATAAGGAGGAGTTGCTTGTAATAGAACATGCACCTTCAGATGAGCTAAAGCTAACACCTGATCCACATTTTCTGTGGATGAAGCTGGTGCTAAGGACTCAATGTCTTTTACACTACTAAACTTGAATGTCAATAAAGAATGGCATGTGTATGACTGACTACTTATGATTTTATACATATATATATATATATATATATATATATATATATATATATATATATATATATATATAAATTATTAACACTTTAAGGTTAGGTATATTGAGTTGTGTAATAAGGCTTCCCCAACCCGGAAAAATATTTCCTTTTTTTTCCGAATGGTTTGTGGGTGGAGCGTGGAAAGGTCAGTAACAGGACTAACATTAAGAGAGATGAAAGAGGGAAAACTAATCTCTACAAAGTCTGACAGTAAAAATGTAAAGTAATCTTTCTCCCGGAATCGCTTGGCATCTGAGGCAAAGTTCACCTTCTTTCAACACCCCTTTCACTGTCAGCATGTCACTCACCTGCTGCTCACTTTTTCTCACTTTCACCCCCTCTCGCCCTAGCGACCTGTGTGCTGCGTGCAGGGACAATGTCATCACCCTGAGGAAAAGGGCTGGAAATATGGCAGCGCAGCGTGGGGGGCTGAGTGTTTCTGTCTGCCTGCAGGCATTCCAGCCATGCCAACAGTGAGCTGTCTTCGAATGAGTCGACTGGACAGAGAACTTGAATCTCAGTGAGCTCTCTGTGGAGCAGCGCCATGACTGCATACTAAATAACCTGCTGGTAATGGGATGACCTAAACAACATGGTGAGGAATTTATGACTGCTGGCAGGGAAGAATACAGCAGTGTATTAGTGTATGAGTGTAACTGTGTGTGTGTGTGTATGAGTGTAACTGTGTGTGTGTGTACGTGTATGTGTGTTTGTGTGCATGTGGATGCCAGCAGGGCAGGTCTCAAATAAGAGCTGACTAGAGAGGCCCAGAATGTCTGAGAGGTCAAGGTAACTCGGACAGATTTTGACAGATAGAGAAAGTTGGATAAAAGTTTTCTTTCTTTCTTTCTTTCTTTCTTTCTTTAATTTGACAACTTACATTACTAAATAATCTTTGAAGACAACCTACTATATAGCATTTATTTAAATTTCATGTGTCCTTTCTTACTATATACACTCATCATTGAAAAAATAGTTGCACCCAGATAGAAATGTCAAATTGCAATGCTATTTGCAGGGTAGATAAAGGTTACGAGTAACAATAAATGATGAAACATTTAGCCTTATATTAGCAATATTTAATAAAAAATAGTTTGACATACAGCGTAATGTCTCTCAATATGGCATCAGGCTACCATATTTGCTAATGCAACATATCAGACGTCTTACCATGGAGTTATCAAGATTCCTAAAAGTGTCCTTTGATAATCCATTCCATGCAGCTTTAATATTCCTATGCAGATCCGGCAAGTTGGAGGTTGGTGGAGGTGTAGTCACACTAGCCCTTTTTTGATTTGCTGATCATCTCCACCAAAACAAAAGCTGAGTCACTCAATGACAGTCTGACACAACACCATTACAGTCTTTGGATATGTTGACGTGGCTTTAGGGCAGTTGTTGTAATGGTCTGAGTGTATTATTTACATTTTATGCAGCATCCCAACTGGAATTGGGGTTGTACAAGTGGATCAAACACAGCAGTGCTGGTGGAGTTTTTAAACACTGTGTCCACTCACAGTCTGGATAGTTTTGGTTGATGAACTATTCTCTAGCAGTGAGAAAAAGTTTATAAAAAAGTCCTGCAGCACCTCTCTGTCAGATCCACTCACACCAGGACAACACACACGGACGCCAACATCAATGTCACTGTGGGGCTGAGAATGATCCAGCACCCAAATAATACCTCTTCTGTGAGGTCGGTCCTGATCATTAAAGAAAAGGATGAACATGGATAACAAAGTATACAGAGGAAGATGGACTACAATCAGATAATAGTATCTATACAAAGTGCATCATTATGGAAAATGGAGCTGATAAAGGGAGCGCAGATACAAGGAGTAGTACCTAATAAAGTATATGCACATGCATGACCTGTTACTTGCCAAAGCCACTTTCCATTGTCTTACATTCTTTCTCTCCACTAATATGAATATACATATAGAAGAAGACACAGTGGTTCCACACTACTTCAAATTACTGAACTTTATTTAAGACTGTATTTGCCCTTATATATGATTATATGGACGTTACTTGTACAGTCACTGTATCTGAAGTCTTGTTACAGCCTATGCTCTATGCACAACCTAATAACATTTGCAATTAGCATTTGACCAGAGAAAGCATTTTTCTTTCCTTCCCTTTCTTTTCTTTTTCTCTCTCTCTCTCTATCTTTCTCTCTCTTTCTTTCTCTCTCTCTTGCTCTCTCTCTCTCTCTCCTTCTGCCTTTTGCTCCTTGCATGTTTGCAGCAGAGGCCTGATCTTCCATTTATAGCTGTGGCATGTCCACGTAGTGCAGAGAAGGAGTCCCACTCAGGCAAATATGGCTCTGATATTTTTTACCCGGCTAGAGGCCAACACACAGCTACAGCAGAAGTTTTCCCATGCAGGTTTCCCAGCTGTTTCCTTTGGTCAGATTTTCAAGATTTGCTCTGTCATGAATTTAGCCTTTTGTTCTACTCAGGAGACAGTAAACACTGAATGGTGAGTGTTACAGGATTGTCCGTGTCAACCCTGTTCATCGACCCACTCTTTGACCTGTCCTCCAATTATTTCTGTATTTATTCCTCTATTAAGATAAACACTTGCTCATGCTCACACATCTCTGTTGACGGGTTGAGAAAGTAACTGGAAAAAAGGTGAACCCGCTAAAAATGTTCCCTTCATATTACGCCATCTCTGGCTTTGGCCAGGATCAGGCCGTGCATGTGCATGAGTCCAAAGAGGGAGACCAACGCAGAAAAGAAGAAAAAGGCCACGTTCTTAGAAAACCTGGACACCACTTTGGTTAAACTCTGTCCCTCTGCCGAAAATGTAAACAAACTCTCTCATTCTTTCTCCTCTCTCTCTCTCTCTCTCTCTCTCTCTCTCTCTCTCTCTCTCTCTCTCTCTCTCTCTCTCTCTCTCTCTCTCTCTCTCTCTCTCTCTCTGTCCAATTGGACCTTCTGGCTTTTCATGAATGAAAGCATATGCAATGACACAGTTCTCTGGAAATGACAGTTTTAAAGCCTAATTAAAGGAAAATATATTTTTCTCTGTTCATTGCAGAGGTGAATAATTTTTATTGGACATGAAAAGGTGTAATGACAATCAATGACTTTTGCTCTTGTATTTTTCCATACAGAAATACCTTAGGAGCAGAAGTGTATTCTGGATTTAACATGGTCAGTGTTGATTATATGATGTGGTCCTTTTGCAGTGCTAGTGTGCAAATGATATTAAAAACCCTTCATGTTTTTAGATATTGGTAAAAAAAATTCTTTTAATATAACATACAATAAACCAATGCAGATCAAATAAACTTTGTAACAAGATGTAACACAGAGGTTTCATTTTGGAATTATACATTTCTAAGCAGTTTTCTGGAAACTGAAATTGTAACGGATCCTTAAAAACGTCAAAGAAAGGAAATCATTCCAGAGGTGCTGTAACTTGTGCATAAGTCCTGGGGAGCTACTCACAAGAATTTCTCTTCCAACCAGTGTGGACAAATTAGCCTTTGTAAGCATGGAAAGTGGTAGTCTCATGGCTAATAATAAGCTAAATTACTAACATTACCAAATACTGGACAACACACTATGTCCAAAACCTTGAGATAATTGCTTTTAATTAAGGGGTACACACTGCCAATGGTATTCAGCCTCGACTGATACTGCCAGTCTGACACTGCCAGTCACTGCCAGAAAGGATCTCTGAAACAGATTTGGTACTGTTTTAGTCCGCTTACTGTGTGCAAATGCATAAACACCAGAACTCTCTACAAATGTCTGTTCCAACTTAAATGGTGTAGAGGTCACGTTCAGATGAGTGGGCAGGCTCTGCATGCCAGCATGACTTTGGTGGAACGGATAAGAAGCTACATCCTTTTCACAGCCAGAGACATTAGTTGGGTTTTGTGAAGATACCAGAGCAAAAAAGTAGCGTTATGTCAGTGCCCCAAGTCATTACGAGATTACACGTGGAATGCATGCTGAAGTGACATGCCTGAGGGGGCAGAGCTGGCAGACAGTGATTAGATCTGGATTTATAAGATATGTTATGCTATGGTGTTTTTCCTCATGTTCACATGTCCTCTTTATTGAGTCTGTCCGCTGTGGCAGTAAGCTGTGTGTGCTTAATAGTTTGTGCATTTTTATCTTTGTTGGTTTAACTACCTAATGTTAATGTTAATTTTTCACTGGACATAAGTGTCTATGATTTGACCTTATAACTGGAGAACGAGTGGCATTTGTAGGAGTAGTATTAGTAGCTCTTTCTGATTCCCTGATCACTGTCAGTTTGTAAATGTAAATACTGAATCATCTGTATGAATTAGTAAATGTCTAATGCTGAATCAAAATAGCTTGTCATTTGCATCAGGTACACCTTAGGATCACAAACAAACCCAGTATATTGTTTGATGTTTATATAATCAACAGTCCTATAATAGCATAGCTTTATCTCCTTTGTCCTTACAGACTGTGGGATATCTAGTTCATAAGTATTTTGCCTCAGTGTTAGATTACTGGAATGCCCTGCTGCCTGGATGTTCCAGCAAACATTTAGCAAGCCTTAGTTAGTCCACAAAACAGCCTCACAACAAATAAAACATTTGCCCACATCAGCACATATTAAATTCATACACAACAGAACCCATACTGGGTTACTATTAGTACAGTCAATGTTCAAGACTCTGATACAGTCTACATTTTTGAATCAAGGCTAAGAACCTACTGTTGCTGTCAATCCTTTGTTAAATAGTTAATCTTATTGGATAAAATTAGATCTTGTGGTGCTTCATTGACAAAGCGTCATAATAAAATGAAAATGTCATTGCTCAAGTTTGTTTAAATGGAGAGCAGGGGGTCTGAAGGAGCTCAGGGAGTCTTTATATATATGACTGATATATTTCATATATTTTACCCAAGGTTAAAGGATGCAAACTATTTATTAAGCTACTGCTTTTAGTAGGTGATTAGCTCATTTTCATGCAAAGCAAAAAGCCGTAATTAAAGGGAAACCTACCCCTAACAGTCAAATTTTACCAAAGCTGTCCTACACTATACACTTGTATGCTAAGGTTTGGGCAGCCCTGGTCAAATGAACTTTTATTGTTTTGTGGATTATCTGAGTAATATCCTCAAATTCTCTAAAGAGATTTTCTGCATATTTTCTTCATACTTCTGCGGCGTGAAGGAAGATAGTAGCGTCTACTGCTTTGACAAAATAAGTTCTGATTGAGTAGTCAGACAATCAAAAACATTCAATTCATGTCAGAGATTTTAATCACTTGTCTTGCAGCTTGAGCAGTTATACAAAACTGTTTCTCCAAATTGTGCATATACCACATACAATCACAACCACTGCCCCTACACAGGTGAACATATAGACTTTTGTGGGAGGGTACATGTTAATTCTGTCATTTTTCCAGGTGTTTTTGTAAGCTGTAGAGAGACCATATGTCTTAAGCAAAGTCATTGAACAAAAGTAGTCTATTTAGATTTACCAATGATAACCAAAGACTACTGTTTAAAGGCCTATCAAATAAACAAATTTGAAATTGTGAAAATTAGTCACTCCTTTTCAAGATAAGCATAGACTACTGTGAAGTATGGCAGCATATTCCAGACTGTATTCAAATTCAAAGTGTGTTTCCAATTTGAAATATTAGACATAATCCAAATTCAAAAACAAAATGTGTATTTGCATTTGCATGCCTCTGTATGATGGCTGCTAAACTTAATATGAAAAAACAAAAGTGCTTTAGACATTTTATTTAATTGTCTTAATGTCTCAGTTGCATTTCTTTAAGGTGGCACTTCTGCTTTTCAAGCTAGCAATGCAATATTATTTTTTTTTTACGTGTTTCAATAAATCTGTAGATGGGGCATCAGGAAGCATGGTTTAGTGTGGATGTGTTTTGGAAAGTGGTGATGTGCCTAAACTTTGTTGGTACAGGCATATTAGCAACAGTTGCCTTTTAACAGTGGTGGACAAAGTACACAAACCATGTACCTGAGATAAAGTAGAGATACCCAGACTACAATATATAAATTTATAATTTATAAAAGATAACCATGCTCTACAATTTATAAAAGATAATCATGCTCTTTGCAGCCTTATTGCAACTTATATAATTAGCATTTTTATATTTCAAAAACACAATATGCTCGTCTAGTAAAGAGCATGGAAACAACAGTTATCCATGACTGTCAATGGCTACTTTTCGAAGCCTAGCATGATGGCATGTTGGTATAAATGTGAGAATATTAGAGGTCAGTATATTGTGAAACAGGGAAAATAATGTCTGTGCCGGTAGCAGTATCATCAATGTCATCCTGCATGCAGGTGGGGCTTTCTGCACAGCGTTAGACATTACCTGTGCTAATTAGGCTAATGTGTGCGTTAACTTGCCAGTGGGAGAATTTTGCCCTAATGCAGACAATAGCTGCAGCATTCTGGAATGAAGTTTCTTAAGTTTTTTTGCTGGAACAACCAGATAGGATTAGGTAATGACTGCCCCGGACAAAAAACTGGCAGCGACGCCAGCCGAGCCAGGAGAGAAATGGGTTCTAATGAATGAGTCCAGGATGTCACACAACAACAGAACACAAGACAGCAAAGAATCGGGGCAACACCGAGTCATAAAACAAGAGGGTAGGAAAGGGTCAGAAAATGGAAGGTCAGCCAGACAGGTGAACAATATACAGGTGCTGGTCATAAAATTAGAATATCATTAAAAAGTTGATTTATTTCAGTAATTCCATTCAAAAAGTGAAACTTGTATATTATATTCATTCATAACACACAGACTGATATATTTCAAGTATTTTTAAATTCATTTTGATGATTATAACTGCCAACTAATGAAAACCCCAAATTCAGTATCTCAGAAAATTTGAATATTGTGAAAAGGTTCAATATTGAAGACACCTGGTGCCACACTCTAATCAGCTAATTAACTCAAAACACCTGCAAAGGCCTTTAAATTGTCTTAAACACAATCATGGGGAAGAGTGCTGACTTGACTAAAGAGGACCACTGGCTTTGTTCAAGAGAGGTCATTGCTCTGTGTTCACAGAGCTCTGTGTCCAAGCACATTAATAGAGAGGCGAAGGGAAGGAAAACATGTGGTAGAAAAAAGTGTACAAGCAATAGGGATAACCGCACCCTGGAGAGGAGTGTGGAACCAAACCCATTCAAAAATGTGGGGGAGATTCACAAAGAGTGGATTGCAGCTAGAGTCAGTGCTTCAAGAACCACCACGCGCAGACGTATGCAAGACATGGGTTTCAGCTGTCGCATTCCTTGTGTCACAAGAGACAGCGTCAGAAGCGTCTCACCTGGGCTAAAGACAAAAAGCACTGGACTGCTGCTGAGTGGTCCAAAGTTCTGTTCTCTGATGAAAGTAAATTTTGCATTTCCTTTGGAAAATAAGGTCCTAGAGTCTGGAGGAAGAGAGGAGAGGCACAGAACGCACGTTGCTTAAGGTCCAGTGTAAAGTTTCCACAGTCAGTGATGGTTTGGGGTGCCATGTCATCTGCTGGTGTTGGTCCACTGTGTTTTCTGAGGTCCAAGGTCAATGCAGCCGTCTACCAGGAAGCTTTAGAGCACTTCATGCTTCCTGCTGCTGACCAACTTTATGGAGATGCAGATTTCATTTTCCAACAGGACTTGGTACCTGCACACAGTGTCAAAGCTACCAGTACCCGGTTTAAGGACCATGGTATCCCTGTTCTTAATCGGCCAGCAAACTCGCCTCACCTTAACCCTATAGAAAATCTATTGTGAAGAGGAAGATGCGATACGCCAGACCCAACAATGCAGAAGAGCTGAAGGCCACTATCAGAGCAACCTGGGCTCTCATAACACCTGAGCAGTGCCACAGACTGATCGACTCCATGCCACGCCACATTTCTGCAGTAATCCAGGCAAAAGGAGCCCCAGCTAAGTATTGAGTGCTGTACATGCTCATACTTTTCATCTTCATACTTTTCAGTTGGCCAACATTTCTAAAAATCCTTTTTTGTATTGGTCTTAAGTGATATTGTAATTTTCTGAGATACTGAATTTGGAGTTTTCATTAGTTGTCAGTTATAATTATCAAAATGAAAAGAAATAAACAATTAAAATATATCAGTCTGTGTGTACTGAATGAATATAATATACAGTACAAGTTTCACTTTGGAATTACTGAACATGGAATTACTGAAATAAATCAAATTTTTCATGATATTCTAATTTTATTACCAGCACCTGTAGAAGGGGAAAACCGAAAGCCGAAAACCAGAGAGACAGAAGCTGGGTCGAGAGCCAGAGAGTAAATAGAAACCGGGCAGACAAGTTCAAAGGGAAGATCCAGGCAGCATCGTAAAGAGGGAAATCAGGTCAAAGCACAGATAGTCAGAAGAGAGTTTGAAAAACACAGAATTGCTCAGAATTGCAATGGTAAGGTTGGCAAAGCCTCGAGAAGGAGTGTGTGTGTGTGTGTGAGCCTTAAATACTACTAGTGACAGCTGAGGTAATCAGTAGGCAGGAGAGGCGGACCGGGGAGGATTAGTGGAGTGCGAGCATGTGGGCGTCACGTCATCAGACTGTGCACTCTGGGAACTGGAGTTCGGAGGAGTGGCAGGGCCCGACAGACCCGCAGACGTGACAATGATCTGGGACTGTTGTGTTCTCAGCTGTGGTGGGGGTTGGGGGTGGGGTGTAATGAGAGTAATGGTGCAATTGTTAGAAACTTAATCCAGCGTTAGTTGGAACAACACAAAGTCATTACTGCAAGAGGTAAAGTACAAAAGCAAATATTTGGCTCTGCCTGAAGAAAGAAAGTCATGTGATTAATAGTATGACTCTCAGATTTTCCACTGTGGAATGGCAAATCCTTACCTGCATGCACCTGCATTTATGCACATACTTGCCATGAGAATGTAATCTTAAATGTCAAGCATTATGTAGCAATATCATATCAGGATCATCTTATCAAGGCTATCCGAGATACAGTTACACACATTCACTGCTGATAAACTGTTTGTGTAATTTGTAATATTTTGTAGTATTATCCCAGAATGTTTACACAAGATTCATTAACACTAAACAAACATCAACCTGGTTTATTTTTCACTGGCCTACATTCCCAACAGCATGTAGTGTCAAACCAAAATTGTTAGAAGTTTTTTTACTGTGTTCTCTTAAAGCAAGGAATATTGGTTTAGGCATACAGTTCCATAGAGGATTCGAACTTTGTGTTTTCATTTTCAACTCAAGCATCTATCACACTTTAGAGCCTAACATCTTTCTTATGTCACATTGGTGACCAGTGCTTGCTTTAATTTCTGAGTGCATTTTTTCAGTTTGAAAAAGTTTCAGAATAAGGCTCAATATTTGAATAAATATTAAATAGATGAAAAGATGTAAAATAACAAAATAAATGTAAAAATGTAATAATAATAACATTAATAATAATAATAATAATATGAAGAAGAAGAAGAAGAAGAAGAAGAATACCACAAAGCACGTCATATTAACCTAAATTACACTATACCAATATCTAATGTTGTGGTTTTCAAATGTGCATCTAGTCTATTGACATTGTTAATGCCTTGAGTTGCTCTACATCAGGGCTTTCTGGAAACAGTATTGCCTGCTAAATGGGAAATGGAAGTAACTGAAATAAACTGGAATTTTCAGAATTCTTTGATGGAGCAGAGGCCAAGGTATCTGAAGTATCTGAATTTTTTGTTCGTTTGTCTGTTTTGTTTGGAACTTATAAACTACTTGCAAAACTAAAAATCAACTGATGGCCACAAATATGGTCTAATATGGTGCAATTGAAAACACCACTACTTGCCAGTGAGTCCTTGAGCTCCTAATACTACATTGGCCTACATGTACTATGATTAACCTTGTAGGTCAGGAGCATCAGCTAAATGCTGCAGATGTTGCCAGAAGCCCCATTTTCTGAAATTGTGGAAACTTTATTTATTATTTTCCTTCTTTATGTAAGTGGAATATCTAATCTCTTATAATATAATGATGTATAAATGTGGTAAGAAGCCGATATATAAATTTGAGCAGTGGTCTCATCATTCATCATCACTCATCTCTATGACTAGTTTCATCCACTAAAATATCTGTTGTTTAAATGTTTTGTGCACTCCAAAAATGACTTTTTTGACCAGTAGCGCTCTCCAGGTTTCTCCTTTATGACACCACAGACGACAGCTGGTGTGACTCCAAAGTTCCTTCTTCTAAGCCTGGTATTGGCCAGGCAGGAGACAGAGGTGTGTCATGAAGGTGCCTCCTGTGTCTGGATGGTGGACAAGGAAACTGTGGAAGCTGAGTTTTGCAGCAATCCACAATTTTTTTGTGTGTGTGTACATTATAGATATCATAATGATATAATATATTTAATTAATAGGAGTCATCAGCATTTAAGATTTTAGCAGATTAAAAAATCAGTACAAGCAGGTTTTATCAGATTAAATGTAAGCATTAAAATCCCTCTAAAGTAAAAGGAACCCCAAGTTTAAGTGTATGTTTGTATGCATCATATTCATTAATATATCGTCGCTGTCCAAAGAAAAACATGTATCTCCATTTTTGTTGATTTTTACTTTTATGCCTCATTTGATTACATAAGCTGCTGTTTACACTGTGTGGAACTTTCATAAAGAATGGACCAACAGGAATGGCCCAAAACTGCTTGGAAAGACGTCTGGTTCCATTGGCTTCCATTCAAATTAAAAAACATTTTGGCCTCTCCTGTAAAGTTGCCGTTTTGGAGATACCTGTTTTTCTTTGGACAGCGACGATATTTTTGCAGTGGTCACACACACTCCCTAATCAGAGGTTTTCGATTGGACATTTTTCACTGTATAAATTCCTGCTTTGTGAGGGGTTTTTGGTTGCAGGTGGGTTAGGGGTGGGCTTTTGTGTCACTACAGATGTTGCTACTCAGTCTTTGTGAATAAAGACATATGTAGACAGCTTCTCTCATAAGCAGAATGAAATCTCCACATACTGACAACATTTGTTATACTATTACTTTAATATTGTGTGTTGTAATTTTATGTGAGTCTCTACAAACAAGTCATTCCTAATTAATTTGCAACCCTTAATGTTAGATGTTATAACAACATCTCGGGCACCAGGCAGCTCATTTATGATTACTGTGTGTGATATAACTGTTAGGCAGCATTTAGAGAAGGTAAATACTTCACTCTGGTTCTTATCACCAATTTTAACAAATCCACCCTGAATGAGACTGTATACATCTGATCCTTTTACTTATCTAATTCTTTTACTTACGCAGAGCTGCTGATCAGTGTGTACAAATTGAAAATGGCTTAGAAACTGCTGATTATACTGCTCTAGAGTAGCTGCTACTGTGTATCAAGCAAGGAGGTTGGATTTGCCATAAATAACGCAACAACCTGCCTATTCTTTCAGTTGCATGGCCACAATTTAAGGCTACCGCCATGAAAGCCAAAATATCTGTGTGTTAACATCATAAAATTAATCTAGTTGTGCATCAGATAACAGAAGAGCTAGCAGGGCTCTGTAAGGTTCATAGCATGGATCAAAATGTGTGTGGAACATCTGAGTACTGAGTACATGAACCCATGCATCATTCCACAGGCGTGCTGAGTCATAGCTTAAAAACCCAGCTTTCCACTGTTCAACCACAAACTGCATCTTGCAATGCCATTCATGGTGACAACGTTTGGATGGGTTTGACCAGCTGACATCACAAGACAAAAAAGTAGAGCAAGCATTAACCATAAGATTTGAAAAGGGGCCTGGAGGGATTTTTCTTTTTTACAAATGTTAACTTTTTCTATAGCTGAGCAGGAACAAATCCCTCTCTGCAAATACAAATTTTAACCTTTCTAATAAACTTGGATGATCTCGGAATAGCATAACAGCACACTTCTTCTCCACGAAATACTGCAGAGAAGTATCCATGAGAAGGTTACATCGCCCTCCAGTGGCAAGATGCCAACTCTATAAATGAACGTGTAAGTGCAACTTGGAAACATGCAACACTTCAATTGAAGTTTTTTGATTTAGAATTGTTTTGAAATTGCTAATTATTATCTAACCATTTTATGTAGATTATTTTGGTCAAGGGCGGCTTGCTATTGTATATACATTACATATCAGAGAAATCTGCTTTGAAAAATCCCACTTTGGAAACCTTCCAAAACTTAGATTCGCTCACTGTTTTTATTTGAACTACTTTAGTCTGCTTGTTCATAGTCTGTAATACATTCATTACCTTTTTTAAATAATTGTATTCTTTGCTGTGCCATGCAAATTTACAAATTACAATATATACTTGCATAAAAAATCAGTCAAATATCCTCCAGTCATACAGAGACTTACATCTATGATAAAGATAATAAAAGAAAATATTCTGAGAATAATGGCATACATGTAGTTAACTCATGCAGCAAGGGTTCCCCAAACTACAGCTAATCATTTTTTAGATGATTAGTCAAGTCACAGATTTTTAATTTTCCAAAGCATGTGTGGTTTATTTTACTTATATTATCATAAGTAGACAAACTATTGCTAAAATCATGCTACATTATAACTAACACATCTGCACATTAACATTTGGACTAGCAATCTTGCCATACTCCACACAGGCTTAATCAAGCGATCTTAGTAGTGTAGGCTACAGTTTAAGTGTTGTTGTTGTTGTTGTGGTAGTTTAGTTATAACAGTAGCCAGACTTTCACATGAATTAACATGACGTCAATGAAGGCTTATTAGGATTCTTGTTGCATGTATGTAGCAATGCTAAGGCTTTCTTTTAGCCTGTAGACTTTAAGCAGGTACAACCTGAGGTATTAAACAGTGACAGTCTACATTACTAAGCTAAATTACAATGAACTGCTTAGCATATTACAATTATTAACTGGTTAAGGATGTGTTAGTACTGTACTGTATTCTACTTAAGTACATGTATACATATACTTAATAAAGTTATCAAATAAAATATTAATCATGGCAAAGACATAGGAGTAATTAAAGTGTTACTCATTTCCTGTTCCAGATTTGGTCACAATACACTAGCAGATTCAATGTATACAAAGAAGCAGATTAAATGTGATCACTAACATCTTATCAATTTTAGGCAAGAAGAGTACACTGAAGACATTTGGAACATTATAAATCAAAAATATGGCACAGGAGACCCTGAACTGTTAAACAGTCAAAATCTTACATCAAGAAAGTACTGAAAACATTTATCTTGCAAGAAGTAAGCTGTCTCCTCACTTCCCAAATGCCTACAGACTGTTTTTTTTAAAGAAAAGGTGATGTAACACAGTGAACCTCTTCTAACTGTTTTGAAACATGTTGCTGGCATCAAATTCAAAATGGGAATGTAGTTTTTTTTAAAAGTGTCAGCATGTTGGTTTTGGACTTATTAAAAAAATATATAGAGTTAAAATGTTGTGCACATCATTGCATTCTGTTTCAATTTACATGTGTCTATATAAATATATATATATATATATATATATATATATATATATATATATATATATATATATATATATATATATATATATATATAGCGCTCTCCATAAATCTATTTCCATAAATATATTCATAAATCATAAAAAGGATCAGACACAGCAGTGCTGCTGGAGACACAGCAGTGTCACTGCTTGACTGACAAGAGACCACCAACCCAAACTATCCAACCAACAGTGTCCTATGGGCAGCGTTCTGTGACCACTAATTAAAGATGACCAACAAAACCTGTGAAGCATTGAGTAAGCTATCATTTCTGACTTTACATCTGCAAGGTAGGAGTGTCTACTGGAGTGGACAGTGAGTAGACACAAAGTTTAAAAATTCCAGCAGCACTGCTGTGTCTGATCCACTCACACCAGCACAACACACACACTAACTAATACCACCACCACATCAGTGTCACTGCAGTGTTGAGAATGATCCACCACCCACATAATACCTGCTCTGCAGGGATCTTGACTATTAAAAATTAGCATAAAAGGGGGAAAACAAAAAATACAGAGATGGACTACAGTCAGTGTCAGTGAGGGTAAAACGGGATTTACAAAATTTGCAGAGAAACCGATGGACTACAGTGTGTAAATACAGAACTACAAAGCACATCTGTATGGTAAGTAGAGATGATAAAACTGACACTGAGTGTAGATATAAGAAGTGGCTGGTGAGTGTGTATATAGTTTGGCACTGTTTTACCTGTGGCTTTTCAAAAAAAATGGATGCTTGGCAAATAAGGAAATTCTGAAAATGTACATAAACATCCCCCATGCACTCACACACTCTGAACTCCTTAAGAGTTGAAGATGTTAAATGTCATACAGCAGTAAGGTGTCATGTTCTTCATGCCAGGACAGAAAGACATTAATACTGGTCACTCTGTGTTCCTCACTCTGGGTTTAAGTGAGAAAGCTTCGACTCCTGCAGCAGTTCAGAGGCTGTTCCTTCGCCCTTCCTGCCCCCACCCTCTACCGCCAATTTCAACCTCAGTTTTAACTCTGGGTTAATGTTTATTGGGATTATGCCACTGTCGGCAGGCCTCAATGGCAGGGAGTGAAGGTCACTGAAGAACAACACTTGAATCTAAACATATGGCAGGGGCCAAGTGCAGTCAAAGCCACCTCCCTTACATAAACAGACACCAGCACCTTGTTGCTGTGCAATGTGGGTCAGCAAAGAGCAGGAGAACATTGTACAAGGTCATGTTAGCAGCACAACTGCTAATTTCTATTATGTTCTTTAAACTTTGGTCTAAAAATACCTTCTGCTTTGATTTCTGAGATATACATATACATACATACATACATACATACATACATATCACTTAAGGAAGAGAATCAGTTCATGTGTCAGAACTCCTAAGTCTTAGTTTAAAAATTATCAGTGCCTTTTATGTGCCTGTGGTAAAGAACATGATCCATGTCATAAGTGGAGCACAGACACTCCTTACATTTGAGTAAAAACCATACTGTAGAAATGTTTGTCAAGTTACTTTTAAATTATGGGCTGCTGTTGAGGCTGTATGTGTGTGTGCACAGACAGAAGGTGTCCAGTATGAGTTAGAGAAAAGCTTCACTTCATGTACAGAATGGTTGTGGCCAACAACAGCTGGATAATAAACCACCACAGTGAATGTTTTAATATTATTAAATAATTGTTAATGGCATCTTATCAACCTATAAAGTAAAACTGTCGCAGGACAACGGTGAGGTTAATCTTGCGATATTGGATGTATACAAAGCATTGAATGATTCAGCAAAAACAGACAATACACAACACAGACAAAAAAATGGAAAAGTGGGAGCAGTATTTGTATTGGCCATTCATTTCAGCATCATGCAGTAAACAGCAAGTAAATACTTTCTTACTAATATTATCTAGTAATGTCTAGTACTATCTCTATATATGATAACTAGGTTATTCAGAGCGCTGATTTTTAATAACAGAGGACTACAGAATGACATGTCCTCTAGTCTGTGGTGTTGAGTTTAACTTAAGCCTATGTGCTTTTAAAAGTCCAGGGTGGCAGGGTAAGCCAGGTCAGTCAGGCGGGAGGGTGGGCATAACTGAGAGAGTGTGTTGTGTCCCTGGTTTAGAGGGTCAGCATAGCAATGTCCAGCATGGGGAGCTGCCTGATCAAAGGGCTGGTTTATTTACAGAGACCAAGACACATCAGTCATCAGGAGGTTGTGTCCTTTGCTGAACACTCTTTCTGACTGAGGAAGGGCAATAAAATTTAAGTTTGTACCTCAAGATGAGAACAAGAAAAAAACTAATCCCTCTATGCAGAATTCTTGCAACTGCAAGGACACGTGAAGTAACTTTAGTGACAACTGATTGTGGGTCAGTATGACTGTGGATTAGTGTTTGGGGACCTGTCCTTAGTGAGTAAGTGAAGTTTGTTGGCTTTTGAGCAAAGGATACAGCCGGCCTTAGGTGCATCCAAAAATGAATGGGACTCTAAGGGGAAGAAAAAGGGATGCGAAAAGAAAAGACAAATGAATGAGTGGGCCCAAGCTAGTGTATTTGAAATGGTGTCTCAAGGTTGATCAGAAGTAGGGTAGATGGGCATGCGTTTTTCCAACCTATTCCATTTCTATGGGAAAAAAATCCTACATGGAATCCATGCATCCGATCAAGCTGTATAAAAGCATGCCTCAAGTGATCATACCGAACAATATGGAGTTGGAACAGGGTAAATATCTCGAAAATTAGACAACTAGAAAGTTACGTGGCAAAAAAGGGCAGAAAAATAATAATAATAAGAAGAAGAAATATATAAATCAGATAACAGTATATAAATAGAAAAGTGCATTTCCTGAAGGAAATGTGGGATGGTTGCGCAGCTTGCTAATAGGGAACAAGGGATGAGTAAACAAGTGCGGGCCAGTATGGCTGTGGATTAAGGCTTGGGCACCTGCCCTTACTGAGTACGTGAAGTTTGGTGACTCCCAGGTGAAGGAAACAGCCGGCTTTAGGTGGGTCCAAAAATGACTGGGACTCTTGGGGAGGAAAAGATGTGAAAGGGATGTGTAAAGAAAGATGAAAGAAGAAGTGTGGGTCTGTCCAACACAATCTATAACCATAATAATAAACCATGATGAGCTTTATAAGAACCTCAGAACTTAAGAATGTGAGAAGAGTAAAGACCAATGTTTGTTGAGTCGAGTCAGGATTTTTATATTCTCAAAATCTGTAGAAACTCTGCACTGTTTAAGTCATGGGTGTCCAACCTTATCTAGGGCTTTTATCAGGTTTTCATTTCAACACTGCAAGAACGTGCATGACCAGCTGCTGAAGATGGAGACCAACTGCTGAAACTAGTAGAATCAGGTGTGTTCCAACATTTTTTTTCATCATCTTAAACCCCTTCCCAGACACACCTAAAACATACTTACTGATAGCCTCACAGAGCTCTTCTGATCTAAGCATAACAATACCACACACTTCAATAACAAAGTAAACCAGACCAGATATTTTAGGTTAAAATAAGACAAGTTCCTCCAGGATATTCTTTAACCGCTGTTCTAATCATTAGCCCCCAATTTCACTATCTGAAGTAATGATATGTATAGGGGTCCTACTTTTTCCACATAACAACAGCACTACTGGTTATATCAATTATATAAAAGATGAAAAGGTTACTTTTAAGTGCCACTTTTTGAAACAGATCACTTTTATATATACACTGTTTATAAAAAGACTTTATGTCTCAAAACATGTTGAAGTAAGTCAGGTAAGTGAGACACAGCAGTGCGACTGAAGTTTTAAACTCCTCATTTTCACTGCTGGATTACCAAACCAAAACATCTAGGCAGCATCATTCTGTGACCACTGATGAAGGACTAGAAAGGATGACTGACAACGGAATGACTCAGGATGGCAGCGGGTCAACAGTGACGAGTCTTGCTTTTGTGTCCTCACGTGTGGAGGCACTGTAGTCAGCGGCAAAATGAACAATTTATCTCTCTACCTCCACCCTTACTGCAAAGTCTGCAGGATGTGTGTGAGAAAATTATTAAAGCTGCATGAGATGAATTATCGCAAGACACCATTAGAAACCTCTACAGCCCCATGTCAAGACACCTGGCATGTTGGGTTAGCAAACATGGCAGACCGATGCCATACTGAGAGACACTATTCTGTGTAGTGTTCTGTGTTATGTGTAGCTCAATAAATATTGCCCATTGCAGTCTAAATTGATCATCATTTATTGCAACCTTGTTAACCTTTATCTTGCTTCAAATAGCAAGCATTTCAACCCAGCATTTCTTTCTGGGTGCAACTTTTTTTTTTTTTTTTTGGTGATGGCTGTATATACCAAATTCTTTTAACTGCAAGTAGCTACACCCTGATATATATCACTACATTAAACATGTCAAAATTAAATTAGGTTTGAGGGTATCTTGGAGGAAGATGATACATAAATTGGCCTACATATAAGAATTTTTTAGGACTGAAAGGCAATCCTAAGTTTTATCTCTTTCCGTTCCTGGCTTATTGTTGAATAATAAGGCTTTTTATACAGACTACAGTAAAACAGGTTATTCTTAAGTTATGCCTACGAGAGAGTCCTCAGCAACCTGAAAAATGATTTTTTTTCCTTAGCAAAGAGAGAGAAAGAGACAGAGAGAGAGAAAAAAAAAAAAAAAAAAAAACATACACCAGTATCATAAAGAGGCACACATTGTGTTTGACATTGCCATGTATTCAGTGCACCTTTGGGAGTTGTGATAAATGGGAAACGATCCCTGAATCAACAGCCAACCACCTGAGTCATGTGCGCACACACACAGACACACTACCTGAGATTGTGAATATACTGTACGTGCTTCTCAGCATGTTTTTTTTTTTTGAAACTGTGACAAAGGGCTCTCTCTGAGGTAGCAAGCAAGTAACTAATCCTAGTCTTTACATGCTCTGACTACCTACAGTCCTGCAACAGGAGGGGGACATTCAGAAACGTGGGTGGTTTGAGGCATCCATGTATGCCTACTGGAGCTCTACAAGCATGCTTTATAGAAACAATATGGTGATGAATAAACAGCTGAATTAAAACTATCCTATAAACTTGTACAAAAATAAATACAAGAATTCATAAAGTCTCTGGTGTCTATTGAGTCTTATTTTAGTTTTACGCCCCCCTCTTCACATGGTCTCCTAAGGGCTTTAAAGCCTTTTTCGCATCTTCACTTTCACACCCCCCGTTCCATTCAGAGTTCCTTTGGCTCAGTTTCACTCACTCTCTTTCACTTTTTCTTCCCTCAAACTTTATACGGTTTCTTTTCATAGGCAACCCCCTCTTTCTCTTCCTCTTTCTAAGGCAGATGACAGTCTGGCAGTGCAGCAAGGCTGAGCAGAGCACTTTGGCAACGTGCAGCTTGCCATGTCTGCTGTTGCTATGGGAAACCGCTACACAGTGGAAAAAAGAGAGAGAGGGAACGTTGCCGTTAACGCTGAGTCAACAGCAGCCACTGCTGGCGAGACCGCAACTCGTTCAGGGAAAATACATCTGACAGAAGCAAGACTTAGTGAGGTTAAAAACCTGTCAGAGGCAATTGCCTCTGACTGGTCTGTTCTAGAAGTAGACCCTGTTGAAACTGCAAGTAGTAGAAACCAAGATTGGTTCTTAGGTCAAGCACGGGCTTGATCAATAGATCAATATGGTGCATACCCATAAATGTAGTACAGTACTTGGACAGTGACAGTTGTTTTGGCATTGTACATCAGTTGATTGAAAATGAGATATATATACATACATATATATATACATACATACATACATATATACATACATATATACATATACACACACACACACACACACACACACACACACCTGGGCTAGCTCCAGTTATGTAGAGACAGCTGCTATGGCAACATATGCCATATGACGCAGTTTAAAAATTGACGCACTAATTGATGGCAGCTTATACAAATTGAATTGCTTACCTATCACCTTGTCCTATAACACTACCTCTGCTTTTTAAATCCCTGGGTCGTAAAAGACGTGAAAAGACGTTTGTGGTGTTGTGGCCTCACTTGACCTTTGTTAGCTTCTAATTGAGCTTTGCTCAGCAGGACTCTCTAAAACTAGGTGAGCAAGTGGTAGAAGTGGTTGGCAGATAGCAGAAGCCCCTTCTGTTAGCCAAAACAAGCACAAAATTTAGACTTTTTAAACAACCTAAAATTCCAAGGGTCAGATGATACTGGATAGGAAAAAATTTGAAAAATAAGAGTTGTTTTGTAAAACAATCTTTCATAAAAGATTTATCATAAAAGATAAAATTGATAAAATTATTATTACTATTATTATTATTATTATTATTATTATTATTATTATTATTGCAAACCACAAAATGATACACAGCTTCAGTGATTTCTTTAGTACTCTGGTGGGGCATCACCAATAAGGACGCTCTTCATCTGGCAACGTCACAGTAACTGAAAAGCATTTTCAACATAGCATATAAACTAAATATATACACACACGTGGACAAAATTGTTGGTACCCCTCGGTTAATGAAAAAAAAAAACCCCACAATGGTAACAGAAATAACTTTGACGAAAGTAATAATAAATAAAACTTCTATGAAAATGAACAAATGAAAGTCAGACATTGCTTTTCAACCATGCTTCAACAGAATTATTTAAAAAAATAAGCACCTGAAACAGGCCTGGACAGAAATGAGGGTACCCTTAACTTAATACTTTGTTGCACAACCTTTTGAGGCAATCAATGCAATCAAACAATTCCTGTATCTGTCAATGAGACTTCTGCACCTCTCAGCAGGTATTTTGGCCCACTCCTCATGAGCAAACTTCTCCAGTTGTCTCAGGTTTGAAGGGTTCCTTTTCCAGACGGCATGTTTCAGCTCCTTCCAAAGATGGGATTTAGGTCAGGGCTCATAGAAGGCCACTTCAGAATAGTCAGAACAGTGAACAGTGTTATCCTCTTAGCCATTCTTGGGTGTTTTAGATGTGTGTTTTGGGTCATTATCCTGTTGCAAGACCCATGACCTGCGACTGAGACCAAGCTTTCTGACACTGGGCAGCACATTTCTCTCTAGAATTCCTTGATAGTCTTGAGATTTCATTGTACCCTGCACAGATTCAAGACACCCTGTGCCAGATGCAGCAAAGCAGCCCCAGAACATAACAGAGCCTCCTCCATGTTTCACAGTAGGGACAGTGTTCTTTTCTTGATATGCTTCATTTTTCTGTCTGTGAACATAGAGCTGATGTGCCTTGCCAAAAAGTTCCATTTTTGTCTCATCTGTCCATAGGACATTCTCCCAGAAGCTTTGTGGCTTGTCAACATGTAGTTTGGCAAATTCCAGTCTGGCTTTAACAATGGTGTCCTCCTTGGTCGTCTCCCATTAAGTCCACTTTGGCTCAAACATCGACGGATGGTGCGATCTGACACTGATGTTCCTTGAGCTTGAAGTTCACCTTTAATCTCTTTAGAAGTTTTTCTTGGCTCTTTTGTTACCATTCGTATTATCCGTCTCTTTGATTTGTCATCAGTTTTCCTCCTGCGTCCACATCCAGAGAGGTTGTTGAGTGTGGTACACACCTTGTCACCAAACAGCACAGTGACTACCTGTAGCCCTATATATAGGCCCACTGACTGATTACAAGATTGTAGACACCTGTGATGCTAATTAGTGAACACACCTTGATTTAACATGTCCCTTTGGTCACATTTTTCAGGGGTACCATCATTTCTGTCCAGGCCTGTTTGATGAGTTTATTTTTTTATAATTCTGTTGAAACATGGTTGAAAAGCAATGTCTGACTTTTATTTGTTGGACTAAATTACACTGTCAGAAGTCCTGCAAATGCTAACTAAAAGGCTTGCATTTGACTTAATCACTTAGTTGCATTTTTAGGTGGAACCGTAATCATCCTTTCTTCAGAGCCTGCGTGGACATTTACAATAACAATACAAGTGTCTTGTACTTCACAGTGAACACAACTGCATGGACTGATGAGACATGATGTTACAAAGTCTTCTTGCACTTCTTATAATCAATGTACACAACCAGTGTTCTACTTAAGCCCCATCTTGAGACCATGAAAAACTTAGTTTCATCCAAAAAATTTTTACAGTAAGGTGGCATATGAAATTATTGAAGGAAATCTGAAGAAACTAGAAACTAAAGTCCTTTTGTGGATTTAAAAAATAAGTTCCTATCTCTCTTTTTTTGCCTTACCTAACTACTTATGTACTTGTATGAAAGCTATAGGAAGCTGGGTTTCTGGCTAAAGAAAGGAAAAGAGTTCTGGCTGAATTCTGTAGGTTTAGATACCGCTAACCATACATCTATGTGTGCGTTTTTTTGTGTGTACGTTTAGAAAACTGCTGTACCACCTCAGCCCACAGGTTCAAAACCATAGTCATACATGTAAACATTACATTTTTCATTTGCTTACCAAACTGTAATTGATCTAGTAAGAAAGAACTGACTTGCAAGCATCACATTAACTTTACCATCTGAACATATTTAACTTAACTTTAACTGAGCATATTTAGCTTAATGCCACCTTTACAAAAAGCCTTTTTGTTCAAGGCCGTTTTGTTTGACTTGCAACATGTTTTTCGTATTTAGTTTAATGTCTAATATCTGATGCTGTGGTGTGAGGATATATTAAAATGCACCATAGATGGCTTTTTAAACTGACAAAGCTGCAACACAGAGCACGTTCTATCAGTGCAGCTTAACAGCTGCATTTACAGAACAATCACTGTTAGTGGCAATAACATAACTCTACCCAACATGCTTAAATGAGTGCGTCTGCGAATTTACTGAAATTAATTAATAAATAAAGTTTTTTTTAACTGTCAATTTGACTGGGAGCTGTAACCTGGCAACACGGTAAACAGTCATCTAGTCTCAATTACAGACACTCCGTCCACATAAAAAATTAGCTTCTAATGATTGTGTACACAAAGCTGGCCATAACTATGGGGATTTTGTCAGTTTTATGTCAGCTCCCCAAACCTTGTCTGTTTTATCATGCATTCATACATAAAACAAAATGATTTATTGGGTTATATTCTAGTCAGCAAAAGTGGATTACCTGCGCTAGACACAGCAATAAAAAAATAAAAATAAATAAAATTAAACAACTCACAACTCAACTTACTTTTGACTCACATTGGGCTGTTTTGGGTCATTGCATGTCAAAGACTCGCAGTAAAAAGTACCAAATTTGTGAAACTTTGTGAAAAGTGTATGCTGCACCTTGTCTTTTCATTTTACCAGTGCATTAAGGTAAATTCCAAAAGTACTAAAACTAGCAATACTGAATAATCTTAACCTTGGGATTGCCACTTTGCTTTGCATTATAGGGTCACTAATCACATGATCCAAGAAGTAAAAAGTCATTTCCAGTGTCAGTCTCCACCGGAGTTCAAAAAGAATGGGGTTATTTAGATAGCCTGACCTACAAACACAAGGGCATACATGCGCACGCAGACACACACTTTTAGTGTAAGGGGTGTGATCTCCAGCGTGACTTCACTGGGGAGTAGGAAGGGGGGGTTGAATGTGATTGGAGTTGCAACTGTGGCTCTGCAGCTGTGTGGGCCTACGTGAGCCCTGGCATGAACACACTCCTCCCTCACACACTCTCTACCCCTCCTTTATTCACTCAGTCTGTCTCTCTTCTCCATTCACTCTCTCTCTCTCTCTCTAGCTCTGAATCCCCCAAACCTCACTCTCTTTCTTTTTTCTCTCTGGCCTCTATTTTCCTCAAGACCTTGACAATGAGAGATGCGTCATTTTCAGCCTTCACCAGATATCAGAGAAGTGTGAATAGACAGGCAGCCACACCAAAAGCCAATTCCCACACATAAGCAAAGAACAAGGTTTTCACCTCTGGCTTCCTTTTCTAGATACAGAATGAAATGTAAAAAAGATGAAAAGGGTTACAAACAGGTTAGCAACTCAATATACCAATGACACACAAGATTAGTCTACACCCCTCCTGCTCATTGCTCATGTTGTAACCAGTCTTTGGCTACTTTTAGCTGCTGACGAATTAAACAAAAAAGCAGACAGCAGACTGCAGTCATAACTAAAACTGCAGTAAACCAAGGTCCACCTGCTGCACACAATTAGCCACCTTTCACAGAACTATTCAGCAAACAGCTTCTTACAAACACAGAAAAAGACAATACTTGGTGATGTATGCACAACCAATAAATTTAAATGGCAGATATTACACCTAATACACATACACATTCAGAAAAGGAGATGATCCAAATCACACATTTGTAAACAAATGGCGACAGGATGAGGGTGAAACACTGTGAGGTGTCTATTATCTACGTAGATAGTGTGTAGTTAGTGTGATAGTGTGTAGAAGAAGTGTAGTTCCTTAACAAATGTCAAAGTATAAGCTGCTCATGCACCCAGATCCATTAGACGATTCCTTTACCAATTTCAATTTTAAATCATGATAAGAGCAAAAAAGAGCAGGAAAAAAAAAAAAACTGTGCAAAAGGAAAATTCCACCAGTACTGAGATCCTCTCTACCATCAGCACAGTTTTAGTCTACATCGCCATCCAGTGGTGGCACTACATTCAAAATTGCAAAAAACCGACATAAGCTGGAATTAAATAGTTAAAAACGAAACAATACATTAAAAGATCAGACATTTAATCACACATTTTTAAAACAATCTTTCTCAGGCTGATTTATGTAATGAGCAGTACATTGGTCATTAAAGAACACATATGTTCATTAATCTAAAGTAATTTCCAAACAGTGTTGAAATATTCCGTCATTATATTCCATAAAAGCCACCATGTATCAAACAGATTAAGAGTGAAACAATAAAACATAAAATCAAGTCAAGCCTACGTCAAGCAAAATTTTCCCTTCTTAAAGGGTTGATCGTAAACAGGAGTGTCATTATCTGATATTCCCTGAGTGTAAGGGGCTGTGCACCGACATCCAAGTGGTGCCAGCACTGTCACAACTGGGTAAAAAGGAACTTTGAATAGTATATATATATATATATATATATATATATATATATATATATATATATATATATATATATATATATATATATATATATATATATATATATATATGTGTGTGTGTGTGTGTCTTTCATTATGCACTGTCTTTCATTTTGCGCAGCAATTTCAAATCCTATGTTATAAATCTGTGGTAAGATTTATCACTTGGAAAGGGTTGCAGTGGAGAGAGAGAGAGAGAGAGAGAGAGAGAGAGATTTGAGTTGTACTTATTTTGGACGGTGCAGCTTTTTGGACGGTGCAGCTGTTTAGAGCACAATAGGGGAATGAGCATTGTGTTCTTCTTGATAGAACTTCGGTCCACTCATCTTTTTATTAAAGCGAAAAAACTCAACTTCTTCCTGCCACTTGGTGGATGGCAAAACATACCACATGACTACTCCCGTGGGGTTGACGGAAACAACAAAATCAGAGGTATCCTTCAATTCAGGCATTGACTTTTCCAAGAACACATCATATACCTGACAGAGACAGAGAGAGAGAATACAACACATCATAACCAATTGTCTCATTACACTACAAATGCTAATAAATGTTAGGAATTACTATAATGCAATTCATTGGGTTTTGTAGCATTTGGAAAACTGGTTTGTGGCCAAAACATATTATAAATTGGAGGTGGTTCACATACAGGTTGTACAATATAATATTTCTCAACTGGACTACAAGGTGCTGTAAATCCCACCTTAAACAACATCTGTTTGGTCACAAAAGTTCTAATCTGTCACCAAATGTTTCGCTTGCTGAATGCTGATTCAAATTTTTTTACAACCAGCAGAAGGTAGGTTTGCACCTTCCCCTCATCCTAGCAATTTTAAGGGGGAATGCCAGTGATTTTTTCCAAACATCTGCAAAATTTAGTTTAACTGCAAATAAATTAATTCACAAATCATGTCTGGGGAATCAGGCAGTGTATTAACAATCAGTCTATGTAATAACTCTCTATAAAGGTAGCTTTTAAAGGCATTAAACATTTTGGATGTCTGGACCCTATTACCACCACAGGTAAATTTGTCCAGAACAGACATTTCATGTCAAACCATTCTATTTTACTTTCTTTTACAGCTTAGTGATTGAACTAAAGGGGAAAAAGAGGAATTTAGATTGGAAAATGGACTGGAAAACTGGTGCAAGTGACAAACATGTAAATGGCCACAGACAATAGGGACAGACCTTATAGATGCCTGCTGTGTAGTTGAGAGCCTTCAGAGATGATTGGTAGCGATATGGCATATCAGTTCTTCTACTGAAAAAGACCAAAGCACTTGAGCTGTCGGACAAAGGGCGCCAGAACACATCTATGCCACTCTTTTCCTGAAGAGAGAGAACAAGAGTGTGGCAGGTTATTTGATCTGTTAGAACAAGTGACAAATTAATATTAAAGCTTTCTTTGCTTCTCTCTTTATTCCACATCTCTTACCTTTATCAGGCGTCTTCCTTGGATGCCTAATGGGTCTTGATTGATGGCAATAGCAGCTTTGTTTTGCAGTATAGCACGTGCACCACTGTTTATAGTCCGCAGGTCATTAGACATGAATAGAGGAGCAGCCATTATTGCCCACAGTGCCATCTGAGAACGTGACTGGTCCATGCTGAGGCCATAATCTCCAATCACCAGCTAAGAACAAAGTTGCAATATTTGCCATTATTACTATGCATTTGTATCAGCTGTAACTGGGGCTTAGCTAAATAAAAAAATAAAATGAATGAATGAATAAATGCAGGCCATTATTGTGCTCATAACTGTTGCTCGAGAAGTGGTGCATTTCAGCTCTATAGAGAACTTAAATCAAAGATCAAATCAGGTATTACTAGCCAGAGATGACCAAGAAGCCCTTCAAAGCCACAGAATGCTCCTCACCATATCAGGGTCATTCCAGCGTCCTGGTCCAGCAGCAGGTTGCAGGATGTCCTGATGTTCAGTAAACCAATCCACAATATTCAACACACTGTCCCATGAGTCCTCAATATCACCATAATTACGCCACAAGTTGCAGATCTCTCCAAGCTGGGTATAGTTGATCTAGCCAAGGAGTGGGGACATAATGCATGTTAGATACTGCATTTAAAAATGAGTGTAGATTAGAAGTACACTATTTAGATTAGATGTACTCTGCTATTTAATCACAGACAAATCTGACATTTCCTTGCTTGCCTCAAAAACACTCAACTTCTTCTATTCGTGCCTTATAATGGAAAACTCTGATCCTTTTTTGTGTTTTTTGCTATCCAGGGTTGACCTGAAGAAACCAAGGCTCAAAGTGAGGGGGCACTTTGAGCCTTGGTTTCTTTTGAGGATTCTTGCTCTTGCTCTGAGGGACTTTTTCCCTTTCCCTTGTTTTTGGGTTTCTTATTGGGGGCTTGGACCGCGATTCTCTGTAAAGCTGTGTCAACCTCTGTTGGAAAAAGTGCTATATTAATAAAAAAGACTTGACCTGACTTGAAATGACTTTCAAGGTGCATCAACTTTGTTATCTTCTGACTCTCCATTTTAGTTAGTGTGTAATAGCCAAGTCGGCCAGAGTGACTGCTGGCACTCCGTCAATGCTATACATGATTCTCTGTCACCACAAACGGTGATGATCACAGCAACCAGTCTTTCTGGGTCTCTCCTTCTAATAATACTGCTGCCTACATCAGACTCGATCACAGACATTCAACAGACATTTTTTTACTAAACTCTGATTTTCTCATATTCACATTCATATTCATAAAACATCATAATATGTTTCAGTAGTCATTAATACATAGATACTTGCATATATTTAGTAGTTACTGGGAACAACAATTGTTATTATGATTACGACTACTACGTCGCACTTTGGCTACTCACTGTTTACCATTGGTTAATCTAAAAAAACCTCTGTCTAATGGTTGGCTGTTTTGTCTTTAATTGTAAATTCTTATTGGCTGTTTGTATTACTCAAAAAGTTTCATGCTCAGCTGAGCTTGTGACGTAAGTAAGGACGGGCCTTATCGCTGTTACTGGCCCAACTATATAAGATTGCCCCTAATGCCTCAAAGAAGAGTTTAAAGGCAACCAACGAATTAGTGTGTGAAGACAACATGGTCAGTGACAACATTAAGGGTTCGCCATCGCATGTCACATGTGCAGAAGGCCTGGTGTCACTCCACCTCTACCCCTACAGGAACTGCATGGGAATATTCAAAGTGCATGGAATGCATTGTCATAGGACACAATTCGAGGATGTTTGTACGTATGGATTTATGTATATACACACACACAGTTTATTTTACAACTCCACTTACTTTAGGAGGCAATCCACCTTGATATGCAGGCCAACTGCAAGAATAGCCTATTGGGCGGCCAGTGGCATTGAGCGCCTCAGTCATGAGTGGGTAGCCTATTAAAAAGTGGATGCAATGACAGGAGCAGAATGTCACTTTATTGCCATAAAAAAAAGGAAAGCGTTTGAAATGAAACTCGATCTAGACATTTTAACATCCATTTAACTGTTCCAACTGGACACCTGGCAACTCTGGAAACTTACACACAGCCTGAAATATACAATAGAAATGTACAAGGTCACCAATATAATAAAAAAGAAAAGACTGCTGCTAAAGGGGTTTATAACACTTATCTAATTATTTTTTAACCCCAAAGCATGACAAATGAGAGAACAACAAAGGTGTAAATAACAGGGAAAGAACAGTGTGTCCTCTTAAATATATAGTGGTGTAAACATAACTACTGTATATAATTTTAAAATATATAAATTAGGTGAAATTAGGTTAAAAAATAATATAACAGGTGCATCGACAGAATACATTGCCCTCTACAATTATTGCCAACCCTCGTTAAAATGGGTTCTTAGACTTCTAAGAAGTTCTACGAATTTATTTATTTATTTATTATATTGGACAACAATGCAAAAAAAGAAAAATCCAACCTATAATTCAAGTGCCTTTATTTAGTGGGGGAAAAAAATCCCACATCAAGAAATAATTATTTTTACATAAAATCATCTATGCCACAATTACGGGCACCTCTGATGAAATACTTTTTACAACCTCCTTTTGCCAACAAGACAGCACTTAATCTTCTCCTGTAACATTTCACAAGATAGGAGAATACAAAGAGAGGAATCTTCGACCAAATCTCTTTCCACAATCTCTCTAAATCATCCAGAGTCCCGGATCCTCTCCTCTTCAGCTCACTCCACAGGTTTTCAATTGGGTTGAGGTCTGAGGACTGAGCTGAGGTGGCCATGGGAGGAGTTTGATTTTGTGTCTGGTGAACCATATTAGTGTAGATTTGGCCATGTTTAGGGTCATTATCTTGCTGAAAGACCCAGTGACGAGTCATCTTTAGCTTTTGGGCAGAGGTCACTAGATTTAGATTTAATATGTCCTGGTATTTCAAAGAGTTCATGATGCCAAGCACCCTAACAAGGTTTCCAGGGCCTCTTGAAGAGAAACAGGCCCACAGCATCACTGATCCTCCCCCATACTTTGCAATTTTCTGCATTCTCATCTTTTGTGTTACGCCAGACCCAGATGCAAACGGTTCCAGTTGAAGTCCCAGTATTGCTTAGCGAACTCCAGACGTTTATGCTTGTAAGTGAGAAAAGGTTTTTTCCATGCATGCCTCCCAAACAGCTTGTTGACATGTAGATAGCGCCTGATGGTTGTTATTTAGACTTTGTGATGCAACTCACGAACAGTGAGGTGTAGGCGAGTGGCTATTTTCTTGTAGCCATTGCCTGACCTATGAAGGTCTACACACATCTGCCTTACTTGAATGGTGTGTTCTCCTGTCTTTCCCATGTTGAAGAGAAACAGGCCTCTGTGTCACGTCATATTTATACCCCAGGGAAACAGGAAGTGATGAATTACTAATTAAAGGTTGCTGGATACTCTGATCAACTTTATAAACTAAAGTAGAAATGACAGAAATGCTTCCATTTCATTTATTTCCTAAGAACTGTTAGGGGTGCCAATAATTGTGGAACAGGTGATTTTATGAAAAATAATGATTTCTTAGTCAGGAATTAACGAGTAATCCACATTTTAATGTGTTAATTCAATAATTGTGTAGGGTGCTGTATGTGCCAAGGAGAAATGCAAAACAATTAATTTTCCAATGATGTCATCTCTGTTCACACGCTTTACAGTGGTTTGATCCACTGCCTAAAGCCATAGATATATATTGGTTCAGTCAGGCATGTCAGCAGCAGTGCCCAATTTAGTAGACCAATTCACTGAATACCATTACAGAGTGGCAGTGTAAGAAAGGTACTCCCCAAAATTCTACCATACAAGAACACTGCACTCAGAATTATATGATATGGTAAATGCAGAGATCAACACTCACATTTCTACTATGTTTACTTAGAGATGTTTTGGTGAAAACCAGAGGACTCTTTGGTGTGACTATTTTTTTACCCCCCGAGTTTTATACATTAGAATTTTAAATTACTGACGAGGATCCACCAATGCTGCACAAACAATTAAGCTTTATTTTAAAGTTTTATTCTAAGGGTGGAATGTATTAATAATCCACTCTAAACCTCTTCCCCTCTAACTTTCTCAGGTAGCAGTTTTATTACAAGTAATCTAGAATACTTGGATTTTAATATTGTAGCGATTTCAAACATTTTATTAAAATCACTACAATATTAACATTCCATTTAATAACTTTTAAAACTTCTAAAGAGGATTTTTAGTGTGACATTTAATTATTTATTTATTTAAAATGATTGTAAATGCTGTGTAAGCTGTAAATTGTAGGTACATAATTTCATAATCCGTAAAACCATAAAACTATTTTTTTTCATACTCCTATTGTTTTTTTTGTGCATTAACATAAGATGAATACCTTTCCTTCAGTTCCAGAAATCAAAAAGTTAAAGAAGGTTACCACGAGAAGAATATGCAACCTACATCTGAAGATTAAATGTAATCAATATTAAAACAAATTAACAACAAATTATGTAATCAAGATATTAATTAGAACCCAATTTATTGAGAACAGAAGCAAACAATGCAGAATTTATATATTAATACTTATTCCCTGATCACCCCTTTGGAGTCACCTTTAAAAAAATATATAATTTTTTTTATTATTTCTGAACCACAATTTAATAGCACCGTTTTAAAAAGCAAAAGCATTTTTTAGTTGATTTTCTGTTATTTTCCAATTATTGTCAGTTTCAAGTTATTTTAGTGACCACTGTGGATTTTTCTCTTTTTTTTTGTATTAAATTTTTTTTTTAATGCTACCAACAATTTTATTCTTGTGTGTAAGTGTTTCTTTAACCAAAGAACAATATTCCTACCAGCTGTTATTCCAACAAGCACCGAGTTTGTACAGAAACACTGCAATTTATTCTTAAGTTCATTTACCAAAATGCATATCAATCTCTTACTTAATTCTCTCCTGACGGCTTCTCACCTTGTTCCTGTTCAGTGGCGTTAGAGTAGCATCCATCCAGTTTGAGCATGTCTATGCCCCATTCAGCGAAGGTTTGAGCATCTATCTTGATTTTATCCAAAGTAGTGCCAGGGTAACCTCCACAGGTGTAAGTTCCCAAATCACCATATATACCCAACTTCAGGTGACGGTCATGAACATAGCGCGCTAGTTTAGCAATGCCACCTGGGAACCTGTGCCACACATTACAGAAATTATGCATAATGCATGTTAGGTATCACATAACCATGAAGAATGTATTTACTCATTGTGATTCACTCTACTGTAACATTGCAAGTTTCCCCACTGTGGGATCAATAAAGGATTATCTTATCTTATCTTATCTTACCTTATATGGTACAGTAAAATTACTTAACTTCAGCATGTGCATAATGTGACATTCTGGACTGATGGATTTTTCCCCTGTGTCATTCTTTTAAAGACTTCTACCTTTTTAAGAAGCATCAGTGACGCTTGCTCGGTGTTTCATACAGAAACAGTGCATGCCTGACATGTCCACACCAAGAAACAAATCCATTTACATGAACAGTCACCCAGACACCTAACCACGTTTCTCTCACTTTGGGTGTTGAGTCATTTTAAGTCATGATGCTCAAGCTTAAGTCAAAGTCTGAGTTACAATCCTGTTCCAAAATGTGATATGTTATACAGCACCTCTTAGGATCTGCCTGGAGTCGACCCTGTTCATCTCTCGCTTTCGAAGACCAGCAGTCATCAATGTTAACATAAACATAGCCCAGCTCCCTCCAACCATCCTCAGCCAGTCTGTCCGCCATGTCCCTGAACAGCACCTCACTGAAACAAGTCAGCAGGAGACCAGCTAAATTTACTAGCTGCCAGAAACAGAATTTTTATATTAATTCTATTTATAACTATAACCATCAGAATTCTTTCTACTGTCAAGATAACAAGAGCATTCATAGATGTTTTATGAAGCTTTTTAAAAGGCGTTTCTTTACAGAGGCCTAACTTTGTTACTTACCTGATACAGTTTTGGGGGTCATGTTCACAGTCAATGTCACAGCGGAATCGTTCCCATGCCAACCAGCCCATAGGTGGGGTCCTCATCAGACCATTGTCCAGAGCTAGCGTGGCTACTGAGAAGGTCAGCAAAAAAACTGCCACTTGCTGCATACCTGAGAGAAGATTGGATACACATATACATATATATACACATATATACATGTATGTATATGTGTATAAGTAAATATATATATATAGTCATTTACTTCTTTGTGGTGTTGACAGTGAGAGTTATGGGAACTGAAATAACATAACATTTTACATTTATTACAGCAGTAAATCTCGTTGTGTTGAATGAGATGGAGGGACTGACAGAGACAGGACATTATTCTTCCACTGATAAAAACTCATCTCATCTAACCACCTGTAGCATCTTGAATGATAACATTGATAGCGTCCATCAGGAGAAGTACAAACCTGCTGAACGAATGATCTGGGTTATCACTACCTAAGGTCACAAGGAACTGTAAAGCACCTGACATAGTCTTATGACTGCTCACCTGACATCTCTAGTTGTGCTATATTATTTCACCAGAGGTTCCGGTACACATTTCTACTCTGTTCACACAAGGGCAGGGCTTCTCAAGCGAACCGGTAAACAAATAAGACCTGTATAACAAGTTGTATGATAAAAATGCTTCTTCCACAACAGTACCAACACGACATGCGAGATCTTTGTACCACTTCCTTACCTAACACACTTGTTCTTTCCAGTATCTATAACAATTAGCATATGTTAAAAAGCTCTGGATTTCATCTAAACACTTAATTTCATGCATAACGATTAAATAGAAAAATAAACGCTGTAAATGACTTCAATGGCCTTAGAAATAATTATAGCTAATGAGTGGCACCTCCATAAAAGCCAATACCAAACCTGCTTGAAATTGGGACGAAAAACAAGGTATGTAGAGCTTCTGCAGATTTAGTCAACGTTTAATACGTGCCTTAATTAAAGAAGTGCAGTGGTGGCTACATGTGATTGTAAGGGCATGGTTGCAGGAGCCCAGCAGGCTTTGCAGTCATGTAAGGTGTGCTTGTTTAGGAATGGCTATAAGGCTCGCAAAGCCAGACCAGCACCTCAAAGAGCTTTACACCGTTTCTGTCGAAGGCTCAAAGCTCGTGTCGTAACACATTTGTGCCGATCAAACGCACTACCTTCCCATAAGGAACAATAACCTCAAGGAAATGCACCTCACATAACATGGCGCTATCGTTTACTGCATTATCCTTTCACACGTCAAATCACTGATACTTCACGTTCAGTACTGCAAATCTGTTGATTAAAGCAAAGTCCAAAATCATTCATGTTGTTATCTGTGCGACGAAAATGAGCTTTACTTATTACAGTCTCCTTATCTCTGTGCCATTTACCAATACTACTCACCGAATCAGACGGGGAAACGACAGACCACTTCTCTTTTCCCGTAAATAAACCTGTGGAAATAAACGAGCCTCTAGAAGAAGCCTGCTGTTCGCCCACTCTGTGTGTTGTGATCGAAGAAGACCGTTGCGGAAGATTCGGTTAAGAGACAGCAGTCATGTGGACCTGTGGGTGAGTCATGTGCTCTCTCTGGATCAGCTGACCTCACAGAGGCCTCGATTCAGGGCTGTTTCTCAATCGCCGCACTTGCAGGCTCAAATTACGCAGCTGCAGCTGTCAGTTTAAAGCACGAAGCGCACTAGGAGTGCACAAGTAGGGTAAAGAGAGATTGAAAAAGGCCCCAAGCAGGGTTCTCACTAAAAACAGGACTTCCCGGGCAACGAAATATAAACAGTGATAAAATAAAAACACAGCGAGTATCCAAGCCTAAAATATGCACATTGTCAAAGTTTTACAGAGATATGTCCTATATCTATATACAGAGATATGGCGTCATCAGTTTCACACTTTGGTTTTTATTTATTTAATTTTAACCAAATGTACGTGAAGCTCAAGAATGCAGATTATGTAAATTGAATTTCCGCTGAATCATCTGCCTACTTTTAAAGCAGGTCATAAAAAGTTTATTGCAGAAGTTTTTGTTTTGACCCTGTGATCATAGCCAGTAAGGCTATTTAAGAGTATTTTAAGAGTATTTTAAGCAAGTAAGGTGCAAATAAGACTTATTTGTTAAGTCTTTATCTGCTCATTGTCAGTATTTACCATTTAAATATTATTTTTACACTGTGAACATTATATGTGAGTCTTTGGAGTGCTGGCAGTGTAGTGTAGCTGTAGTGTATTATTTGAATTTAAAACTTTTTTTAACAACTGATAATTGTCAAACGTGTTGCCCAAATATATAGTCATGAACACAACATTTTCATCGCTTGCACAATTTTTATGCACTTTCTGTTTTTTCCCTTCTATCCTGCCTTAGTATCCTCCAAAATCTTACTCTGACCTTAAACATCATTTATCCTGCTATTAAAACCATAACAGAAAGATTTCTTATTCCCTCTATTGTAAATATGAAGATGAATATCAAGATCTTGTATTGTTGATATGAGATTTAGATCACCGCGCAAAGTCTTCTCCAGCACATCCCAAAGATTCTGAATGGGGTTCAAGTCTGGAGTCTGTGGTGGCCAATTCATGCGTGAAATGATGTCCAATGCTCCCTTAACCTCTCTTTCACAATTTGAGTCCAAAGTAACCTGGCATTGTTATCTTGGAATATGGCCGTGCTATCTGGGAAGAAAAAACATTAATTTAATAACCACGTCATTCAGTATATGCAGGTAGTCAGCTAACCTCATTCTTTGGGCACGTAACTTTGATAAACCTAGACCTGACCAACTGCAGCAACCCCAGATCATAGCACTACTGCCCCCACAGACTTTTATGCAGCTGGCACTGATAAACCAGTAGCCTACTTTTCTAAGAAGCTGAATAAACATCAGAGGCAGTATTCCACAGCATTTTGAAGTATATGTGTCTTGTTCTGGCAAGGATGTTATCTATAGTGATCATAATCCCTTGACCTTTCTGGCAAAGTTTAGAACTGCAATCAAATTTAAGTGGAGCCTTGTGCTTCAGCCTCATAGTTTGGTGGCGAAGCACTTGGCCGGAAAAGATAATGTGATAGCTGATGCCTTGTCCAGGCTGCATTCAAAGAATGATGAGGTCTGGTTTAGGGGGGGAGCAGTTAAATAGGTGTTGATGTTTGACTTTGTAATACCTTGAAGTTGTGCTCTATTTGCTGTAAGGAGATGGCATTTTTGGTGAGTGGTGTGCATGGAAACAGGAAAATTATGGATAAACATTGGAGTTTGAAGACTGCACTTGGTACTCTTCCAGAGAGAGGTTGACTCTCTCTTGGGGTCTTGCACTCTCTCTTCTTGTTTCGGTTGACATCCTTCCCATCAGCGTATAAAACCTGAATGCTACCATGAGCGGAGCTTGATCACTGGTTCATAGACTGAGCTGCCCATACCCCCCTCTTCAAGGTAATTCGAGGACTCAGACAGAAGTAATTTGATACACATAAATACAAAAATGAACAGTGTGTTACATTTTGGTTTTACAAGTTTGGTTTCTGACAATCTGCTGCTTTCCAATTTCTGTGATTATAGCAATTGAATTTTTGATTAAATAGATGAACTAGGTATTAGCTGAAAATGGCTGATTTAGAATGATTTGAAAATGGTTAAGTAAATACTCTCATACCTATAAAATCATAATTTTATATAATAATGTTATTTTTTATATATTATATATATATATATATATATTATATATATATTTTTTAAATTTATTTATTTAATTTTTTTTTTGCTAGTGCCAATTGTCTTTATATGGCTTAATATGATACGTCTAAATGTATGTTTTTAAAAAAACTGCCTGATTCATCTGATCAGGTTCACCAATTTTTTTATTTCCTTTTAAGTGAAAGAAAATGAACACCACATGTGCAGGCAGGAAAATAATTGTCATTTTGAACTGTCTGCTGATGATAGTTCCAGAACATAATTTCTATACACATTACATGATTACTGTGCTTTATTTTACCTGCTTTTGTGAAAAATTAATCCATGTGAAATCAGTATACGTATTTACAATTACAACAACTTTTTCAGTGCAAAACTTTAAACAGCGGTTTGAATAATATGCAAATATAATCGTATATTACGTTCCCTGTGTGCATTAATGAATACATGGATAAACTCTTTGTATGTTCACAATTTTGTATCAGAAATATGTTGTATTTGCAGGACTACCTATACAACTATAATATGTTTTGGTCAATTTGTCCAATACAAGTAAAAAAGGATGTTTTTAATTAATATGTTTATATGTCTTAATTAAAACCAAAACTCAAAATTTCAGTTTGTCATTGGAAAACAAGCGCTTCTACCTGAATCTGTTTAAAGATTTGTTTTATGTTTTACCGCATGTGCACTATTATTTAATTGTACAGATATATAATACAAAGGTGAAAGTAGTCACTGTAATAAAATTTAAGTTCTTTAATAATAACAGGTATAGAGCCCATAAGTAATTCTTTATTAAAATGTATAAAATAGAAATAACACTTATAATGACCATGTGTAGAAAAGGTGTGTACAGATCCTAACACGCTATGTGGAATTATGAATTTGTGTAAAACATGTAAAACTTGTGACATTTGAGAGACATTCTGAGGATTATATATGCAGGAGTTAGACTATGTAAAAAAATAAATAAACAAAAAATAGCCTGACATGCCATGATGACAAAATCACAAGTACTCCAATCAAATATTATTCAGGATTTTTACAGTTTATTGTAGGGTTTTTAAATTTGTTATTTTAATTGTGCTTCTATCGACAACAAAAACACTGTATTAAATTAGCTCACCTTTTAGAATAGCTATTTTATGTCAAGAGAGATACTACGCAGAGGCCTTGCCCAATCTAGGACTTGCTCTGTACAAGCAAGTTTCTGCATCACCTGTTTAGATGTGCAGGTGATATGGTATTTAGATAATCCAAATGAAATCAAAATAACATAAGAATGCAACAAGTATATTTGTTTACTCTTGCCCAAAGATCTGACAGTGTCATGTTTTTTCTTCAGGTTTTAGAGATCCTATTCCTCAAAACATTTTAAGATGATGAGTAAGCCAGAAAAGTGCATCGACAGTGAAATGTTCTCTTCATCAGAATTTTGATTAGCTGTATTATGTGTTTAACCTGACTATGAGGTATTTGAGATGTTTTGAGAATCAGGAGATAAAGCTTTATGAAAGCAAAAAGGTGTAAAATGGCAACACTTTCTGTTACCTACTGTGCCATGTTGACAGAATAAATAAAAAAAAACATCTACAGTAAAAATTCTTCTTAAGAGATTTGATAATCATTTAATTAGCGACTAAACCTGACTGTCAGATTTGAGATGTTTAGAGGATTAGAAGATAAAGTCCTATGAAATACAACAAAAGTACAATATGCCTTACCCATTCTATCACCTAAAATACCATGACACAGGATGATTACAAATTCTTCTGGAATTTGACAGTCAGTTAGTTATTGACAAAAACCTGACTGTCAGATTTTTGAAACGTTTTCATTATCAGGGGATAAAGTCCTGTGAGATATGACAAAATTACAATAGGCACAACATTGTCTATCGCCAAACATGCCATTTTCACAGGAGAATTATAAAAAATTCTTCTTCTTCTGGAATTTGATAGTCAGTTAGTTCATAAGTGAAACCTCACTGTTAGATTTTTGAGAATAAGGAGATAAAGTCATATGAAATACGACAAAAGTACAATGTGCCCTCACTCTAACCCTAACCCTAACCCTAGTTACAATTTTCATTCTTTATTTTAAATCTATGCTTTAAATCTAAGCATGTGTGGATCAAGGACATATCTTTGTAAAACCATGACATTGTGCATATTTTAAGCTTTGACTGTAACTGTATTTTTTTCCTTTTTATTCCAGAGATTAACTGCTGATTTTATTCACCAACGTCATTTGCTGTGTTAAAACTGCAAGCAATTCTGAACAATTTCATCATGAAATTTTCACACCAGGAAAACAGCAGCTGAAAACAAGGGACAGTTGCTCCCTTTGCTTCTAGGTTTAGGTGTGTTTATGCAAACGTGAAAATGCTATGATATATTTTTTTTCTCTAAACAATATCTTACCATGTTTCAGATTTTTGTGAGACATTATACAGATAGTCTTAAATCCACATGCAAAAGGGACTTTTTAAAATGGTATAATATAACCTACTTACAATACAGACTATGAGGAACCCTTTACTGTAGAAGAATAAGAGGATATGATTAAGAAGACTTAATAATAATAAGATGAAAACCTGTTTGAATTTAATTATATCTTGCTCAGTGTGGCATTTTATAAAAGAGAGACATATATACAACAACATCAGACTAATGTTAGATATTTTACATTATTTTGAATTTCTAAACCAAGACACAAGTATATATATATCGTCGCTGTCCAAAAAAAAACATGTATCTCCATTTTTGTTGATTTTTACTTTTATGCTTCATTTGATCACATGAGCTGATATTTACACTGTCTGGAAATTTCATGAAGAATGGACCAACAGAAATACCCCAAAACTGCTTGGAAAGACGTCTGGTTCCACTGACTCCCATTCAAATCAAAAGAGGTTTTTGGTCTCTCTTGTAAAGTTGCCATTTTGGAGATACCTGTTTTTCTTTGGACAGCGACGATATATATATATATACATATATATATATATATATATATATATATATATATATATATATATATATATATATATATATAACTTTAAAAACGTTCCTGCAATTATTTTAAAAGCATAATACACTACCTAAATAATGGCAGTAGTGGCTGTCCTTCTCTAGCAACTAGAATGTCTAATTGTTTTGTTAATAAAGGAATATGCCAGGGTTTTCCTTTCTCTTCTGTTCTGTTCCTTCTGGCACTTGAACACAAATTTATATGTGCTCTACTATTCAGGAAATAAAAGTATGGGGATTTACAATAAAGCATTAGTTATTAGTCAGTTGGCAGATAATGCTTGCCTTTTCTTGAAAGCTTTTAAATTGTAGTAGTTTTAAATAAGCACGCTTTTTGTATTTTTCCTTTTTTTCTCAGCATGTTTTGAACAAAGGGATGCTAACATTACTGACACTGAGTGCTGATTGTTGTTGCCAAGCCACACTGCTTGGGTTTCTATATAAACCAATTTATAGTAGTAACTGTTGTAGTTTTAGCATTTAACTGGTTCCACCATGAGCTCATGTGGCTTTATTATGATTATAAGGCTTTGTTTTCCATACATTTATTTTAATTACTGCATAATTCCCTTAAAACAGAAAAAAAACATTTAAAATGTAGTCAAGCTGTTTATTGTACATCATAATTAAATGTGTTCAAAGTAGAAAATGATTAATGCTTAAATGATTAATGATAAATGATTAACGATTGTAAATGAATCCCATTAAATGGCTTGTGAATATACAAGTTTCAGCAGTGTTTTTTGCTGAAAATTTGGAAGTGAAGGTTTAATGTTAGTAATTTAGTAAGTATAATTAACAGTACGGCTACAGCCAAAATTGGCTACTTCCATACTACACAGTGCATGAAAGCAGTAGGCGAAAAATTACCAATGTGTCTGAATACACAGTATTCATGAAAAGTAGATACAAGAGTCAAACAACAGTCACAGCTGGCCTTATTTTGACCCACATGCTTAATATCTGCCTGAAACTAGAAAATGAAAGCCAGAATCGCCCCAACACAAGACAGTCATCTGCTCTCTGGGGGGCCAGACTTGGACCAAAACATAATTGTGCAGTGGCGCTTGTACTTCAACCACATTGTTAGGACACAACAGTGATGCCAGAATTGGCCCTTAACTGTACATACAAGTCAACACCTGTTGCAGTTGTTCAGCATCTGGTCCAGTTCTGGCCTACATGCTTACCGTCTGTCTAGAAATCAGTAATCCCCACTGATAAAAGCTAGAATTGGCCCAACACTGTTGTTTTCTGGAATAATATCTGGGTAATGCGTGTTTGAAGTTTTGTCTATCACAATAAACTGGATTTCTGAAGTTCCATTTGGGTGTGTAGTGTGGGGTTGATCCATTTGACTGAAGCACAGACAGACAGGTAAGCAGTGTATGTTGTTTATGACAGGATACATTGAAGCTAATACTAGCGCCAAATTCTGCACTTTCTTCCTAAAATTGGCTTGTCAGCGTTAGCTTGGGTAGAATGCTGTATTCACAGAGAGAAGGTTTTTAAGGTTAAGTTTGCTGTGTGAAGTCATCTGGCTCTGCTTATGTACCAACCTGTCAGTGAAGGTTGCTTAACCTCAGAGAGCTTCTCTCACACAGCAAGTCGAGGGAAAATTTAGTATTTTTGTAATGCTTCTCTCAAATCTCCAGTGGAGATATGTAAGGATGCTGGTTTTGCCTTCATGATCCGTCACCAGCTGGGCTTCACTGTCCCTGTAACTAAACCACCTTTGTGCTGTATATGAACTTTGAATTAGATTAATTTTAAAAACCCCACAAGCAGCAGGTGAGAAAAAAAGATCAATGCTTTAACAGCAGCAGCTAACTGAGGAGGTTCCGACCAAGTGTTCCTGTAAGGTAATGTAGTGTCTGGCCTTCTACATATGGTCTTTCACTCTATGGAATGTTCAGGTATGAGGTATCTGGAGTTCCACATTTTTTTCTGTTTTATGGATATGGTATATGTTTAAGAAGAGATCCCACTGTTTTTCTCTCTCTGAGCTCCAAACAGATAAGACCATTTCCATATAAGACCCAGATGTTTCTAAAGGATAACGTGGAGAGTTTTGGGCTGGACAGGAGGGGGGCATTGGCTGGAACCCCCTCACAAGCAATCTCGAGTGCTTGGTTTGATGCTGTTCTTACTTTGTAATATTTGATTTCCAGTTTAATGAGTGTATCGTTATGTCTTTGGCAGGAGGGTCGTGGGTTTAAATAAATATTTTAAACTGAGCGGTAATTTATAAAATTGTCACTATCGTACTGAGAAGCAGCGCTGCAGGTCTGTAAATGGTCGCTGTAGGAGTTTTTGAGTGTGATGAGCTACAAGTTCTATCCAGACAGGCTGAATATTATGTGTGTAAATATGTTTTTCCTTTTCAGTGCAGCTGCTGTCAAATAGGAAATAACTGTTGTAGCAGACAGACAGGTAAGCAGTATATGTTGTTTATGACAGGATACGTTGCTAATACTAGCAATACTAACGCCACACTGTCTTACTGAAATGTTTTATTTTATTAGTACTTTTTTGTCAATTGTATTTTTTGAGACTAATTATTAATGTCCTATGATGATATGAGTTCATGGCAGAAATTTGAATTCAAGTCGCTAAAACAACCTGAAATAGAAGCATTTTCACCTGTGACTTTCAACCAAATCTACTGCACAGAGAATCGGGGTAACCTATGTAGTCAATAGACCATCTTTGTATATCAGAATATTAATATTTTTGTTACAGGTCTTGTGTTGCCAAGGCGGAATCTGTTCTTTAGTGTCAATGCCAATCTGCATTGATAATTAGGGCAAGTAGTGTCCTAAAGACTTAATATCAATATCTAATATCTATATAGCCTGTTATTTTATGAGCTTGTTTCATAGATGTGGGAGACATCCCGGTCATCAAATCCCGGTCTGGGTGACTATGCTGTGCTACACCAATAAGAGTCCTTGGGCAAGACTGCTAACACTGCATCGGCCCACCTGTAATATGATTAACCTTGTAAGTCGCTCTGGATAAGAACGTCAGCTAAACGTCATAAATGTAATGTAAATGTAGATGTTGATTAAGGCTATTCCTGCACTAAACAGCAGTATTAATGGTGCTTTACCATTCTCATCCCTTATTAAGTCTAGGCATAGGATTAATTCAGTTCAGGAAAATTGGTCATATTCATTAATTAAACTGTACTATATGTTGCTTACCATATTGCTTACCCAGGTAGGTCAGAGAAGGGACCTAGGAGAGGTTGGGTAACTCCAAGCTAATGGGTTAGAACCCTCCTTCATCACAGCATAAATTCCTTTGTGTGCTTCGGGGTGGGATTTGAAACATTCTCATTTTTATGATTTCTTGGATAAGAAGTCACCACATCTGGGTCAGGTCCTTTGAGCATGATTGAGACTGCTGACATCTTTTTCCTGAATAAGTCAGTTTTAATATCCTAATGCTTGCTTCTCTTCTTAGCGAGAGGCACAATAAAATACCTGATTTTTGTCAGCTGGTTAGAAAAAAGAAGTGTAGCCTTTTGGACAGCTTTTGAATAAGGAATGAGAAAAATATCAATTCTGATGCAGCATAAGGGTCCGGGTGGCCACCTGCAGCCAGCAGAGGACGGCAGCAGCGGTGCCGTTCTGCGGGGACTGCAGCCCGGAACTCCAACCCCAAGAATGCCCCGGGCTGATCAATCCAACAAGCTGCACTTGAGGCGCCGGCCATATGCCACCAAACAACCATCTCTGCTACACCTTTGAAGAGGGGTAGACGGTACAGAAAAAGAAAAAAAAAAGAAAAGAAACAAAACAAAACAAAACAAAACAAAACAAGTGCAAAGACAGATAGAGAAGAGAACGTGGGACTGAGCAAGAGAAAGACGCAAAGACCCACAAAAGAAAAGATATCCCCTTTCTGTTAAACCCTTTCCTGGTTGTTTCTGTTCTGTTATAAAAATTCCCTTTTTGAGTGAGCATGTCATTGTTAGCATCTCCTTTGTTTGAGCTTCCCGCCTATTTCTCCTTCACCTTAACAAAACCCTGGGGGTTTTTAGGGCTTAGATCCCAGCCGAAACCAGTTCACCCAAACACGTTGTCTCTGATTAGTACACTCCTTGCACTCATCCTTTCACTGTTTCCTTGCAGTTTAAACCTTTCCGTCGGCACAAATGGGCTCCTGCCCTGTGCTTGGGTACAAACCCCAACCGCACCGTGACATGCAGTAAGAATAAAGCTGGAGTTTTCTCAGAATTGTTTTCAGGAAAGTAAATTATCAAATTATTTAATTAACCCATTGGCACGCCACCAACTGTGTATCTGAGTTTTTGGGTCAGAAGAAGAATACGTTAGTATATATTAATCATTCTATTTTTTTAAAAATATTAACATGGACAGCATAGACTAACATAGCCAATGGTAAATGACATCAAGCAAGTCCATGAGAATTTCTGCCTAAAATATAACCCTGTTTGCAATAATGTTGGGGCGCTGTGCGTAATGTTAATTAAAAGAGAATGTAGAATGCAGAAATCATTAGAAAACCTATATTCAATTGGCACTATATCTGAACAAATTTTATTGCTTTTTGGTAAATATTTGCAAAATTGATGGCAGCAATGCAATAAAGAAAAGTTGGGACAGGCTTATGTTTACCACTGTGTTGCACCACCTCTTCTTATAAAAACCTTTTTATTTTTCATTGTAGGCAGGCCAGTGTAGCACCTAGACTGTTTCAAAGTCATGCTGTTGTAATGCATGCAAAATGTTTTTTGGCATTGTCTTGCTAAAATAAGCAAATCCTTCCCTGAAAAAGAGATGAAAGCATGTGGTTGGCAGCATGTGTTGTTCTGAAACCTGTATATATCATTCAGCATTAATGGTGCTGTCACCCATGCCATGTGCACTAATGCACTCCCATAACTTGACCTATGCTGGATCATGAACTGTGTGCTGATAAGCTAAAGGGTCCCTCTTCCCTTTTTATCTGGTTTCTTCTTTTCATGGTAGAGTTTTTTACCTGCATTTGTGGATGCAGCATTTAACTGTCTTCACAGACAGTGGTTTTTGGCAGTGTTTCTGAGCCCATGCATTGATTTCCACTACAGAGCTGTGTTTGTAATGCAGTTTCTCCTGAGAGCCCTGAAGATCACAGTCATCCAGTATAGGTTTTTAGCCTTGTCCCTTGCATACAGAGTTTTCTTGTTTTCTGTAGAACTTCTGAAACGTTTGATGATATTACCGTAACATACCATCATAAACACGTTATATGATATGTATGTGATATATGTGTGATATTCTTGAATTGCTCTAACTGCCCACACAGTCTTAAATTGTGCCAGTGTTTGTTACCCAAGTGCACACTAGGTATTAAGGTAAGGCTTAAGGTTTTTAAACGCAGCAAATAAAATATGCAATTATTTGTTACATTTTTTTTACTGGTCACTGGTATCAGTCACACTGATGGGTTGTGTTTGGCAACCACACTGGCAGAAAATTTAAACCCACTTTAAGATATTCAAAGGTTACCCAATAACAATTTCATGTTTTTGCTACTTTGAAAAATGATTTCATCTCAAGCAGTCTAAAACACACACATCCACAAAATATACAGGTAAAACTATAAAAATGATGATCAATGAAAATAAACTGAAAATACAAACAGAAAATACCAGTATCCCTACGCATTTAAACCACAGGCTTTGACGTGTATCGCTCTGAGTCGTTAAAACGAATGTGTAACTTCTACTACACATATAATGGCTATGTCACTATCATCCGCACCAATAGAAATTACTACAAAATTGTCTCTGTACAAAAATGTTGTATTTTGTTAGAAATATTTTTTTGTGAACACAAGCAAAATAATTAAGATGATACTTCTCCTTCTTGTACTGGTTGGGTAGAGGAGATGCTAGTAAAAAAAAGGCTTTCTTGATGAGTTTTTACAATGATCAATAATATTGGTAAACTACTATTGTAAAAAAAAATAAACATGTCAGGTTTAATAAATTTAGCCACTGGGAGAGGACTTTTCATTTCAAATAGTGGTGTTCAAAATGGAATTTCAGGTCTTTACTGAGAGCCCAGAATGTTTTAAATGCTGTGATAGTGTTTATTATTGCAATCTGGTGGATTATGTCTCATTTGTTTAATTAAATAAATTGTGTGAAGGAGCGTAAGTAGTGTCATGTATGATGTTGACTGACATTATAGTTGACAATTAAACAGTATTAAGGCTGATCAGTGGGTTGACTAGTATACTTAAACTTGAATTTAAACATGGACTATGAACAACATGAAACATGTTTATATAAATCTATAGATTAAGGACTGAATAAATGTAACACATATTTTTTCTCATAACTCACACTGACTCTCTGTCTGTTGTGATTACAAATGTGCCAACTACTATAACCAGTTCTGGAGGTGTACCCAAGCTGTGCCACCTTTAAATATTTCAGATCATTCTTTGCAACTTAGTGTTATATTTATCCTAGTACTAAATACACTGAGGCACTGAGATCTTCAATCTAACAAAACACACCAACATGATATAAAAACAACTGAATGATTTGCAGCTTGTCCCTGTAATTTATAATAATACTTATCCCAGGCTGGGTTCCACAAGCATATTAGCATAAAAATGATTCATAAATTGTATTAAAAGTGGGTATAAGTGGGCATTGCATTGAACACTTTCTTTACCAGTTAAGATAATCTTAACACTAAGCTGCTTTCTGGAAACTGGACAAGCCAGAGGTAACTAGCAACACACACATGTTGCCTAATCTAGCAGGTTTATTAACACTGATGCAAAATAGAGGTTACTTGGTCAACACAAATCAAATATCGTAACTAATTTTGCTATTTATTGTAGGTTAATATTATGTTTCCTGCCCACTAATGCATAGATTTTAGATATTTCATAAGTGACCAAAACAATACCATTAAAGATTATGGGAAAACAAGTATTTTGTGTTTTATTTGGCATAAAATAATGTTGAATATAGCCTATAGCATAAATGATCAATAAGTTAAAAAAACCAATCTAAAAATAAGCGTATGTGGAGTAGTATGTTAACCTTTAGTTTTGAACTTGTTTCATGTAAAAAAAAATTAACTCACAAGTGGTATTTTCCAGTAAAACAATGCCAACATCTGTTATCAATAATATCAGGTATATAATTACAATCTTTTAAAATTCCATTCAATTTACATTTATACTGTGGCCTGTACCAAGCCCTTCCATGCCTTGGTGTAGCAACATCGATTTGGGCTGTATGAAAAAGTTTTTGATAGGGATGCACCAAATGTTTGGCAACTGAAATTATTTATAAAAATGTAAAAAAGTAAGTCAAAAACCCAAATAATTTATATCGAAAATGTACTACATTTTTGTTTAACATTTTTAATGATCCTGTTAACTTTAGTTCCTTGATATAGACGGGAACCAAAGTGTTATTAAGTTTCAAGCATTCGAGCCAAATAAAACCTCAGAAGGAGTACAGAACAGAGCCGTTAGGTTTAACAAGGGTTACTGCAAGGCAGACAGACCTTAGTTTCTCAGTGTGCCCGCACAAGTGCATGCTTACACACACACACATACACACACACACACACACACACACACACACACAGAATGGTATTTTTCTGTCTTGTTTTTTCTCTCAGTGCGAGTTCCCATCCATCCCGCCTCCTTTTTAAAGAAACACATAGATGTGGACCACATATGGCTCACCAACGAAGGGCAGGCAGATCCAGATGAGGCCCACATCTGCTTGCTATCTGGGATTTAGCCTATTTAATTTATGCAATGGTGAAAAACTGGCAACATTTATAAAACACTGAAAAAACATGTTCAGTATTTAAATATTTTATTTTGTTCAGTTTCTTTTTTTCAGACAAAAATTTTCAATTTTGGTGCATCCCTAGTTTTTGTACCTAAACTTGAAAGTGAGCTTAAACCTGCAAATTGTACTGTATGATAATACATTAGTTAATCTTGGTTGTCAGGGTTTCTCAGGGGACTTTGCCCCAGGACACTTCCTTTGTGACTTTTTTGTGTTTGCTTATCTTTTTAGTTTTTCAAAGTTTTCTGAGTCCTTTTTGGCCTTTGTGTTTTTAATTTTGTAATTTTGTGGTTTTTGGACTTTTGTGTTTGTGTTTTTGACATTTTTGTGTTTCGCATTTTTTCCTGTTTGTATTTTTATTTTTTTTGCCCTAATAAAACCTGCCTAATAGATCCCATTCCTATGTCTGAGCTCCCTTCATTACATTGGTGTAGACTTAAACTTTATTATAGGGCCAGAGGTCACTGTACAATACATACACTTAATTCAAATGTGGCCTGTCCTACCTTTGGTTGCTCCTTGCGTTGTGGAAACAAATAAGCCAAATCCCAGAAATTTAGCAAAGCTTTACAAGCATAAGCTTAGTTGAACTAAGATATAATATTTGCTGATGCTCCCAATGTTTTAGATAATAAAAAAAATACGTACCTACTACCTTTCTAAAATTTTAGTTCAGGGAAAGAATCTGACACTAGGTTAAATTTAGCCAAACAGGTAAAATCTAATTGTTTTCATTTGAGCTACGTTTGACAGTTAACCTTTTTCAGAAACATGGTTGTGATTTAAAACCAACATGAAAAACTAAATGGACTTGATCATTTAAACCTCTTTTCAAACATTCCTGTAACATAAAAAAAACTATGAAAAATAAGTAATGAAATTGCACTAACATTCATCCAGTGGAGCTCTCTGTCCAGTCATGTACTGACTATATACAGGACTGGAGAAATGTATTATAAAAATGAGTAGTGGAATCTCATTCTGAAAGAAACTGCATACATTGCTGAAGAAGCTTGACACTCGAAACAGGACGTTTGAAAAGTTCAGTAAAGGTTTGCAGATCTATTATGCCCAGGTATCAGGATTTCCACAGGAAACATCTCTGGGACAAGACCTGGAGCATTCCAGGGCAGACCCAAAGCATTGTGGGATGCCCTTTTGTCCCAGACTTTGTTGCACCCCAAATGGACTCACCCCAAGAGGGTAAGAGAGGTGGGGAGGTGATTAACCTCAGGCCATGGTCTCTTTCCCTGGCAGTCTTCTGTCATTGAAGGTGTGCATGTTAATCACCTCCTCTGTTTTGACGATGGCAGGAGGCTGTGGTTTTTGTTTTAGGCGTTGCTGACACTTCAGAGACACAGTGAGCTCATCCACCATGGCACTGCAGAAAGACCGCTGGAGACAAGATGGAAGAGGAAAAGAGGGTAGAAGAAGTAAGAGAATGTTTCCATGCGAGGGCATGAATGACAAAATTTGCATACGGTTATTTTAATTGCTAAGCCTCTATGTAATTGCTAAGCCTCTATGTAATAACAAGCCTAATGACTATTTTATGTGTAACTTTGGTCCCACCAACGCCCAACTTTGGTCTGAAATTACCTCTCTTGATGACACTAATTATTTTTTATCCAGTTGTCACACTAAATTAGAGCAAATAATTCAAATGTAGCAAAAATTGATTCTGTCACAATTTTATTTTAGGTGTACCTGGCTGCAGGTAGTAGCCAGTATTTATGGACTAATTTAGACCCCCAAACACCAAACCCCAGCCCTCCTAATCACAGTTTTACACACTTTTGACCATCCTCTAAACCAGTTTTACAAACAGCACAAGGAGCAGTTTTACTGTTTTGTTTATTTTTTCGAAATACAGTGCTATTACCTATAATCATGTGTAGGTGGAGATATTGTACCAAGGCCATGCTAAAAAAGGCTTCTGCAATGGATGCACTTGTGTATCCCTACTCTTAAAGCCTCATCTCTTTGTTCTTTGATTCTTGCGAGTGTGAAATTTTATATGCCAGACACTGACTGATCTTTTGCTAACAGGCAGCTGCATAAAGATGAAAATAAAGAAGGAGGTATTATGAAATCTGAAATTCATATTTATGCACGCCTGTTCTATGAGCAGAAATAGGGTAATCTAAAAATCAGTGTTTTATAATTAAGTTATTATAACTTATTTAAAATTATAGATATTTTTTATTTTTTTTGGTCTTTGCTGCCATGTTTTGTTCCATAGTAGTCATTCTTTTTGTTTAAGAAGGCTCTGTATTTTACAATACTCTCAGTCAAACCAAATTCAAATCCCACTGAGTCAGTCTGGATTTAGAGCAGATATTTGGCTCCTTATCATTACTCTTACCTTCTCCATCTGTGCATTCTGTTTGGACTTGTACAGCACTTCCCCTACAGCCACAAAAACGGAAAGGACCAGGCCAGCAGCCAGCACAATGAAGATGCCACCGATGTTTTGCACCCCCAGTGCACTCGCCTCTTTGCTCTCCTCCTCTGGACAGCCATTTCCTCTCCACCACTTCTCCTTCATCATGTGCAGCTTTCCTTCCTCCTGCAACTGCAGAATGGCTATGGTAATCTTGTCTCGGTATGGAGAGCCTACACAGATGAGGACATAAGAGATCCACTAATCACTTTTACATATGGACAGCCGCAGTGGAGGAGCTGCTGACGGAACAGTTGAGTAGGCATAGTTGTATGGCTGAGACTGGGTTTTCTACAGCTTTTTTAGAGAAAGTACCTGGACTCTAGGGGCTTTTAACAGTGCAAACATCCAAATACAGACAATGTGATGTCTGTACAACTAAAGAAGGGAACATTCTGGATCACTGCTACACCACTATTAAAAATGCATATCATACCATCAAATCTGCAGCTCTTTGAATTCCGATCACTGCCTTGTTTACCTCTTAACAACATACATGCAGAAACTGAAAGTTAGTTATCACAACAGTGAAAAGGTGAACCAGTAGAGACACCAAAATACTATAACAGTTTTGAATCCTTCACTAGACTGTGTTTGAGGAGCCGACAGATGGACTAGACAAATACACAGACACTGGGTTGTCTTTTTTTTTTTTTTTTGCAAGGAAGGCTATATGTCAACTAGATTATGTGTGAAGTAGCTTAAAAAGATAAAATATAAAATAAATAGATAAAAAAATACACAGAAAAACCACCTCCTCAAAACTTCCACCATCATTCCAGTACCAAAAAAACAAAACAAATATCACTGGACTAAATGAATACAGGCCAATAGCTCTGACCACAGTAGTCATTAAGGTTTGCATTCATTAAGGCTCTCATTCGTGGAGAGTAAGTTAATGAATGAGTGAGTTAAAAGCCAGATTAATTAAACCTTTGAATCTATAAAAACAGTATGTCTGAACCAAAGGCCTGGTGGAATTCAGGCCAAATTCTGGAAGTTTTGAAATTATAAAATAAAAATTTATGAAATTATTAAACAGTTCTTCAGAAAACTGCAGTTGGAGCAGTGTACTAAGCAGTGTTGCTCATTTACAGAGGGATGAAATGCAGAAACAGTGTAACCAAATACAAATTAAAATTGAAAACCAGGATGGTGCCGCGAACTGTGGCCACCGTTTCTTAATGTAGTCTACTCTAAGTTATTCAGTCAGTCATATACAAAAAGAGTATACTAGTGTACTTTCAGCATTGTGTGTGTGTTTCCATCCAGATAAGCAACGCGACATTGTTATTTACAGTATAGTAGTAATAATTAATTTAGACTTAGAACAGGGCTGATCCGAAATCAAACAGATTTTGAGATAGCATAAAGAGCAACATTAAATGTTCTTGTTTTGTTTAAAATTCCATAGCAGTGAACTGAACCTACTTGCCCTAAAGTACTGTTGATAATGAAATTGATGGTTCCCTAACTAGGTTCTCCTTACAAGGCTCACTTGAGCTCTGAACTGGAATTTCAGCATTTAGTGTACCTCTACAATGCATGGCAATAAACAGGCAACATCTAGGTAGACATTTCAAGATAAAAATTATTGATTAAGAAGTGTTCCTCTCAGATGCACAAAAGACATTGTCCAACATCAAAATTGTTGAATTGTTTAACTTGCAGCTCCTACTCTGGAGTCATTTATTTACTCTTTCAGATGTGAATTCCTTGTGTATTCCACGTGAAGTAAGGTAAACTAACCTTAGTCATAGATGGAAATCTCACTCTGTTAAGCAATGCTTTTATAGCTGATATACAGTTCAGGCACAGGAGAGCCATCACTTGCTGCCATAATGGCAGGTTTATGGTGTTGATTATGGCCATCTGACTCACGAGGGTTTTCTGCTGTCTCTCATTAGCTTAAACTAAACCAAGGACCTTCAAGCACATGGTAGCTCAGATGAGCAGAAATGTATGTCTTTGTTGAAGCAAATATAAACACAGTGTAATGAATAAAATGTCTTTGGGCTAAACTATGGTGTATTGTGAACCAAATATGAATACAGTACAATGAATAGTAATAAAGTACCAGGGTGGTTTATGTTAATTAATTTGGGAGTATGATATGTAAGGAAGGTTTTATGAGCCCAGTTCTTATTAGTCCCACAATAAAAATAATTAAAATAATGGGTTTGTTTAATTTGCTTCAGTTGGATGTTGGAATTCAGGCCAAAATAATACATACCCATAGGTGTTCCCACTCCATAAGCCTTGGAGTCTATGAGTCCTCCAATCTGAGTGAGGTTGCAATTTCGCTGGGTAACAAATTCAATGGTGGTAGATTCCATAAGGAATGCATAGTCAGATGTGAGGACACGCTGGATGCCCTCCTCCACACTCTTCACCATCACTGATTGCCTCCTGCTGTTCATAAACTCCCACATCTTATCATATGTGGAGATTTTTGTTTTCTAGAGGGACCAATACAAAAAATAATGAAAAAGGTTTAATACTCATTCATTTCTCATCAATGTTTCAGTTGATGTTTAGAGCCAAGCTTCCCTGCCATGAATATTTGCTCACATCATAGCTGATAGCAGTAATAACACCCTGGCCCTAATTCCTTTACCAACAAATACATTCTTTCAGATGTTGCAAGGTGAGAGAGCTTTATCAGTTTTTACCAAACACAGCCTAACCTAAACCTAAATTTAGTGTCATTTATTTTCAGTGCCATTAATCTGTTTATTTCTCAACATTGGGTAAAAAAGAAGAAAAAATATATTTAACATAACAATATGTAGTCTATACACCCTTTACCATTTTTGTTACATGCTTTCAGTTTCAAAGAAATCTGTACGATTATCCTTGACCCAAACCACAACCTGTGACACCACATAAGGGGACCTGTTGAATTCCTATGTTTAACACTAACATAGATTTCATGTAGTGTTAGTTAGTTTAACCCACAGAAAGTAAAGCCCTGACAGGAGATGTGGCCTCATTCTATTTTTATGTTTTGTTTTTCATATATCTTATTTTGAAAATGTTTCCTGTTTTCAACGGGGGACTCTTATTTTGAACATAAGCCCTGGTTTGGAAACAGGAATAGGAAGTTTGGTGGCCATTTTGATGGAGGATCAAGTTTGTGGAGGATCATTGCTGTTTAAGCCCTAACAAACTTACATTCCTTATTCTACACAATGTCCTTACAGATTGGATTCCCCTTTACCTATGGGGACAACTCAAGGAACTGTGTGAGATAGTTTTTTTTTTTTTTTTTTTTTGGTTGTTTTTTTTTTCATTGCTGGGCCCTGTTTTGATTTTTGGGAACATAGATTTGTGGAATTTAAAAAAAAATTATGATCATATATGGAATTTATCCCACCTACTAGACTTCTGCAGTTGATGTTATACTCTACTGCTTTTGATGCTGTTGGTGTGTGTGTCTGGACATATTAAGTAAAATCTAACTTGTTCAAGCTCTGTGGTACTCTGTGTTTTTCTCGCCAAATTAGTTTTTGGATTTTATTAGTAACGGCTGAGTTCATCAGATTGTTACAAACCATAAAGTTCAATCCTGGAAAGGGATTATATTTTTTGCTTTCCAGGACCCAAGTAATGTCAATTACAAGTTCACCAGTCCGTAAAAATTCTTTGTTTTTATTTAATTTTCTCTGTAAAGGCTTCTTAACAGTTATACAACCTTTTGTTGTCATCTCACTGTGGGGAAAAAATTGATTTTTTCAGATTTGAATCAGTGGAGCTTGACTTTCTCTTTTCCTATCTGTGAGAGATAAAAGCTTCTATGTACCTCTGAAGGTTTTGGTGGTCTACCAGATCTTGCATTGTTGATAGAAGTGCCACGTTAAAGGGCCATTTTGTAGTTCTACAATTACAGACAGATTCTTTGTATTCTTCATCACCATTTTACACTGGGGTTTAATAGTCAGGATCCCCAAAGGACCTCCACAGAGCAGGTATTAGTTCTACCATGCCTATCCACCTTGTAGATGTATAGTCAGAGACAATAGCTTGGCAGAGTTTGTGTTGGTCATTCTGTAGTCCTTCATTAGTGGACACTGCCTACAGGATGCTGTTGGCTGATTGATACATGTTCTGTGGGGGTCTTGTGGGTGTTCTGACTATTAAAAAAAGGTGATGGTGGGATAAAGTATGCAGAAAAACAATGGACTACAGTATGTAATTGTACACAAGGTGCCCTTTTTTGGTACGTGGAGCTGATAAGATTATAAATAGAGCATAAATATTGAGGTGGTTTTAATGTTATGGCTGATTGGTGTATGTATGTATGTTTTTATACCTGTTTTGTGTAACCAACAACTTTACAAAAATATAAAATTAATACAAATATGATAAAAGTAAAAATTTGTGTATGTTTGGTCAAATCAAATGTGATGGAAACCAAACTAGAAAATCAGAGATATAGTTATAATGTACAGGTGTTTGAATGTTCCAATGAGAACTGTTGGATCAGATGTGAGGAAATGGAAGCGGTCACACTATCCAAGCACTGACTGAGTAGACAAGGCTGCCCTCAAAACTTAGCTTCAGTCAGGAGGAGCCACAAAGGAGCAAAAGAGGTGTCAATCATCACTATGAAGAAGCTTCATAGTTGAGGCAATTGATGCCTCTGCCATAAATATCAGGAGTTCATGCATATTGGGCTGTATGGGAGGGTGGCTAGAGAGAAGCAATTACTGAAGAAAAACATCACACATCAAGAGAACTCTGGAATTCAGCAGAAAAAACAAAACTGATAAATAATATAGATGATAGAAAATTCAAAGTGTGACACAATACTAACACTGCCCATTTCTCAACAAACAACACCCCATCCCACAGAGCAATAAAAAGGTGCTTGTTTTAGTTGAAGTCCATATTTGTATCCAATTAAATCTTTTTATATAGAATATTAATCAGATGTTAATTCTTAAAAACTTTGATTACATACCTAGAACAACAAATTGTTTTACACACAAAATGAAACAAAATGTTATTGGAAATTAATAACGCACCCTGCAATTAGTTACTTTTAATTGGTTACAAAGCTGAGTTGAACACTACAAGCTCTCATTAACCAATAGCATAATAATAGCATTATTAGTCCAATGGCATAATAATAGCATTATTAGTCCAATAGCATAATAATAGCATTATTAGTCCAATAGCATAATAATAGAAATAACAGAATATGAGTGTAGAATTGTCAGTTCTTGCTGTAGCACCTTGAAAAATGCCATAGTAGATCCATCCTCCACTACACCATAAGGAATCTTGGTCTGCTTGGCCAGGTCATCAGCTGAGTCAATGGGAGACTCCATTCTCTCCACGGTCAAGAAGGCAGCCAGGTTAGCCGTGTAAGAGGAGATGATGATCAGAGTGAAAAACCACCAGATACCTCCAACTATCCTGGTGGATAGAGCCTTAGGCATCAGTTCAGAGCCTGTCATGACAAGTAAAAAGCAGAGTAGAAAAGCAGAAAATTGGAGAAAAAAGAAAAGCGGGACAGAAAAGGGGATTGTTTCATCTAGTGAGCTTCATTGCTCCACACAGGGATTGAATTAAGACTGCACATCTGTGTTAATCAGTTGTACAAAATCCGTAGCTATACACCTTTCTGAGCAAGCACACTGAAGGCTTAGGTTCTTTTTAGTATTGTAGTTTTATAGTATTCTCCTAATTTCTCCTGAGACATGCTACAGTAAACTTCTTGCAAACTATAATGCTTGCAGATTTGCTCTGCAGTGTAGTTCAGTCTACTTATCTTAAAACATAAAAAAAACTGCCAAAAGTCACAGTCAGCACACCACCTATTTCGGTTTCAGTTACTGTTATTATTTTCCATGCCTGTAGCCACGCATTCTTGATATCTGGCATTTCCCAACATGGTTGCTGTGGAGATGGCGTGTTTTTTATGCCAAACCATAAATACCAAAAAGCCTAATACCTATACACCAATACTATTGAGTCTTAAAACTTTCACTCAAATTTATACACACCACACACAATTTTTCTTTAAAAGCAAACAAGCATCTCATAACCTGGTTGGATTCTACTATCATGTACCCAAGGTAACTTCATACCCTGTCACCACCGCCCATGGACTTCTAGGGGCAAACCACAGAGGCAAGAGACTCAAGTGTCAACTCTCTGCGATACTGTATGTAATAAAGTAAAATACCACATATCTGTTACTTCTTAAAACAACATTGTTTTATGATACAAGCAAATGTCATCTAGGGCTAGTGTCTCTTCTGAGGATATTGACAGGATCATAGATCTTACTATTTACATCTTATTCAAAGCTTTATCAGGAAACACTCGGTTGGTTGCTTTTTCATTCTACATTTATATTGTTTGCCAAAATTTTTCTTTAATGTGGGTAAGCTCTAAACTGAAACAGTTGTCCTTAAGTATAGAAAACACTATGTGCAATCATGCTTCAGAGGTGGAAGTAAATAACAATGTGCAGTAAATAAAATCATGATAAGAAGTAAGTTTATTAGCCAAGTAAGTTATAATGCTTCACTCTGTTTACTATTAAGTGTACACTGGTGTTTTAACTTGTTAGATATCCCAGTGTTATCAAAACGAGTGTTAGTCTGTCATTAGATTTACAGAATCAGTAAAGACTAATTAGTCTCAGCAACTTGTGTGATAGGTAAATGAGTCCCTTGCATCGTGTAGTACCAGCAGTAAAACAGAAGGGGGCCCCAGAGAGACCTAGTGCACGGTGGAGCGCCATTAAAGCAGGGCATCCAGGCTGAAGCATCTACCTTGTTGCATGAGAGCTCCAACTCCAAACCAGAAACTATTTAGCAGAGTGAAGTTATTCTCCACCATGTCTGAATCTGGGTTACAGGGGTGAGGATTATACCACTCATATGGGCTGAACCTGATACGGAGAAAAAGAGAGATATGAAAAGATTAGAGAGAAAAGAGGTAAAATTAACATACATATAGCAAATAATTACATGGAGGGACTGCCACATGCACACAAACGCATACATATTTGTACTTGCAGGGTCAGTTTATTATGTGCATCTAACTTGTAGCTTAACTTGCAGACATTTTATCAAGAATACCCTTATACAGGTACAGTTTGTAGGCAGGTTTCCAATATTGCAAAATGACTGCTAATGTTTACGTGGAGTATTAAGCTATCTAAATGAAGGACAGACCATACAAGACACACAATTCAACAGTCATCCTGTCCTTTTTAGCAGTCAAATTGTGTCTATTGGCTGGATATATGTGGTCAGCAGGCTAGCAGTTACAGTGACGTTGGTAGCCACTACCATGTTGGTGTCACTATTGTGCCGAGAATGCCTGCCACCAAATTAAAATGTGGTCAGCGATGCTCTAAAGGCAGCATCTCCTCTTTAACATTTGAAAACAGGTAGGGCTGATAAATTATGCAACATTTGGGTTATAGTCAGTAAACCTACAAAGTATACCTACATGGTATATCCTAATAAAGTAGCCAGTAATACAAAATATGTGACCCAATAAAGTACCGTCGCAGTGTATACCATTCAACATTCTTGCTTTACAGAAAAACTTAAGAGAAAGGATTATTTATGTGTTGCCAGGCTCTTCAACAACAGTATTTTATGTCTAGAAAGTAGTGGCTATTATTTCAGACATGATGTTGAAAATGTCCATATGGTTTTCAATAGTTTTGAAAAGACATTTGTTATAAATGAGATTCTATGTTAAGAACCTGAGGCTCTGACTAATAAAAAGCAGTGCACAGTCGAGTAACAAGCAGTAAATGATAAAGCAACTGATTTGGAAATAACACCACAATGTCTCTTAGCACTGAAATCCACAAAAGTAAGCAAAGCTTACTGTTTACATGCTGTTATTATGTATTCATTAGATCTCTTTCTTTTTTTGTGAAATTATAACATATATGTAATATACCAATATACAATCACTATAGCACTCTTTGCTATACACAAATTTGAAAGCAGTGCAGATAAGTCTGTTCCACTGCCCCTGCTACAAATATGATCATTTATCCTAGTTCATTTGGGGGAGCAATTAGGTGAGCATTACTTGGGGAGAGGGCAGCAAGGATGTTGCCCTTCAGCTACTTTTGATAAAACCAGTATTGAGGAGAGTCATTAATACTGCATAACGTTCAGTCATCCATTCATTCATTCAAATGGATTTATGCACTTTTACTGATTAGTATAATGGCTTGGAGAATGTGTTGATGCCCATAAATGTACAATTTTGATCTGTGGTAAGTCTGATTCATAAAGTTATGCCCTCTTTAGAGATATTTGTATATGGTGTTTTTCCTTTTATCCTAAATCTTTTTTTTTGGATAGGACCACTACAGAACAGGCATTGTTTGTGTGATGGAACATTCTCAGCATTACAGTAACACTGACATGGTAGTGAAACATTAGCGTTATGTGTGTTGTACAGATTATTGGATCTCACATAACAGTGTTACTGATGTTTCTAAACAGCTCAGTATCACACAGTGACTGCCCAAAACAGTGTACTGAGGCCAGAAAGTTACTAATTAACATTAACATTAATTTGTCATATTTAATATTTAATGACTGGTTTGGTTTAATGTGCATATACAGTAACAATGTTTTTAAACAATGTTGAAATGGTGGCACTGCTAGGGATCGCCAGTGACACCCTAACACAACCATGGCTCTCTAGGGGGCAGCAGCACTCGGTGTGAAAAACACTAGACTATAGGATGCATAACACAAACTGTGCAACAACAGATGCGCTATCATCTCTGACTATGTGTACAAGTGGATCAACAAAAGTAGATGTGTCAAACTGAGTGGGCAGTAAGTGTTTAGAACTCCAGCAACACTGTTGTGTCTGTACCAACACAGCACTCACTAACACTTTACAATGTGTCACTGCTGTAATGAGAATGATCTAGCTCCTAAATAAAACCTGCTTAGTGGTGGTCCTATGGGAGTCTTGAGCGCTGATCAACAGAATACAAAGGGGGGCTAGCAGTCAAGTCTGTGTAGATTTATTATTGTAATTACAAAATTAATTAATTGGTTTAGTTGCTCTATGTCTGTGTATTAATCTCTAGGTACCAGCACTGGCCCCTGTTTGGGCAGTGTCTGAGCTCGGAGTTTTAGGCTCTAAACTTCCTGTACTAGCTGGTATATTATCCAACGGAACACTAAGCACGGTTGTAAGTCGCTCTGGACAAGAGCGTCTGCTGAATACCTTAAATGTAAATGTAAATGTTAATGACAACACAATTTTGTCTTTCAGGGTATTTTTTTTTTACCTTTTTACCTTATTAACAGGTCCAGTCCAGAGGTACCCGTAATGTTTGACAATAAAATTGTAAAATAGGCACTTGTCTATTTATTGAACAGCCAACTTACCTATTATTTCCCATCAGAATAAATAACTTTTCTATGCATATTCCGAACCAACTTAGGTGACAGTTGTGGCTTTTTTTGTTTGAAGATCATAGTGCCAGTAACACTGACAGTCAAACAGCTTTAACCACAATTCTTCTGAGGGTCTAAGAAATGACACACCACTCAAAAGTCTTGCGGTTAATGTGTGCTGTCCAGTACTTATCTTTTTATTTTTGTGGTTGTACAGACACTATATAATGAAGAAAATTTACATGGACTAATATAGGTTTGCTGTTCTATTCAAACATAACTGACAGTGCAGTAAAACAAGACTTTTATAAAAAGGTTTATTGGCCAATTTATTTTTACCTGAGAAAAGCATGATTATATTTTGTAACTAAAATAAAATATGCGATATGTTTATTCTTCTTCCTATTATATTTTTGTATGCTTCTATTTATTAACAGAAGATGGAATAACATAAAGACAAATAAAAACAAAAAGAAAATCCAGGTATTCAAGACGTTAAATTTGAGAGCTGGATTTACTAGCATTTACACTGCAATTTGTAACACATCTCCACAATTCAGAGCTTCATCTTGAGAGTATATGCATTTTGCTTTTTCTACTAAACTTAACATGTTACCTGGCTATGACAAACAGCACACAACTGACACCCAAGTAAGCCAGCAGAATATACATCCAGATATCGGGAGAGAGAGGGTTGAGGAAGGAGAAGACACCAGGGTTGGTGCCGTTAGGCTTGCGGTACAGGATGCTGATGCCCAGCGTCATAAATGGCTTTGAGAAATCAATCACCTTCTCCCTCACATAGGTTATGGCCAAGGGAGCCACTGCCAGGTCTGCTTTCTATCAAACACACAAAACAACAGTTTAGGAAAATATTAAGTAAACATGCTTTTGTCAGTTCTGTTCTCTCCAAAAAATGGCTTGAGGTGCAAAAATAGAGATAATACTATATACAGAGGGCATAATACCTCTAAAATACCATATACAGTCAGCATGGTTGTACAGGTACCAGAGTGGAACTGCAGTGCCTTTAATTCTCCAAACAAGCTGAAATGTTAAATCTTAGTTGTTTAATCTCTTGATACTTTAATTCCACTTGTATTCTAAATATTATTATTAATTTATGTTGCCTTGGGTACCAATGGATTTAAGGTACCAGTGTTAGTAACCAATCCAAGCCAATTTCCATAAGGTATAAGCTCTGTTTAACAGGTTCAAAAAAAGATCCAAAACAAAGTAGTAGTGTACCCTGATTAGTGTGTCTGCTTTATGCTACATTTGTTTCGACAGGTTTTATTTTTATGCGCATAAAAGTAAAAAAGAATGACAGTTTTTAAATAACATGGTTGAGAAAGCAGTAAGATATTTGATTCGGAAATGGAGTGAAGTTAAAGTAGAAAGTCACCCAAAATGGATATGCTTCAGTAAAGATGCACAAAACAATTTTTTTTACACGGTCCACCACTGTCCAGAACATCACCACAGGCATCTTTTCAAGACATTTTTTGAGGTAACCCAATGATTAAAAGCAGGGGTGGGGTTATGGAACTTAAACTGTACTACCAGGTGATCTAATTCATAAACGTGTGCAATTTTCTTGAAGTAGCCACCATGCACTCTATTAGTAGTGCATCCTTTTTTAAAACTGCACCAGTTGTAACTGTACAAATAAAAGTAGCCTGTAGTGCCCTTTTGGCCCGTATCTAACCTGGATACAAGATGAGTTACGGTTGGGCATAGAGTCATATAGGCTCTGTATGGCATCCTGCAGCACATTTGCACTCAGATACTGCAACTGGGCCAGAACATCGGACACACTCGTAGGCTGGTGAAGCTGGCATCATAGCTGGTCCCATTCATGCTTGAATGCTGATAAATCTGGAGGCTGGGCAGGCCAAAAATATGTTTGCAATCTGGCAGAGACATTCCTGGGAAACCTTGCTGCATGTGGACAAGCATTATCCTGCTAAAGAAAGTTGGAAGCCCTGCTATGAGAGGCCAGAGGATGTTCTGCACATATCGCTGAGCTGTTAGTGTCCCTCATATCGCTAGTCATCAAGGTAGGCATAGCAATTAGACTTTTTATTATTATTATTATTATTATTATTATTTGTTATATATACTTTATTATATATATACCTATGTCCTTTAGAATTTATACTAGAAGGTAATTAACCAAGTCAAGGATATCAAAAAGAAATTGACTACTCTAACTAATCATTATTCAGATGATCACACATAGATAATTTGAAGATTATGTCACTAATTCGATGTCTGGTCCTGCCTAGCACTGGGTTAAAGCTGCTCCTGAAATGCAGTGTCTGCTAATAAGATCTCTAGAGAAAAGCATGTTTCTAAAACTCATTCTGCTCCCCTCCATCTTATACTGACATTAGCTCTGAGGTCAAAGAAGATGTGCTGGTGCTGGAATGAACATCAGTTTTGAGGATCACACACAGATGGAACATATGTTATCAAAATGTGTATTTGCATCTGTTCTTTTATTCATTCATGCATGCATACATTACCTGAAGTCATAATTTACATCTAGTTACTCTTGCTCTCTATGGGTTTTACTCTCATAACTGCATATCTGATCATTTTATTAGCAGTTACACATATATTATATTGTATATATTATACATATTCACAAGTGATTATTTAAGTAGTAGTTTAAAATGTTAAACAGTTTAACATTTGTGTTTTTTCTAGACTTGTGTGCGTTTTGTGGCAAGTCACATACATGCCATTAACTGGAAATCACATAACTAACTATTTCCTGAGTTCATGAGACGGAGGTAAAAATATGGGAGCAGCTGATTTGAGCCTTATAGATTTAATAGGGGACAAGAGTAATAATCCTAAATTAAGTTATATGCATAGAGCTACAGATAAATAAATCTGGTAGGACATTTTGACAAGAATTCTTCTTTCTCTTTTTAGGTCTTTCTGTATTTTACTCTATACAAATTACATCAACTAATTGACTTAACCAAAAATCTTTTCTGTGTTAATGGTGCTGCATTAAAAGTATCTTCTTCTTTAAACACCTGCACAGTCTTTAACTATAGAAACTGCACCCAACCAAAGTAACTGGGACATTTTCCATAATTTTGCCTTTAACAAAAAATTATCCACCACATTACACCAGCCACGTATCAGTGTAGCACATAGTGCCAAGCTTGGGTCTGCATTTTTCTGATAAAAGACCACTGAAATGGATAAATTTTGGTGGAAAAATATGGTGCATTCAGAAAATATTTCCAGCAGCTTTCAAAGATGCTAGTTTCTCCACTAAAAATGAAAAGAAGCAAATGCCTTTGCAACATGTTAAGGATAGTTATAGTCAAGCTATTTATAATAATAAAACACCCACAGCACCCGTATAAAACTGACACTAACCGACTCATTGGTCGATAAGTTCTCTGACAATGAAAAACAGCAGTGTGTGAAAGCTGTTGTTAGTATTTCTATATAATGCCTCATGTAGTGGGGGCATCTTGTCCAACTACTAACAACTGTCATCTACCACTTTACTGTATTAAACAACAAAAAGACAGACTGCTTCTTCTCTTATCTTATATCAACCAAAATAAATCAGAGATTTAGACTCACATGGTCCATTATTTCTCGGACTATGCCATTCCACTGGCCAGTGCTTTCCTCCAGTGCTCCATACTTTCCATCCTCCACCAAGTGGATCTCGTAGCGGAATCCCAGAATGCCTGCCAGCTCTCGAAGCAAGTCCACACAATAGCCCTCGAAACGATCATTTCCGCACAAAGGCTTGTCTGACTTCTTGAACATCACATAAGGTTCTTCCTGCAGGCATGGGGGAGAAGACGGAAACTCTGAGAGACAGCAAAGCCCGACCATTCAATTAACAAAGTAAGTTTTCAGAAAATATTTCTGTAAAAATTAGATGTAAGATATTTAACTTGCTCAGTAATGGCTTCTTGATAACTGCACTTCCTTTTAGGCTCATAGCCTTTGTGATGTTTTTTAGATTGGAAGTGCAAGTGGATTCTGTATCTTAAGCATCACATTGTTAGCATTTTGCACAGCTGTTAGGGGTTTAATTTTTTCTATATCTTTTAATAAATCAATAAAGCTTAAGTAGGGTGAGCATGTGTTTCACGTGTATTATTTTGTGTAGCTGTATGTGTTTACCAAAATAGTGGCAACCCTTAGTGATTTGTTGGACAAGGAGTTTGTAACATTGGTCATTTTACTCTTGTGGGGGTCTGTCATATTTAGGCCATTTACAGGTTCCCATGTGCCAATCTAGAAATGAAGTGAAAAAACATACTTGTATTGTGAATGCAATACACATGCACATATAAACACACATAAATGCAAATCTGTTTTACTGTAATGACTGTGCTAAAGTATGTGTACTCATGGACAAAAAAGTGCTGTGTACTTCAAAATTAATCTTAAGTAATTACATAATTAAGTAATAAGTAAGTAATTAAGTAATTACTTAAATGTAGACTTCCAATGGTTTTGCTATTTAGCCTGTTATGAAGCCTTGTTTCTGCTTGTCTAGGCTGAAAACCAGAAAACTTCCCCAACTTCACACTAGTAAGGTAATACCTGACAGAAATCAACACTCCCTCAAAGCAACCCACAAACTACACACACATGCAAAAATGATGCAGTTAGGTTAAAAGCCTTCTGTTGACTGGTGCATTGTTCAGCCTGGTAGAGCTTGAAATATCCCTCCAAACCCACACTACTTGAAATCTTTTTAATTTCTGGCATGCAGGAGTCATCAACACAGCACTTAGGTTCACACTCTCAAGACATAAATATAAACACTCAATTGATTTGTAAAAATACTTTTTAATGTAGTGAAGATTTTAAATGTTTAACACATTCTACGTTACGTGTTCTGTGTAATGCAGAAGATGCAAAATGTTGCAGGACTTGGGTCTGTTTCAGACCCGGACCCTGTCATGCCTAAATAAAGTTCCTCATTCCAGTACCAAACAACCCATTGTACTGGCAAGTTGCCTTGTTTGGAACTTTTTTATGCAACACTTGTACACTGACAATTAAATTATATACACACAACACACATCCACCCACAGAACATACCTTCTCCAGTCCATTTTCCTTCAGACTAATTACATCTAGATCAAAATCTGTTCTCAGTCCATTTGTTTTGTTGAAGAGAACTCGCCCAGTCAGCCCATCCCAAGAAGCCTTTTGAAAAAGACCAGAAAGAGACAAACTGTTACACGTTTGCAAATACACTATAACAGTGTAATCAACATTCTACGCACACACATCATGCCGGGCATTAATGTATGCATCACTCTATCTCCTTCTATGATAATAAGAAGGAAGATCAAAAAGCACAAGCTGCTGGCATCTGGACACAGTAGCGCCCTACAAAGAGCCTGCCGGCTTCATTGTTCTTGAAGCTGGCTGGTTCTGAAATCTGACTTCAAAGCTTTCAGAGAGGCAGACAGAGAGACATAGAGACAGATAGAGAGAAAGGCGAGACTGAAGTACAAGAGATAGCGTAACAAAAAGGAATGTGCCATTTTTACAAATTACCTACAATGACACTGTCTCAAGATCAGTAGAGATCTTGATCTACACACAAGGTAGACCAAAGAAAGTAAATATGACCCACTACATATGCACTAGGAAAAGGCATGAGATGACTAAAATTAAAATCGAGTATTATCAAATTCATCTCACAAATCATGTCACACTTAATCACTTCTAGTCCTGTAATGACTGCTAATGTAATGATTTATTGTCCAGCATACAGTGAATAAAATAGATTAAAAAAAATAGGTTTAAACATGGATAAAGTGGATAAAGGTTTATTTTTATGTTTTACACCAAGTCTGAGAAAATGAATGGCTGTAATCAATAGCAAAAAAAAAGAAAAAAAAAGTAAGAACCTGAAAAATTCAGTGACGGTTATCTAAAGAAAGTTGCTACATTGTATCACCCCTGAAGTCACTAAAAAGCACAGTGACAGTGGTCAAAGTAGGGTCTTTCGGATTTAAGTCATATACTGTAAGTGTATTGTCCTGTGTACCTCTTTAATCAGGCTCATGAATCTCCCTCCAAAGCGCCAGGGTTTGTGTCGGTTGCACTGGAGAGAGCTAACGGTGATCTGTTGGGATTGCTGCACTGCTACTGCTACGTGATATCATAGATTTAAATACAAAATAGGTTTAAAACATGGATAAAGTGGATAAAGGTTTTTTTTTATGTTTTACACCAAGTCTGAGAAAATGAAAATGGCTGTCAATCGCAATAGCAAAAAAAAAGGAAAAACAAAAACTAAGGTATTTCGAACCTGAAAAACAAGTGACGGTTATCTAAAGAAACGTTGCCACACATTGTATCACCCCTGAAGTCACTAAAAAGCACAGTGACAGTGGTCAAAGTATATTTCTGTTTATGGTTTGGCGAGTATTGGTTCCTGCTATTGTCCTGTGTACCTCTTTAATCAGGCTCATGAATCTCCCTCCAAAGCGCCAGGGTTTGTGTCGGTTGCACTGGAGAGAGCTAACGGTGATCTGTTGGGATTGCTGCACTGCTACTGCTACCACATGCACCGCATCATACATCAGAGCTGCATCTGTCTGTGAACACACATAAACCCACAGAAATATGCATAGCATTCAGTTCTTTAAGAAACTCAAAGCCTTGTACAAACTACAGGACAATCAGGCTGTTTCTCAGGCCAATGTCCCCCTCCTAACAATCAAAGGTGTCCCAGTTTCAGGTATTTCTTCAACAAATATCTGTTATATTAATCTCACTAGGAGTTGCTGAATTAACAGATTGTACTTGCAAAATGCAAACCAATAAAAAAAACAAAATTAATGTAAAACTTTAAACTAATTTAGTATATATTGTCATTTAAATTGAAAAGAAATGGGTAAATATACTATTACATAAACAACAATACTTCTCATAACGCCAAATGGAGTCCAATCGGGTCATTTAACATGTTCATGTAGGTAATAATTATAGATTAGTTAAAAAGACAGTGGAAAAAAACCAAACAGACATATTTGGCTATTAAAGTCAAGTCAAATAAGATTTGTTTATGTAGAAAAAGTTAAATTGTATCCCCACACATACATAAATCAGAGAAGATAAAAAAAAAACTTTTGTTCCTTCAGTGACTGCAAGTTTTGGTTCTCGTAGACAGCGTAATTTTTCTTCCAAACAAAGCGTTCTGCATTTGTGCTTAAAATCTTTTTTTCTTAATTAGAACATTTTTCACCTTGCAATGTTGATATTTACTAAATGTGCTATATAAAAGACATCAAAGACAATCTATGGCTGCCAGACACAGGGCGAACATGCAAACTCCACACAGAACTGACCCCAAAACTCTGACCCCTTAAAACTCTGTAAGAGCTCAGATTCTGGCCATTGATTTTGGTTTTCCGGAAGCATGGGATCTGTAAGTGTGTAGTGCTTTTTTAGTGTGTCTGTTTAATTTATCATATTTTTTGTATTGTTTTGATTTTTACACACTTATTTTTTTACACACTTATGTCTGGGTGTTTTTGTTCCATGTTGCACCTTGTTACTGGAGGAATGTAATTTCACTCCACTGTCTACTTGTACATGAAAGGAATGAGAATAAAAGACTTTTATTTTTCAGATTTTTTTTCTTTTCAGAGACAGAACGAAACTGAGAGTGAGTGAAAATGTAAAAAAGAAGGAACATTATAGATAATTAGCAATACAGCAGGAAAATGAGTGAAGGAATCACATTATTGAGTTGTTGCACTTAACAGTTTCACTTTATCTGCATATTTGATGCACAAAAAAATCAGGAAACTATGGCTAAGCGATTAGACTTAACAGTATGTCTGCTAGTAATAGCATATTAATCCACAGTCACTATGGCAAAACTCCTCTTGAAGTTGGTCTTGCTTTAGAAAATGAATTAATGGAGGGTGTACTTCCACTTCAAAATCTAGTCATGGGACTAGCAGTATTCATATGGGAGACTTCTGGAGGTGCTTGCTAATGCAAACGCAGACTTGTTAGCATATTTTTCTTGAGGGGAATTATATTTCCATTGCACCAATTAAACTACCCATACTGCAGTGCCTAGACCGCTTAGGTGACTGCATAAACCAAGTACTGCCTTCAGCTGTTTAGCTTCTCAAACATCTGCCCAATGTAGACAAGTCAAAGCCCCTCACTTCTTCCACAAGAATTTATCTTCAAATAACTGCAAAAGCTAGTCCACCTGCTGTGTGACAGTCATGCATATGGTAAATGCATCTATTGAAACACACAACAGGCCTTACAAAACAACAGAGAAGTTTATTTTAACTAAGTAATTTTTATATTTTAAGTAAGTTTAATATATGTATATATATTATATATACATACTGGCATATCTTTATTATTCTGCGTTGTCCTGTGCAACTGCCACAAAGTTGGACAGATATTTAGGTAATCAACTTCCAACCTTAAAGGCTGAACAAATATTAATGTAACTGTTAGTTATTAAAAGGCATCGCAGGTGTCTAAATCAATAAACCATTGACTTCTGATGACTGAGCTGTTAGACAGTTCTGTTACTGGTAAGTGCTGGTTATCTAACCATACACAATTCATTCTCTATGATAATGTCCCTTTTTTATTTTTTAAGTAACTTACTTGTTTGTGACACAGTGATTTACACTAGTTTTATGAAAAAGGATTGGTCTATTTATTTGACATATTTTTATTTAACAACTTTGAATCTTTTTTAGATCTATTTGTTTAGTCCAGTTATTGTGGAGGTATACAAGAGGGGAGTTCTAAACATAACACACCACAAAAAAGGTTAGCAGAGAGCTGTGATGAAGAAAAGGATGATGAGGGCTGCCTGCTTCAATCACTGGTCCCACAGGTGGGTGCTATTTGTGTGTGAGAGAGTGTAGTTCAGCTGTCAGCGTGTGCAGATGTTTTACCAAGCTAATGATGGCTTTGGGCTCCAAAGGCAGTAATTGCAGACAACTATTCTAGCAGTGGGCATGGCATTTTAGGGTGTGAGCATGTGTGTGTTTGAGACAGGTTCTGTGTCCATGCTGCCAGAAAAAAGGAAAAGAGAAAAACATTTCTCTTCAGCTCCATCTCAAATCTCTTGTCTTTTCTCAGTCGATGTTGGCTTCACCTCTGGTATGTGCACAGTGCTTTAGCGTCACAGCTATACGATCATGCTGCAGTGTTAATGTTAATGTGTCGGTTCCTTTCACTCATTCTGTCTAAAATGCGGATGTGGTCAGGGCTCTGTGCCGGCCACTGGTGTTCCTCCACCACTTTTCAAATCCACATTTTTACAGGCCACGCTGCAAAAGGAAAGTGTGTTCCAGAAAGTTGGAAGCATATAATTGTTTAAAATGTCTTTGTATTCTGTAGCATTAACATTATCCTTCACTGGAACTAAGGGGCCTAGACCCTGAAAACTCCTTATTCCACCTCCACTAAAGTTTACACTTGGCACTGGAGTTGTAGTCATGATCGCTCTAGTCGAGTCTGAGTCAAAATAAAGACCAGGATACATTAAACAAGGACTCAGGCTTTCAGTTACCTTGGACAGAGGCATTGCAAGTCCAAATGAGGCAAAGACCAGGACAAGGTCAAGACTTCCGACAGGTTCCCCCGGTATTAACCAAATCTGTATTTATTCATTAAACTGTCAGATAGTAAAGCTGCTCCAGAGTTTAGAGGTGGTGTGGTTAACACTACTCTAACCAAGACAGATGTTGCTTCCAGACGAAGTTTGAAACTCTGTAGTGAGTGAAGAAAACAGATATTATATTCTTATGCCAAAGGCTGATTTTATACACCTGTTAGCAATAGGCGTAGCTTAAACACCAGCAGCCCTTATTGTGTTTTTTATTGAGGACTCTTGAGTTATTAAGTAACAATCAAAGTGCAGTTTACAAAAACCATTCCAGTTTACCTACTGACAAATTTGTTTTTCTTAAGAAAACTTTCAAAAGACCCCAGAGGGTGTGTCATAGAGATGCATGATGATGTAAATCAGTCCACAACTTCGTCTACATGTTGTCTACAAATGAAGAAAATGCAAAACTGTTGCTACTCTTTCCAACAGTCCAAGGTTAACAGTAAAAGACCAACAGACGATTCTACAAACTCCAAATAACTTTGTTTATGTGTCCACTATGAGAAAAAGACTGAACAATAATATGGGCTGTGCAAAAAACCATACCATTTCACTGTGCTTCTGAAGACCATGATGAAGACCATGGAGCGACTGCTGCTGAACCACCTCAGACCTCAGGTCCACCATGCTGAGGACCCACTGCAGTTTGCGTACCGGGAGAAGGTGGGAGTGGAAGATGCCATCCTCTATCTTCTACACAGAACTCACTCTCATCTGGACAAGGGGGGTGGTGCTGTGAGGGTCATGTTCTTTGACTTCTCCAGTGCCTTCAACACCATTCAGCCCCTACTACTGAGAGACAAGCTGATGAAGATGGAGGTGGACATGCACCTGGTCACCTGGATCACTGACTACCTCACTGGGAGACCACAACATGTCAGGATCAAGGACTGCTCCTCTGATACGGTGATCAGCAGCACAGGAGCACCACAGGGGACTGTTCTCTCTCCAGTCCTGTTCACCCTGTACACATCGGACTTCAAATACAACTCGGAGTTATGCCACATGCAGAAGTTCTCTGATGACACTGCAATCGTGGGGTGTGTGCGTAATGGCCAGGAGAGGGAGTACAGAAGCCTGGTTGAGGACTTTGTGGAGTGGTGCACTACCAACCATCTGAAGCTGAACATCACCAAAACCAAGGAAATGTGTATAGACTTCAGGAGGTCCAGGCCCTCTCAGCAGCCAATCTTCATCAAGGGGGTTGATGTGGAGGTGGTCAGGTCCTACAGATACCTTGGTGTGCACCTGGACGAGAGGCTGGACTGGTCAGTAAACACTGACATAGTCTACAAGAAAGCACAGAGCAGACTGTACTTCCTCAGGAGGCTGGGGTCCTTCAGGATCTGCCAGAAACTCCTCCTGATGTTCTACCAGTCTGTGGTGGCCAGCGTCCTCTTTTATGCTGTGGTGTGTTGGGGAGGCAGTATCAGCAAGAGGGATGCTGGACGACTCGACAGGCTGGTGAGGAAAGCTGGTTCTGTGCTAGGACTAGAGCTGGAGTCCTTAACACCACTGGCAGAGAGGAGAGCCCTCAACAAGCTGCTGAACATCATGGACAATGTTCACCATCCTCTGCACAGCACGATCATCAGGCAGAGGAGCTCATTCAGTGGCAGACTGCTGTCCCAGTCCTGCTCCACAGACAGACTCAGGAAGTCTTTTGTCCCTCAGGCCATAAGACTGTTCAACTCCTCCCAGTACAGCAGATGAAAAAGTCTGTGACACTCTTTCATTCCGGTCCCTCCAATGGACACACCCCCATCTCTGCACACACTCCCTCCTAAATGCCCTCCTAAATGCCCTACATCTATTTATATTGTATTATTCTACTCCATTCTGTACTGTTTACACTTTTTGCACTGATAATTATTTATATTACTGCGTATTTGCACTGTCTGTATGGCTGAAAACAGCCATCTTCTTAATTTGCTTAGCAAACGGTATACCATTACCTCCATCTATACTTTACACTTTACACAGACACTAAGGACTCTATTTTTATACCTTCATACTTTATATAGTATTGTCTCTATTTGTACAAATCTATCTTTCTTCTGTTGTTACTTCTGTATAGTTTGTTTGTATACCTGCTACTGGATGCCTTGAATTTCCCTCTGGGATCAATAAAGTATCTATCTATCTATCTATCTTCTGGGAAAAATTCTTTGGACAGACAAAAAAAAAAGAGAAACTTTTTAGCACGAAAGCAGAATGCTATGTTTGGCAGAAATAAGCACACAGCATATCAACACCAAAACCATATCTTGACTGTAATGCATTGTAGCTTGGGGCTGCTTTGCTGCTTCAGGGCCAGAACACCTTGTGATCTCTGAGGGAACAATGAATTTAAAGGTAAATTTAACAACATTTAATAGGAGAATATAGGGACAGCAGCCCATGATCTCAACTCAAAGAGACACCTGAATCCTGACGCTGTGCTAGGAGTTAAAGAGGGCTGTGCAAGCAAGGTATTCCAGAAATATTGATGAGCTAAAAAACACTGCACTCAATGTGCTCCGTAAATAACATAAACATACAACTGTTTGTGTGCTATCAGTTATTAATGTTAATGTGTGTCATTATTGTGACTTTTCTTAGTAACCAATGCAAAATTTCAGGTAATTGCAAAAATTATTCAATGCAAGGATGCATGAAAGAGCAGACCTGATGTACTTGTAGGTCCTTAAGTACCTTTTAACGAAGAAACTGAAAATATTACTGTAGCCATATACGCTTCCCTCCCTCCAGTCCAAGGTGCAGTAATGAAGGAATGTTCTCTATTTACTGTGGTATTTGTTTAGACTTTGGAGCAGAATTAAACATTCTCATAATTATACTCCTTGTCCAGCTCTGAGAGTCACTCCTAAGGATTTTCTGACAGCTACATTTGTAAAGTCTTTCAACATGAATCACTTTGCAGTATGCTAAAGAGCTGCTGCATTTCTGCTGCCAGTTAAGTCACATTAACTCTTACAAAAAAAATGACAAAGACCAGTAGCCATGACTTTTAAATACCACTAAAATATTATTAAATGGTCTTCTTAAAAATATTTATCAACTTTGATAATATAATATAATATAATATAATATAATATAATATAATATAATATAATATAATATAATATAATATAATATAATATAATACTGTATAATGCTGCCAAAATGACAAAACTATTACATCCAAAAAAGTGTTAAACTGCCAGTCTTCTGTACAGTGCACAACAGTGTTAGCTTGCATGTAGCAATTATGAAAATTAGCTTTTATTTAACACGTGGTAAACTCTTTTAACTAAGACTTTCATGTTTCATGGGGAATAATTTGAAACTTAGTGTTCTTAATATGATGACATATTTGCATCTGTCCCAGTCATTCAGGGACTTTTGAAGAAGATATTTAGCTGGAGCAAGTGTGGCAAAGTGTGGATGAAACTACATTCTGCAGGAAGACAGATTAATTAAATAATTAACTGACTTTCCACTATAGACACACTGAGTCTACAAATACAGACACTGTACTATATACATTATTATGTCAAAGACGCAATGTTAGTTTCACAGTGTAGTGTAGTTTCACAGACGAACATTCATACACATTGTTATTCAGTTCAGCTCTCTACCTTAGAGAGTTCCGGTTTACGTATAGTTATCATATTACGTTCATGAAACACACCTCAAACATACCACATAATCACTGTTGTTAAATCACAGGATTCTCCACATGCAAAACACAGAAACCTAATTATTACAGTGTTTTCTATGACTAAGCTACTGTAACTCTTTCTGTCTCTGTTGCTCTCCCTCTCTCTCTTATGCAGTTGCTCTGAGACAGGAATAAATCACAGGACACTGACGAATGGGCTGATATCGCCACGGCAACCCTCATCCCATCGTAGCGCCCCCACCACATGGCAGCAATGTAGTTCTGCAATGTCAGTACTGGTTTCCATGGCAACCCTGCCTCTCCGGTAGCAACCACTGTAGAGATGATTGGTTAGGGCTGAACGAGTGAGAGGAGAGGTGTCAAGCTCCCAGTGGCTGTGATTGTGCCAGACCACTGTATGTGTGAGTCTGGGCAAATCAGGTCTGTGTCAAAGTCTGTCTTGCTATCTCTCTCTCTCTCTGTTGGGGTTTTTGTGCATTTCTATCATGTGCCACACACATAATATTATCTATAAAATAATAAATTATATTATATTTAATGTGGCAGAATATGTTGTACTTTATGTTTGATTCAGCAAATGGTAACTGACCATTTAAAAATGTGTTCACTGACGAAGTTTTAACTGATGCTAAAACTTTTGCATACACTTCTGTTCTTATAAATGTTTATGCATACATATAACTATTAAGGTGCATATTAATGTTTTTAATAAACATAGGCATTACATGTACAAAACAGTAGTGCTATAAAGTTTGTAAACCCTTTAGAAGTCCATGAATCTTTACAGAAATCTCTTCAACCTATTCATAGCAATGTACAGAACTCATAAAAAATAATAATACAAATAATACTAATTGTCTTTGTTGGCAAATGTATTTGAAGTATTTTGTAACTTGTGGGAATCTCTTGGGCACAAGTGACTTTAACTAAAATGTATCCTGTAAGTATTCATCAGTCCTGCACATTAACTTGCAGGGCTGTGGTCTTGCTACAGCTTCTGTGCACCATTATGTACAATTTGTTAATACATTACAATTTGAACATTATGAACATTATGTTAAAATTATGTAATGGTAGCTGTAATACCGTTAATTACCATTTGTAATTGCACCAGCACTAGCTGTAATGTCTAGTGGTAGAACAAGCAGTCCAAAACTGTGATGCTGCTTTGCCAAGCATAACTTTCTAAATAACTCATTTAGACCAAAAATACTTAATTCTGTCTTGCCTACAAAGCATTCTGTCAGTACTCTGGCTAATTCAGAAGGCCATTTTGGGCACATTCCTGTGTATATTGAATGATGTGGTTATTCCATCAATGGATTTTTTCTACCCTGATGGCACAGGCATATTCCAAGATGACAATGCCAGGTTTCTTTGGGCTCAAATTGTGAAAGGGTGGTTCAGGGAGCATGAGACATCATTTCACGCATGGATTGGCCACCACAGAGTCCAGACCTGAACACCATGGAGAATCTTTGGGATGTGATGGAGAAAACTTTGCGTAGTGGTCTAAATCTCCTATCATCAATAGAATATCTTATGGGAAGAATTAATGCAACTCTAGATGGAAATGAATGTCTTCTAAAATTATTATTATTGGTTTTTTTTTTCAAAATAGTAGTATTAGTAGATATCGTGTGAGCTAATTTGCAGAATAAAGAATGGTTCTAGACATATCCTAGAAAACCCCAAGCACCACATGGATTTTTAAATACCCTCACCAACAAACTTGATTCAACGTTGTTAGCCAAACCGGGTACTTGATGATAAGTACAATTAATATTGGGCTGCCACAATGATTTTGAAACAGAACTACAAATATTATTGTAATAATAGCATAAATAAACAACTACTAAACAGAAAAATAGCTGAGAATATTAATATACATATATATATATATATATATATATATATATATATAATATTCTCACATGCACTGTGCTGAATATGTAACCTCTATCTCTATATCCTGACATTGTATAAAAACTGTGTGTATCTGTGTGTTTAAATATACATATATATATATATATATATATATATATATATATATATATATATATATATATATATATATATATATGTGTGTGTGTGTGTGTGTGTGTGTGTGTGTGTGTGTAAAGGTGGATGGTCTGTTATTTCACACTCACAGCAGGAGGAGCGGAACATGCCCAGTCTCTCTCTCTCTCTCTCTCTCTCTCTCTCTCTCTCTCTCTCTCTCTCTCTCTCTCTCTCTCTATCTCTCTCTCTGTCTCTCTGTCTCTCTCTCTCTCTCATCTCTCATTTAGCACAGGATAAACACACTGGAGCTGACATGGATAACAGGCTTACACTGAGAGGACATTTGTCTTGCTGAGAACGTCTTGGGTGTGAATCTTCCTTCCCTTTTGATTGATGCACTGTTTCGTTAAAAGTCCCATAGCAGATGTTTATAATTATACAGGGAGGAAAATAAGTATTTGAACACCCTGCGACTTTGCAAGTTCTCCCACTTAGAAATCATAGAGGGGTCTAAAATTTTCATCTTAGGTGCATGTCCACTGTGAGAGACAATCTAAAAAAAAACTGGAAATCACTATGTATGATTTTTTTATAAATTATTTGTGTGTTACTGCTGCAAATAGGTATTTGAACACCTGCCAATCAGCAAAAATTCTGGCCCTCAAAGACCTGTTAGTCCGCCTCTAAAAACTCCACTCCACTTATTATTCTAAATTAGAAGCACCTGTTTGAGGTCATTAGCTGCATAAAGACACCTGTCCACCCCACACAATCAGTAAGACTCCAACTACTAACATGGCTAAGACCAAAGAGCTGTTCAAAAACACCAGAGACAAAATTGTTAACCTGCCTACGGGGCAATTGCCAAGCAGCTTGGTGAAAAAAGATCAACTGTTGGAGCAATTATTAGAAAATGGAAGAAGCTAAACATGACTGTGAATCTCCCTCGGACTGGGGCTCCACGCAAGATTTCACTTCGTGGCTTATCAATGATCCTAAGAAAGGTGAGGAATCAGCCCAGAACTACACGGGAGGAGCTGGTCAATGACCTGAAGAGAGCTGGCACCACTGTTTCCAAGGTTACTGTGGGTAATACACTAAGACATCGTAGTTTAAAGTCATGCATGGCACGGAAGGTTCACTTAAATCAGCACACGTCCAGGCCCGTCTTAAGTTTGCCCATGACCATTTGGATGATCCAGAGGAGTCATGGGAGAAAGTCCTGTGGTTAGATGAGACCAAAATAGAACTTTTTGGTCTTAATTCCACTCGCTGTGTTTGGAGGACGAAGAATGATGAGCACCATCCCAAAAACACCATCCCTACTGTGAAGCATGGGGGTGATAGCTTCATGCTTTGGGGCTGTTTTTCTGCACATGGGACGACTGCACTGTATTAAGGAGAGAATGACCGGGGCCATGTATTGCGTGCTTGTGTTTGTTTCACACTATTTGTAATGAAAGCCAAATTTGTTGTGCAATACAATTTTTTTTTCATCAACATTTTTTTGAGTTATTTTAAAATTGATACGTATGCTACTGATGATTATTTTTAAAGATGCCTCTATGTCACATGTTTTTGACTTCAGGTGGGGCAGAAACAATTTCACATAGCCTAAACAAAAAAACAAAACAAAAATAATTTTTCCAACCGACTTTCTATTTGTCAAATTGCTATTTAAAGCAAAGCATTAGTAAACCTGTAATTCTAAAAACACTGCTTTAATAGTGAGTGATCCAGCCACCATACTGACTAACCCCAGATTCACATAAGCATTCACTTCTCATGCCAGGAGACAGCCTTAATAATAGTCTAGACAAAAATGGAATCCTATCCAAGTTGCTCCACAAATACCTGTCTGAGAGGACATTAAATCACAGCAAGCATACTGTCACTGCAAACCACAGTCTTTAAGAAGGAAGGAAGGAAAGGAGTAATGTCCTCTTTGGCTGTTACACTTGATTTTGAAAAATTAGGGGAAAAAAATATTACAGTATTCTTCTAAATTAAACAGGCGTGATTAGCTGATACATTTTTAAGCATATTTAATTCTTATTTCATATCGTCCTCCTGATTTCTCTTACTATAATAAACATAGGCTGATTTGTACATGCTTACTGTTGTTATGTCAAGTCTATTTTACCTTTAAAAACTCAAGTACTCAACAACTTCCCTAAAATGATTGGTGGATTACTCAATTATCAATATAGCTGATAAAGAGATCCTAATAATTCACCTCATCTGTCTCCACAGTACAAAATCCATCTGATGTGTGCGACTGAGCTTTAGGTTTCTTTGATATTTAAAGAAAGTCGGGCATAGCATGAAGGCAGAAAGCGCCTTAGTAGAAAAAACTTTTTCTCGTAAGAGTTCGACTCACTCATGGTGCTTCTATGAAAATGGTTACGAAGTGGGTGTCTGTCTATGCATTTTGCTGGAACTAGTTTGTGCAAGCACAGTGACTGAATTAGAAAATAAAGTCTTTGAACCTGACCAGTGTTGCCACTGGCACCTCGCTCTCCTAGCTTTACTCTAAAATCATCTTATCACACGCTCTCCTTGGAAAGGCACTCTGAAAAGACTTTATTATATATCTATAGCCAGTTCTCTCTCGCACTCACTGCCCTGATGGGTTTTCATGTTTATGGCAGGGAGCCTATTTTTTGAGCGAGAGAGTGGACAGCAGCGAGGATAAACGGTCATTACCACTAACACCATGTGGAGACTTTGGCACAAGGATCAACTGCCTGTAGAGGCTGGGTGCCATGTGTGTGTGCATGTTAAGCTGGTGAGCCTGTGTGTGGGTAAGACTTTGTGTGCCTAAACCAGGAGGGAGAATCCAGAAAGGAAAAAAGTTTAAATATCACAAAAAATGTTGTTCTATTTGAATAAGATGGAAAAATTTGTTTACCAAAAAAGAAAAAGAAATGTGGTTAACGGTGATCAAAACTAACAAAAACAGCAGCAGATGCAAATCATCATGTTTCAAATCAAACATACTATACTAAATTCATTTTTAGCATCTTCTACAATGCTTATCCTTCTGAGTCTCGGGAGGGTGTGCTGGAACCTATACCAGCGGCCGTTGGGCAGGAGGCAGGTAACACCCTGGATAGGTCGTCAGTCTATCACAAGTCACACACACCGATAAACACATTAACACTCATTCCAATTAATTCTCTCCAGTCAGCCTGATTACATGTATTTGGACTGTGGTAGGAAACCAGAGAACCTGGAGAAAACCCACACAGACCTAGGACATCTTTCTGTGCTCTGTGACCCTGGTGTCAGCACCACTAATGAAAATGGTGGATTAACACTTTAGCAGTGTTGACTGCTTGCTTAAGGTGAAAAAACTGCCAGATGATATTTTGTTGAGTAATAATGAGTGCATCTGGACTTGCTCGGCAGTAATGGCTTAAGAAGTCTACATTCAGTTTATTCCAATACTGCGAAACTTTAACCTCTGATAGAACATTTTGCTAGCAACTGCATTATGCTGCATTTGTCTATAGTACTGGCAGAATATTTTCTGGCACTGCCCCAATATAAACAGTGAATATTCTATTAGCTATGCATGGTGGCCAGATGACATGTCAAAACTGGCTTTACCAAAAGCTACTAAAGCCTTGAATTCCTTTACGTACACTGAGTGAGTGCCTCATGCTGTAGGTTGCCTTCATGAATTAGCACATTTGCATTTTTCTTTACAGACTTTCAGATCTTTACTTCAGATTTATGATTTGTTTGATTGTGTGTGTGTGTGTGTGTGTGTGTGTGTGTGTGTGTGTGTGTGTGTGTTCACACTGTGTCAATCAATGACTCTCCATTGCTAGATCCTTATGTATAGAAAGCTTGCTATTCAGTCTTGTCTTTGTGATCCATGCTATGCACATCCATGCACCACGACACATAGGTGTTATAATTAACCAAGCTCCCAGTGACAGTAAAAATTCACTTACCACAAGTAGCAATACACCAAACCCAGCAAAACACTAATATTTCTAAATATGATTATAATTTAGCTTGTTTTATGGAGGAATATCTTACATTATTGTATATTTATTGCATATAACACAGATTACTTTTTTAGAAATGCATTGCAGGCATCATGCCTAAACAAAAAGGTTTCTTTGTTGTGGGGAAATCCTAAAACCAGTTTGGGTCTTGGGAAAAATATTTCCAGCTCTTGTACAGATCGACATTATGCAAAACAAAATGTCCACTTCAACATTAGCAACAATCACAATACATTTGGAGGAATAAGTGTGTTAATGTGTCATGGAAATAAATAAATAGATTTCGAGGTTTAACTGTGTTTAATCAGAATATTCTATTTAATTACTTACCGTCATGAATCCATCCAGCAGACCTGAGTCTGGCTTAGGAGGTGCCTGCAGTCTTTCCATGGACCATTTCTCTACAATAGAGGACACCTGAGTGCTTTCTGTGTTAAGAATCCGAAAGCCAGTCATGTTCACACCGCTGTAGCGATATGGCTCCATGTCCAAAGCAAACAGGTCCTGAAATAACAGAAGATGCTCAGAGAACTAATCAAAAACAATAGATCAATATTAAAGGTATGGCTTGCAAACAAGCAAAAAAAATTGGCAACTGATCGACCGAGGCATGTTTGATGTCCAAAGTTTTTCACATGCTGAAGGAGCATGTCTTAATGTCTAAATCACACAACTGCCACAACAGTTGTTATGTAATATCCAATGGGCCTGCTTATGTGGGTTCTGACAATATGACATTATAAACATATTTTTAAATATAGAAACTGGACAGAAGAATCTTTAAAATGTAGAGCTTTTATTGGTATCTTATAGGGTGTCAGAAACATAAAAAGGTCTATTAAAGATTACTTAACATCTACTAATGATGTATGACAGAATAATTAATGGTTTACATCATAGCGACACAGACAGAAAAATTGTAAGCCAGTGTTGATAGCCAAAATACCATTCCACAGACAGGTAATCTTTGAATAGACATTCAACAGATCATCAAAACATGGGTTGAAACAAGTTGTAAATATATGTCTGATTTCAATTTCTAGACATCATTAGATTTCTGTTTTGCTGGTACACAAGCTTCTAGGTGGAGGTGTGAGATTAGTAAAGACACAATACTAAAAAATGTTTTTACAATACACAACATAGTACAATAGGAAAATGGCACATTTAAAAAAAAATACAGTAAAAAACGGATTGCAATTTTTTATATTTTCCAACTACTGTCCTGCACCCAATCAACAAAAACAAACAAAAAAAATGTTTTATTTTATCTTTGTAACATATAGTGGGGGAAATTTTTAGTAATTTTTTTTGTAATTTTTAAGTACTGATGATATCTACGATGTTCTTAAAAAACATCGCAGCAGATCGTGACATAATTTGTCATAACACTAATACATATTGCAATTTTTGTGTAAGAGCAAGATCATGTTGTTAAAGAGGAGGGTTGTGTAAAATAACTATTTCTTAAACAATAAACTAACGAGTCAGACAATTAAACCCACTACTTTTATATTAGAAATACCATAAACCGTACACAGTACATATTGGCTTGTATGTACTGTGCTGTAATTGTTTTTCTCCTGCTTCTCCTGTAAGAAATGTGCAACTGCAGGGAGTTTTTATGATGTTGGGGTGCAGAGTTATGTGTTCGATAAAACACTGTGACTGTGTTTGTATACTGTAAGTGATAATGCGTAGTTTGGCAGCTTGAGACAGCTGGCATAATTGCTGAATGTACTCCAAGTTTGTGTGTGTGTGCATCGTTTCTCACACACAGAAACAAAGCTGGAGAGAGCCGAATCCAAACACACACGATGACAACCAGAGACAGTGTATACTGTACAGTGGAGATGACTGTCACTTGAGGTTGTTTTATATAAAGCAATGTCCTTCGTGTACAGCAATAATGGATGATTACATTACCAATTTCATCCAATTTGGCCCTGTTATACACAAGTGCACTCTGTAATGAAAGTTTGACTTCTCTGTATGAGTGCTGAGAACAGAACAGCACCAAAGTATATAAGAAGCTTGGATAATTCTGCAGTGGAAGAAGTCATGCTCTTTCAACTGCAGTTTTGTGACTGACTGTCACAACTGCCACTAGAATTTTGGGATTTTTCATCGTTTATTGTTGTTTTGGCAGCACAAAAACCCAAAACATACAGATCTGGCCCATATGAACAACAACTTTTAAAGTGCTAATTACATCAAATGCTGCTGTTATTTCCCTAAACATTAGTGATTATTCCAATATGTTGTATTTTCATTCATCAGTCCACAGCCCGTGTTTTCAAATATCTCTGGCTTATCAATGTTGTTTGTGTTTGTAAAGAAACACTGCATAGTAGACTGGGGCACTACCACTTCTAAAACATTCCTGTAATTTCTAAAATCGACACCTGGTATTGGATCAATGCCATCTCTGTTTGGTTTAGGTTTAGAATCCACACTTCCATCACTTGATAATATAATAATTATTTTATTTTTATTACTTAATAAATTCAGTTTACTGATACAGGCTATTAGTTCCAAAATCTAAACTCGCACTTGGATATTGGACACATAAACTCATAACCTTTTTTTAAACAGCTTTTTAATGTATTCAATATATATATATCTACTCTCTACAGTTGGTTGCATCAAAGGGAAAGAAATATACCTGAAAAAAAAGTATGTTTCATTTTAAAAGAAATTATTCGTTATCTCTTTTAAAAGAAGGCAAATTAATACATTTAGTAGAGAGGGTTTCTTTTACAGTGCTTTTTTGTGTGATAAAAACAGAATTGTTGTAGGGGATTTTCTCTAATTGTGTCATTGTCATCATGCATTTGGATATGGTTTTCACCTACAGTAAATGGGTGCTGTTCTTTATTTTCTGTCCTAATTATCTTTTTCCCTTTTGAATATACTGTAAACAGATAACAGCTTTTCCATTCGTTATGTATATATCTACTGTTTACAGTCAGTTTCATGGCAGAGAAAGAAACAAAATTGAGAACAGAGTATTCAGGCAAATGTTAAAGTTCAGGGTCGTTATGAAGGTCTACTTTTAAAACTCTTTCTGTATGGTGAAACAGTGGTTTATAAATACCATAGAAAGCAAATCACAAATAGTATATCAATCAATTATGTTTGTAAAAATGTGTAGTAGTGTATCTTACCAGTGTTGTGAAGATGTAGTGATAATACTCTGTCATCATCCCCATGGACAGAGCCTAGAGAACGTAATATAAACACAGTAAATGATTAAAAACCTTAAAGTAACGTACGTAGAGCATCCTATAACTGTGGAATTACACAGTGAATTTTGTCATGCTGGGAAAAAAGGGGAAATAACCCTTCTCACCCTTTAATCATTTTTATGGCTGACAAAAGGCTTTTCCCCCCTTTCTAAACGTGTGTGTTCTAAGTGACAATCTGTGCGAATTAAATTTATTTTTATATCGTTTTTTTACAACTGATGTTGTCTCAAAGCAGCTTTACAGAAATTCAGTAAGACTAATTCATTAAGGAGAGAAAAAAAGAAAAAAGCACCCGGTGAGCAAGTAGAAGGAAGGGGACCCTCACACGTAGAAGGAAGGGGACCCTCACACGGGGGGACCCATCCTCCTCTGGTCCAAACTATGTTTCAAAATTGTTTAAAGTAACATCTAAGTATCTAATTATGCTGATTTATTCATAGAGGTGACAATTAAGTTATTGAAGAAACAATTGTAAAATAATAGTCTGATGCAGGTTGCATCAGTGGAAACAGTCTGCAGCGGAGAAGCCTGGTTAGGTTGGGGAGGTAAGCAGCTGTGTCAGGGCCAGGTAGCAGGCAAACGTGGTCAATCTTCTATCAATGTCTGGCTGGGTGGTAAGGCAACTGGTTAGAGGCGGAAAAAGCAGGAAAACCTCAGTATCAATCAATCTATCATTAACTCGGTAAGTGTAAAGAAAGACAGTTAGCTCTGTTTGGTACTAATTACGGAACACAGGAAATATAAACATTTCCAGAGTGTGGCAGCAACTCCGGCATCTGACTATTACAGTCTGGCTAAATGAACAGAACCAGAAGGTAACACAGCCATGGTAGCACCCTGAAACACTGGTATCCATCCACTCCACCGTCAACTGAGTGATCAGGTGCAGTAGCGCGACGACAGCACCAGCATCTCGGTTTACCATAAAACCCTAGGCCCATGAACCCCTGGATCTGAAGCCTTTATCAAAAGGGGGCATATAAATGACCAAAAGCTAAGATAAGTAAGTTTTTAACCTAGATTTAAAGATTATTACTGTGTCTGAGTCACGGACACTGTCTGAAAGGTTATTCCATAGTTGGGGGGCTTTATAGGAGACAGCTCTTCCCCCTGCTGATACCTTATTAATTTAAGGAACTAATAAGAAGCCAGCACCCTGCGACCTTAGTGAACGGCAAAGTTCTCAGAGGTAATCAGGAGCGAGCCCATATATGGCTTTATATGTTAACAGAAGAATTTTATAATCAATACGGAATTTAACAGGGAGACAGTGGAGCGCTGATAAAACCCGGGCTGATGTGATAAAATTCTCTGGTTTTATTAAGGACCCTAGCTGCAGTGTTTTGAACTAGTTGAAGTTCAAAAGTTCCTGTTAGAACATCCTGACAGTAGTGAGTTACAGTAGTCTAGTCTGGAGGTAATAAAGACATGTATTAATGTTTCTGCATCATGCAGGGGTAATGCATTTCTTAGCTTAATGATGTAACGGAGATGAAGGAAAGCTATACTAGTAATATTATCTATGTGTTAATCAAATGATGCATTATCCATTATGATGCCAATGTTTTTAGCTACTGAGCCGGGTATAACGGGGAAGTCGGTGAGATTTAACATTAAGTCTGATAGCTTCTGTTGTGAGGCTTTTGGACCCGGAGGGAGAACCTCTGTTTTATCAGTATTAAGATGGAGGATTTGTGATTAAAAAAAAAAAACAGAAAAGCTCCTGTGCATTTCCACTCCTTACTATGCTTTCACATTTTTCAATATATTGCAAATGAATAACTATGTGATGTTAAGTATTAAGTTGTCTACTGTACAAAATCATTTACAGAAGCATTACAAACAGCAATGCACGACAAACAAACTGAGCTTTATAAAAGAAACAGTAAAAACAGTGATGAGTGCAAACAGAAAATGGATAAAATAGGATATGCAGTTGAGGGGCAAATGGGAAGGACTGAGAAACCTGTTTGAGTATCCAGGCAGCCATCTCATGGCCACAGTCAAAGATGACATGGAACTCTTTCGCTTTTTTCATTTCCTTAAGAAGTGGTTTGGCATCCTTGGTCTCTGCAGGCAGCTGGCGAATCTTCAGGCGTATGTTGTATCTGGAAGGAGCCTTGATCAGCTCCTGTAGCCGAATCAACCCTAATGAGAGGAGGCAAGTAAGAGAAAGCGAGAGGAAGAGAAAGACACAGACCTTCACACTGGCGTACTAAATAGTATTTAAAATCTATGCAAATACCACATATATCCTAGTTCAATATCAATCTGCTGACAATTACTTTGTGGGACTGAATTTTAAATATTAGACGACTTCAAAATGTCTACAATCAAGCAGTTACAGGTTAAACAATTCAGCATCCATACAGTGCATGCTTTAAAAACTCTGCAAAGTGCTCTTACCCATAAACAAAGATGTTTTTAAATTTTAACCTAGACAACATTTTTTAGCAACTTTTTTTATAATAAATCTTAACTAATCTAATCTAAACTGCATATTTGAATCATTAAGATGCAACGAAGAAATGGCATGATATAAAATGAAAAGCAGTGAAAGAAATTAACGGACTCATTTATAAAACAAAACTAATTTTTTAAAAGCGCTCTGCACGGCTTTGTTTACATCACAATGACTAAAAATATGTGAAATTCCCCATTAAAAATAAGGACCATTCAGGTAATGTCTCGCAATCATAGTTATGATAAATTTGATAACTTTTTTTTTATCATATAACCGTAGCTCCATATCTAGGTCTGGTGGATAACTTAACTTCCCTGCCCAAGAAGAGAGTGTGATAAATAATTAATTAATTCAGACTGTGTGATATGATTTTTCAGACACAGCAAAGCACAAACTTGCATCCAACGAGATTAAAACTTTACTGTGTTAATAATAAATAAAGGAAGTTAAGATAAAGATAAAGGTAAAGATTTAATTTTGTATGTAAAATTAGAGCTGGGTGGTTGGGAATACAATAAACTGACCTCAGTCGTATGAGGTAAAGAGGAGCAATTAAGAAAGGGCAGAAAGTAATTTATTATCTTCAATTATTGCAAAGTAATTTAATCATTTATTCATTTGCAGCAGAAAACTGTAATTCAATCTCTGCGAACAAATTACCAGCAGAAATTACAGACAGACAATATGTCTGTGTGCTTGGGCCATAGTCAACTTTTTTTTAAGAATGGACAGTATCGTCATCATTATCATCATCCTCTCATAATCAGCAGTTTTCTTTTATCCCTACCATTCAAAAAGGAGGGCTAGGCAATATGGCAATATATTATTGTTGATGAAAAATGTTTTTCTGAGTGCAAACCTTAGTACCAAATAATGGTAATGGAATGAACAAGGCACAAGAAAACAAAGTAGTGAGGCTTCCATACTGTTTCTGACTGTGTTCCCCTGATTCTAAGCAACAATAGCATTGTGACCTACAATCACATTAAATTAAATTCAATTTTTGAACAAGTTTTGTGAGTGGAGTAGCAGCAAGATGGAGCTGTGACAGTTAAGGGTTTATTTGCAGCACTGTGTCTGTATTTTAGAAAATTTTATTTGCTGCCTAGGTACAGTTGTGACAGGTTCAGACAGAAAGCCTTGACACTCAGCTTCATGCTCTGGAAATGCCAGAAAAAAAAAAAACCTGGTCAAGGTACAGCTTGGTAGGTACATTAAGCCAACATATAGCAACATATGCATGTGTATGCATATTTAAAGAGCAAGGTTGGTATGCAGCACAAAGTGTAATGTGTAAGGGGGGCATGGGATTGTAAAAAGTTTAAAAACACTGTCATAGGATATTCATCAATCAGTGCTACTCACCTGTGCTGTCGTCATACACCACGGTGACCGTCTCCCACCTGAAGAAGTGAACAAGGTCCAGGATGGCGTGGCTGAGGGAGGAGAAGTCTGGATAGAGGCTGACGTAGTATGAGTCACGGTTATCTGAAACCTGATGCTTCCACCTTGTCTGGATGTGAGGCACACCCAAGGCATTGGAGATGGACTGCACAGCATTGGCTGAGGAGCTGTGGGAGGGTCCAAATATTGCTGCTACACCTAAAGAGAGCTGCTCGCAAGCTGAAGATTGTAAGAAAGAACTGTCATTTATGAAAGATGGGAGATGGCAATCCTTGGTCTAAAAGGCACAACACAGTGTGATGAGAGTTTAAGTTAGTGGCAGTGAATGTAAGAAATGTCCTAGAACTAGAACAATTTGTTTTTTTGTGGACATAAATCTTGATGCTCATTTTTAACATGTGTTCTTTCACATGTTCATTTAATAACAAGCCACAATGTGTGTAAAAAGAAAAACAAGTTTTGTGAGTGGAGTAGCAGCAAGATGGAGCTGTGACAGTTAAGGGTTTATTTGCAGCACTGTGTCTGTATTTTAGAAAATTTCACCATTTTTCTTTGCTAAACGGAATCAATATAAATGACAAAACATATAGTACTATGGAAAAAGATGTGAAAAATTATACATACTCGTATAATCTTGCATACAGATATGTGTCCAGATTCACTGACTCTTTTAATGATATTATGTAGCATATATGATAAAAAAGTTAATTGCTATTTTATGTTGAGAAATTTTATGCATAAATCATTACTACATTTGGCTATGTAGTACTTTACCAACAGATCCTTCAGTCTTTACTTCTGAAAGACTCTCTAGGTTAATTGTATTTTCAAGACATATCAGTTAAAACATTGACAAAAAACTACCAAGAACCCTGTAAAATCATGCTTTTTTTACCTGTCCCTGCCACTACTACTCTAACCCTACAATCTAGAATGACATATAATGATTAAAATATAATATATGTATTAAAAACGTATCATTTAATATTTAATATATCACAAATTTTACACATAAATTCATGCCCAGAGGTCACATTTAGAACAGGCAACTGCATCATCTAGATCTCCTAAAGGACACAACCTCAAACACAAATCTAATTATTCCTTTATATTTAATGATATTGTAACTATGACTGAGCGGGTCAGTGTCAAAATTCCTGTTACTTAACATGCCCGTTACCCAAATTATTTCTTTGATATTATTTATTTTTTGAATACAAACTTTAGTTACTTTCTTCGAATGTGCCCACACCAGGTGGCTATATTTCGTGCCTATCATAAATCCATGAAAAAACTTGTACCTGTTACTTTCAATGCGTCACTCATTTAAACAGCACCAAGACTTACAGGAACAGCAGTAAGTAGCATACTCTGGACATTAACACGAATACTATACTCACAGGGAGTCTATCCACCACTAAGTGCTGAGGAATACATACATATATAGGTACACTTTGCCCAGGCATAGCAAATACTTAAGCCTTTTGAAATTGTGGGAAATTTTGTCATCATCCTAAAGACAGCATGTTCATCTGTATCACTGCACATGTCAGCACCAAGTTTAGTTGCATGTGATCCTTTCTTTGCATGTAAATGTATGCTTAATGCATCAGCTTTTAACAGTGTCTAATATTTTTGTTAATTCAGGTAAAATGCAAAGCATTCATCACAGACAGTGATGAACAGTGTGACTTACTAACTATCAGTCAGCAAACACACAAATACATATCTTGTTTACTCGCTTTTATAGTTTCAGGAATATCAATTCAGGATCAACTTTATAAAATGTGATATTACTATTGTTTTCCAGTTCAGCAAATAAATAAAATCTTATTGCCGAATATGCAACTGCATTTTAGTGCACAATTTAGATTAGACAGTCTGCCATTTCTGTAGGTCAGAGATTTACTGAACACATTCAACAGAAAAACCCTCCTGGGTGCACATCTCACACCTCAAATGACAGCATCTGCCATCTCAGCCCTATGCTGTGATGGAGGCTCTCTGAAAGAAATTCTGGTACATAACTTGGTATCACCACAGAGCACAAATTATTACTTTTATTTTTTTTAATTGAAAACTCCAGTGTAACTTTGAATCTGGGAAAATAAATCATGCCAGCATCTCAACTGTTACTGAAGTATATATAGCTGTTACATGCCTCTTTATATATAAGCCTGAAAGCACTTAGGTTTTTGGTCTAGCAAAACACTTTTTATCATGGTTTATTATTAATCCACTCCACTATTTGCCACTAACATCATATACTGCCCACAAAACACGTTATATTTATGGAAAGAACACAATAGAACAGACTCTATTGTAGAAGTATTTTACTTCATTATTCTTTTTTATGATGAAAGCTGGCAGTAAATTAGCTCTAACTCCTAACTGTCTTTAGTTAATAGGTTAACTATTCCTTTTGGAAATATTTAGTTACAGACTTGAAGCATAAATCTTTACTGAAAGGATCAGATGTATGTTTATTTAGTAATCAATTGACTGGATTTTAGCAGCTGCGTATTGAGACACAGTTTTAGAGAATCTCTGTATCAAAGTTAAATTTAATGCTACCAGAAGTGAAGTGATTTTGTTCTTTCTTCAATTCCATTTCCATTGATGTGTACAGCGTTTTTGTTCCCACTTTTAACAAGGTAGCCCCTTTTATTCAAAGTTTTACATGATTGTTCGAGACATTCTGATTACAAGACCACATTTGGTATTGCAACACTAGTCTGATCTCTTTTCATGCAAATTGACTTTCAGAAATCTGCATATTTTACTTTGCCCTTCCTTGTGCAAGTAGCATGTGTTGTATCTAATCTCCTCAGGAAAAAAAGGCTGGTCACTGCACAGTACTGTATGCAAATGACCACTGTGTTGTGCCTTGCTCAAAAGCAGTTCTGGATGCAACATTGGCCCCTTTCAAATTGTGTATGGTTTATTTTGTAAGTGAACACAAATTCACACATCCTCCATAGATATCATACATCTGTTAACAGATCATTTGCAGTAGTTACTCAATAAATCAATAGATTAATAACTAAATAATAGCTTACAGTTCGAAGCGTTAAATGCTTATATTTGGTAGCATGAAAGAAAATATGGGCTTATTACTGAAATGAGCAGAAGTGGGTACAGTTAGAAACTGGAAAGATTAAAAGCAGGTGCTTCTAAAATAGTTTGACACACAGTTCTATCATGACCTGAATCTAATAATCTGTGTCTGGTATTCTGTGCAGTCAGAAGTAGACCCTAATTCACTTTCGTTGATTTCCCAGCAATAGGGGAAATAATGGCTTGAAAAAGGATGGCTTTATGAAACGTGTACTGTTTTATAATAGGACTACATACTAGGACACTCAAGTGCAAAAAAACACAACCAAACAACCCTATTCACTAAACCTTAAGGACATTTTAGCAGTCTGCATGAGGTCATATATTTAAATGCACTACAGAAGCTCTGTGGTTTTACATGTAAATGAGCTCCACAGCAACAATAGCTACCTATCTCTACAACTCACCTTTCCTTGAGGCCTCAAAGCTGTCAAAGACATTAATCCTCTGGATGTCATAGGTGAGCGTGGTGTTGGGCAGCAGTGTTCTGTTCCTGTTGATGGTGTTCAGTGCAAATTTGAAGGCTAGCTCCTCGGCTCCAGAAGGGCCACTTTCAATGGACTCAAAAATTCCCCCTATGCAAGAAAAAAGATTAAAACTTAAAAAGCCATGAATAAACCTTTAGAAACACACACGGCATTTGGTCATTCAAATGTAAATTCTATATAAATAGTACAGAAACAATAGTATACAATTGTTAGTTGTTGTTTGGGAAGAATATAAAATAAGTTGGGAACAATTTTGTAAATTGTGATAAAGCCAACATTCTGTTTTAATTCTTTGTTCATTATATTAAACCTTTAATTAACAGGCAAAAGCAAAAAGAAGTATCAGACAAGATTTTTTAAATTTTATTTATTAGTTCAAATATAAATAGTTGCACCAGCCTACCAGCAACATAAAAGCTAATATATTTCAACTCATATGGGCAATATTTCTTGAGCTACACATACAGAAGTGGTGTATCTCAGTATTGCTAACCCAACGTGCCATTACAGTTACTCCATGACAGGCTGACACCATTGCTGTGGCAATTGTGGCTACTGGGTCAGTCTGGTAGAGGACTCATTCTTGCTTACATCACATGTTGAACTTAAATTATTCACATGTTTTTCAGTGGTAACATGTTGTAATTTCCTAAATATTATGTGTACATCTTCTGCTCAGTTCTTCTACCTAATACATGAAAGAATAGTCATTGTATCAGTATTTTGTAATAAAATAATTTAAAAAAAACAGTAACAAGTTTTATTTACCTAACATGTCAGGTCACAACATCAGTTCAAAATGGTCTTGTGCTTCACATGTAGGCCCACTTATCGACAAGCACAAGACCATTTCGGACTGATGTTATGACCTGATGGAAGGTGTAGTAAGAAATAAGATGGAAATCAGTAAGTCTGAATTTTATACCCACTTATACCCTTTCGCTTCACTGTAATTACAGCCTGTAATACTACACTGTGTTTGACCATTAAAATACATAAAAAGTAAGAAAAAAAGACTCAAATATTGTTCTCATTATTCCCATTTTTATTATTGGTCATTAAGAACTATAAAATTAGCGGGTCATTTTAGGTAAAAAAAAACTTGTTACTGTTTTTTTATCATTTTATTACTAAATACTAATACAATTACTATCTGTTTATGTATTAATGACGAAGATGAGTATATACTATGGTGTATAACTTAGTAACAACTAGGAAATTGATATTTAATTAATGATTAAATACAATATGCTACTGTGAAATGACCATATTGTTATCTAATTATTACCGATCTGTAAAGTTTTACAGCAAACAGCTAATTCTAAGACTATGTTATAAGCTACTGTGTATGTGTAGAGGGTGGTAGGAGTAGAACTAGTACTCCAGTAAAAGATGTATCACATCAGTTAAAGACTGAAGAGGAAGCAAATATGAAAAAAGGGAAATGAGGATGAAAGTCAAGCTAGACTACAGCAAGGCAGCCATCTGCAACATCCAGGCTGTAGCCTATTACACCAGTGTTTCCCAACTCAGTCATTGGGGAGCCCCAAAACTGTCCATAATATAGCTCTATTCCAGCTCCTGACACCCTGAAGAACTGGCATTGTGCTGTGAGCTGGAGAGGCTAAAAACCTCATAGAACACATATCAGATGTTGAAATAAGACATTTTACCACCTCATGTAAATTATTAACTCATTCAAAACTTGATGGCAACAATACATCTCAAAAACTTGTTTATTTAGGTATTACTAATTACTAATTATGAAGCATTTCCTCTTCTTTTAGTAACAGTCTGTCAATGTGTGGGAAAGATGAGATAAGAGACATCTGGATGGTAGCATATGTTCTAAAACCTCTCTATACTGCTTAGCATTTATAAGCTACCCATGCCATAGGCACTAATGCAACCCCATACCATCAGAGATGCAAACTGTTGAACTATACACTAATAACAAGCTGGATGGTCCCTCTCCTCTTTAGCCCGCAGGACACAGCATACATGTTTTTTAAAAAAGAATTTCACATTTCTATTCATTTGACCACAGAACAGTTTTCCATTTTGTCTCAGTCCATTTTAAATGGCCCAGAGAAGATGGCAGGGTTTTTGAATCGTGTTGATATTTGGCTGATTTTTGGAAATGTTCCTAAACCTGTGCAGTAAAATTCAATACAGAATCAATACAGTGTTATTGCAGTGCCACCTGAGGGCCCAAAGATCAAGATCACATATGTGATCCTGAGTATATATTTATCACATTTATGTAATTAAATTTATGTAACAGAATCAAAATTAGATTATACATTCAACCCTGTTACTTTGTGCAACCCTGTTTGTCTAATTTAAACCCTGTTATCACATCAATTTTAATAAAATATTATAATTTACTAATATTATAATATTTACTCAACTGACAAGAGTTGTCTTTTTGTTGATATTGTCTTTTTAATAGTTTTAATGATGATATGCATAATACATTTGAGAAAATATTTAAAGTAAATACTGAAATTAGTAAAAGAAAAGGTGAGGAAATTGAAAAGGTCTATTTCAAAATTTGTTTAAAGTAATGTATTTTTTTATTAAATGAGTATTAAATGTAAATGTGATGTTGGGTTGGTGCGGCGCAATGGATTATGCTAAATGTCAAGCAGTCTTGACAGTATAATATTCAGGTTCAACAACAAACAGAACAATCGTAAACAGGTCGAGGCTGGGAGAGACACACCAGGGTCGAAAACCCGAGAGTCAGTAAACAAGTGAACAAATCCAGAGGGAGATCAAGCGAGTAAACCAGAGACCAAGCAGGTAGGTCAAAACACAAAGAGCAATCAAGGAGGCAAACAAATCCAAAAGTGAGAGTCGAGTAACAAAGGAAGGTCGAGAACAGCAGAAACAAGACAAGAAAAACGCTTGGTATGTAAACAAGGTTTGGTAATACTTCGTACACAAGTGGATGTAGGTGTGTTTGCCTTATGTAGTAGTGCAGGTGCAGGTGAGCAGTCAGTACTTTGAACACTGAGTGTGAATGGATGTTTCAGGGTCTGTGACAGTAACGTCATCAGGGAGAGTATTCTGGCAGATGGACTCCGGGAAAACTGAGGTGGCTGGGAAGCGTGACACTTAATGGACTTTTTACAGAGTATGCCATTACTTTTTCAGGTTCCCGAGTATTGGTAACAAGGTTGTGCCAAGCATAACTCACCACCACAAATACCTATATTTTTAAATGCATAACAGAAAATGTTCATTGAAAATAAATGATACATTGTTCTGATGGGAATGGTTCTGATGCCTAAATTGTCATCCAATTCTGGAATAATCCAGGGAGCAGTTCTTGAACACATTCAGATAAGAACCTTATAATGATTCTAATGTATAAACTGGAACATCAAGGTACTCTTTTTACAATCTCAATTTCTTCCTCTAGATCTGATCAGTTTCTTTCTTTCTCAGATCATTTATCTGGATCTGCTAAGACCATTTTATTGCGAAGATTTTTTGTTAATGCTAATTAGCTTCGATCGTTTCCCTATCCGCTGCGGTTCTTTCTCTACATCTACTCAGTTCTGTTTAGACCCTTTCTCCTTATTTGCTGAAATCCTTTGTCTAGAACTGCTTGGATCATTTCTCTAGATTAGCACAATCATTTTTAGATCTCTTCTCTAGATCTGCTCTAGCAGAGATACAATTGATTGTGTTAGCTTCATGGCAGTGTTCATGTACTACATGTAGAACAGTTACACAAGCATAATCTTCATCTTCATGTGTGTGTGTACATTTCTAACTCAGAGAATCATAGAATAGAATACTACTAATGAGATCTCTCCCTCTCTCTCTTATTTTCTCTCTTTCTCTCTTTCCCATAATGCAACAGCAGTCTTACCCTAATCCTCTTTATGTTCTGCTAAAAACTGTTCACCGTTTCTGCTGTATATAACTCTTAGCATAAAGGTCAAGCCTCTGGAGAGTTATAGGCTTTTCTATCCATCATCCATCTGGAGATAAGTGTCCACAGCACCGGCGAAAAGAAGATCAGCTTATTGGGTAGGAGTTGATAACTATCAGAGATTAAGAGGCTTCATCTCTGTGGCAAGCCTCAGATGAATTACAGAAAGGACATAACTCTCGAAAAACGGTTCTATCTCCACAGCTTAGTTTGAAAGCAACACGCAGAGAGATGCAGTGAGAGTCATAACAGGGGAGGTGTCACGCTTCCGAGTGTTTCCCCTCTCTCCATTGCTCCTCTGGACTACAATCCCCAGAGTGCACAGCTCTATGACGTCTCGGTCACATGCCCCATTCCTACCAATCGCACGCCTCCATTTCACGCGTTTTGACCATAGTTCTGACCTCACACACCTGTATGTAATCATACTGTTTGTATTTATATGCCTCCCTTTTCCTTGCCTCTTTGCGAGGTATTACTTCCTTGGTGGCTTACTGAGCAGTTTAGTCAAGTAAAGTCTGCTAAATACCTTAAATACCTTAAATGTAAAGTCAAGTCAAGTAGTTTTTATTGTCATTTCAACCACAGTGGTGTACAGTACACAGTGAAACGAAACAATGTCCCTCTAGGACCAAGGTGCTACATAGAACAATAAATACAATAAATACACAAGACAATTTACAATATACAAAACAGCAAACAATAAAGACAGGGAGGGGACAGTGCAGATAGCCCACTGGTAGTGGGAGCAGTGAAGTGTAGTTAGTCCATTTTTTTTAGAGAAACATAGTTTTTAGCAGCAGTTATGGCCATATTTGGTATAAATGTAAACATTGTATTCTTTAAGGTTTATGTGTAGACAGATTTAAAAGATGAGGTTGTGTGTGTGTGTGTGTGTGCGTTCAGTCCAGTCACTAAAATGTGTCCAATTATTCAGGCCAGACTCTGGTTGTTAAGGAGTCTGATGGCTTGGAGAAAGAAGATGTTGCACAGTCTGGATGTGTGGGCCCGGATGCTTCTGTACCTTTTTCCAGACGGTAGGAGGGTGAAGAGTGTGTGTGAGGGGTGTGTGTGGTCATCCACAATGCTGTTTGCTTTGCCGATGCAGTGTGTAGTGTAAATGTCTGTGATGGTGGGGTGAGAGACACCGACAATCTTCTCAGCTGTCCTCACTACTCGCTGCAGGGACTTGCGATGCGATACAGTGCATTTCCTAAACCAGGCAGTGATGCAGCTGCTCAGGATGCTCTCGATTTTTTACAGAGTTTACTCTATTACTTGTGCTATCTACCTTCCAGTTGTTTGACTTCTGCCTGTTAGTTTCAGTTTTTGACTCTCCTCTCGTCTCTTTTGTTTCATTTGCCTCTCGGACTGCCCTTTTCTTTGTACTTTCACTGTCTTGCTTCCTGATATTTTCACCACTGTTTTTCTCTTGTTTTGCTACCTGTTTGGATTGCCTTGCACCACTGCTCGTTAATAAACTTTCCTTTTCTTTTTAATTTGGCTCTCATCTGAGTCATCTATCTGGTGGTACAGGAGGAACATACTATGTTACTGTGGCCTGCTACTTCTCATGTTGAACACTGGGTAAAAACAATTTGTATTTTTTATATAAAATGCTGTATAAATTATATAAATTTGTATAAATGATAAAAATAATTTGGACTATTAAAGTTTCGTTTTTATTTTTCTGTTTTTTTCACAGGTTTTTGGAGTCTATTTTTCTCTAGGTGGAATCGTTTGACACATTTGTATAAACCTCAAGTAAACTGAAAAAGCATGTTTAGCTGTCCTTCTTTCTCTGTTACTAGTGACAGCAGCAGTACTAACTTTATTCAGCTGCACTCAGAGTCACTGTTAGAAGCTCAGGGTGCCTCAAGGAGAGTTAGCATGCCCTTGTTTCCGACAGCAGAGCCCTCACAGTAAGAAGAATGGGTGTCATAGTCGAGCCTAAAGCTACAGCTTTCCTACATGAGCAGCACTCCTCTCCAGTTCATGTGTGCACAATCTGAAACATTTGTTAAAGGAGCTATGGTAATAGGTGCTTCTATTTTATGGCACATTATTCAGGGCTTTGCTTTCTGGTTGTTCCAGTAAAAGGCATCAGCTAAGCTTTAGCTATAAAATTTGACCTCATCAGCTCAGTGTAGCTGTAGGGTTTAGGAATGGTTCTATTTCATAAAGATTTCTAAACTACAGCATCTAATGATCTCAGAAAGCATGCACTATCTATGAAAATGTTGTGGTTATCATAGAGGAAGCGCATACAATATTTTCAATGATATATGACTCAGATCTAAGCCTTAATATTTCATTTGCAAGTGGAAGTGACAGCACCTTTAGGATCAGCGATTACATGTTCATAAATGTAAGTTATCTGGCATATTGATAGTAAGAGAGGGGCAAGGTTGCTTCTAGAACTGCACAGCCAAGCTCAGATGCATTTCAGAACCTTTATGTTTAAGATTTTACCAGTCCATAAATTCAACCATGAGCAGGAAAAAAGCTTAGAGCTTAAATGTTCATATGGCCTGCATAACAGACAGAAACTGGGCCATGAGATACATGTACTAGGAACACCATTGCATATCTTAGGTTTCAGATTAATTCATATTTATTTAAAAACAATTTAATGCCATTTTTAAATTTTGTATTATCAGATAACTCATTATGAAATCATGAGTTGTCAAAGAAGGGGAGGCACATGCCAGCCTCCGGTCTCTAAACCTGGTGGCGCTGTGCAACAGTGGAAGTCCCACCCATCAGGAAGTTTTTTATAATGAACTAGAATTTGTCAGTCATAGGCAGTGGTGTTTTAAGGTTGGCTAAAATGCCTCTAATGGCAGTAAACAGGAGGGCCTCAATAACACGTCCCCAGTCAACCAATCACTCACGGTCCAGCTCGCCTAAGTACTAATTTGTTTCACCTGCCACTCATCACAAAGTTTGCTTATAATTTGATTATTCGAATTTGATTCCCTCATTAGCTCCGTTGGTAGTTTGGCACAGTAACAAACCTAACAGCATACACATTTATTGCAGATATCTGCCGATCTCTGGGATATATCTGGATATATGGATATATCTAACTTAATGTCTCTTCTGCTACTGAGTCTGGACCAGTCACTCCTACTCTCTCGATGGCTGGTTCATTCTCTGTTAGTAAGCCAGACAAATTTGATGGAGCTCCAAATCAATGCTGTGGTTTTCTCCTCCAGTGCTCTGCCAGGGGAATCAATCTGTTGTAAGTTTTGCACTGTGGCTGCTCGCAGCGGCTGGAACGAGCCCGTCAGGTTACTGTGTACCGGACTTCAATGCAGACATTTTAAAGAAACGGCCCGCCGGGATGATGGTCTGACCCTGGATGAGCTCATCTCCCTCAACATCTAGCTGGACTAGCTTAAGTATGGTGTTTTCAGCCTCCTTTTAAACCTCATTTGTCCAGTCTCCCCTGCCACGGTGCGTACCCATGGCAACCCCACGCAATCGCCCAACCTCCAGAGCACCCCTTGAAAGCGGTCCGAGGAACCTATGTAAGTGCACTTGTCCCATTTATATCTAGAGGAGAGGATTCATCGACTTCTCGTCTCTGTCTTTACTGTGGCACAGCCCTATGTGACTGACCCATCCCCAGAGCTCTCCGGTACTGTCCTCGAGCAAGCATGCAGACTCTACCACACATGCCAAAATGGTGAGTAGTCCCATGCCGGGTATGGTCATGAGGTCTTTGCTAAACCCTGTTACTCTGAGCTATCAAGGATTGTCTTGTGCTTTCCCAGTATTGATCTGAGTTTTGAGTTCTTGGTTTTTCTTGGTTGTTCCACCCTTCTGTTCCGTCTTTCTGCGCTTGACTACCGACTTGTCAAATATACCTCTCTTGGCTTTTAGATCTGTGCGCATTGAGCCCAGTTTTTTTGTCCCTGACATCCTGGGCCATCATCCTATGTGATATATTAGTAAGTAAGTAAATGCCAGATGTGGCCCAGGTTTAGCCCTGTCAAATTTGCTATTTGGGTATTGCTGGCCTTAAGACATAAAATAAAAAAGTAAGTACTTAATCATATATCATGTTATGAATCATTACAAAATTTAACAATTAACATTAAAAAAAATAATAATATCTAATAAATGTACAACATTTAACCAATCAGAGCCATAAAACTTAGGTATTTTTAGGTTCGGCTCAATACTTTAATACAGATTACCAGTCTGTGAAGCATTTCACATCACCTTGTTTAATGATATATATTCTGTTAGTTTCAGGGTAATTCCAGTCTGTTTAGTTGTCACAGCTGCTGGTCAAAGTGTTTCTAAAGGACATTGCTGCAGATCATATTATTTTATGAAATTAATCTACCATTTTCTGTTTCTGTATATTTGGTGATAATTATTTTCTGCTTTTATATGTGTTAAACTAAAGCATACCAATAATTAGCTGAAATCAGTTGTTACTTAGCAGTTACTTTTTGTTTTTAAATAAAGCAGTTTAAATTTGTATTCTATTATTGACCGCAAATGTTTTTCTTTTTTAAATATGCGCCTTCTTTTAAATTATAATAATCTTACCCTAGCACAAACTTTTGTATAGCAGAAACATTTTGACCTTATTTTGTGCAGCTTTATCTGAGTGTGTTCTTAATGAAATACCTCTATCCTTTGCAAAACTCCTTAGCTGGCTTCTGTGCTATATTCCATTTGGAATAATATTACAACATTAGATTTTTTAAGGCATTCTGTGAAGGCTTTTGATGTTAAATCTCTTTTATTTATCTTTTATTTACATTGTATATTCTATATGTTGATCCAAAGATTCCATTTATCCTAATGTGTTTCAGTTCATTGTTACAATCCTGCATGGAGAGGATGCCTTCAGAAGAAGAGGAAGGAGAGCATTACTGTCCCTCTTAAAAGGAACACAATGCCCTCTAGCCCCAAACCATTACCCTCACCCCTACCACCTTTTACTGAAAAGGTAGCCTAGCAAAGACTTTTCTGGTGTCTGCAGCATACTTTTAGTTTTATAATGATAATGCAAAACGAGCTAATTAAGTAACTAATAGATAATAGACCAGTGAATGTCATACAAACAGTTAGTGTTGGGGATGACAGTACAGTGCAACATGTTGCAGCAATGTTACTACTTTTCCATGTAATGAGTTTCAATGTAAATTTTTTGTCATTACATTGTAGTTACTGACATAAATAAAAGTGCAACAGTGTTAATAATGTGCAATATGAGTAATGGACTAGTCGGCATTGCTTAAAAGGAAAATTTAAATACTTTGAGTCTTGTAATCTGTGTAGAGCAACCATGCTTTCTTCAAAATTGAATTAAGCCAAAGCAACAGAAGATGAGAAACAAAATAAAAAAAACAAAAAAACAAAAAAAAAGTACAATTTGAACTTGAGTGACATCCCATTCTTAATCCATAGTGTTTAATATAATGTCAACCTGCCATTTGCAGCTGTAACAGCTTTAACTCCTCTGGGACGGCTTTCCACAAGGTTTATGAATGTGTTTATGGGAATGTTTGACCATTTTTCCAGAAGGGGGAGGTCTGTAGCGACTGATTCTGTAGAAAGTTGGTGACCTCTGTACATCATGCACTGACCCCGCTCTGATTTTATGTGGCCTGAGTTGCTGTTGTTCTCAATCTCTTCCAATTTGTTATAAACCCACTGACATCTGACACTGACTTCGGAATATTCAGTAGCTAGGAAATTTCACAACTGGACTATTATGATCGACCCTATCTTGGTACCATGCTGGAATTCACTAAGCTCCTGAGAGCAACCCATTCTTTCACTAAAGTGTGTAGAAGCAGTCTTCATGACTAGATGCTTGGTTTTAGACACCTGTGGCCATGGAAGTGATTGGAACACCTGACTTCAATGACTGGTATGGGTGAGTGAATACTTTTGGCAATATAGTGTATCTGTGATTACCATGTCAACGTGAAATTAACATTGACTGTTGAACCTTATTCATAAAAGTAAAATTGTTTGTTGTCTTGTGATCTTTAATCAAAGTGTAGTGATCCCTTTAAATCATACTCTGATTTTTGATTATACTACTAAACACCATATTAACCAATCATTTCATTTTAACCCTGCCATCCCCCAAAATGTCCCTGTTCAAAACTACAGATCCAGTTCTTACGATTCTGCACACACTTGAAGATGCACACTTAGAACATTAAACATATCTTGAACGAACAACTACTTTTAGGCCAAAAAGGACATTTTAAATGTTAGATTTTACACTGAAATGCTGCTTTTTTTACTGAACTTAGCTTTCAGTCACTCTTAAAAACACTCACTTTTCTTTCTCTCCTTGTGTTTTCACATTATTTTCAATGTGTGTAATATTGATTAAAGTGATATCTTATGCACTGTGAGGCTATTCTAGGATGCTGTTATCTGAACATCTCAGAATCTCACAGGAACTAAAGACCTTCAAGATGAGGCCTTTGAGCCTGACCTACTGAATTCATGCAGCTCTCTCTCTCTGTGTCCCTCTCCTCAACCCTTCCCTCCAGCTGTTGTGTGTTATGCATGCTAATGTCTAATACGTCTCTCCTTTGTTACCTCTAAGCTGTTGTGAGCACTGAGAGGCTCCATGTTTCTGCATGCTAGTATTAAACACATCTGTGGCAAATTTGTCCTTGTTTAAATGACAGGACAAGACAAATTACATCTAAATTGAGCTTTTCATATTGCTGCAGGTAATGCAGATAAAGTAAAGCCTAAACTAATTCCTGTACTAGTTTATGTTGTGTTATATTTTGACAACGCCAGTATTTACACAAAAGATGTTGAATTTATTTAAAATCAGTATTGTCATTTTTTTTTTAATTAGCTGGCAGAAAACAAATACCGCTTTGTCAGGGATTTGCAAGAGACGTGAAGAAGTGATAGTGGGTGTTAAAGCATGCGAGGAGTGGTGTGGGTAAAAAAATTCTGGTGGCCTGACTAAGAAGAAGAGTTTTTAACACCAAACGTGTCAACAAAAAGTGTGCTTACATGCATGCGAACAAAACAATTACTATCTGATTTTAGCAGTTACCAGATTAGATAGCATTACAAGATCTTAAGTAGTAAAGTTTCCAGATTAGAAAGCGTCACAAGATTTTAAGTATTACAAGACAGCTTTATTTTAATTCAATTTAAAGCTGATTATTCATGTACCATTATACCAACATTCTTAAATTCCATACATCTAAACATTAAATGCACACAAACAGAAAACCAATGAAAAAGGGCAGCATTATGAGAAATTTGTAGTCCTAAAAATTAGAAAAAAAAAAATTGTTGATGGCTGATTACTAAATACATTGTAAACATATTCAGTAATGTATTACAGCACGTATTTAGATTTCATTTAGGAATACATCGAATTAAGGCACATGAGAAAATCATTCTTATTTTAAAATATAGTTTATCCTGTTCCTTGTTACTTTGCAGAACATAATTTATTTTGGTAATTTGTTTCAGAAATTATGCAATATATAGTCATTGTATTTGTGTGTATTTGTGTTGTTCCCAATACAAGAATTACTAAATTAAAATTGCCTGCACAAATTACTTTACATAGCATTTCTCAGATTCCTGAGACTTTTGCACATGTAGGGTGAATTTATTAGTATGTGTTTGTATATTTACAATAAGAAGGGAAACCTATTAATCTGTATATCTGTATTGTGTGATTCTAAATCCTTAAAGGGCCGACCTAACTATGATTAACATCACATTTCTATAATCAGCTTAGTCACTTAAACATTAAAGTGTAAATAACGAGTTCGGTGATCAACCCGTCTCTCTGACAGAGTTCTCAGATCTAACCTACACTCACATAGCACTTTATTAGGTACACCTCCTTGTATCTACACTCATTCCTTATTTTATCAGCTCTACTTACCTTCTAGGTGCACTTTGCCTTTTTACTGTTGACTGTAGTCCATCCAATTTGCTGGATACTTTGTCAACCCCCTCTCACCATGTTCATTAATGGTCAGGACCACCATAGAGCCGGTATTATTTGGGTGGTGGATCATTCTCAGCACTGCTGTGACGCTGATGTGGTGGTAGTGTGTAAGTGTCTGTTGTGCTGTAAGATACTTCAGTGCTGCTTGGGTTTTTAAACACTGTGTTATCAAATTGTTTAGCTAAACTGCTAAGATGGCTGCTTGATCTTAAGCTCACACTGCCATGTTACTTTATGTTACGATAACGGCAAGCAACTTATTTATTTATTGATTTATTTTTGCTGAAATGGTTGATAATTTTAATGGAAGCTTCAGAGAAGAGATGTGCGGAGGATGTGTGTCCCATAACAACTTCTCCTCAATCCAGATCGACAAGAAACAGACTGTTGCAGCTGTTTGATGAGACGGAACCCTCCACTGATGCTTCTAGTAACCTCATTGAACAAACCCTGGACTTGGTGCAATTGATTCATGAACAGAGGAGAACCTTACGAGAGCTCTGCATCCGTAAATATATGTAGGGATATGGACTCTTCTCAGCAAAGACTGGCTGGAGTAGAGTCTGAGCTCTCTGCAGTGAGCTCTTTGGTCGCAAAGTTGAGTTGCTGCACTGATATATTGCATCTGGTGAATTTACCTGAAAATGCAGAGAGTGGAGATGCAATCTAATTCTGTCAGCGTCAGTTGCCAGTATGGTTCCTTTCACTGGCAAAGAGAGGGCCAATCGAATTCAAAACCCAAATAATTTCGACCACCTTTTCTTTGATGAAGTCAAAATTACACTGTTAGAGTTAACAGCTATTATTTACAGGCTAGTATTGCCCCCTTTTCTGCACAAAGAAGTTGGGCTAATTACTTTAACACTTTTATGGCAGATCTAAATATTATAGATGCTTGCCATTTTCTAAATCCAAATGTAAGGGACTGCACTTTGTTTTATTCATGCCATAAATCATTTATATAGCATCAATTACGTTCTTCTTTCTTTTGGCCTGTTGGCATAAGTTAAGGTTACTGAGATCCTGCCAATGCTAATTTCAGATCACTGCCTGGTTAAGCTCACCTTCCGACATATGTTCACATCAGTCAAAATGATGGCACTATGGACAGATAAGTTCAAAACAATGGCACTTTAATTTGTTTCTTCTCCAAGACAATGAGTTTCTGGAATATATTAAGAACAACCATAAATCCTTTCTGAAACTGAATAATACTCCCAAAAGCCCTAAAAGGTGAAATTAATTGGAAACGATGATTGGAAATTTGAAGACAATGCAAAAGCAACACATTGACCTGAGCAGGGCTAATGCTCTAAATGCTTTGAAGGCTGAATTTAAGGATCTACTTAGCAAGAGAGCAGATTTCATAATACTTAGAACGAAACAGCTTTATTATGAACAGTCTGGCAGGCCTAACAAGCTTCTTGCATTGAGACTCAAATGTGTTTCTGTGAATTTTACTCAGTGATTCAGTGGACATGAATGGACTCCATCTTTATCTAAAACACAGGCCTATCTACTAGACTCTCCAATTACACTAGATGAGCTTAGGGCTGCCACCATCTCTTTGAAGAAAAGGAAGTCTCCTGGGCTAGATGGTATACCACCAGAACTCAATTTGGGATTTAGTCGGTCAGCTGCTGTTAAATTCTATTTAGTACTTACTCAAAATTGGTCATTTTCACAAAGATCAGAGGGCAGCCTTGATCTCATTGCTGTTAAAAAATGGTAAGGATCCCTTGGATTGTGGAAGCTGTAGACCCTTATCTTTACTCAACGCTGACATCAAGATCTATGCAAAGGCTCTTTATATAAGATTGGAATCATGTCTTTCTCATTTAATGCAATATGCTCAAACTGGTTTTATGAAAGGCTGGTCAGTCTCTGACAATGTCAGGTGGCTATTGCAAATTATTGATGCTGACAGTAAAGAGACCAATAGGTCTAATGCAGTGTTTAGTTTAGATGCTATGAAAGCTTTTGATTGAGTGTGGTTACTTTGTTGAAACAATTTGGGTTTGGTGCTTTTTATTAACATGGTTCAAGTTCTTTATAGTCAACCAACAGCAGCTCTTTCCACAAGTTATTTGATTTCTCTGCAGTTCTCACTGGAAAGGAGAATAAGACAAGGATGCCCCCCCTCCCCAAGTCTTTTTTTGCTGTCATTAGAACCTTTAGCTCAGGCAGTTGAAACTCACTGATTTCACCTATTTAAGAACTCTGCTCATCACATTTCTTTGTATGCTGATGATATTAGTTTTTTTTACTTTCAAATATTAACAAGTCAATAATTATTGCTCTGTCTTTGTTCAATAGGTTTGGAGCTTTTTCGGGTTACAAAATAAATTGGGTTAAATCTATCTCTCAGCCTCAAATCGATGCCTCTCAGCGGTGCTGCTGTTTCATTTTGTCTCCCAGGCTGTTTCCCAATATGGGTGCAGTCCTCTGCTTTCACCTACTAACTTTATTTGGAATAAAAAAGACCTAGAATGGATCTTGCATCTTTACAGCGTATTAAAACATCTGAAGGCTTTGCAGTTCCAAATTTTAAGCTATACTTCTGGGCTTTTCATCTTAGATCTTTAGATCCTTTTAGAATATCCTGGCAATCTATAAAGCAGGATCTAGTTTACCGATTACCACAGGACTTACCGTTTGCAGGTATAAAACATTGAAACTCTTTGCTTAGAATGGGAAATATCATCACCCTCGAAGTCTGAAAACAGTCTTGTAGTTTATTTGGTTGTGATATGACATTTAATAGATCTTCTCCCATCTGGTTAATAATCTCCTTTTGACAGGTTCAAGGCATTTTGTTTATTTTTCTTGGTCTAAGCAGAATATTCATGTGTTAGACGATATCTTCAATTCGGATTTTAATAACTTTACATTATCTTGAGGACTAGTTTCATATCTTTAGGAGTTGTTCATTAAAACAAAAAAATTCAATTTAGAATCGTTTTTTGTTTGGAATAAAGAGCTTAGAGCTCTTGATGTAACTTCAGATTGGCATGTAATATGGCACAATATCTTTACTTCATCTAAAAATCTGTCACATCAATCACTACACTTTAAGTTAGTTCATAGGCTCTATGAAACACCCTGTCGTGTTTTTTTTTTGATGAGACTGCCCAGTGAAAATAGATGTAGCATATCGTCGCTGTCCAAAGAAAAACAAGTATCTCCAAAACGGCAACTTTGCCGGAGAGGCCAAAAACCTCATTTAACTATAACCAGACATCTTTCCAAACAGTTTTGGGCCATTTCTGTTGGTCCATTCATCATAAGATTCTCACTCAGTGTAACATGTTTTTCATTGGACAGCGACGATATGTAATTTAGGCTCTGTTGGGGATTACATCCAACATTTCATGGCTTTTTGGAGTTATGTGGTACAAATTCTGTCTGACCTCTTCAATGTTGATATTCACGTTTGTCCAGGTCTGCTGGTACTAGGAGATGATTCTAAAGTAACTCTTAATATACAGCAAAAAAGAGCCACAAGTTTAATGGCAGCAATAAAAGCCTCCAAAAAGTCTATTTTAAAATGTTGGTTTTTGCCAAGTATCAAGCTCTGTCGGTTTGTTGCATTCTTTTTTTGAAGGAAGCCACAGCAAGATTCCATAAGGCAAAACCTGCAACAATTCAGAACTGGTCAAAGGCTATTGCTTTTGTCAAGGCCCTTTATGACTAGATTGATTTACTATTGGTCTTTGTTGCTGTTGAGGTGTTTTTCAGTATTACTGCTGCCTTGCTGACATGATGTCTCACTAATTACCCAGCTGCCCACTTTTTCATTATTATTATGTTATTACTGTTATTGTTACTACTATCACTATTTATTTTATTTATTTATTTATTTATTTACTTTCCTTCTTTTTTTCTGTTGATTTTGTGAGTTCATGTGTTTTGTATTTTTGAAAAAGATAAACACTCACTAACAGAAAAAAACAAGGTAACAAAGTATACAGGGAAAATATGGGACTACTGTAATTGTAGAAATACAAAGTGCTCCTACATGATCAGTTGATCTGATAAAGTGGGAAATAAATGTAGGTCCGATTAGCGGGCAAAGGTGGCAGGTATTTGCCATTGCAAACTTGTGGTGCGTTTGTTTCTGCCCCCATTGCCAGCGTATTTTGCCAATGCAACAAAAATATGTGGTTGGGTTTTCAAGGAGAATGTGCTATTAACACCTGCAGCTGAGGGAAAGGGGACCACTGAAAAACAGGGTAGCAGTGGCAGCCATGGAAGCTATAATCCACAAAAGGGACCTAAAGGTTTGGGAACTTGCTAATCAAACTCCCAAACTTAACTGTGACTTAGTCATGACAAAAATGGGATAAAAACCATTAAGGATGGTTTTTGCATTAAAGTTATTATTAAGTTAAATATTATGTGATATTAAATAGTACAGTTTTCTGGCAACTTTGATGGATTTTCCATTTACCATTTATTCAAAAGTTTCATTTTAATCACAGTTACAAGAACAATCAATTTTGCACTATATTTATATAGTACACAAAGACAATTCACTGTTTCCTGAAAATATAGCAAACAGCACATCAAAAGGGAAAAGAGTGGAAAAACAGTAAAAATAATGGCTAATTTGCTAGGTGTTTCCAGCACCGTAAATAAAAAGATCACATAATCATCAGGACAGTTAATTAAAACTAGGATAACACTTTTAATTAACTATTTTAAAGCAATGATTTTTCCAGATTAAGTAATATCACAATGTTACTACTTTTCGCTGGACAGATAACTGTCCGATAACAGATGGACAGATAAGTGTTTATATTTAACCTCTAGAGTCTATCAAAGACAGAATAAGCAAAACACTGCTATCTTGTTACAGTTTGCCACCATAGTTTTACTGACTTTTTACTGCTATTTTACAGGATGTTTTTAGGAGAGTTGGCTTTGTGTTTATGGTAGCAAAACGAAACAAGAAAAGCACTTTAAGAATATTGCTGAAGTTGCTTTTACAAATACATGTTTAGTGAGAATCAGTACAGTCAGCTAAAACATAACTGGCCCACCGGGAAAACTTACTGCTGTCCTGCTTTGCCACTAAGGCATTTTTAGGATAGCTCCTCACACTCAGCAACAGCTCATCTCAAGAACACCCTGCTGAGAAGCCTAAGAAAGCATGCAGAGCAACCAGAGCAAACCAACAGTATACTGACAGTAAATAAACACCTTTAGCAACCTTGGACGCTGTGTAATTTCCTTACATTCCCTCTCACTCTGAGTCAGGTTTTGAACTGAAAGTAACAAACTGTTTGAAGGATAAGTAATGTTCTGTGTTGTCACTGACCATTCATTCACTTTGTGGGGTATCATTCTGTCTACCTGTGAAATACAGTAATCCAGCATGAAGGTGTATTGTGCTAGTTTTTAACAAGCCTGACAGTAATAACTCTAAATAACCAGCCCTGTGTTGAGTGTAATCCCTATGGTGGAATACTAACGCAGTCCTGGGTGATGATGTTTAGTCTGATCTATCTGAAATAAGACAGAGGGTAAGCAGGACCAAGACAAAAACCAAAAAAGCCCTGCATAAAAAACAATAATAAAGCAGTTAAGGCCACTGAAATCTCAACTAGATGACTACATATCTAGAAAATAATATTTAACTAGCTACTCTCTTTCTTGATGTTGCACACTTTTGTATAATATCAATACATCAAAATGAGCATCAGTTTAAAAAACTAAGAGTGCTCTATTAAAGACGAAATGATATAGACATTTAGACCAGTCAGGCGGGAGGATGAACTGTTTTGAAATCAATTATATATAATAATAATTCCAAACAAAAAGAAACCACATAAGGAGAGAAACTTTATATAGGAAGTTCAATAGGACTAGGAATTCCACTCTGGGAAACTGAACCATAGTATTTCTTAGATTTTGGAATTTCATCTCCAAAATCTATGCTTCCTGCCACGGTTTTCTCTTTTTAAAGTTATTTACTTTTTAATATTGCCAGAAATAATTATTGCTGGTCCTTTTTTATTATTATCGTTTTGCTGCTTAGGAAGCAACATTCGCTTCAATACAAACCTCTATTATTAGAGCTTCCGTATATTTTATATTAAAATGTTTAAAACTGCAATGCATGTCAATTCAAGTTGATGTGATGAGAAGTTCCCCATCAATAATTCTGGGATGTGACTGCAATGCATGGTTTGTTTTTCCAGAACATTTGTCATTAATTTGACTTCAATAAAGCCAAACTATACAGTTATAATTCCCACTATAAACATGCCATACACTTGCATGCGCAAAAATACTGTGACTTGTAGCTACACCAGAACACTTTTTGATTTTCCATAAAACCATCTTTTTGAAGGTTGTGCCACATAATACAGGTTTACAGAGAAGAATCGTTTAACCATGCACATAACTATTTATGCATTTAAATTGGATCACCGCTGTCTTTACTAAAGAAACCTTAGAAAAACACGAAATGCTATAGAATGCCTAAGGAACCTTCCCATGAATGGTCCTTTTAAGAGCCATTTTAGTAAATCAGATGAACAAGTGAGAATAACATTTTGTTTTTTATTTAGTTTAAAGAGCCTCTACATATTGTAAAGATTCAGTGTTGCTGGTAGATTCATACAGAACCTTTATTTTTTATCAAGCCCGTGTGTGTCGCTGTCCGTGGTGCCGCAACAGCGGTAAAAAGCGTGGATTGAATAGAAGACAAGATAAGGAAGCTTTAGCTCTACGGCCAGGAAGGAATACCTCTCATGAATCATTGCAGCTTGTCCGGTTTGTAGTGCACAGGTCGCCTGATCATCTGGCGGCTGCACATGAGAGGAGATCGGTGCGACACAGAAGCAGGCGTGCATCCCCCCGCTTCCACAGTGGCAACGTGCACACGCGCTCTGACTCTAAAACAGGGCATTCAAGCCCCTCGTATACCCGGTTTGTTGTTGACAGCGTTTACCACCAGTCTTAGCACTCACTGACTGTGCTGCCACGTTCTAATAACCCACTTCTGAAATACACACCACGACGAGTTAAACAGCTCACACAGCAACAGAGCTTAATAGCATTCGGTTAGAGAGAGAGAGAGAGAGAGAGAGAGAGAGAGAGAGAGAGAGAGAGAGAGAGAGAGAGAGAGAGAGAGAGAGGCTGCAATCTCTCCAGGCTTGTTAGAGCTTCAGAGGTGAAGTAATTCATCTTAGCGTTAGCTTCAGATGGATATTTCAACACACAGGGCCTCCTGCTAATCTCATGTGTTTTATATCCTTATACGAAACAGTAATAATAACCTTTCTGGCTCTAACGAAACGCCTTTTAAACACAATAAGCTGTTTATGAGCCCTCGAGGCGACCATCAAATTTAACCTTGCCATATACACATACACACTGCCACAATAAGGAGCCTACATTCTTTACAGTGTTGCTTAGTTAGATGCAGCCATCAGTTTATACAAACTATGGTGAGTTATGACAAAACGTTCGCTGAAAAGCCCCGTCATGTTCTTTAGGTTCTTCTAGGCTCTTTTAAGCATTAAGGTCTCAATGGAAAACTTGCTACAGGGCGCAAATCGTTCCGAAGAAAAGCAGTATGAACTTGTCTCGCTTACCGAATCTCAGAACGTGAGGCATCCCGAGAGAACAGCCCAGAAGCAGCGCGAAAGGCAGAAGCAGCATACAAGGCATCGGTCCGGTTAACCGGGGAGCACTACTGCTCATCTTGCTCGCCTGTCTGAAGCGAGCTCCTCGTGTGCGGCGGCGATTTCTCCTCAAGCCCTCGTCAGGGATGAAGAGGGAGCATCCACGGCATGGTCAACTTCTTTTCCTCACCGAAAACATCAGCACTCGACCCCCCTCCCCCCCACCACGTTCGTCTCTCCAGTATTTTCACTGCGCCAAGGAGTCCTTCTCCCGCTCAGCGGCTGTAAGAGCCACCCATCGTAGACGGAGGAGCTCCAGGTACGCGTGCTGCAAAACAGGAGGAGGCGGCGCGAGCGAACGGACGAACCGTCGGCGACAGAAGAAGAACCAAGAGCTTAGTACAAACGCGGAGCCAGTTACTGCTGCACTGCTGCACCGCGATTGACGTCGAGCCAAGGTGAGAGAGAGAGAGAGAGAGAGAGAGAGAGAGAGAGAGAGAGAGAGAGAGAGAGAGAGAGAGAGAGAGAGAGAGAGAGAGAGAGAGAGAGCGCGCACGAAGAGCAACGGAGAAAACTGGGGAGACATTTAGAGACAGACAGAGAGAGAGAGACAGAGACAGAGAGACTGGGGTGGAGGAAGGAGAGAGAATGGGGAGAGACAGAGTGAGAGAATTAGATTTTTTTTTTAAATATTTGGTTATTAGAAAAAGTAGGAGAATAAGAGGATCAGTAGTGTTCCTACATCCTACAGTATTCTTTGAATTTACACTCAAATGGGACAATCAGCGTTTGTTATCAGCATTTGTCATTATAGCGCTCGGGGTCATTTCATACCAGTTCACCTACGTCACGTCAAAGAATGCCAAAGAATCAAAGCAAGAAATTTGCACAGGCAAACAAATGGACTGGATGTATTTACACACCTCCATCAAACATAGAAAATGTGTGAAGGTTAACTGTGCATTATTTGTGCAAATATTATTTGTGCAAATATTTCAATATTTTTTCCCATATTAATGAACACAAACTAACGTTAGGCCTAGCTTTTATTATGATATGATCTGAATGAACCTGAAACCTATGTCAACTCTCTAAACTTGTGAGAACCTGAGTGAATCTGAAGAATGAATAAAGAGAGAACCCCAGAGGAGCTTATTAAAAAATTAGGAGCTGCTGCTCAAACCTAGGTCAAACTGCAAAAGCCCAGACCTACAGGCTCAACATAGTGCCTGAAGACTCACCGGTAGCAACTATGAAACTGAAATGCAAGATATTTAAAGAATCTTAAAAAGATACTAAGAGTGAGGAGCTGAAATATGAATTCTATGCAGGCCCTTAGAATTTTAGAGGTTAAAAAAACGTATCTTCCTGTGGAATTCAGCTTAAGGTTGCAAGAACATGAATTGGTGTTTCTTTCACTGTCAAATGAAGGAAAACCTGCAATACAATTCGGTGTGCATGCGAGTGAGTGAGGGTGAGCAGTGAGAATGCTATTAGCAGCAAATTAGTCAGAAATATTTCGCTTAGAAAAGTTACAAAGTGTTATTTAGAAAGGTTCAGTTTAGTTATACTGTATCATCAATAGGCTGATAGATAAACCAATTTATCCTTACTTAACTGAACTGCTGACCAGCATTGAGTACCCCAAATTCATATAAATGCACTGATGCTTACGTAAAAAGTAAAAGTGCCTTCAAATAAAGCAGTTCAGGTAAAAATACAACTACTTAACCCCTTACTGTCATCAGCAAGACATTGGGGCAGTAAAAACAAAGCATGTAGTCTATAACTTAGTATAGCAGAAAGAAACAAAGACTGTTTGGTACCTCGTGTTTTATTGTATATTAGACTTCTTTTTGTTGTATTCATTTATAGAATTGTGCTTATCAAACTCTCGCTCTGAAACTATAATATGTTGAAAGAAGTTATACCTATCATTGAAATGTCCACTAAAACAAACCATGTGTGGTATGATTTACTTGTTTGCTTCCTTTATTGATGATAAAGGATAGTAAAGGCATATCCTTGGAAAGACTCTAGTGGATGTATGTCTTTTTGTAAACATTTATCTGCTAATTTGTAGAGACGGAACAATTATGTTCTTCATTAAGACATATGGACCGAAATGTGCTCTATCAAAAATTTGAGAAGAATGTTAAAAGGTTAAGTACTAAGTAGCGTAAATAACTGTAGTGGAACTTGCACCATGGGGGGAAAAAACAAGGATTTATATTGAAGTTATGACAGCAGTCATTACACGGGCATGTATGAGGCCACTGTAATGACGCTTTAGCCTCATTACAAGCATGAGCAACATGTTTTTGCTTAAAATAAATTGCCTGCTGTATTTATCTCATAAATTGCATGATCTCAAGAACAAACACTGATTTATTCTACATGCAAAAAACATTTGGGCTGCAGGCTTACTAGCTCACCTCAGAAGCATCGAACAGTATGGGGGCTTTAACACACGCTTTAAACAGGCTGGAGTGTGAATGATTTACACTAACGTGATAGACAACAATACACTGTAAGTAGAGAGAAGAACTGAAATTAGGCTTTGATTTAGTCTCACATTTAGTGAAGAAGAATCAACAGAATCTTTGTGAGACTGAAAAAAGTGACAGAAGTAAGAGTGTGTGTATGTAATATGTTATATAATTTATGTGGGGGAAAAGGAGAGGTGCATACCTATGGGCTTTATGTAGATATTGGGTGACTAAATATTTATTTTCCACCATAATGCCACCATAATCTCTCATAGTTGAAGTGTACCTATGATAAAAATTACAGACCTCTCTCATCTTTCTAAGCAGGAGAACTTGCACAATCAGTGGTTGACTAAATTATTTTTTACCCCACTGTGAGTCTCCCAAGTCCTTTAAGTTGCTGGTACATTCTCCTATCCAGTGTTGCCAACACCATGCCATGGTATATTATTCACATGGCCGGTATGCCATGCAGTTCTTCCAACTGCTCAAATTACTTTTGACATACTTGCAAAGGATACTACCAACACAACAGCACAAGTCAGAATGGCAAGCATGCGCAAAAGGAGGACCTTATGTAAATTAGTCAGGTACAGTGAAAGGGTCTATCCCTGCTTACATCACATGCATGAAATGAGCGTGAAAAGGCCTAGCGAGGGCAAGGAATGTGCCAGAGTTACATGTTGACATCACCACACCCTGATGACTTTGGTGACTCTAGGGTCAAAGGTCAGGGAGTTATGACCGAATCGATTTGGTAAATGTAAATTTGGACTTAAGCCTCAAGTATAAGACCTAGCGAGGGCAGGGAAGGTGCCAGGCACACACTGACATCACCCACACTGACATCACCAGACTCTGATTACATGGACCGAGGATGTTGACTCTGTTGTCAAAGGTCATGGTGTTACGACTAAATCCATTTGGTTAATGGTGAATGCATGAGGCCTGGCAATGGAAAGGAATATTCTAGAGTTACCAAACTTGACACACGTTGGAATACCCACCACCTGATAATGTGAACCAAGTTTGGTGACTCTGGGTCAAAAGGTCCCTGGATGCTTTCGCACTGCCTCAATATGTGGTGAAGGACCTCAACGGGAGCCCCCAAATGAAATTTGGGACCAGTACGGGCCACAGAGGGGGAAATGGCAACACTACGGTTATTTGCGTAATTGTACAAGGCCAAGCTAGGGCAGAGAAGATGCCAGACTAGGGTTAAAGGTCAGGGAGTTCAACCAAACCAAATCCAGTTGGTAAATGTGAATTTGGATTATGCCTCAAATGGGAAAAAACAATCGTACAAGACCTAGTGAGGGCAGGAAATGTGACAGAGCTACCAAACTTGGCACATGTTAACATCACCACACCCTGATAAGGTGGCCCAAAATTGGTGACTCTAGTCACAAAGGTTAGGGAGTTATGTCAGAATCCATTTAGTAAATTTAAATTAAAATTTTAAGTGGGAAAACCAATCGTACAAGACCTAGTGAGGGCAGGGAATGTCCTAGAGTCACCAACATAACACACATCATCAGGAGGCCCGAGAATGGTGACTTTAGGGTCAAAGGTCAGGGAGTTACAACCAAATCCATTTGGTATATGTGAATTTGGACATAAGCCTCAAGTGGCAAAAATCAATCCCGCGAGGGCAGGGACCAAGCTTGGCACACACTGAGATCACTACACCCTCATAATGTGGCCTGAGTTTGGTGACTCTAGGGTCAAAGGTCAAGTACTTTTTGCCAAATCCATTTGCTAAATGTGGATTTGGACGTAGGCCTCAAGTGGTAAAAACCAGTGGTACAAGTCCTAGCGAGGGCAAGAAAGGTGCAGGAGCTACCAAACTTGGCACATGTTGATATCACCATATCCTGATAACATGGCACGCATTTGGTGACTCTAGGGTCAAAGGTCAGGGAGTTAAGGCCAAATCTATTTGGTAAATGTAAATTTGGACTTAAGCCTCAAGTGGCTCACTTTTTAACATGACCACGCACAGATGACGTGGCCCGAGCTTGGTGACTCTAGGGTCAAAGTTCATTATGTTATGACAAAATCCATTTGGATAATGGTTAATGCAGGAGGCCTGGCAGGGGAAAGGAATGTTAGAGAGAAACCACACTTTGAACGCTAGGGTTGGGGCTGGAGCTAGAGCCAGGATTAGGGCTGGATCTAGGGTTCGAGCTGGATCTGGGGTTAGGACAGGAGCTAGGGTTAGGGCAGGAGCAATGATTAGAGCTTGAGCTGGGTTTAGAGCTGGATCTATGGTTATGGCTGCAGCCAGCATTAGGGCTGGAACTAGGGTAAGAGTTCTTTTAATGGAGTCTCCGGTCAGTGTGCAGTGGATGAGACTGCAGTTTAGAACTTTCCCAGAAATTGCCTCTTGACTTGTATTGCATGTCTACGCTCTAACCCTAACCAGGTAGCATGAACAGCCAATACGAATTTGCAAGATCATGCATCCGAGCTGCGACTGGAGACGTGCACATGTAATATGCACTTCGTGCATACTGAACCTACACTAGTTTCTGCAGCCTCCTCTGCAGAACTATACGTGCAAGAACATGCTGTTAAATGTCTGCCCCTTTATTAAGCCCCTAAAGACCTTCCACCCTGAGGTGGCTGGACTATGCACAGAACAGATGGACTATCTAAACCTAATTGTGTTTAACCATGTGCAAAACCAGGTCAACAAGCCCAAAATGGACAGACGATATGTGGTCCCGCATGAAGTTGACTGGCTCTATGCACTTGTGGAGGTGTTCCGGCTCTTTCGCGGGCAGCAGTGTCCATATGTGCTGCAGTGAAAAGGGCAGCAGGACCAGGGACTGAACAATATGCTGTGGGAGGCATGGCAAGATGCTGGCATGCCTTGGGAAATCTGTTGCCAGCCAGGCAATGGATCTAAATAGACATAAATGTGAGTCATACCCCCAGAACCATGTCCACCTCAGAGCGGTGTGTTAATTAAATGCAAAGGTACTCTTTTTCAGGTGAATAAACACCTGTCTGCCGAGGAGGGTCATATGTGACAGCATGTGCCTTGACGTCGTCACCGCCAACCGCCCCTACACTGCGCTGCCTGAACTTGATGAAGGCTTCAGCATAAGGGAACTGCGAATGAAGGCGCTGGCAAGTACATGCGAGCTACAGGATCAGACTGCAGGCAGTGAGATGAGAAGAGCCACAAATTGCATTTGAACGAGGAAGACACAAGCAACTCTGAAACCATGACGACTGCCTCTGAAGTCATGAGTGACGGAGACATGCTCAACTTGCGAGGACTCAGCTGCAAATAATGTTCCTTAAATAAAGTGTGTGTGTGATAGGAAATTACTGTCCATACTTCATGTAATGCTCCCCTTCTACCTGGAGCTCCACACCCCACACAGGGGTCACATTTTCTTTAACATAGCCCCAGTATAGTTTGTAATTTGGAGGCCATGTAAGTAGCACTGGTAAACAGCCCCTAGCTAACTTTAGAGATCTCAGCACATGTTATACTGCTAATGCTGTAAACAAGGCAAGGACTAATAATGTGGTTAACAGAATTACAAATACTCTTAGTGCTACTGCTAGTCATGTTAAAACAAGCATTCTCAACATCCCTACCATTGCAAAGTCCTATAGCATTGAGAGCGTGCCTGTTACCCGTCCCACTATAGAATAATCTGTCCCAACAATCTCTTTAAAGTAAATCTCGTGTAGTGGCAGTGCTAGCAGCTTTCGCATTAAACTTGGTGTACTTAATAGACAGTCTCTGACGCCCAAAGCAGTTATTGTAAATGAAATAATTACTGATAAGAAACTCAGTATGTTATGTCTCGCTGAGACGTGGCTCAAACAGGGCGAATATTTAGCTCTAAATGAATCCACCCCACCAGGTTTTAGTTATCACACCCCACATATCATTGGCAGAGGTGGAGGTGTAGCTACACACTATAACACTGATATGGGCCTCACTCAAATTGCAGGCCATAAAACAAATGCCTTTAAATATTTTCTAATATATCCAACATATATTCAAGTAGCCAGCTCCTCTCCTGGATCTACTGGCTTTATTTTATCTACAGTATATCGTCACCCGGGTCCTTACTCTGAATTTCTTACAGAGTTTGCAGAGTTTCTAACAAATATAGCCCTCTCTGCGGATAAGGTTAAGGATATAAGGATAAGTCTCTTATAGTTGGAGACTTTAACATTCATTTTGAAAATAACCAAGACCCCTTAAAAATAGCATTTAAGGTTCTCATTGATTCTATGGGCTATATTCAGAATGTGATAGGACCCACTCACCGCTGTAACCATACCTTAGATTTGGTATTATCGTGAGGAAGTGACTGCATCTCAGATCATTACTTGATAATATATGAAGTCGTTCTAGACTATAAAGTTTACATGCCGCCCCACTACCGATATAAACAAAATATCACTGCCTCTACTATAGATGCCCTTATAAATAGGCTACCAGATCTTTCAAATGTCCCTACCCCGCTGGGCCTTGATGAGCTTGAAAGCAGCACTGAAATCCTGCAGTCCACTCTTCAAGCAACTCTTGATAGTGTAGCTCCGATAAAGAAGAAAATTGTTAGATGGAAAACGTTTGTGCACAACGATGGTACTCGCACACTAAAACAAAAAGTTTTTGCTTCCGAAGTGAGTGGAAGAACACTGTATTGGAATATAAACATGCCATAAACTAAGCTAAAACTGCTTACTTCTCATCACTCATTGAGAAAAACCAAATTAATCTTAAAGTCCTGTTTAGCACCATATCTAAACTAACTAGTAACATTAAACAGTTTGAAGATTATATTCAAACTACATACAGTTGTGATGACTTTTGCAGGTTCTTCGAAGACAAAATAGAACATATTAGAACACTAACCCAACATACGTCTGTAAATCTAATGACACAGTATGACGTGTGCCCTGTCAGCCCAAAAGGCGAACAGCTATCCTTTAGCTCCATTGCCCAGGATGAATTAATCGACCTAATTAGCTCTTCCAAAGCCTCTACTTGCATCCTAGACCCAATACCGCCGAAACTTCTCAAACAGAACATCCCTTGCGTGGTTAAACCTCTGCTCTCGATAATTAACTTGTCCCTCAGTCTTGGACATTTACCGAGATCTTTAAAACTCGCAGTAGTTAAACCCATAATTAAAAACCTGAGCTCAATCCCAATGAGCTCGCCAACTATAGATCAATTTCCAATCTCCCTTTTATATCAAACATCTTAGAAAAAGTGGTCTCGCAACAACTTTGCTCCCACCTACATGAGAACTAGATTCATGAGATGTTTTAGTCTGGCTTTAGACCCTACCACAGTACTGAAACAGCATTAACTAGAGTAGTGAATGATCTCTTGATGTCACTTGATAATGGTCAAGCCTCTATATTACTTCTTTTAGATCTCAGTGCTGCCTTCAATACCATTGACCACACGATCCTCCTTGACAGACTAGAACATCAGTTTGGCATTAAAGGATAGGCTTTATTGTTCCGATCGAACCTCACTGACCGTTATCAATTTATTAGTCTCAACAATAAGCACTCTAATCATACACTAGTAAGATATGGTGTCCCTCTAGGGTCAGTGTTCAGGGCTCTTCTTTTCTCCCTTTACATGCAGCCTCTTGGTAACTTAATATGTAGTTTCGACATCAGCTTTCACTGTTATGCAGACGACACACAACTATATATATCAGCCAAACCAAACGAGGCTTTAAACCTAAATAAACTTGAAGAATGCCTTACTAATATTGGAAACTGGATGGCTAAGAATTTCCTTCAGCTTAATCCAAGCAAGACTGAGGTCCTGCTACTCGACCCAAATGCAGAGAAAACTAAAGTCTCCAAAATTGTCCTGAATATAGATGGCCACACTAAAATTCCTAGCTCAACTCTGAAAAATCTATGCATTATCTTTGATACCAGCTTGTCTTTTGATGTACATATCAGTAAAACAGTTAGGACGGCATTCTTCCATCTATGTAACATCGCTAAATTACGTAATATCCTATCCTTAAAAGACGTGGAAAACCTGATCCATACCTTTATAACTTCTAGGCTAGATTATTGCAGCACACTTTTAGACAGATGCACAAATAAGGCTCTACATATGCTCCAGCTCATCCAGAACGCAGCTGCTAGAGTCCTTACTAGAACAAAAACATACGATCATATTTCCCCAATACTGTCCTCATTACACTGGCTACCCACACGTGCGCTCCGCTCACAAAATAACAGCCTGCTGACACTACCTATGTTCAGAAGAACCACAGCAGGTGGTCGAGCCTTTTCTTGTGTAGCCCTGAAACTCTGGAATATTCTCCCTTTATCCGTTTGGGAATCAGACACACTATCTACATTTAAAACTAGACTCAAAACTTACTTATTTGCACAAGCATTTGGCTGATAACATCTGTTTACCGCTACAATTTACATTTCTCCATAAATGGAGCAAATACCCAAATTTCTCTGCCTCTCATCTGTCTTCTCTATGAGCAGCTCAACGCTGATGGATAACACTGAGGGGCTACCAGCACAGAGGAATTATCTCCAGGACTCTCAGGACTACACAGACTCAATTCATACAAAGTTACAATGACTACCTCTTAGTCCTCCTAATCAGTCTCTCTCTCTCTCTCTCTCTCTCTCTCTCTCTCTCTCTCTTACTTTCTTTCTCTCTTTCCTTCTATTCTTTGTTAAGCACTAGAATGACATTTCTCCGGAGCGATCACATCAGAACCCCCAGAGCAGCTAGAGGCACCTGAGCATCAGCACCACTGTGGGTCTCCTGCCCTGTTTCTCCAGTTCATCACCCGGCATGACCACAACCTTTACACTAACTCTATGGGTCGGCTCCATCTTCCGGTTACTCACTGTTGGACTAATGAGACTGCATCTAATAGATATTCTAAAGCTCCTTTTCCTGTTAGTTCTGTCTTTCTCTTCTCATCCGGAAGAGAAAGACAGACCTGAGGAGATTGGGTTGAGCCTTTGAGCCTGGTTCCTCTCAAGGTTTCTTCCTTTCTCTTTGGTTAAATGGACGAGCCTGCTGCATCATTTTTTTTGCTTTGATTTTCAGGGTGTCTTTGAATTCAACCCTCTGTAGGGTAATCATTTTCATTTCCATCAAACGATGTGGCATCCTTTCTTTCCTAACACGTTACCCAGTCTATATGAGGAAAGATATTCTGCATGATGTTTTTCCCACTGAGATCTGATGTGTTTTCAAAGTGCTCCCTTTATTATTTTGAGCAGTGTATAAAGCATAGGATTGGAATGCAAGTCAGATTTGAAGCTGATTAAAAAGAAGGATCTGCAGGAACACCTCAGACCTTTTCAGTCCCGGAAACTACTTCATGCTTTGAGCACTGAAGGTACTGAAGCTAATTGTTTAAGTGATTAAAAGTTTTGTTTGAGTTATTTGACTTTTTTAAGGGTTAATTAGCTTTTAGATAACAAGTGTTTGTAATGTTATTATTGCAGAACGCTGGCATAGTTTTTGGTATATTTGAAACAACTTCTGAAGTTTCTGCTTTGTTGTTTTCAAAAGGCACAAAGTGTGTCACGGATTTACAGTTCGAGACCAGCAGTTCATCACCTGTACACATATCAAGGAGTCCATCTCGTAGGAATTCCTGAGATCTGGACTATTTGCAGGCAGTGCCATCAACATTATATGTCTTTCTTGAAGGAAAGTTTTTACATCCTTTGTCCTGGGGCAAGATACATTATCATCTTAAAAAAATGTCATCTTGAAAGTTTTTATCATTATATTTTAATTAATTTAAACTTTCGCTAGAACCTCATTATTTTACACAGTATGCTTGTAATGTATACATTTGTAACATAGGTACATAAATAAAAGTCTACTAAAAGTCTGTAACACAAACACAAGAAAAGCAAAAATATCACTAATTTTAAAATCCACCATAATTTAACTCAGACAGGACCTTATTTATACACAGAAGTAGGCAATACCCTGAAATGAATGGTTCCTTAATGTTACCTTAATAAAGAAAATTATTCTATATTTAACAATGAACAATCAAAGAACCATATGCATGATTGAAAGGATATTATTTACCATAAAAGTGTTCTTTAGATTAATTACAAATGTGCTACAGTAGGGTTCTATATTGCAGCAAGAAGAGTTCTATTGTTACAAGCGTGAAGTTAAGATTTCTTTAACAAAGGTTTGGATGAATTTCTGTCATGTATTTGCAGGACATGTCTTTGTATGTTACACAGGATTTTTAATCTGTATATCATACAGATAAGTCACAGTTGGAATTTTTGACAATCTACATACTGAGAGAAAAAAAATTAAAGAATTTTTTTCATTAATCTTATTAAAATAACAAACTAACAAAAAAGTCAGCCAGAAACATATATATTCAGAATGTTACTTATTATAAACTGCAGTATTAGTGAGTACATTTATGACAGTATTTACTCATCATGACCTTTTCAAAGTATTTTGCACTGGTTACTAAACAAAAGGTTGTAGTATGTTCGACAGATGGGTTTCTTTATGCTAAAAGCAAAATTAGATCTGTGTGTCATTTGGATAGTAGTATTTCATTATATATAAATATTCATTAAAATGTAGCCATGGTATACCAATGTTTACCAAACTAAACATTGTAGTATGGTTATCAGATTGGTCTCTATACTAAAAGCAATATTAGATCTGCATGTCATACGGATGTGTCATAATAATGTGTCATAGTAATTTAATTAATATAAAAATGAACTAAAAATCAACCGTCATATATCTTTACCAAACTAAATGTTGTAGTATGTTTGCCAGATGGGTCTCTGTATACTGTAAGCAACATTAGATCTGTATGTTATATGGGTGGCTCACAGTAGTAATTTAATTCTATTAAAAGTTATTTAAAAATCAAGCACAGTATATCTTGAAAAAATAAAAGGTTGTACAAAACGGATTCCAAAAAAAGTTGGGACACTAAACAAATTGTGAATAAAAACTGAATGCAATGATGTGGAGGTGCCAACATCTAATATTTTATTCAGAATAGAACACAAATCACAGATCAAAAGTTTAAACTGAGAGAATGTATCATTTTAAGGGAAAAATATGTTGTTTCAAAATTTCATGGCGTCAACAAATCCCAAAAAAGTTGGGACAAGTAGCAATAAGTGGATGGAAAAAGGAAATTGAGCATATAACGAACAGCTGGAAGACCAATTAACATTAATTAGGTCAATTGACAACATGATTGGGTATAAAAAGAGCTTCTCAGAGTGTCAGTGTCTCTCTGAAGCCAAGATGGTAAGAGGATCACCAATTCCACCATTGTTGCGCAGAAAGATAGTGCAGCAATACCAGAATGGTGTTACCCAGCGTAAAATAGCAAAGACTTTTAAGTAATCATCATCAACCGTGCATAACATCATCAAAAGATTCAGAGAATCTGGAACAATCGCTGTGCGTAAGGGTCAAGGCAGTAAAACTCTACTGGATGCTCGTGATCTCCGGGCCCTTAAACATCACTGCACCTCAAACAGGACTGTCAAGGAAATGGGCTCAGGCATACTTCCAGAAAGCATTGTCAGTGGACACAATCGACCGTGCCATCCGCCGTTGCCAGCTGAAACTCTACAGTGCAAAAAGGAAGCCATTTCTAAGCAAGCTCCACAAGCTCAGACTCTTGCACTGGGCCAGGGGTCTTTTAAAATGGAGTGTGGCAAAATGGAAGACTGTTCTGTGGTCAGATGAGTCACGATTTGAAGTTCTTTATGGAATACTGGGACGCCATGTCATCCGGACCATAGAGGACAAGATAACCCAAGTTGTTATCAACGCTACGTTCAGAGGCCTGCATCACTGATGGTATGGGGTTGCATGAGTGCTTGTGGCATGGGCAGCTTGCATGTCTGGAAAGGCACCATTAATGCAGAGAGCTATGTTCAGGTTCTAGAACAACATATGCTCCCATCTAGACGTCATCTCTTTCAGGGAAGACCCTGCATTTTTCAACAAGATAATGCCAGACCACATTCTGCAGCAATCACAACATCATGGCTACGTAGGAGAAGGATCCGGGTACTGAAATGGCCAGCCTGCAGTCCAGATCTTTCACCTATAGAGAACATTTGGCGCATCATAAAGAGGAAGGTGCGACAAAGAAGGCCCAAGACGATTGAACAGTTAGAGGCCTGTATTAGACATGAATGGGAGAGCATTCCTATTTCTAAACTTAAGAAACTGGTCTCCTCTGTCCCCAGACGTCTGTTGAGTGTTGTAAGAAGAAGGGGGATTGCCACACAGTGGTAAAAATGGCCTTGTCCCAACTTTTTTAGGATTTGTTGACGCCATGAAATTTTGAAACAACATATTTTTCCCTTAAAATGATACATTCTCTCAGTTTAAACTTTTGACCTGTGATTTGTGTTCTATTCTGAATAAAATATTAGATGTTGGCACCTCCACATCATTGCATTCAGTTTTTATTCACAATTTGTTTAGTGTCCCAACTTTTTTGGAATCCGGTTTGTAGTATGTTCGTCATATGGATGTCTGTACAGTACAAGTTACTTTAGGTCTGTATGTTATATGGATGTCTCATAGTATTCATTTTGTACTAATGAAAATTAGCAAATATTCAACCAACTTACATCTTACCAAACTTAAGGTTGTAGTATGTTTGTCAGATGGGTCACTGTATACTACAAGTAATTTTAGATCTTCATGTGCACTATAGTATTCAATACTTTTTAAAAATTAACCAAACATCCACAACAGTATATCTTACCAAACTAAAGGCTGTAGTATTTTTGTCAGATGGAAATTTAGCATACTGCAATAAATATTACATCTGTACATCATATGGATGTCTCATAGTAGTAAATTAATACTTTAAAATTACTTTAAACAATTAACTAAAAATCAACAGTAGTATCTTACTAAACTAAATGTTGTAGTATAATCGGCAGATGGGTCTCTGTATACTAGCAAAATTAGATCTATATGTCATATGGATGTCTCATTAAAGTCATTTAATATTCTTGATAATAAAATCAGCAGTTCAAACAATTTTAGACTTTCGGGCACCTGGCTAAAAGTAAATAATCTGTGGAATTCCCCCTAAAAATAAATTCATCATTATGTGTTTTGCTATATCATTATTTAGCAATATTTTCTTGTTATGTTTTTTGATATTTTCTCATTATTTTGCGTAGGTTTCTTATTGTTTTGAAATCGTTTATGCTTTTGGAATTAAGAATAATTATTTTTTTATTTTTATTTTAAGTGACTAAAATAGGTCTTTGTATCCCCATCTAAACTGCCTTCTTTTTTTTAATAATAGCAAAATGCCATTTCTACATCTACATTGCGCTTAGCTTTAGTTAATTAACCGTGAATAGTCACAATGGAGACCAGGAACGCATGTTCCCCTTAGGTGGTTAAAATATATTGCCTTACCTTTAGGCTTTTAGTTGTTGTAGAAATGGCATTGTGGGCTTTTCCTTAGTAACTCATTTGTTGCCTCCCACCCACAGCATTAAGCACTAGTCTTATAGTTTCACTATATAAGGTATTTTAACATTTAAAAACAGTAAGTGGTTTAGGTGTAATTTTTTCTTCTTCTTCGTCTCATTTTTGCAATTGTGAATATTCACAATTCAGACCAGGAGCGCATGTTCCCCTTAGGTAGTTTAAATGAATTGCCTCGTCCAATAAGGACGGTTGTTAATCTGAAAGACTGTTTTCAGACCATAGACATACAGCGTGTATCTATTCAGATGCGCGGTGACGTAGTACTAGCAAAGCAGACGTGGCAAATAGGTTTTGAAAGGCTAAAGGCTAAAGCAGTTAACCACGACCATCATCCCTTCCATCGTTGGTAGAGAGCTGGCGTTGATCACAAACATTTTGTAGGTTTTGTGCTTGTCAACGATTTTCGGTGCCCTTAGTTAATAATGGCATCCTCTGCGAACAACAGTTCTGTAGGGAAATGGGAGGTAGTTAGGAAAGGCAAGAAGCAGGGCAGCGCTGCGAAGAGTCAACCCGACAAGAAGTCCCGTAGCAGTGCGAGAAAAGCTCTGAGCGAATCCAATTTAGCAAGAATCGACACATATCGTAAGTGATACATTTCTGTATTTTAATTGAGCTGTATGTTTTCTCAGACGGAATGTGTGGTACCACGTCGCTCGATATATGCCGATTTGAAACATTGACTTTGGTGCTAGCCACGTAAGCTAGCTGTCATTCTCTTTAAGGGGTCGAAGCATATTGCTTGCTCTTAAACATTTTTAAATAGCATTAATCATTCCAACTGAAAGGTATTGTGTAAAAATTACTTATATTAGCTAACTTACGTCTTGCCAGCCCATAGTAGGTAACCGCTTTATTAGCTAACTTACACTTTGGCATTATCTCACTCATAAGTTTCTAGCTAGCTGCTGTTAGCAAGCTATGCTAGCAATTGTCAGTTTCCCTCTAAGTAACGTTAACGACTGATGATTTAATGCTCTTTAAATAAGTAAGTAGCTATGTGGAACTTAGAGGTTGTGTAGGTTCACCGTTAAAGGTTTGCATAACATTTTATAATCTTTCATTTGTAGACCGCACGCTAGCTAGAAGCACAGATGGCTAGTATTCTAGCTTCTGAGGCCGGTGTATCGTAGCATACAGTACTATTAGCTGTGTGTTTGGTCGCTTGTACATAAATACATGCTATTATCTGCCAAATAGGCTTTTAGACATATTTAGCAGTAGCTAGATTAATTGTATTCGGAGATGTTGTACGAGAGTTCTTATCTAGGTTAGTAACGTGCATGAGCTAACCACGATGGAAGTTTAACTCTGAGCGAAACGTGCTTTAACTATGATTTTCACAATCATGTGTTTTGCTTGCCGGTCCGAGTAAATCGAAGAAGTATTTAAGGGAAGACATTCCATTGCTTTATTGCATCCTTGTTCTCTGATTGTTCACATTCTTTCTCTTTTTTATTGAAAGTCGAGCTGGAATAGTCGATTTGCATATCACCAGAAGAATACAATGTACAGTGAGTTTATGTCAAGTGTGTTTATTGTTTCACAACCCCAGTTAAGTTCGCATAACACAGCATTTATAGTTTCCAAAAAGAATTTAAAAATCTGACCACATAATAGTTTTCCATTTGGCCTCAATCCATTTTAATTGAACTTTGACCCAAAAAAATATGAAGGCATTGCTGCATCGTGTTGACATCTGTGAGATTGTGTTGGCTTCTTCTTTGCATGATACAGCTTTAACTTGCATTTGTGGATTGCACAGCAAACTGTGTTCACAGACAATTATTGCTGGTAGTGTTCCTGAGCCCATGCAGCAATGTCCAGTACAAAATCATGCCTTCAACACAAGTATTTCTTCAGATTCTCAGGCTTTTTTGATGGTATTACGTACTGTAGATGGAGGAATAGCCAAAGTTTTTGCAATTTTATGTTGAGGAACATTTTTCTGAAAAAGTTTTGGAACACAGTTTTTTGCAGATTGGGGAAGCTCTGCCTATCTTTGCTTCTGATGGACTCTGCCTGTTTAAAATGAAATTTTTTCTTTGTCCAGTCATGTGATTCAGCTGTGGTTTTTTTTGTTTGTTTGTTTGTTTGTTTGTTTGTTTTTTATTGATTTATTTATTTTTATTAGTACCACTTATTTTTCCCAACTTTTTTGAGATGCATTGCTGTCATTGAGTCTAAATGAGTTAATAATTTTCATGAAATAGTAAAATGTCTCACTTTCAACATCTGGTATGTTCTATTGTGAATTAAATATAGATCTAAAAAATGTTCAAAGTCATTGCATTCTGTTTTTATTTACATTTATTTACAGTTTGCACAGCATCCTTACTTTTTTAGAATTGGGCTTGTTTTGTTTTTAATGATTAAGTGCAGGCTGTTTTGTTAATGTGCTGCCTACACAGCTTCACTCAGTTGAGTTGCTCTGTAAAAGTTACTAAATTAATTCAGCTGTGCCTTGTAGGCCGCAGGCTACTTGCATGTCTTAGATGCTTGCTCATGTGTTCTACAGGAGTTTGTGTGTTTACATTTAAATCAACTTAACGTATCTAACCTACTCACAATGTTATTTTAGCTTGCCAGTGTCGTTTACTTATGGAGTGAGGCATTATTGAGGGGTTATTTACTTGGGCCTACTTGATTGTACCTTGCTAGCAGCTAGCAAATTTATCTCGGGGTGTTTTTTGGCTGCTATCTAGCTGTGAATATAGATCACAGTGATTATGATCGGCCTACCTGCTAGTACTTAGTAATTCTTTAAATGCAGTTTACGTGGATGTAATCACCATTCTAATTGTTTTCAGGACTTTTGTATGATCGAGTTAGAATCGAGTTTAATAATATTTTCTCCAAGACTACCTGGAATTTGTAGCGTCTGAAAGGAAACTTTATTTCTTTGAAATGGTGTGAATATGTTGTTTTATGTTTGTGTCCCATGATTGGGATATTGACTTTTATATTGTTACTGACTTCCTGTTGTTCAAATACATCTTTGGTAACATTATTTACTGTATGTGATATTTATTCTCAGTGTTTTAGTTAAGCATACTAGCAGCTGCTGTGATTTGAACAAAGTCAGTCATGCTCAGAGTTTAGTGCTAGCTAGAGATGCACCGAAATTAAGCTGGCCAAAAACCAAAACCGAACAAAATGAAATGAGGCTGCATACCGAACACAGTTTTTTTTTTTGTTTTTTTTTTAACAGTTTTTTGTTAATTGTGCCATTTTTTTTTTACAATTACAAATCAAATAGGCTAAATTCCAGATAGCGAGTGGATGTAGGCCATATCTGGCAAAGATATGACTCTGCTGGTCCACTGTCAACACTGGCAATCTGCTGTAAGCCAGAGGTGGCCCACATATTTACTTGCATATGGTTTACCTGTTTTAAAACAGATCTGGTACACTTCTGGTACAGATATTTAAGGAGTTGTCTAACGTGCCCTAATGTGGTGCATATGTGGCCCACATCTTGCTAACCCCAGAAGTCCACCCAAGTGCCCAGTATGACAGCCGAGATGTTTGCTGCATTCACAAAGAATGCCTCGCTCCACACTGGCTGTGACTTTATCGTCTTGTTTTGTTAGGTTTGTGTTTCTGTAGGGAGGATGGAGAGAGGGGGAGAGAGTGCTAGCCATTTCTAACTTTTGCTACTGTTTGCATTTTTATTCCCTTTGAGGATTTTCATTGTGTAATATATGGCTAAGGGTGGTGATGCCATTTAGTTGCATTCCTCTGCTTGTTGCAAAAGATTTGCTTCAGTTTTGAGTAATCTGCTCAGCCTTTCTTCTTTTTAGTCAGTTCTCCCTTTGACTCATGCATGTCGTTGTGTTGTTTGACCGCAGCAGCTGTGAAAATGTCCGAGACTATATTTGAGAGTTTTGAGAAGATTGGAAAGAAGCAAAATAAAGAGCAGGTTCCTCCACCAGCTGAGACCCAACAGAAGAAACCCAATGCAGGGAAGCAGAACAAGAAATCCCCTCCTAACAGCAGCTCAAAACAGAGCCACTACAAAACTTTGGAGGAAGCGCTCAAAGCTGTAAGTTCAAGGTCTATTTTTATTAATGAATTAATTTAGTTAGTTTTTGCCAAATAGAACCCGAAGTATTAGTATGTGGAGTTTTATAACAATGCTCATGAAATCCTTATCGAAGTCACATCCACTTGCCTACAGCACAAGTGTGTTTGTTTTATTATTATTGTTATTATTTATTTGTTTATTTTTTTGGTGACCTCTTTTTAAAAAATAAAATACTGCTTTTCAGTGTAGTTAGCAGATACCAAGAATACTCCAAAAAGCACAAACATCCCAGTGGCTACAATATTGCTTCTTACCATTATAAGCACTCTACTGTCTACGTATTTGCATGGCATAATATGGCTACATTCGCACTGCTAACAGGCTAGGTTTTACTGTTAATTCTTTTTGTTGTTTGGGGTAAGCAAAATAATGTTTTTTGTTGTTGTTGTTGTTGTTGTTTTTGTAAAACAGTTTGTAATTAAATGCATGTTTTATGTATGAAATTTGTTAGCAGCAGTATTAATAAATTAGCTATTGCACGGTTGTAGGCCAACGTACCCTGTGTAACAGATTTAGTCAGTTCTAATTTAATTGCCATGAATATAGAGTCAATCTGTCTGAGACTCCCCTGAGTTGGTGCACTGTGGGTGTCCTATAGTCTCTAAAGTCTCACTAAACTGCATTACAAGACACTGCATTGAGTTATTATATTAGACTTTGCTGACTTATTCATCCTGTACCACTTGTACACTAGAAGGGGACACTGCTTTAACCAGTGGCTGACATTTGTCATTCGCAGCTGGAGTAAAAGTATAGTACAGTAACCAAGTTAATAATCAATATCTGTATGATCATTCCCTGCCTTTTCTCTCTTCTCTCACAGTAGGGCAAACAGGTTTAACCTGAGGCTAAGAAAAGTGGTATAACTTCATTTAAAATTCAATAATAATGCTAATTCATACATGTACTATCTTCTAAATTCTTCAGGGAAAAAAAAAAACAAAATTCACCACTCTCTTTCTTAAATAATTTGTGCCTTCCAAATAAGAGTTGTTTGATTAATTTGGTGATTTTTCTTTTATGAAACAGTATATATTGCAGAAAAATAATAGCCCTAGTACTATTATAATAACATTAACAATGCTATGTTTTACAAAAGGTGTAGAATATATTCACAATAGTTCACAATAAATTGGTGTTATGGCGTGAAAATGTACAACGATACAGCTCTTTTTCACCTCTGCATCTATAAAATCTATGATTTCTAGATCTATAAAATTCATCAGCTTATTTTTTAAAAACTTTATATACCGCCCAGCCCTATGGAGGACCGAATCTGCCAAAATAAAAATAAATAAATAAAACACTAATACTTAAATTAAAATGGTAAAGAAATAATGATGGTAAATCTAAAAATAAATAAATAAGCATAGAAATATGTATATCAATAAATAAAAAACTTAAATAAATGTGTAATGTGTATTTATTTTGTTATTTGTGTTACTTAATGAACATTTTTATTTTAAATTAATGTATTTACCTAATTATTTATTAATAAATTCATTTATTTATTTATTTTTGTTTTTCCATACCCTTATGGTAATAAAGGGGCTGTCAATCCATGACGTCAGTGTGTCTTAACATTCCTATTGGTTGATCGACAGCAGATTCCGTAGATCGATTGTCTTGCTCCATCAGCAGCAACTATGAACAACACGGTGCACTAATGTCTGCTTACAGGCCACAGGTAGCAAGAGACCTGAGACTCTTAGCTAACCCTGCTGAAAATGCAAGTGCAGATAATTTACTCTTTCGAGTGGAGTCTGTGGCTGACAGTTTGTTCCATTTTGCTACATCTTCTGATACAGAGATCGACCCCATAGTGTTCACAAATTTGGAGGAGGTAGTTCATCGTCTTTCCCTGCTAAATTCAGATCATGCAACACCTGGAAGCTGCCTCTCTGAGCAGATCCGACACCGACCTGTGCCCTGATATTTGTCCTCTCCGAGTCTTTCACCCGAACGCATAGTCAAGCTACATAGCTCTGCTCGAAATCAACTCCTGTCGTTCTGCACTTGATTGCTAAGCCTGAACATGAAAAACACGCCTCCTCAGTATCATATGAAAGAAGAAAAACAGAAATGAATAAATTAATTAATTAATAAAAAAATAATAATAATTAAATGTATAATTAAATTATATTTTATGTAAAAATAATATGTATTAAATGAATAGATTTAAAAATTACCATGTTTAAATGTTTAAATAATATATGCAGAAAATATATATAAAATGAAGGGAGACATTAATAAAACATTAATAAACACTACAAGAATAAATGAACTGAGGACTATATAAATGCAAGAAAAGGAAATAAGCGTATAAATAAAATCAAAGCAAGCAATATATATACAAATTCTAGTTATTTTTATTTAAATGTTAATTTTATTTAGTCTTTTACTTATTTATTTATTTTTAATTTTGGCAGATCTGGTCCTCCATACAGCCCTAGCTGTTACTAATGATGGTGTCATTTTATGTCCTTAGGTTCTTGGTTGAGTACTGGTAAAAGTGGAAATTGTAGGCTGAAGTTGGGAGTTGTAAACTAACTGTTTGTCTTGCTGTTTCTTTCAGATCGATGTAGTAGAGTTAAAGCAGCAACTTGAGAGAAGTCAAGCTTTGTTCCCTGAGAATCCTTCCGTGTGGGTAAAGGATCTGGCTGGATACCTCAACAGCAAACTGATAGCACCAGACACAGATCCTACACTTAGTAGCTATGCTCACGGTGGGTATCTAAAATCTTTAAATTATTTTATTTAGTTTGGTAAACACACTGAGCACAATATCAAATATGAAGCTTGTGAATTTTGTTGTAGAAGAGAATAGCTAAATGCTTAATGCCCATATGGTCATCTTGAATTTATGTTAGGTGTATTAAGCGTTTTAAATCCAGTACACTTGAATTCAGCAAATATATGCTCACAGTCTGCTGTCTCTCCATTTCCAAAAAATATCAGCTCTCTAAATGAGAAATGAAATGAAGTGTCTCAGACAACACCACCCAACACTGTTCCAGCCAAACAGCAACAGTTAACTTTCATGGTTTTGCACAGGACAGAGAGAGTAAAGGGGCTATGTCCTGATGCTTTGTCATAAAGGAGAGATAGATGAGAGAAGATCTGAGAACAAAGGTTGAGAAAGAAGTTCTTGGATCAGATACGACGAGAGCTTAAAAAATGGCTGAAGTTGTTTCATTTCGGTTTACAAGCTTCTTGTTTTAATATTCCCATTCCACGCTAAGTTCTGCAGCCTTTCTATTATTTCATCTAAATGAACTACTGGATTGTTTAACGTGGATTGGGGAAATTGAACAAGTGTGCTAGACAGTCATCTGCTTTGAAAATATGCATCTGTGAATTAAGCTGGCTGGGCTTCTGAAGGAGCAGGAAGGAAGATGGATGTATGTATGTATGTATGTATTTATGTATGTATGTATTTATTTATTTATTTATTTTTACTGTTAGGGTAAAATGTCAATCAGCAACATTTGTTCTCCAGAATTAGTGTCTTCAAGTACAGACTTAGATATCACGGTCATATAGTGATGGTCATTGTAACCAACTTGGTATGTTCACATAATATACCATTATGTTAACGCAAAACCCCTGCACCTTTGGCAGCATGCAGAGGTAGGGTTATTGACAATACTTAGAGTCTACTATGTTGATATAAAGGAGGGATTTAAGTAGCTTTGCAGCATGCATGTACATACAGGGGTTGGACAATGAAACTGAAACACCTGTCATTTTAGTGTGGGAGGTCTCATGGCTAAATTGGACCAGCCTGGTGGCCAATCTTCATTAATTGCACATTGCTCCAGTAAGAGCAGAGTGTAAAGGTTCAGTTAGCAGGTAAGAGCACAGTTTCGCTCAAAATATTGCAATGCACACAACATTATGGGTGACATACCAGAGTTTAAAAGAGGACAAATTGTCGGTGCACGTCTTGCTGGTGCATCTGTGACCAAGACAGCAAGTCTTTGTGATGTATCAAGAGCCACGGTATCCAGGGTAATGTCAGCATACCACCAAGAAGGACGAACCTCCACCAGCATCACGTAGTAACCTGGCCACTATCCTGCAAGAAGAATGGCTTAAAATCCCTCTGACCACTGTGCAGGACTTGTATATGTCCATCCCAAGACGAACTGACGCTGTATTGGCCGCAAAAGGAGGCCCTACACCATACTAATAAATGACTGTGGTCTAAAACCAGGTGTTTCAGTTTCATTGTCCAACCCCTGTATATTTAAAGTATCAATTGGTGATTTTAACAGAAGTACTCCTGTCTAGATTACCCATATTGTCTTGCGGGGAAGGAGCTGTGCAACATCATTAAGAACATACTTGGAAAATGCACAGACACTCTGCAAGACTTTTTTGACCACTGCATATTCACTATGCTGCGGGAGTTGGACAAACCAGCAGGTAATGTGCATGTTGATTATAATACGAGCCCTTTTTTGGCTGGGGGGGCGGGTTTTACTAGTTTTGGGTATTTGGTATAGGATGTACCGATTGTCACATTAGCAATTTGTCTTTGTCCTTATTTGACAGGTGAACCACTGCATGGCTACAGAATTTGCATTCAGGCACTCATGATGAATAAACCCAAAATCGCTACATTCAACCTGTCTGAAGTGAGTGAAATATTTGTTTTTGTGCTGTTCAAAGGTTTCAGAACATCACTTGTTAATCATTTTGCTGCTATTTATGTACTTAAAAAGAAAAAAGCACCTCTAACTTTGAGTAATCTAGGAGGCATATTAATGTTGTCTTCTCTGTAGCATCTAACTGCAAAAGAAACCAACTGTAGTCCCAATTTAGAAACCACTGCACAAAATGGAAAATGACGTTTCAAAATGACTAATCATATGTAGCAAAAACATCATAACTGACCCAGTGTAGTGGAATGCTTCGGTATTTTGCAGCTCAACCTCTCAAATCTCAGATGCTAATCTGTCTCAGGGCCAATATTTGTTTTGCCAAATAATATTCTGAAAATTAATTTTTTCTATGATTTGTCTGTTAGTTACTTGGTGGTTGAAATGACCTTTGCACGTTGTGTAATCTCCAGCACCTGGAGCTGCTGCGCTCTCACCAGAATCGCCCAGCCAAGTGCTTAAGCATCATGTGGGCTCTTGGCCAAGCAGGGTTCTACGACCTCTCTCAGGGTATAAGAGGTGAGTAGAGGGTCTGGTTTGAGATAAATGAGGTCAAAGTAGGGGTATACAGTCACAATCTTTGTTTTTTTGTTTTGTTTTGTTTTTTTTGCTTTCCAAGTATATATCACTGCAACCCTATTGTAATAACTACACGACTTCTTATTCTGCTTCTGCTTTCGTGCAGACTATACTGCAAGTCGTGCAGTTGTGCCTATTACAATAGGCAATAATCCTTTCCGCTACTAAGCCTCAAGATTAGAGCCGTATTGGCCTTAAGGAGGCGCAGAATCCTTTGGACAAAACAAATTTATCAAATGCAATCAAAATCAAAACAAATGCTGTCTTGACTATTAAGCTCCAACCCTTTTAGATTTTTTTCCCGATTTATATAATGAGCAAAATCTACATTTGCGAGCTAGTCTTTACACACAAAATCTCTGAAAAAAAACCCTTCTGAAAAAAACAAATAATTAATTAAAAAAAATAAATAAATAACTCAAGAATGCTTCCTCCAAAAAATTCGAAACTTGAGAATTTGGTTTACTGCTAAATTCTAAGGTGTCCTATCATGTTTGGTGCATTAACATCAATATACTTGCAACACATTTTCTAGCAATTTCTCAGCCACTGGATGTCCAATTGAGCTGCAATTTTGCAGGGATTATCTTTGAGACACATTATAAGTGTATTACTAAGGGCGACTTGATGCATCTCTGGATTTCCTAAGTTTTTAAAATCAGTCTACAATTACCCTGTGGAGACTCTAGGTAAATAAGTTGCTTTTTTTAATTTATTAGGGTCTCCATCTGTCAGTTAACCATTGCGGCAGTGGTGTTTCTAACTTAATGTGCTATAACTATTAACTGTAAAGCAGCAGTTGATCTGATCAGCTCACAATTCCACAGGCATGTGTTTGTGTGTGTATGTATGTACAGTGGGGTGCGAAAGTTTGGGCAGTGTTGTTAATTTTCCTGATTTACCTTTATAAAGCATTGATTGTTTGGATAAAAAAAATTGTGTTAAATATATCATATAGGGGACAAACACAGTGATATTTGAGAAGTGAAATGAAGTTTATATGATTTACAGAAAGTGTGCAATAATTGGTTAAACAAAAGTAGGCAGGTGCATAAATTTGGGCACTGTTGTCATTTTATTGATTTCAAAACCTTTAGAACTAATTATTGGAACTCAAATTTGGTTTGGTATGTTCAGTGACCCTTGACCTCCATACACAGTTGACTCCAATTATGAGAAAGGGAATTTAAGGGGGGCAATTGTAAGTTTTTCTCCTCTTTGCATCTTCTCTGAAGAGTCGCAGCATGGGAGTCTCAAAACAACTTTCAAATGACCTGAAAACAAAGATTGTTCACCGTCATGGTTTAGGGGAAGGATACAGAAAGCTATCTCAGAGATTTCAGCTTTCAGTCTCCACTGTGAGAAACATTGTGAGAAAATGGAAGACCACAGGCACAGTTCAAGTCAAGGCTCGAAGTGGCAGACCAAGAAAAATCTCGAATAAACAGAAGCGAAGGATGTTGAGAACAGTCAGAGTCAACCCACAGACCAGCACCAAAGACCTACAACATGATCTTGCTGCTGATGGAGTCACTGTGCATCGTTCAACTATTCGGCACACTTTACACAAGGAGATGCTGGATGGGAGAGTGATGCAGAGGAAGCCTTTTCTCCGCCCACATCACAAACAGAGCTGCTTGAGGTATGCTAAAGCACATTTGGAATAAGGTGCTGTTGACTGATGAAACTAAAATAGAGTTATTTGGGCATAACAAGGGCCGTTATGCATGGAGGAAAAAGAACACAGCACCCCAAGAAAAACATCTGCTACCTACAGTAAAATCTGGTGGTGGTTCCATCATGCTGTGGGGCTGTGTGGCCAGTACAGGATCTGGGAATCTTGTTAAAGTTGAGGGAAGCATAGATTCCAATCAATATCAGCAGATTCTGGAGACCAATGTCCAGGAATCAATGACAAAGCTGAAGCTGCGCTGGGGCTGGATCTTCCAACAAGACAACGACCCTAAACACTGCTCAAAATCTACTAATGCATTCATGCAGAGGAACAAGTACAACATTCTGGAATGGCCATCTTAGTCCCCAGACCTGAATATTATTGAAAATCTGTGGAGTCACTTAAAGAGAGCTGTCCATGCTCGGAAACCATCAAACCTGAATGAACTAGAGATGTTTTGTAAAGAAGAATGGTTTAAAATACTTTCAGCCACAATCCAGACTCTCATTAGAAGCTATAGGAAGTGTTTAGAGGCTGTTATTTCTGCGAAAGGAGGATCTACTAAAGGTTTTTTTTTTTTTTTTTTTTTTTGGTGCCCAAATTTATGCACCTGCCTACTTTTGTTGAGACAATTATTGCACACTTTCTGTAAATCATATAAACTTCATTTCACTTCTCAAATATCACTGTGTTTGTCCTCTATATGATATATTTAACTTAATTTTTTTATCCAGCAATCAATGCTTTATAAAGGTAAATCAGGAAAATTAACAACGCTGCCCAAACTTTCGCACCCCACTGTATGTAAGTGTGTATGTATGAGATGTGTAAATTTTTGTCCAGATCGCCCTTTAGGGGGTGCTGCAGCGCTCAAAAACCTGAAAAATCATAACTTCTAATTTCTTGATATAAGTTTTGCAGATAAATACTTGATTTAGTTCTCTAACCTGAATAACTTTGTAATTACATGTCAAGAAAGAAACTGCACTCCTTGTTTGTTATTTTGACTTTGACTGCAGCCTTCTATACAGAGGTCAATCTGAACAAAACTCTGTCTTTAACCAAACGCTTGGTTAAAGGCTAATAAATTATAAAACATAACATCTGGTGATCTTGTATATGAAAAATTTTTGCTTTCTGGATTTGCAAACCTTAGGAACGTGCCTAACATGTCTGTCTATATGGCTTGAGATGATGTTTTGTGATGGTCTTTTTGTTTTGTGTGTAATGTAGTTTGGCTAGGAATCATGCTGCCTGTTCTAGGTATGAAAACCTTGTCTGCCTATGCCATCGCATACCTGGAGAGACTGCTCACGTGAGTCTTTTTGCATTGCCACAATGTCTATGGATTGAATGTGTAGGTTTTTTTTTGTTGTTTTTTTTAGTAAATGCTAACTTTACATTAATTTATAATGTTTGTTTGTGACCTTTTAAATGTTGTTCTTTTAAGGCTCCATGCCAATTTGACAAAAGGATTTGGAGTAATGGGGCCCAAAGAATTCTTTCCTCTTCTGGATTTTGCTTATATGCCTAAAAATGCTCTGTCACCAAGGTAATTATAGCACACACAAGTTGAGGTTTGATATAAAAGAAGTATTTTACACTGAACTGCAAGACAATTATATCTGACAGTTAATGGAAACTGTTAACTGGAAAACTCTCACCAGTCCTGGAAATCGCATATACCAATCTGTTAAAGTTGCCACAGACATCCTTGAGTTAACCCTACTTAACTAGACTAGCTTGTTTTCTTACACTAATATAAAGTTATCTTTAAAAATGGGTGAAGTGCATCACATTGACAACTGCATCATAACTAATCTATATAAAGGTAGAGTTGTATATTAGCCTTTCAGCTGTTTAAACTTTAACAGTGTAAAAGCATATATTGATGTACAGTAGGTCGTAAATGTCATCTGCTAACTATAATCCAACACAGTACTAATACGTTTTCTATTTATTTACAGTTATTTGTTAAATCGAATTTAAATGTACCAAATTATTTCTCAGACCTCTGATTGTATCCACTGTAGCAGACTAAGGATAAGCAAGGCTAGCTAAGGATAAACAGTAGGTAAAAACAGGAAACGGGTTTTCATCTCTTTGTGGTACCTGTTGGTGATGCCCTATATGGTTAGAGCAGCAAGCGAGGCAACCCAAATGGCTGTGCAATCGCATTGGATTTGCAGTTGATAAAACAGTTAGAGGTGTCTCAGTTTGTCCATAAATGTAGCAGTTATGACAGCACATCTACCCAACTAGGTAGAAATTTGAATTAATAGTCACTACATGCTAAGAGGTTGAAGTGCTGAAGCACGATCTTTTAAGTGTTGACGAAATTAAGAATACAGATGTTGGAGTGGAGCACTTGAAGGAGAGATGGGGAAGGCTTAAGAGGGAAGTAATATGGGAATTGTGACAAAGGAGATGCCAAATTCACAACCATATTGAGGGGATAGCAGGGAAACTGAAGGAGAGTATCTTAAAAATAAGTTTCTTAAATTAAGCTAGCTGGCCGTAAGAACAGGGTGACGGTAAACGGTTGTGGGGGTTGTTACTGCAACAGCATGGGAATCTAAGCCATGTGTTTAAAAACTCATGTGGGTAGCCAAACCTGCCACAGATAGAAGTTGTAGATATAGAAGACATCAGATGATGTCCTTCAAGGATCCAGCAAAGCAGGTGAGTAGCAGTGGAAGGTTGTACCATTTACTCTTGTTACATGTACAGTTTTCTCTGTAACATACAGTACCTCTTGGAGTGCAACTAAGTCACACTTCTTTTTTCCCCTCAATGTGCCTGTTTTCCAGCTGTAACTCTAAAAACCATTGCAAAGTTTAAACAAATGTGTGGAAGTATGAGAGAAAGCCAAAAACTAATAAATACAGCTGCTGCTAAACACAAAACCTAAAGATAGCAATTTTCAAGCTAAGGGAGCATCTACTTGGCTAGCAAATCTTAACTAAACAGAAGGGTTAGCGTTTTAGGGTTATTTTTCCATTCTTTTTCCAGTTATTTAATTATAACTTAAAATTTGAAAGTAAAATTAAAAAGGTTCTTTAGTCTAATATATCATTAATCTACTCAAAGGAGAAAGAGACAAGTCAGGCAAAATTCCACTTGTATGCACCCCTAAAAGGGAGGTCAAAACATACCAAAAGTGCTGTTCCCAAAAAAGTGTGTAGCATATACTTCTGTTTCCAGAAAATGTGTTTTTTTTTTATTTTATTTTATTTTTTTTTGCTAAAAATAAATTGCTATAAAATTTCCTGTATTTCACCCAGTCTGCAGGAACAACTGAGGAGGCTTTATCCTCGGCTTAAGGTTCTAGCATTTGGAGCTAAGCCAGAATCCACCCTCCATACGTACTTTCCCTCCTTCCTCTCTAGAGCAACGCCTAATTGTCCTGATGCCATGAAGAGAGAGGTAAGCCATATATACATACACAATAAGGGAATAAAAATGCCAGTCTTTGTGTCTAAAGTAGCTGTTTATTTATAGTTCACAGTTGGTCATGCTATGCTATAAAAATACCTGAATAAAGACCTGGACATGATTTGATTATTTGTATTTTTATAGAAATTGGGATGTTTGGATGACTAAGTTCTATTGTTTATTTTTGCCTATTTTTTAGCAATAGTAGCCTCGTCACATGATTTCTAAACTAAAGAAATCTATGCTCAGCACTTGTATTGTCTGATTGACTACATTTTGACTAAATAGAAAATTGTGTGTCTTTTGTAACTAAACTATTCTTTTAAAGGTGAGACTGTTTTTTGATGTGTCACACTTGGTGTCATGGATAGGTCTGCCCCAATAAATAAATGCTTTAAGTAATGTGGCTATTGTTGGTGAATGGGCATGTAAATCACCCTAAACACTAGCTTACTTTTGTGCCTACAAAACAAAGCAGGAGACACGCACATCATGCTAGGATTACAGTTAATTGCTTTGTTTTAACCTGTAGTTGCTGAACAGTCTGACTGAGTGCCTGACCGTAGATGCACAGAGTTTGGGGGTGTGGAGGCAGCTGTACACTAAACACCTCACCCAGTCCAGGTAAACTTTATTTACCTTTCTGTCGTAACACTTTCAGCTTTACTAAAAAAAATTCTTTGTCCATTTTAACAAGCAGCGCGCGTGTGTGTGTGTGTGTGTGCGCATTCTGTTTTAAGTGGAAATCATGATAATTTGTTGTGCATTGCTAGAGCTAAATTACATGTTTGGATAAGACACTATTATGGCACATAAGAACAATAATAAAAAAAAGTTAGTTGTCCTCATTTGCAGGCACTACTTTGACTGTTATGTGGACAGTATGTCTCTGGTTTAACACAGAATGCTCTAACACAAAGATTTTGAAGTTTGTAACAGACATTAAAGAAATATTCTATGTTCAATGTTCTAAATATAACTTACATTAGATTATATTCAACTTTGTCATTGTGCAGAGTATAGGTAGAGACCCAATGAAATTTAGTTAGCATCCAACCAGAAGTGCAAGTACAATATTATTTACATAAAGAGCCGTAGTAATAAATATATACATTAAAGCTTATCTATATGCATATATATGAATGTATAAGAGCAGCATTTACAAATGAATGTTTGAACTGTATGAGTAGTGCAAGTAGACAGTATGTACACAATAAAAATAATCTGAGGTAGAGATAATATGAGAACAGTATGTAAACATCAGTATACCGTATACTATGGCGTGATAGTCTAAAATTGTCTAAACTAGCAAATCATAAGGTGCCTTTGAAGGAAAAAAACATGCAAAATAATCTATTGGAAAAAGATTAAAAAATCTAAAGCATCGCATCATGATCACGCAACTAGCCTTGCTTTACAAAACGCATTGTGAACAATAATGGTGGGTGGTCTTAAAACATTTTTCTACCTGGAGGGCACAATCTGAAATAATACTGCCTCATGAGCATGTTAAATATATGTGATGTCTACATTGTGTTGTAACCTGTCACAAACCTGGATAAACATGTGCTTTCCTGAACTTTGTTGCCACCTGCAGCCTCTTGTTGAATCATCTGCTGAATTCATGGAGCACACTGTTACCAAAGGTATAGTTGCAGCAAAATCACTTTGGAAGCTTTATTTCTCTCTTTCTTTCTGTCTTCGTTTTATGTTTTGCTACTAACATATTATCTTTGTAGTTGAGAAACAACCTTCAGGAAACTATTCAGTCATTCAGAGTGACCAATGAAGAGATCACAGCTACAGCTAAATCAGAGGACATACAGGACTGCAATGCTGTCTGCAATGTAAGAGATGAACATGAACACTCACTTCCGCACGCACATATGCTTACACATGTTTAAAGACTAAAATGTCTTGTAAAGGAAAGAGACAAACTAAGCCCTTGCAAACTGGACCCTTTGCACCACAATGTGCAACGCCTCACAGCATCACATAGCATTATAGATCATACACAGTACAAAACGCTTCTATAATCATATTGTGTTGCAGTGAGAGCACAGAGAGTTAATTTTCACCCCTATTCCTCTAAATTTAATTGAATAAAATGTTGCACATAATTTATCATGTCTGGAATCAGTTCTGCAACTTTTTATAATTTTGCTATTTTTGTGCTATAAGACACAAGGACTCAAGTACTATACACAGGTACCATACAATTAGCGTTACATTGATGATTGAATTTTTAAAGCAGCAAGCATTCCAAGCATGTCGCTGTTATGTTTTTATACATGCTCATCACCTATATTCCCCACCCACTTTATCCAGTCTCTGCAGAGAAAGATTCGCTGTCAAGGTTTCCCGTGGTCACGGCTGCTGATGGCATTGTTGGTGTTTGCTGCTGGTTTTATTGCCCATGATGTGAGGTCACATGACACATTTGCACAGTCCACTACAGCATTGAACCTGGAGAGAATCGGAGTCACTGCTGTGTCCCAACAGGCTTGGAAAAAAGTGTCCTACTATAGCCAGCAGGGCACCAGGTGATAAGCACTAAACACATGCTGCAAAACAGACACACACAATACTAAACCATAATAAATAAATACAAACTTTTCTTTTTTGCATTTGTCTTCGGATGTTTGTCTGTGTTTTCAGCTGGTTGACTGAGAACATGCCTTATTATTACTCACTGGCTGTGGAGGCTTTGGGTCCACTTCTAGAAATGGGTGTTGAGAAGTTGAAGGTGGCTGCAGTTTTTATTGCACAGAAGAGTTCAACAATAATACTGTGGGTGCAAGAGAATACACCTCTACTCATAGAATGGGTGAGTTGCAGTCTTTTTTTTTTTTTTTTATAAATCTGTAAATGTATAAAGAGTCATTATCTAATCAACATTTGTTTGTTTTAAAATTAGAGGTTGGAAATCCAAAATATTTATTAATGGTTTGTTGTTTAAGGGCCTTGTTCTGAATTGGGCTTGAGAGGGTTAGTCAGCCTGTGCTGGCTCTGTGTTATTTTCTATTTTAAAATGATCTTTAAAGAGAAAAACATTATGATGTTCAGTAAGGCTTGTAAGAAAAGTTGAGCTCTAAGCAAAACAAAAACATGTATTTACTCTATTTTTATATAAACAGATATGTAATGTGAGTCACAGATGATGTTAAAAGGGCACACATCAGGAGGAGAGGTTGCCTTTTCCTATATGGATGCAATCATGCAGTCTTTCAAACACACTCACTACATTTTAAAAACATCACCATTTAAGGGAATATAAACAGTATCTTGTTTGTTTGTATTGTTTTATTGCTATTAACAAAAAAAAACCTCCCCTTCTGAACACAATCATGCAGAATGCTTCAGTCGTTTCAGGAGCTCAGTGAATTCCAGCATGGTACCATGATAGGATTCCACCTTTGCAACAAGTGAAATTTCCTCCCTACTAAATGTTCCACAGTCAGCTGTCAATGGTATTATAACAAAGTGAAAGCGATTGGAAACGACAGCAACTCATCCACAAAATGACAGACCACCTGAAATTACAATGAGGCCAGCGGATGCTGAGGCGCATAGTGCACAGATGTCGCCAAATTTCTGAAAAACTTCATGAGGCCTTCAGATTGTTTTATGAACAACGCATAGAGAGCTTCATGGCAGGGGTTTCCATGACCGAGCTTCTGCATCCAAGCCTTACCAAGAGCAACACAAAGCGGCGAATGCCAGGGTATAAAGCATGGACTCTAGAGCAGTGGAGATGTGTTCTCTCAAGTGGTAAATCACATTTTTTTGCCTGGCAATCTGATGCACAAGTCTGGGTTTGGCGGTTGAACTGAACAACAGGACTTGTTTGACTGCATCTGACTGCAAGTGTGAAGTTTGGTGGAGGGGGCATTATGGTGTGTGGTTGTTTTTCAGGAGTTGGGCTTGGCCCCTTAATTCTAGTGAAAGGAACTTTTTAATGCTTCACTTGCTAAGAGATTTTGGACAATTTCATACAATTTGGGGATAACTCCTTCCTGTTCCACCACTGCACAATGCAAGGTTCATAAAGACATGGATGAGTGAGTTTGGTGTTGAAGAACTTGACTGGCCTGCACAGAGTCCTGACCTCGACCCGATGGAGCACCATTGGAATTAGAGTTGCTGGACTGATGCGCTTCTGAAAGAATGGTCAAAAATCCCCATAAACACACCCCTAAACCTTGTGGAAAGCTTTCCCAGAAGAGTTGAAACTGTTATAGCTGCAAAGGGTAGGCCAACATCATATTGAACCCTATAGATTAAGAATGGGATTTCACTGAGGCTCATATGCATGTGAAGGCAGTTGAGCAAGTGACTATAAAAAAAGACTATGAAAACTTTACATTGGATGATTTGGCTGTACAGAGCATGGATTAAGCTTTGCCTGAATTGTGAGCTCAGACCTGTTAACCTAGTCTTTGGTTGTGTCCTGGCGTAATAGATAAATGTGAAGGATATTTGTCTGTCTCTTACAGATCAATGCCAATACTCCAGAGAGTGTATTCACATTTCTGGAGTTTGTGAAGGAGCTACTCATGTTCATGCATCATAACTATGTCCTGCCTACCCTTCAGTACTTCATTACAGCAATGCAACATGGCTGGCAATCTTTGCAAGAATCCTGCAAGTCAGTACCACATTATTATTATTATTGTTATTAATATTATTGTTATTATTGTCATTGTTGTGATAAATGTCTTATTGAAGTGATTCAGTTTAAGATAGCAAAAGCAGTAACAGTTTTTCTTAAGATCCACATTGTGAGTTTATTATGCCATCGTTTTCATTGTTTAGTTAAGACCATTTTTATTGTTGAGCCTTTTTAAGCACTGTAGACATGCTAAAATCCATAATGATGGTCTAATTTTAGCACTTCTGTTCACTTACAGTGGTGAAGTATCGCTCCACTGCATGCAGAACCATGTAGTGGCGCTCACCAACAGCACATGGATCTACCTGCAAGACACAACGACAGCCCTCAGGAGCTGGGCTCAAGAATGGCTTTCCAGAGCATGATGCACTCATGCACACTCACCCACATAATGTTGGTCAGAGACAACCTTCACTTGTGTTTTCTCTCTCTTGCGGGGTTGTCACACATGCTTTACTAACAGTTTTGTAATATGGAGGACTCTCCAGGAAAGCAAATACATCTTAAAGTTATTTTTGACTACCTCCTTTACATTTTGTAATCTGTTGTATATTTTCCCCCAACTGGTGGGTGCTCCTATACATTTCTCATCTTGTCCCCTGGTAATTAGAAATGGTATAAAATGTATTTTACAGAGTGTTGCCAAACAAGTTAAGCAAAAGACTAAATCAGACTTGCCAGAGATAACTAAATGGAAAACACACACACCTTTTAAATAATTGTAAATAACTGTAAAATGTTCCGTTTCTAAGGTTCCTGGACAGCTGCTTTTGTTTTTGTGTTTTTGTTTGTTTTTTTTTGGGGGGGGGGTTAATATATGAGTAAATCAGTTGTGGGACTGAATATGTTTAAACAGCGATGAGTAGTTTGTGAGTACTTTATGGTAAATAAAAATAAAAATTACTCACAAAACATGCACTTCAACACGGATGCCTTAATAAAGTGTGTTGATGATTTGCTATGTCCTGGACATTTGACAAGCTGAATATTACAGGTATTGAATTGTCTCTGACATTCGAAACTAATTTGCTATTTGAATAGGTTTTTGTATAACAAGTTGTAATTACTTCTACTGACTATTCTTTGTAGTTAGTTGTGCATAGTGGTTATTGTGTTTTTTATTTTTTTTTCTCCTCCACATCCACTACTTGGATTTCTAGCACAGCAGCAGTGATGAGAACAGATTTTTTGTTCCCACATGAAGTGATAGAACTTGGCCAGCTCTGTGTTTTTCAACTTAAGTTGCAAAGATATAACCTTTCCTGTTTCTGCACCTGCATCATGTAATGATCAAATCATTCTTGCACTAGATGAGGTAAGTTAAAATGGGGGTTGGGCTTATTGCTGGTACTTACTTGTTATATGCGTGTAGCTAGCTGACTAGCAGGCTTTGTGTTGGAATTAACTGTAAGTGTAGCATTGTCAAAAGTTAATATTAAAACTTCCATAATTCATACACTGAACTGTAAACAAATTCAAAGTATTCATATTTGAAATGCATCGTAGAGACATGTGCTAGGGTTTAATTGCTGTGGTGGGTCAAAATGCCTACAATGCTGATTTTTTCTACATTTTATATCTTACCTGTGGCTCTTCATGTGTTGATAATGGTAAAATGGTGATGCATCAAACTATTTTGGCTTTCAGTGAACTGCATGAATTTCTGCCACAAAGATATTTTAAAATGTATATGGTTTAGTCCAAAACCTTATTTCAGAACTCACAAAACAGTGTCTTAGCATATTTGTATCCATTACATGTGACGGCTTTCTGGGAAGGTAGCTATGACAATTGAAAATCTAAAATGCAATGGTTCCCATCATCACTGTAAAAAAATGACTCTTCTTTATAATGGTGTATTTAGCATCAACGCAAGTAATTACATCTAAAGTATTTAATTCTGCATACCTTTTGCAAAACTTTGGAAAAAAAACTTTCAAAACTTTTTGGAATTTGAGTTTTGATGGTAGAATGTGGACTCTAGCAAGATAGTGTTGTGGAAAGCTCATGGCAAGGGCACTGGATGAAACACGATTACTGCTGTTACTGTCTAAAGGAATTTTACTTGGATTGTCTCTTGATGTGTAGTAGAAAGGTGTGTTAAAGAGTGACCTTCATGTTTTAGCCCTCATCCTGTAGTGTATGTTGGGGAAGACAAGCCGCCCCCACTTTCAAAGCAACAGAACACTTTCTTCAGTATATTCTTTCTAGTATATTCTTCCCCCCTTCCCCCGCCACAACCACTCATTATCTAGGCCTTTACATATTAAATGTGACAGACAACACATGTGCATTGTACTGCATTGTTTGTCTTTTCTGCGAGTTAATTTCCTCAAACGTGAACCAAAAGCCAATGTCTAAACCATGCCAAGGTTGTTCTAACCACATTTGATGTTGGGCTATGGTCTTGTGGTCCTAAAGACAACAGGGTCACCACTGGAGTGTAAATCATGAGAGCAAAGAAAAGAATTGGGTAATTGTGAGGAGCTAATGTTGCTTTGTAACATTGGTTAATGGTTAATAAAGGAAGAATTAAAATTTCTCTATACCTTGCTTTGAGTTTATACAATGCAATGTGCAAGCTAATAAATGTATTTTTGTTTGTTTATGTTTTTGGGGGTGGTGGGTGGTTTGTTAATTGATTTGGGTGGAGGTGCCTCTTGCTACGTATGAAGTAGCAATCGTCTGATCGTAGTATCATCTGACTTTCAGTGAGGTCAAATATATGAAATAAGCAGATGTCATTGTAAATTACTTTATTTGTAAAGTCTGTGTGCTAATATTTCACCCTGGTGTTCCTTGTTTCGTTACCAGTATTCATGATTCTCACCTGGTCTCAATGTTGATTTTACTAATTTTCTTGCCCCATACCTTCAAGATTCCTATGGCTTTGCTGTTAAATGGGAAAGATTCCTCCTATTAGAAAAGAGTTGTCACTTTAGAGTAATGCTGTTTCCCTGTTACACAGTTCAAAGTTAAAAGGATTTATACCCCTCCAAAAAACATTTGCCATTGAGTATGATGACAATGACATGTTCGCTTTGAAGGAGCTATGTGCAAACTTGAACAATTTACCACTGCATAAATAAGGTTAAAATTCAGATATATACACAACATGCCCAAGAAAGTCTAGACCAGTGAGAGAGAGAAATGGGAGAGAGCACAGGCGTTTTGCCAGAATAATACAAAACTAAAAGAAGAGCATCACAGTAATCAACTCAGCCTGAAACAAATGCATGACCAGCTTCCCTGTGATGCTCAAAACTTAATACATATTTGGGGCAAAACGTATTGTAACAAATAAGCTGCTTTAGTAACTATACATGTGGGATCAAACACACCCAGGGTATTCCAGAAAGCTGGTTAAGCTCGGTAAAGTTAGTTTGATTGTTGGACATTCGCCTTTCGCGCGTCCTCCACAGACAACCTCCAAAAAACACTGAAACTGCATTTTCTAAGTCGTGGTAAACCAGGGAACAAACTACAGCCATTACATTTTATCAAAGTTCCCGATCTTTCCTTTCGCCGAGTACATTTGATGAAAATAGCCAGAATAGCTGCAGCAGGCGCTGAAGACAACAAGGGACCGTCTCTAAAGTACGGTTACTATTTCAAAACGGAAATACGAAACCAAAACATTTACTGAGCCATAACACATAAGCTTACTGCAAAATCAAATCAAATCAAATCATCTTACAAACATACCACAAGCTTTACTTTGAAAAGATATTAAATAGTTGGTTACTGGTTAATTGTAATAAGGATTGAATTACTACTCTGCAACGTCCACATGACATATAGATATAAATCACTTGTAGTATAAAGTGACCCATCTGACAAACATTTTACAACCATTAGTTTGGTAAGATGTGAGTTGGTTTAATTTTAGCTAGTTTTCAAAGGTATTACATGAGTACTGTGAGACGTCCATACAATATATATGATTAGCAATAGCATAATCTATATAATAGATTCGTAGAGCATTTCGCCAGGAATGTGTGGTTACCACATTTCAAATGTTCCATAAAGTGAATCAGCCCTCATTTCTCAGTAGAATGTATGCATCCCAAAGGGACATTTCACAGAATTGCAGGGGTGTCTTTATTAACAAAGAATTTAAAAATTACATTCTGCTTGAAAAAAGGGACAAGAGTAGCATGTAATATTAAACATTAATATTATTATTGGTAATTGCCAGTCACATTCTGTTAGAAGATAATCACATACATCATGGCGGATCTACACACTAGTTAACCCCTGTAGGCCTCCCTGTTTCATCTCACTCTGATGCAGCAGAGATGGTTTCATCATCCTGCAACTGTGATTGTTCTTTTACTGAAAGCTATTGACACCAATCAGGCAAGAGCTAGAGAAATTCAAATCACTTAAATCTGCAAGAGGCTCAGTAAATAAAACGACACCGTCAATCACTGTGAAGAGATTACATTCCAAAAAAAGTGTTCAGAGTATTCAGACCAGTATTTCAGTGTCTTTGTTATAGAAATATCCACTGATAAATATCTGACACATGCCTACTTACAAGGTCCTAATGATCAGAAGAAATACAACTGTATAATTGCGTGTTATCGATAGGTAACATGTACAAAGAGAAAATAATGAGTTCCTGAAATCTAGAACTGCCTAATAGCTAGCTAATTCCATATATGGAAATATATAGATGTAAATATTATTTATAATATGATTCGTATTGTAATTTAGTTTACATAATAATTCACTTGGACTATGAATATATAGGTTAAGGCATTTTGCTAGGGTAATAGTGAATAAATTCAAAGTTTATTTATATAGCTCTTTTTACAACCGACTAAGAGTGGCAAGGAACAACTTCTTTGTCTTTGTTATAATAGCTCACGTCTTCTGTCGCTGCATTTATAGTCTTAGTTGTACTATGTAGTCTTTTAATTCATAATATATAAAAGTCCATCCACTGAAAATTGGTATTCAAGTCCTAGACCTGACTGTAAAGTATGTGACCACCATGTCTTTGGCTGTTTAGTTTAACTCTTGCCCTGTTGACCTTGAACGTGGGTAAGAGTCAGGAAGTCTCAACCCTTTGCTGTTAATTTAACTTATTAGTGCATGACAAGCTGCATTCTGTGAAGTTGTTTTTGTGTATTTCCATTGTGGGTGACTTTAATACTACATTTAAGTAAAATATTTGAGTAAAAGTCAAAAGTCTGTTGTTCCTTTTGTCTTATGTCTGCATAAAAATCTCAAGATGAAAGAAGTGCAAAGTGAGCAGACCAATCAGTGTACAGCATGCTCTTGGTTGGTTTTTACTATTTTTGGTTGAGATGCATTCACATATTTTGATGGTAGCTGTCAGAATGGGTGAGAAAAAGGGGTGAGAGGGAATAAGGATAGGTAATCTCTTTCTGACTCCATAAATATAATAAACGGTTATAAAATAACAAAACATATGTCAGGAGACAATTTAACAATTTAAATGTATTTTTTTTTTAAAAGACACTATGATCACTATCCGAATCAATCTCGGTTAAGACACCATGGCTGTGTCCAAAACTAAGAGCAGCTGCCTCGATGCCTTGCTGCCGGTGTTATCTCCCACTGTGTCAGCACCCGCGCCTTCTGCTCTTTGTCACAGCTGAACTTGCTCTGGCACAGAACCTTATGAGACTTGTAAGACAGTGAAGGATACATCCTTACTTTCACCATTAAACATCCAAACAGAGGGACCTCAGCAGGCAGTGTTTATAACAAACCGTCGTTTTATTGCCCCTGGCGTTTTACTTTCTTAAGGACAAAAACGTTTTTGTTGTCTGACGTATGACGTTTACATATCATTTATAAAACTTGTCATTAAACAATAAAGGCTAGATGCATCCATGCAATTTCCATACATCTCCAAATGTAAACATATGCATTTCTCTACGTTAGGACCAGAGAAACGAAATCGCGTCAGCGTAGCATTCGTCAAACTGCGACACAGCGACCTCTACGGTCCAAAGACTTGACGACGCGTAATAAGGCCGGGTGCTCGCAGTCAGCTCGGCGCACCAATCAGCGTCTGTCTTCTTGCTGTTACGTGGAGACAGGCTGATGAGTGGGTTTGTTTGGGTCTAAGGAGTCCACTCTGCTGATGCGCTCGGAGAAGCAGTGCAGAAACGGGAGTTTCGGCCGAAAACGAGACATAGTACGAAGCATCTTCTGTATTTTGTTGCGTTTCTATTGTGTGCCCGCAAAAATATGCGACGGATTTTAGTGCAATACATGTCACTGTGGTTTGTCTGGCATATATGCGAAAGCTAACTCCCCAAAGCAGCTGTCTAAGTAGGCAGGTGTAACGACTCAGTGTAATACTGACGCTTTGCGATACGTGGTAAACAAGGTAAGATGTAGCGATAACGATGACTGATTGCTGCTGTTATGTCTTAAGTCCAGCGAGACAGCTGGTAGTAAGCATAGCTAAGATTGCCTGGATTTGCTAGCTCGCCATATCCGACGATGGGTGGCTCTTTAGCTAGTTAGCTAGCTAGCCATGTTATTTTTTCGAATACAGTACAACAGCCGAGTTCATAAAGTGTTCTGTAGCAGTCTAATGCTTTGCAAGCCGCTATCAGTCATTTAGGTTCATCTGTTGCCACCGACGTATTTTAACGTCGTTTCAGTGTCTTTCTGTACTGCGGTAAAGTTGGTTTCATACGGGCATATTCGGATTTCTGTCTTTAGTAGCTTTCGAACGGCTCGTGCTAAATGGCTAAAACTTGCTAATCATTGTTGCTGACATCCAGGACAAGCAGATACAACTTCGTTTACGTCGGAAATGTTTGCCGTTTGGAAACCACGAAACACAAATTTATACAGGATGACGCGAGAGCTAAAGGGGCCATCTACAAATTACACTACGCATTAAACACGCAGGTGAAGACCAGCGTAGAAGAGCACCTCACACTTCACTGTACTTAAACTACGCTTTCTGTGCCACAGTAGGCGTATTGATCTGTTAAGAAAAAGAGCGCTTCATGACATTTGGCTTTTGTAAATAGCTTCTGGACGTCTGATGATCTCCCTTTAAAATAAGTTGTACTGTATCAAGTAGAATCTAGACAACATACTACACGTCTTATTCAGGAATATTTAACCTTTGTTGGTCTCTCGTGAAATGTTTTTGTGAATTATTATCAATAGGTTCAAATGTTCAATGATTTAGCCCCACAAAAAGCTGTACTAAATCAAAAAGCACCTAGACAACATACTACACATATTAAATTGATATCATTAACCCTGCTGGGGTGTAGTAAAAAGTTTTTCAGAATAAATTTTAATGGTTTTAGATCATTTGATGATTTTTCTTCAACTCAGATTGTACTTCAAGTGCAGTTGACAGCATACTACACCTCTTATATTGGCATGTTTAACCCATGCTAGTTTGATACATAATATTTTTATTATTGATTAATAAATCAAAGTTATCAATATAGATGGTTATGTAGTGTAGGGGTAGCTGATTTAGTAGAATTTGTTTTGGAGCAATGTAATCATACGATCGAAACCTATTGAAATTAATTCCCAAAACACTTTTACTACAGACCAGCAGGGGTTAATGATACCAACACAGTGGATGTAGTATTTCATAAGTGTTGCACTTGATTATATACAATTATATACAATTTGTTTTTGAGTGTTACTATTAAACCTTAAATACCCATTAAAATTACTTCCTAAAAACCTTTCACTACTAACCAGCTAGGGTTAAACTTAGGGATGTACCCCGACTCAGACTTTTACCAGTCGAATCAGATTCGCCCGTCCTGGCCGACAATTCAAGTATTCGTTCATGTTTTTTCTCCATGTACATTATCTAGTAACCAGTAAATCAATTTGCATACATTACAGATCTGATGTCCTCATTTAGAAAGTCAGCAGAGTCACTGGAACATATTTTTGAACCAAAAGAGACGTGGCATATGATGAACGATCTGAATTGGAGCCTGATTTAGTTAGCGGAGTGTAGCGCCGGGTAGCAGCACATATTTATGCTAAACATTAGTGCTTATAGCTTATAGTCTTTTTAATTTCACTTTTAACAGGTTCTTCAGCAGGAGGACCCTTTGTCTTTCATCTCTCATAAATAATGAACTGCAAATAAAATAAATACAACCAAATTAGTCAATATTTTAATTATTTTTAGATGAAAAGAAGAATGGTAGACCTGAAACCGTTTAATTATATTATCCGTGCTGAAATAATTATTTCTCGTTTATCAGAATGCATGTTAAGTGACTGTACTTATCTTTAAATAAAGATAATCTTAGCTGTAGACGAATAAATATAAATGTCTGTAAACTAGGTTCTAAAATAATGGAATTATAATAAAACAAATGCCTTCGGTCCGTTTTTCCTTCACTGCAAACAGACGTTATGTCTAAAACGAAAGTCAGCTCACTCGTTTGAAGCAGTGTTTGATGTCTGACTAAATGATGAGCAGAATTATGTTTAATTTGTTCGGATTCTCTTCTTCATAAGCTCCTTCAGACTTTTTTTTGAGACATCGTCCCCCCCATGTTTCTCAGCTTTGCAGCTTTAGCTTCCTTTAGAGGTGAACCGCCAGCCACGTGTTACGTGGATTTAATATTTTAGCAAGCATGCGTCATAGCCCAACTAGAACTTACATATATATTTATCATTCCCCTTTTAATAGTTATTAAAATATCTTTTTAAATTCTTAATGTTCTTGTGCATTTTTTAAGCTTTAGTTTGTTTTACGAAAAAAAAGGTCACTGTTGTCAGTCGACTTGAAGTTTCTCAGTCAACTTGAATGGTCTCTGACTGACGATTCGACTCGTCGACTTCTGTAGGGCAGTCCTAGTTAAACCAACATATATAACAAGTGTAGTATGTTGAGTAGGGGCCAAAAGATTCAGTACAATTCCTTTTGTAGCCATATGTTTAAAAGTATTATACAACAGTCCAGTATAGGTTAAATATGTCAATACAAATGGTGTAGTATGTTATGTGGACTGTACATAAAGTACAATTTGTTTTGAGGAAAAATTTTAATGCCCTGAAGCTATTGAAATTAATTTACAAAAACATTATTCCTCAGACCAACAATGGTTAAATATTCCGGTATAGGAGGTGTATTATGGTGTCTAGGTGCTACCTGATTCAGTACAACTTGTTGTGAAGTTATATAATTACATATTTAAAAGCCATTGAAATGAATTCACAAAAACCTTTCACTACAGACATCAAGGGGTTAATGGTACCAATATAACAGGCGTAGTGTCGGTCATACTTGATTCAGTACAACTTGTTTTGAAGTAGTATTATATGTTCAAAAGCTATTGAGATGAATTCACAGATCAGCAGGGGTTAAAAGTAACAATATGATAGTGGTACTTTTTTAAAGCTATTGTAACTGATGCACCCAAACTCTTGCAAACAATTCTGCAATGTATCTTAAATAATTCACTCAAGTGAGCTTCATAATTAAGATAACACGTTATTGACCCTGAAGGAAATTTCAGTGTCACAGTACACAGTACTATACATATTGCACAGATGAGTTGGGGTGAAACAGTATGGAATGCTTTCTTTTTACAGTAACGTTTTTTGCTGTCACACAATGTAAGTTGTTATATACTGATGGAAATTTCCTTTTTTGCAGGTTAAAACCCAGTATTTGTTTGCTTTGCTTCCTCCATCATTTTACACAGGACTAACAGTAACACGAAAACCTGAAGAACACAGAGTAGAAACAGAGTAAGTGGTTTGATTTGATTTATTTTATTTTTTGCAACATGAACTACAACTATATTTTTTTGTTCCTGTTCATAATAACAACAAACGTTGTGTATTAACTTACACAACATAAACTACCTGTCTGGCTTAAAACAAGTGTAAAAAAAAAAACAAAAAAAAAACCACTGGCCAAAATAAAACAAGTAGCTCCAAAATGTAGAATTTTCATTTCTACTGGTCCAATCATCATGAAATATTCACACAATATAAAAAAAATGACAGCTACTGAACAAATGGGAGAGCAATGATATGTACTATTCTCTAGTGCGGCATAACATTCATTAGCCTTGAACAGAAGTTACAATTGTGTATCCTTTTTGTTTTCATCCCTGAGTCTCACCATCGCCACCCTTAATCTTTCATATCTGTATAAATGTGAAGTGATTATGTGAGGAGTGTGTGTGTGCGTGTTTGTTTGTGTGTGCGTGTTTGTGTGTGTGAGTGTGTGTGTGTGTGTATGTGTATGTTTGTGTGTATGTTTGTGAGCGAGAGAGAAAGAGAGATTGGCTAGGTACAGCATGGTGAGTACGGTTACCTGAAGCTGGAGTCCTGGTCATGGAGTTCCACTTTGGCAGTGTGGTGTTTAGCTCTCGGTTTGACTCTGGAAACCTTGGCAGAGTGGAAAAAGTGGAGCGGTCAGAAGGTCCCGGTGACAGCAGCAGCTCCACTGGAAACTTACTGGCTCACGCTGACTTCGAGTTCAATGTTTGGACTAAACCGGACTGTGCCGACACCGAGTTTGAGAATGGGAACCGGTAAAATGCTGCTTTGACACTGCTCTTGCTTGCTTGCCTTTGTATATGTGTGTAATGTGCAGTGTACTTATTTACAGTCATATATAAAAGTTTTTTGGTGCCCCACTCAAATTACTCAAGTGTTTTGTTGACGCATTTGTTAAGACATCCTCTGCAATGACTCCTTTGACCCACAGCAGTCAATTTCCTGCATTTCAATTATTGGGCAAAATGCCAAGTTGATTTTTTTTCCCCTTTTGGAGGATGTGTTAATATATTTTTACTTAATTTTACTTTAAAAATCAACAAAACATGTAATTTGACCCCAGGAGTCTTCAAATTCTTCCATACAACTGTGTGATATTTGTAACTGTTATTTGAAACTTTTTAAAGGCATAATACAGACCTTTGTACTATACAGTTTCAACTGTTATCAGTCTAACCATGCAGGTCTCTTAACATGTGAACAGGTCATGGTTTTACTTCAGTGTGCGTGGAGTGTTACCTGGTAAACTCTTGAAGATAAATGTGAAGAACATGAACAAGCAGAGTAAGCTGTACTCTCAGGGCATGGCTCCATTTGTACGCACCTTGCCAGTCAAAATGCGCTGGGAGAGAGTGAGAGACAGGCCTATGTTTGAGGTACATTTACTAACTTGTTTGTTTATTTATTTATTTATTTATTTATTTACATCTATTGTTATTATGCATATGCATATTTGTCATTGCATACAAGTGTTATCTGAATTTTAAACACAGTCAGTGTACCACACTCGACCAAGTAACGTTTAGCAACTTTCTATTGTTTACTTTTCATCCTTTTAGAGTCAGTTACTGATTATGGAATCTTACTAGCCAGACTCCTGTGTACCAGGACTTAAGGTGGTCAAAAACTGCTCCTTCAGGAAAAGGCTATTTGACATGCAAAATAATTAACCACTTACTATTATTTTTGCATGATGTGTAGGGAAAGGTGATTTTCAAACTGGGCCTATAGCAGGAGCATACCCACAGGAAAAAAAACACTGGCCCATCATTAAACATCCAATAATGTGTCAGTAGCTAGCTATTAAAATAATGCTTCATAGAAAACTGCTGCATAACTTTCAAAGATGTGTAGTTTTGAACTGCTATATTTTGTGCCACAGAGGTATTACTTTCAGACAAAAGCACATTAAAACGGGCACTGTGGATAATACAATGTAAGGCCACCTTTAGTACTATTTCTGTAACCAGATATCTTCTGTAGTAATTGATCAGGGTGTCAGAGTGCTGTGGTGGAAATCTAAGAACTATTTTGGAATGTAGTGTTATTTGAAGTATATATACACACAGGTTTATCTGACTTGTCTGGCTTTATTATTGACAAATGTCTCTCAGACTGATTAGTATGGTTGATTTATACTTATAACTTATAAAGATAAAAATTTTAGACAACATACATCAGGTTTTGTCTAACTGACTACATTGAGGATAAGAGGGGATCGCCACTTTAGGACAACATTCAACTGCTTTGATTTAGAAATAAAGTATGTCACACAACACAGGTCCCTAAAATAATACACTGGTGGGACACAAAAGCAGTTTTATCTGGGCACTCACATTCACTCTCACAATCCCACACTCTTTTTTTCCTCAGAAATTATATATATTATTATCTTGTCACTTGAAATAGCAATTTTAGTTTTTCATCTTGCCACATCTACATCTCAAAGGTTTTTCAGTCATTTCATCTATGTGAATATGAGTGCTTTTTTCTTTTCTTTCTTTTTTTTTTTTTTTTTACTTACCAGAAATAGGCTCTTCTTTTGTTTTCTTCAGGAGCATTCTGTCCAAACGATGTGGTGCCACTTGTCTGGTTACCAAAATAATAATAATAATTAAAACAAGCAAACAAAATACCTGATAAAACATATACAATGCTTTGTTTTAAAATAACTCTGTGAAATAGGCCAGAGGATCATATTTAACACTAAATATGCTATAGCTAAACGCTATATCTGTGGTTTCTGTGCTGCAGGATGTTAATCCCATCTTCTGTGGATTCTTAAATCACTGTCAGTCACCCAGTTACCAGCACAGAAAAGAATCAAGAAATTGCCCTAACCTATCGGGCAGTTGTTGAAAGCTTTGGGCACCAGATTTGATCAACACATGGTGCTAAGAAAATTTTTTATCTGTTTTAAAGAATTATATTCAGACAAAATTCATGCTGAAATAGGACAAAATATTCTTACTTGAGTAAAGTGTTTTATACCTGAATGCCATAGTCTTCTCATGTTACCAGTCTGGTACAATTAAACTTGTCACAGTTTGAGTAAAGGTCGTTTTGGTTGTAATGGTCATTCAGCTCTGTGGCTAAAGGTGTGCATATATAGTCTCATAATTTTGCTAGACTTTTTTTACCTTCTATGTAGTATTTTCTTATACTGCATTTAGTGATATTTGTTGAATGCTGTACTGATTTTGTTTTTGATCAGGCTGATTGCAGTAGGTTTCAGATGACTTTGTGGCAAAACCACACGGCAATACTAGTTTTCTCCCTTGATGTGAGGCAGAAATAAATGTGACCACACTGTTTTTGTGTTCTCTCTCCAGGTGTCAGAGAGTCAGTTCACTCTGTCGTTTGTGCATCGTGTGCTGGATGTAAAAGGAACCACTACATACTTTGCCTTTTGCTATCCTTTCTCATACACTGAGTGCCAGGACATGCTTTCGCAACTGGATCAGAAACTACTCAGCAGCTTTCACACACTTGGACCCTGCAGGTGCAAACACACACAAAACAGCATATACTGTGTGTATATATTGTTTTAAAACCTCATTATGCATCATCATTTTAAAATTTGGTTACCCTAATCCAGAGATGTAATAAAATATGTATCAGTGATTTAATTTTTACCGGAGAATTTCAGGGAGGGATTGAATGGCAGGTTTAAGTTTATTTTTGACTAGCTGAACAATGCTCGGGGGCGAAGAGTGTACTTCCAGGAAAAACAATGGTTTAGAATAATTGCCTTTGTACTGTTGCGCTTCTACCAAAACAAAATTTCCTTGTATCTCAATCTTTAGTCCTGCAGACAGTCTGTATTATCACCGTGAGTTGCTCTGTTACTCGTTGGATGGACACAGAGTAGACCTGCTCACTGTGACGTCCTGTCATGGCATGTTGGACGAAAGGGAGCCCCGACTGGATAAACTCTTCCCTGACCACAGCACACCACGGCCACACCGCTTTGCTGGCAAAAGGGTAATACTGAACACACATTAACCACATTAAGTTGTGTCATCTCTTAATGCTTTCAAAAACACTGCTGAAATCTGCACAAAAAGTGGTGATAGAGCCTGACCATGGTCAATACTCTCATCCCTCTAAACTATAGTCATATAATAGCTTATTTAGGTTGGATAAGCGCTAAATATGAGTAAGCAAAACCCTATTTTGTTGCCTAATTGTGTAATTCTGTAATTAACTAGGTCTTGCTATGTGATACTACCAAGCTGGGAAGTTAAAACTAGCACATGCTTCTTCTGAGACAACCAGCCAACTCAGTCATTTGACCTAACCAATTCTGTTACCTCAGAAGCCTGGGGGACGAGGCCAATTATCTTGGGTTCCTAACCACACATGCCGGTGGCATCAAATTTCTTGCTGATAGGGCCAACACATGGACTCCAGAGACCATATTTCACTATTTAACTGTATAAAACCAGGATCAGAATCACCTCACAGATCTCAGTCCTTTGTGGAGTAGAACTAGACTATTTTACTTACCTAATGCAAACACGTTATTTTTATGTGCACGTAAACAATCGGCTTATTATCACAATCTATTTTTTTGTTATTGCCATTGTAAGGTAGTGTTTTTCTTGTATTTTTAGTGTTGTATATAATCCTGTGTTTCTCCATATGTATAGGTTTTTTTCCTCAGCAGTAGGGTGCACCCTGGAGAGACACCTTCCAGCTTTGTGTTTATTGGTTTCCTGAATTTCATTCTGAGTCAGGATGACCCCCGTGCACAGACACTGCGCAGGATGTATGTTTTTAAACTTATTCCCATGCTCAACCCCGATGGAGTTTTCAGAGGTCACTATAGGTTAGTATAACAAGGAGTGTGTGATACATCTACATGTCTACATTCAAATGTCATAATTTTTCAACGTATGTTTTTTCCTTCTCTTTTCTGTATGATTTTATTGCTCATGTAATGTGGTTTTTGTAATGTTGCATTTGTGAGGAGAGTGAATGTAGGAAAGTGCATAAAATCCCACCCTAAGCAAATCTTTTTGATGTCTTGTTGTTGCATTAGGTTTAAGGTTATTTTGTTACACAACCTAGTAATGCAATGTTTCTGTGTTTGCTTCATACTAAAAGGACAGACTCTCGAGGTGTGAATCTGAACCGACAGTATATTAACCCAAGTGCTGAGCTGCATCCCTCTATCTATGGAGCCAAATCTATCCTTCTGTACCATCACCAGCACAACCGGCTCAACCCTAGCATGCCCTCAGCCCTCAAAACCTCAAACCAGTCAAACACCACGACCCTGCCATTGACCACACCCTGCGAACTGGAGCACTATCTCAACCTCCGCAATGAGGCAGAGCGATTAGAAGGTCCCACACTCAGTCTGTCCGAGATACCCATGCAACTGGATGAGAGCTGTAAGAAGTGCAGAAGCGAGGGGGAGTTGAGGCCATGTGATGAGAATGGGTCTGTGTCAGGCCGAAGCGAAGGCCTGTGTGTTTCTAACTCTGCCCCCACAGAGCAGGTTACACCACAGGAGAGTGGAGTGGCTTATTACATTGACATGCATGGCCATGCTTCCAAAAGAGGATGCTTTATGTATGGGAACAACCTAGCTGATGAGAACCATCAGGTAAGTTTATATGTTTACATTCACAATCTGCACCTACCTTTTCCACATGAATGCCCCCCAACTGGTGCCAAAGTCTTGGGCGTCATTCAGCTGCACCCCAGTCATGCTTGATATTGTCAAACCATCTCCAGATATTACTTTAGATATGTTATTACTATGGGTGGGGTGTGGCTTAGGTAACATAAAATAAGTATGATGCTTTTTTTTGCTATGTTGCCTGTGTTATTTCAAAATTGAAAAAAAGTTTAGCTCACTTACGTGATTACCACACAGGTACAAACAATGCACAGTTTTCAGTTCACCATTTTAACATGTTCACTATTTTAACAATGTATAATTGCTTAACAGTGCTACACTATTAGAGTGGTACTGGGTAGCTAGCTTGATAACACCTCTGCTCTCTGCTCATGACATTGATTTAAATCTGAGTGAGTAGCGGGTGCTGAAGGGGCAATTAAACTTTCGACTTGGTCAACAGCCTGTGTAGTGGGAGTATGTTTAGAAGCCAGATAAACTTAAGTTAACTCTATGGCCTAACCACATCTTTTCTGAGGTCAGTTGAGAGCCAGTTGCTGCTAATTGTCTAGTTTTATTGCTGTTTCCAAGAAACCAAATTAAGAAACAAACAAAACCACAGTGGCCCTCTGTGTTCTCATACTAGTTACCAAAAAAAACTGAAAGGTGGCTTAGAATGTAATGACTTGGTTGGCCATAATTCAGAGATAGCTGTGAGGCTTATGAAAATGCTTATGAAAACAGTGCTTTTCCCACATTACATCTTACCAAAACTCCTGGAAATGGTTGTTATACATCTCTAAGGTAATTCTGTGGCTTTTTTATTTTCCTGCCTTCTGTTTCTCTGCCTGTAACAAAAACCTGACATCTCCAGTTTCAAATAAACAAAATGTTCTGTCTCTTTCTCCCTGAGCATTACTGTGTTTGCTTCATTTTCATCACAGGTGGAAAACATGATGTATCCAAAGCTGATCTCTTTAAACTGTGCCCATTTCGACTTCCTTGGCTGTAATTTCTCAGAGAAGAACATGTATGCACGGGACAAGCGTGATGGACAGTCTAAAGAGGGCAGTGGGCGTGTGGCCATTCACAAAGCCATTGGCCTGATTCACAGGTAAACTATATTTAGTAATCATTGTTCATATTAATGATAAAATCTAAAAGTCACATACTACGTCTCCAGAAATATTCGAATGCACCTTCTAATTAAACCGTTTTTGCACTTGCTGGTTGTACTGTTATACACCCAAACCCGGTAATACCTGTTTATGTACCGGTATCCATTTCCTGTTGTACAAGAGAACTATGACAGACAAGAGTTCTTTGCCACGTGGGGTCACATTATTTCTCATAGTAGCAACAATGGAATGTTTAAAGTTTTGATTTACCTTCTACTCTATTTTTTTATGTCTTTAAAAGTGAAATCAAAAGGGTTTTTTCCCCATTTTTATTGATTTCTTTGACACAGCTCATGGAAATATACACCCAATTCACATTGTGTTTGATGTGACAAACATATGATTGTGTAATATTGTGTAAACTATGGAAAAATGTTGTCTTCTAAATTTGTCATCCAAATGTGGTCATCTTATGTTTGTTCCTGCACAATTAGATATGATCATTCAATGTTGAATATTATAAGTAATACAACCTTTGAATTACAGTGCAGGGGAAATGGTGTGACCCCAGCATAATCTCTAATCTGCTTTTATGTGCAGTTACACTTTGGAGTGTAACTATAACACAGGACGCTCAGTCAACACCATCCCACCTGCTTGCCACGACAATGGCCGAGCGACTCCACCTCCTCCTCCTGCTTTTCCTCCAAAATACACTCCTGAGGTATATGAACAGGTAAATATAATAATTAAATGCCCTTTGCCTGGCATCCCACCACACAAAATAACACACTCCAGAGCACACTTAGTTATATTTACGTTTTCAGTAAATTTGTCAGTAAGAGCTTTCATAATATGAATGTGGTCACAATCAAAATGCATTGCTGGTTTCATGGTGAAGAGAAGATTTAACAATTCAATTTCCTTTTTTTTGCTGGTTTTATTTTTGTGTTGTCCTCATAATCTTTAGATCCAATCCTTTGATTGTAATCCCAAATTGGTAAACATGTCATGGTTTATCATAAAAAAAAAAACAAGTTCAACCGAAAGATATGAGAAACTTGGTGCATACGTTTGACATTATGATACATGCGAATGATTAAAGTTTCACACTTGGCCATGTGACATGTACAAGGACATGTACAAGGTACGAATAGCTGTACCTGATGCATACTTTGCATTCTGACTCGTGCTTTTGTGTTGGTTGGGTCCGTTGCAAATGAAATGTGCATCAAAAATTACGACTTTTATCCCCGGCCATGGAGTCAGATATCATGAAGAAAAGTAGAGTACACTAGGGGGTGTTTGTTGTTTTTTTTTTTTTGTTGTTGTGGCTTTTTAGTTTTGAAAGCAGGCATAGCTCAGCCCAAAGTGAACAATGAGCAAAAACATCTTTGTATCATTGAAACCTGCAGCAATCAAATAATATATTTGTGTGATGCACTCATATTTGCCTTTGAAGTTGTCATATTCATGTCAGAAATTATTAACGTCTGCATTTCTGAATTAAGACCAACACACATTTCATTTGAGTTTTTTTCCTGCACAAACAAAACAGTATCTGACATTCAGTGATTATGGAAAAATACCATCTTTAGTTTGAACTTTGAACTAATTATTTAAAATAGGTATAAAATGTCTATTCATGAAGTGTCTCTTCCTGAACATTTGTCTTAGGTGGGTCGTGCAGTTGCTATAGCAGCACTAGACATGGCTGAGTGTAACCCTTGGCCACGCCTGGTCTTCTCTGAGCACAGCAATATAGTGAACCTGCGTGCCTCCATGCTCAAACACGTACGCAACAGCAAGGGCTTCAGCACCAATGTCCGCAGGAACACCAAAAAGTCCTCCAGCCCTCCCAAGTCCATGTAAGCTTTACTAACCCCATTAAACCTCCTTTAGTCCAGACGAGTTTTCATTTACCGTCCGCTAGAAATTATGTTACGTTAAAGTACATTACAATTGTTTGTTCATTAATGGTGTTGTTCTAGCAGTATAAGGTTCTGTGTTATGCACATAGGGAAGATCTATACACAAATTTCTGTCATGGCAGATAATGTTAATGTAATTTGATCTAAAATGTAATTCGAAATGCATAATTTTACCTAAAGGTGGCTTGCTGAGCTCTCTCTCTCTCACTCTCTCTCACTCTTTCTCTGTCTTTCTTTCTTTCTTTAGAGGACTGAGCAGCTCCATTTCAGAAAACTCTCTGAGTCAGAGCCGCAGCAACAGTACAGGTAATGGCACTGTTGCTGGGAGCCAGCAGACATCTCCACAGCTGAAGAGTTCCCCCAGCTTCACGTTTGGCTGGAGTAACTCTGCCCCCAGTTCACACAAGCCTACCCACAAAGCTCTGGGACCAGTCAAAGGTAAGAGCACTCCACAGCTATATCCCATCCATGTCTAGTTTGGTGCTGCAAAACACTTAAATAATCTAATAAATTGTAGCACAAATAGTTGCACCCAGAAACAATCAGCCGACAGGAATGAAACTTGGTACATTTGATGTGGTGAGACATGCAAATGATTGGTGGGCCTTATCCCTGTATGCACAATTGCGGACATTCAGCAAGCAGTGGTGCCCTACACAAGGGATCCTGTTGCCTGCACCCGTATGAGGCAGGACTACATACACATAAGCTGTTAGGGTGACTGCCCTTGACACCACGTCAATGTCGCAAAAGACTGCAATGGTGTTGTGCCAAAATGTCATGAAGTTAATATCAATGAGTCATCTTTAGTGACGAGTCCTGCTTTTGTTTTGTTGGAGACTATCAACGAATCTGTGGTCAGCACCAGGATGAAGGGTTTGTTGTCACATGTCAATAAGGCCTGTTGTCACTTCACTTCCACCCCTACTGCAAAATCTGCAGGAACTGCATGAGAATATTTAAGATACATGGGATGGATTATCGCTGGACACCTCCACAACACCATGCCGAAATGGTATACATGTTGCATTAGCAAACATATTGGTCCAACGCCATACAGAGACAATACTTCTGTATGTGTAGCTTAATAAATATTGCCCATATCAGTTAATTTTTTCCTTAATTATTGTTCCTGGTAACCTTTATCTTCCTTTCAAGAAGCATTGCAATCTGACTCATTTTATAATTAGTGTACATAAGCTAGCTCCTAACCTCATGGTTCCAAATAATGCAGTATAAAGTTTCAAACATTTTTGGAATTAAAAAAATGCTTTTGATATACTCTTTGGTTTTTTTAGGCAAATCATAAAATCTTGTTTTTTTCTCACTGTCTCCCTGTCCCAAACTGCATCATTTCTTATTGAGCTAATATGTGCCTAGTGGCTATATTTGTTTTTATTCAAACATAAAGTAACCATGCATTAACATGACTACTTTTTAAAATGGCCTGTTGTACAAGTTGTGTGTTCTTTGAAAACTTTTTGTTCATAACAAAACACCCATTGACATAACCAGCTTAGACTTGAATCAAAATGATGCTTGGCTTAGGTCTTTGTGCATTTCCAAGCTGTCTGGCAAGGCCATGTTAAAAACATTTATCGAAAGAGAGAACCTTTGTTTGTGCATGCATGTCTTGTGGGTCTTCCAGCTGCATCTTATCTGTGTGTTGTCTTGTAGAGGGTAAAGCTCAGGAGAAGAGGCGGCCCCATCACCTCAACCATCGCCTTTCACCCCGGTCTCCTGGCAACAGTCAGGCCACCCCAGCCCAAGCCCCCCTCTCCCCTTCCTCTTCCTCCTCTTCTTCCTCTTCGCCCTCATCCAGCTCGTCGGGGTGTGTTGCTGGTGGCGCAGCACCAGGCCCTTGCTCCATAAGCACCTCAGGTCTGTACTCACTACAGCCACCCAGCCTGGCCCAGCTGCTCCCTTCCTTAGAGGCCATGCCTCACAGCGGCATACTCGCCAAACTCAGCCCACTGCGCCCTTCCTCGTGCCATCCGCTGCACGCCTATCTCAGAGACACCGCTGTGCAGAAAGGTCCACCACAGGCCACACATCCCCAGCAAGAGTGACTGAGTGTTTACTTTGTATGTGACAGCATGAGAGTGTGTGTGTGTTTGAGTGAGTAAGCGAAACAGAAAGAGAAAGAGAGAGGCTATTCTTGTTTGGTTGTCCTAATATGGTGCTTACTCTAAATGCAATGTCCTGGGCTTTTTTTATTTTATTTTTATTATTATTATTATTATTATTATTATTACTATTTTATTATGATTAGTGGGGCAGAGACCTCAGTGACAATAAATGCCAAATAAACACCATTTCATTTTCATCAGTTATCGTATAATGTGATTAGCAGCCCATTGTTTGATTTTTTATTTATTTATTTTTTGGCAGCATTGCACTTACACTGCTCAGCCCTAACATTAAAACCAGTTCTTTGTTTCTATACTCATTGTCCATTTTATTAGTGCACTTTGTATTTGTACAATTACAGACTGTAATCCATCTGTTTCTCTGTATACTTCATCAATGGTCAGAACCCACACAAGCACTGCAGTGACACTAATGTGGTGGTGGTGTTAGGGTGTGTTGATCTTATGTGAGTGGATCAGACACACTGGAGTTTTTTAACATCTTAGTGTCACTGCTGGACTTAGCATATTCCACCAGCCAGAACTCTCCATCCAACAACGTCCTGTGGGCAGCGTCTTGTGGGAGCTGATAAAGGACTAAAGATTGTCCAACACAAATTTTGCAGCAACAGATGAGCTATTATCTCTTGCTTTACTTCTACCCACAAGTTAGGACTGTCTAATACAGTGGACACTGAGTGGTCTACAGTATTCAAAATCTCCAGCAGCACTGTTGTGCCCAATCCACTCGTACCAGCACAACACACACTAACACACCGCCACCACCATGTCATTGTCACCGCAGTCCTGATAATGATCCACCACACAAATATTACATGCTCTGTAGTGGTCTTATGGGAGTCCTGACCATTGAAGAACAGGGTAACATACAGTAAAACAGATGGACTACAGTAAGTAATTGTAGAACCACAAAGTTCTCGTACATGGTAAGTGAAGCTGCCAAAATGGACAAAGAGTGTAGATACAAGGAGATAGTTTTATTGTCAGTCGCTGATTCTATATTGATTATATTGATATGGAATGAAGTATATGCTTAACACCCCAGTAACTGAATGTAATGGTAGTCGTAAGAAACAAAGCAGATCTGTAGCAACAGTGTGTGTGTGTGCGCATGTGTGTTTGTGCACGTTTGCCTTTCTCTTTTCAGGAACGTCATGTTAAGCACTAATTTTTTCTATACAATGCCTGTTTGCACTGTTTTCTTTTCTATTGCTGTAACTTTTCTCCCACTCTTATTTGCAGTGCTGTGACACCACTACATTACATTACATATTGCTAGACCCTGTGACATGATTTAAAATGAATAGGATTGTCCTAAATTACTACTTAGGTTGATGCTCATACAATAGAGCTCTTACAAACTTGTTTGAATTTGAAAAAACTGTAAATCTGTAGTGCTATGATACTTTAGTTTTGTTAATGGATTTTTGTGCTGTTTAAAAAGTTGCTTGTTTTTTAGAAAAATAGAGGGCACATTCAGATTAAGATTTATGTCTGTTTATTTTATTTTGTTTATATGATTTTTTTTTTTTTAAATTTTAAAGGATGTGGACAAAAAGCAATTCAGATATGGACATTTACACATGGCTAAAAGCTCAGCATGCCTGCAAGAATTAGCATTGTCAATAACGGTCACAGGGAGTAACTTAGCTGCAGGACAAGCTTTAACAAGCAAATATCTCACCTCATTCAACCTAATTGTAGATTATAGACAAATTGTAAACATTATTTGGGTTATTCATATTAAATGACACTGATTTTGTAGGTGTTTAACATTACAGTGTTAGGATACAGATCACTTGGAGATTTTTTTGCTGTGTAATCGATGTAACATTGTGGCAAATTCATTGTTGTCTTTCTGGTCTATTCCATCTCAAGCATAGCATTTTAATTATTCTACAGGCATTATGTAGGTATTGTCTGTACTCTGAACAAGTACTTCTGTTCATTTAGAAAGAAAACAGAATAAATCATTCAGGCACACTACTCAGACATTTGGTATAGAAATAGTAGAAATGTGACGCTTCAAGTTCTGATTTAGCTTTTAGTTTTACAGTGATTTTATAAATATATATATATATATATATATATATATAAATATATATATATATATATATATATATATATATATATATATATATATATATATATATATATATATATATATATATATATAGCACAGCACTCCATAATGCTTTTGTTCTTCATAAGAAAGGTGCTTGATGTCTATAACACCCTGTGTTCTTGTTCAAAAGTGATGCAATCTGTTTCCATTGATGAGGTGTAAAAAAGAAATCTGTGATGATTGTTTTTACCAGTCAGCACTAGTTCTAGCTCCACCCATAAATTCGTATTTAGCATGCTTGGTACCTTGGCATGGAGATTAACCAAATGCAAGTGCACTTGGCAGGAAAAATGACTATAAAATGTGTCAGATTTGTACCCATATATGAAAACTGTAGCACAATTAGTATTTGACGACTCGCCAGTGTGTACGAATATGGCTTTTCTTTTCCTTTTTTTTTTTTTTTAATCTGTGTGATCATTGATAGCCTTGTCCATTACTGTTTCAGGCATCCTGTACAATACTTCAGTCCATCTTAGCTGTAGCTGTGTGAGGACTTGCATAGGCCCAGCAGGTTTACTTTCATAAAAAAACAACAGAGCTACATTCCACTACACTTAATAACCATAATCATATTATTAATTTATGTATTTAACATCATTTTTGCATAATTCAGTGGTTGAAATGTAAATGTAAATTATTCAGACTGGTTTGTGTAATGTGAACTGTTAGTGAACCTAAAAAGTGGTAAATCTGAGAAAAGAGTTTTTTAGCTGGACTGTTTTCCCATGTACCCCTCCACCATGATTGAAAATGTATTTTAGGTTAACAGTTCACCTCAGCTATTATAAATTGTGATCTTAAACATCAGGCAGTGTTTTCTTAAATAATAAAAATCACATAATAACTTTCTATAAGATTTTAGAGATCCTATTCCCATCCTGTTCCTATTACCATCACTGTGAATAATTTTGAACTCTGTAGGTTGCTGTACAGCAGTACAATCCACATCAAAACACTCTGAAGGGCTTTGTTTACATTCTGACTGTTCAGTTACAAAGACCTTTTAAAAATTGGGTGGCGGTCCTTTAAATCGTTATGGTTTAAACTTGACTTGATTACTGCAAGACAGCACAGAGCTAATAGAATGGAAGCTGCTGGTGTACTGGAATTTTTTATTTTACTGTGAAAGTTTGCAACCAGTTGAACAAGGACAAATTCTCTGGAACAGATTGGCTTTGCTGTACTGTTTGTAAATATGTCAGTAAACTGTGGCAGTACCAAATAATAGATTGGAGAACAAATAGCTACACTAACTAGCCCTACAGTGTGTCCTCTTGTATACACACTGACCAGCAATGTTATTGTAGGAATATTTTAAAGTGGAGTACATGGGCAGTAAATCTAGAAAATGATTTAAATGCATTATTGTCATTATTTTATTGGTATTTTAAATTAATATTTATTTATTTATTTTTTGCAAGGCTCCTGACTCTCCTATTCAGAAACAAAAGGTAGTTGCTTTGATTAGGAACAATGAAAACAATGAAGCAGACCATAATGTCCTATTCGACTGTATTCAACAGCTAGCAAACCATTTGGTTTCATGCTCTGCATTCTAAACAAACTTACTTGCACAGAAATGTATTCACCTTTTACCAAACCTGATCACTTTTCTCAGCCACAACAACTTCTGACTTTTAGCAGATCTATAGCCTGCTTTGCCTGAATTTAAGCACGCTTGTCAATTAGTGTCTCAATGTTTACATTCTCTGATGGTATTGAGGCGCATCTGTGGAGTTCTTATGGTTTCGTTATTGGTTTTGACAGTTGACACTACTATGAAACCACTAGAGATGTCTGATACAGCTTATGTAGAATAGTGAGCTTGATGAACAGTGGTTGTTTCATGTAGGCTGTTTGTCTTGTCTGGTTCTTTATAAGCAGTGCTTGAATTGCCTTCATCTTGGTTGTTACCACATTTCAACTTGCCTTTTTCTCCTTTAAGTTAAACTGTAATTATATTGTGAACTGTAGGTTACTTGTTGAAGGATATCTTAACAGTGAGTTATGGCTAAATGTAGTTGTAGATGTTTGTGTCTCAAAAGTATCCCTTGCCTGACCTATCATGTTTATCCTCAGCATCTTAATTAGATGTGCTTCACCTTTAGGTTGAAGGCAGTGGACACCACATGTGTATACTGTTATATTTACATAATTTATTATACTGTATCATATATTACATGGCCTGTGGGGCTGTTAGAGGAGATATTTGTCTAAACTGTCTGATCTTTTTTTTTCTTAAATAAACAAGAGCTCTGATTGAATGAAAAGGAATTTGACCCTGTTTCCACACTTTTACCCCCTGACTTAGAACTCTATAACAGAGGGCTCTGCTCTGACTGTCTTCTTTGTGGTGAGTTTCTCCTTTAAATTTCTAACTTCTTGTATCCATGTGGAGTTACATTACTAAGGCCAGAAAATAAGCCTTTACCACCTTCCTCATGGTCTGTAATTCTTATCAAGCAATCATTCTTGTTGTCTTGTTGCCACACAATTGGTCACTTGAAATGTATCTCCGACATATATCAGTTCTTTAAAAAAAGGGGTTTGGATCCACAGTACACAATAAAACCAGCTGTCACATTATTTAGTAGAATATTTACTCTGATCATGTATAATGAATAAGTATCTGTTTTTTTTTTTATATGTTACTATTTTGTGCCTTCCTGTTTTACTGTATTTAGGCTTTTCACCCTAGATGAAGACAAATTAGAGACTGATTGGGTTATTCTGAAGAAACATGACAATCCAACATGTACAAAACTAAAATGACTTAAACAGCATGCAGTTGGTGATGCTTGGATGAATTTATCAAATTCTAGTCACCACAACACAGAAAGATTTGAATGTAAATGTATTAGTAGTGTTTTTTGTTTTAATTTGGTAATCTGAACATTGTCAGAATACTGTCTTTTAAAGCCAATTATTAAATATTTTACAAAATATAATATCTTGCACATAACACATTAACAGCTGCGGCTGAGTATTTAAAACTTGTTTTATTGGTTGACTTACTTACAGATCAAGAACAATATTAAGGGATTGAACAGTAAAATAAAAATGCAAAACAAATTTTAGTCATCAGAAACAAATTTTGCAGTGAAGAATTGCCTCTTTTGCCCTCTGTACTTGCCTAGACAACAGCTGCCCTGATTTCTGCACCACTGCCCTGACTTCTGCACTACATAGTGAAGGTTCCTTTCTGTGGAGTAGGAAGAGCATCAAGAACAGCCCCGCCAAATTGCCCACCACATCACAGGTAAACAGTGTGGGACAGAAAAGGACTAAATGTCATTTGTCCCAGTTTTTTCACCTAAAATGAGCAAGTAATTGATTGATGAAGCAAGTGTCTTGTTAGTAATATTTGATCTTGTGTATCAGTACTTAACTCAAGTACATGCTTTGTGTCAAGTCAAGACAACATTTATTTATATAGGGCCTTTTACAACAAATGCTGTGACAAAGAAGCTTTACAAAGAATCTGGTGTCCAAGCCCACAGTGAGCAAGCCAAATGTGACAGAGGCAAGGAAAAACTCCCTCGGTTCAAAAGGAAGAAACCTCAAGAGGAACCTAAACTCAAAGGGGGAACCCACCCTTCTTGGGTCAACAGCAGATAACAAGACAAACAAAGGAAAGAGGCGTTCAGGGTTTTGTAAGGTAGGGAAATAAATGTCTGATAAGTCTGTAATTAAATAGCTGGGTCATCGGATGGGTCTGAGTCCCCAATACTGACTGGTGGGTTATTCCAAGCTGGAGGGCCTTGTATGAATAGGGTCTGCCCCCTGATGTAACTTTGTTTATTCCAGGCACTAATAGAGAGCCCACACTTTGCGATATAAGGTCACATCCAGGTTCATAATATGAGAAGTTCAGTGAGTTACAGAGGAACGGAGAGTTTTTTCCAGCTTTTTCCAGCACTAAGCGGGGTGAATGCATTGTGAGCAATTCTTCTAAAAACATAAACTAATTAATTCCAAACCAAAGAAATAGCATTCGATACCTTTAGATACAGCTATATTAGGAATATTTCTGCTATTTCTGCCCAGACGAGTGGATAGTTATTCTTTTAACTGAGTTGCAAGAGCTCTGGTGAGTGTAAAAACGCATGGGTTTCTACGATTTACACTGGCTGTCAGTTGGTAATGTTAAGATAAATATAACTGTTTTTGAGAGCAACCAATTGTAGTAAAACAGTAAAACGTTAAATGGTTTATGGTTAATATACCAGTTTCTGTTAGCCATAAAAGTTGGGCTGTGTGAATTTGTACATAGGCTCAGTTAGGGTTTCCACCTTTCAGGAGTGAAAATAAAGGACCGGGGAGGGGGCGGGGTAGTCTTTACTATATTTGAGAATGTTATTTCTGTGATTCTAAGCACAATTCTAAAACGTGGAGAATATGTAGCTATGGAATAATGTTTACTGTGTAGGCACTACAGATTGGTTTGTTGTATGGTTCGAACTGTATGGCGAGTCAGTCCCACTGGATCCTGGACCATATTATCACCTATTCCATGAGCCTCAGCTGAGCAGCCAGAACTCTGGAACACTTGTCTCTGAACTGTATATCCTAACCGTATACAGATAAGCCAAACACTAGCTGGGTGACTGTAGGGGCCCATAATTGAAAAACTCATTTATAATTCATTTAAGAGTGATCGATTTTATTTCCAGTTGTTATTTTATTTTTCCAGAGAAAAGAGAAAAAGGGTTTATGTGCATTTTACTAAATCCAACTCAACTGTAGTGATACAGGGTAACCCACTACACAAGTTTTCCCACCTACAAAGAATGAAAAGGTCTGTAATATTTAACTTAGGTACACTTCAATTATTATTTATTGCATGAAATTATTATTTAATCACCTACCAACCAACAAGAATTCTAGCTCTCAGAGCCCTCCAATTCTGTACTCATTACCTGTATTAATTGCACCTGTCCACACACTCAATCAATCACACTCCAACATTTTCACCATGGCCAAGACCAAAGAGCTGTCTAAGAACACCAGGAACAAAATTGTAGACCACACCTGGCTGGGATGGGCTACAGGACAATAGGCAAACAGGTTGGTGAGAAGGCAACAGTTAGCTCAATTATTAGAAAATGGAAGAAACACAAGAAGACTATCAATCTTCCTCTTTCTGGGACTCCATGCAAGATCTCGTTGCATGGGTTAAGGATGGTTCTGAGAAAGGTCAGGAATCAGCCCAGAACTACATGGGAGGACCTGGTCAATGACCTGAAGAGAATTGGGACCACAGTCTCAAAAAGGACCATTAGTAACACACTACGCCGCCACGATTTTAAAATCTTGCAGGGCATGCAAGGCCCCCTGCTCACACAAGCACATATCCTGGCCCGTTTGAAGTTTGCCAGTGTAGTTTCTTTTCTTGCTTGCCAGAAGGATGGAGTCAGGAGAGTGAAGGCTGGAGATGTTGGAGTAGTTTATTTCAAGGCGATCGCAGTTCACCCATATCTCTCGTCCTAAGCCAGGCCAGTCCAGTACAATCTGAACTCAGCCCAACTCAGTCAGACCTCAGTCCTGCTGTCTTACGCAGGCCTACTAGGTCTGAAGAAAGACCCTTGTCACACAGGTTTTATACACTGTTTAACCACCCCCATAAGATAACAAAGAGGGTGTGATCTTATCTAGGATCAACAAATGGTCAACTGTCTTCGAGTTGTGTTTGACCTATGACCTGTAGAACCCTGAGGGCTGCATTCTCCCAGGGACTCTGTCCTGTCGTAAATGCATAAAGGTCTGTTCTGGTGATGAAGTTGTTCCCCACATAGTAAACATATACACACTTGTATACATACAAACTTATACAAAAAAACACTGATTATCCAACACCAGTGACCATCTGGATGATCCAGAGGAGCCATGGGAGAGGGTCATGGGGTCAGATTAGACCAAAATAGGGCTTTTTGGTTTCAGCTCCACTTACCGTGTTTGGAGGAAGAAGAAGGATGAATACAGCCCCATGAACACTGTTCACGAAGCAGGGGGGTGGAAGCATCACACTTTGGGGGTGCTTTTCTGCAAAGGGGACAGCACGACTGCACCATATTGAAGGGAGGATGGATGGGGTCATATATCACAAGATTTTTGCCAACAACCTCCTCTCAGTAAGAGCATTGAAAATGGGTTGTGGCTGGCTCTTCCAGCATGACAATGTCCCAAAACACACAGCTCGGGCAACTAAGGAGTGACTCCCTAAGTAGCATTTCAAGGTCCTGGAGTGGCCTGGCCAGTCTGCAGAGAAGATCGGTTGGAGGAGTGGGCCAAAATCCCTGCTGCAGTGTGTGCAAACTTGGTCAAGAACTACAGGAAATGTCTGATCTCTGTAAGTGCAAACAAAGGTTTCTGTACCAAATATTAAGTTCTGTTTTTCTGTTGTATCAAATACTTATTTCATTCAATAAAATGCTAATTAATTATTTTAAATAATCGTACAATACAACGATTTTCTGGATTTTTTTCCTCTAGATTCTCTCTCACAGTTGAAATGTACCTACGGTAAAAATCCATTTTTTGTAGGTGGGAAAATTTGCAAAATCATTAGTGTATCAAATACTTATTTTCCTCACTGTATGTCAAAAGACAAAATTTTTAACTCGATGTGGAATTTTACTGGCCACCAATGTAAGTTAGATAAGACTGAGCTGATATGGTCAAACTTTCTAGTTCTTTTAAGGACTCCTCTGGCTGCGGCAATTTGCTGGAACAACCAGAAAGCAGGGCATTACAATAATCCAGCCATGAAGTAATAAAGATGTGAACTGGCTTTTCTGCATCTTGTAGGCATAGTGCATTTCTTATATGTGTGTATATATACACACACACATATATATATGTATATATACATTCTCCACGGCATCTCCAGAGCCTGTTACGTCTGTCACATGTGCTCAGGTAAACCCTGCTCTCATCTGTGAAAAGCACAAGGCGCCTGTGGCGGATCTGCCAATTCTGGTGTTCTGTGGCAAATGCCAATCGAGCTCTATGGTGCTGGCCAGTGAGCACAGGGCCCACTACAGGATGTCGGGCTCTCAGGCCGCCCTCATGAGGCCTGTTTCTGATTGTTTGGTCAGACACATTCACAGCAGTAGGACTCTGGCAGTGCTCAACTTGTTGGACTACCTGTGCAACCTCTGTAGGGTCCAGGTACCATTCCATGGTACTAGTAGTGACGCTGACCCAAGTCAACTAGTGAAAAGATGAGGGGGGACAAAATGTCAATGACCTTGTCCTTTTAAAGCATTCCTGTTTTGGGGGGTGTCTCGTGTGTGTGCGTGCGTGCGTGTGTATATATATACAGTCATGGCCGAGTGTGTTGGCACCCCTGTATTTCTCCCAGAAAATTATTGCAATTACACATGTTTATTTTCTTTCAACACAAAAAACATAATTTCACACAAAACTCCAAAAATGGGCCGGACAAAATTATTGGCACCCTCAACTTAATATTTGGTTGCACACCCTTTGGAAAAAATAACTGAAATCAATCGCTTCTTATAACCATCAGCAAGCTTCTTACACCTCTCAACTGGAATTTTGGACCACTCTTCTTTTGCAAACTGCTCCAAGTCTCTCATATTTGAAGGGTGTCTTCTCCCAACAGCAATTTTAAGATCTCTCCACAGGTGTTCAATGGGATTTAGATCCAGACTCATTGCTGGCCACTTTAGAACTCTTCAGCGCTTTGTTTCCATCCATTTCTGGGTGTTTTTTGAAGTATGTTTGGGGTCATTGTCCTGCTGGAAGACCCATGACCTAGGACGCAAACCCAGCTTTTTTTCTGACACTGGGCCCTACATGGCGACCCAAAATCCTTTGGTAATCTTCAGACTTCATGATGCCTTGCACACAGTCAAGGCACCCAGTTCCAGAGGCAGCAAAACAACACCAAAACATCTGTGAACCTCCACCACATTTGACTGAAGGTACTGTGTTCTTTTCTTTGTAGGCCTCATTCCGTTTTTCGGTAAACAGTAGAATGATATGCTTTACCAAAAAGCTCTATCTTGGTCTCATCTGTCCACAAGATGTTTTCCCAGAAGGATTTTGGCTTACTTACATACATTTTGGCAAACTGCAGTCTAGCCTTTTTATGTCTCTGTGTCAGCAGTGGGGTCCTCTTGGGTCTCCTACCATAGCGTTTCATTTCAAATGTCGACGGATAGTTCGAGCTGATACTGATGCACCCTGCGCCTGCAGGACAGCTTGAATTTCTTTGGAACTTGATTGGGGCTGCTAATCCACCATCCGGACTATCCTGCATTGCAACCTTTCATCAATTTTTCTCCTCCGTCCACGTCCAGGGAGATTAGCTACAGTGCCATGGGCTGTAAACTTCTTGATTATGTTGCACACCATGGACAAAGGAACATCAAGATCTCTGGAGATGGACTTGTAACCTTGAGATTGTTGATATTTTTCCACAATTTTGGTTCTCAAGTCCTCAGACAGTTCTCTTCTCCTCTTTCTATTCTCCATGCCTAGTATGGCACACACAGACACACAATGCAAAGATTGAGTCAACTTCTCTCCTTTTTATCTGGTTTCAGGTGTGATTTTTAAATTGCCCACACCTGTTACTTATCACAGGTGAGTTTGTATGAGCATCACATGCTTGAAACAAAGTTATTTACCCTCAATTTTGAAAAGGTGCCAGTAATTTTGTCCAGCCCATTTTTGGAGTTTTGTGTGAAATTATGTCAAATTTGCCTTTTTTTTTCTCTGTTTTTTGTGTTGTTCCAATACACACAAAGAAAATAAACATGTGTATAACAAAACTGAATTGAATTAACTTAACTTCTAGAATGCCTTTTTAAAAAAGACTGAATTTTGAGGCAGATCATTTATAAAGAAATGTCTATAAATAAATTAATTACTGCATTTGTCATTAGTTTAACTTTTTATGTGTTTATTGTTAATTGTTTATTATTAAACAATTTTAAAAGAGAGGAATTCACCTTTAATGTGTTTTAGCAATTCTTTACCCTTCTGTACAATCATCTATCATGCTCTTGTGTCTAGATTGCATGTCAAACGTTATCAGTTTGATGGTGTAGCGTTTATTTATTTATTTATTTAAAATTTAAGTGGCGCTTAAAGTGATTTCCTCTTTCCAGACCACGCGTGAGACGGGATTCCTCCACATTCAATTACCTGTTGTGTAAAGCAGGTAGTATTGTAGTCATGCATTAATTAGTTTTGTGTAAACCTGGAGTGGGGAACAACAGGTCTGGCGTATTTGATTCCTGCAATGCTGGGAGATTTACTGGTCAGAGATTTTCCTGGTTCAATTCATCAGCTAATTACGAGGTTTAGCTGGTAATAGTAAGACTGAGGTTTGTAAAACTTTCAGCAAAACCACTGTGTCTGTTAGCAGTAACATGCAAATATTGTGTTACAGTCAGTAGCAGTTCTGTAGTCAGAAAATGACCAATGATGAACCACGAAGAAAGCTACAATCTGTTATTGTACACATCTTTAATGTTAGAACTATAAACTGTATATATGAGTTTACAGTATGTCTCTGTTCACTCCTATTGGGAGATTTTGAGGCCATTTTGAAGCTGACACATATTACATTTATGTAAACTCCTAAACACTCAAGGTAATTAAAACTGTATGGAAAATAAGTATTGGCTTATGTTTTAGAGACCTAGAACCTTGTATCACTGGTGTGTAAACTTCAAATTAAAAATTGTCCTGAATTCACTTTATTGAATGTGAATGGTGTTAAAAGTTGTACTGCTGACCAGGCACGTTTTGGTATCACATTTCACCTCCTTTGTTCACTGCACACTTGTATACAGTCTAGTAAGAACACATAAAGTGATGTAATGTTATTTGTGTATGTAATGTTATTTTTTATTTTGTGTTTTAGAAGTACATAGCAATCCATCCATCACTGCAGCTGTACAAGAACTATATTAATGTCATGTTTAACATGCATCATTAAAATTATCCATAATGATAAAACAAAGTAGTAGACCATCAGTGGTTTTCTGGGCTTTTTAAAACTAAAGCAGGGTTTTCCACTTGATAAAGACTCCTGGCTTAAGGTTACTGATTCATGCTTTTCTCTCAATTTCTTCAATGTGTAAGATACATCCGCAACCAAACCATCCGAGTCAAATCCCAGTGTGGAAGGCTAAGTGCCCTTTCTTACATTCTCTTTCCCACTCACCTTGTTCTGAAACCCCCACCATGAGAGTGTAGAATCTCATTAAACTAGGTATCAAAAACACCTGACAGGTCTCTATTGCATTGAAACTATTGTTAAGCAGTATTTAGACTTAAATAAATTTAGATTTTTTAAAAATCATGCTTATTAACAAGGTGCCTTAATAAATGGTTTTGTATATTTTTTGGACTGTGTTAGTGTGTCTCACATATAGGCTATTGTTTAGGTCACATCCAAAATTAACATTATACTGATGAGATTTCCTTGAAAGAAACAACTTTTCAACAACTTTTGACTGATTTCTCTTCAAATGCAGTTACATTCTTTCATCTGAAAATCCCCAAAATGTACCTTTGTATGTATGTATTAAGATTAAATATTAATTAATTAAATATTAATAAAGATTAAGTATAAAGATTAAATTCCAATCCTATCCAGTAATATTCAGAGGTCTCAATATGTAAGGTTAATATGTAAGCTTTAGTTCAAAAAATCCTTGTACTCTAAAACTACATTTTTAAACAATGTAAATAAACTGTTTTGATGGTATACTATTGCCAAAAGCATTCACTCGCCTAATCATTGAATTCAGGTGTTCTAATCACTTCCATGGCCACAGGTATATAAAACCAAGCACGACTGTTTCTACAGACGTTTGTGAAGGAATAGTCGCTCTGAGGAGCTCAGTGAATTCCAGCATAGTACCTTGATTGGATGCCACCTGTGAAGTCCAATCGTAAAATATCCTCACAACTGATAATTCCACGCTGCTGTGTCTGGAAATCCGATGGACAAGTATGTGTTTGGCTGTTGCCAGGACAATTGCTCTTGTCTGGATGCATTTAGTCAAGTTGGGTTGTTTTTAAGGGGGCTCGGCCCCTTAGTGGCAATAGTGGCATTGAAAGATTATTTGGGAAAAACAGCTTGGGGATGGCCCCTTTCTGCTCCAACATGACAAGCGAGTTTGGTTTGGAAGAACACATTTGGGATGAATTGAAGGCAGAGACTGTGAGCCAGGCCTTCTCATACAACATCAGTGTCTGACCTCTTGTTAAGAACATTAACAAGATCAGAGATTCTCTGTGTACACCAGACCTGGAGAAATTCATCCATGCCTATATCTCCAGCAGGATTGATTACTGTAACAGTCTTCTAACAGGTCTTCCAAAAAAGACAATCAAACATGACTAAAATATAACTGACTTCACTGGATACCAGTGTGCTACAGAATAGATTGTAAAGTCCTATTACTGGTCTATAAATGTCTCAATGGCTCAGGAGCAGTATATTTATCTGATATGATGCTGCAGTATGAGCCGAGCAGAGCACTCAGATCTTTAGGAACAGGTCAGTTAATCCTGCCTAAGGTAAAGACTAAACATGGAGAGGCAGCATTTAGCAGGTGTTAAATGGAATCAGCTGACAGAGTATTATAAAAGCCCCGAAGGTAGATAAATCCAGGCTGAAAACATTCCTGTTCGATCAGGCTTTCAGCTCAAAACAGTTATTCTCCTGTAACGGCACTGTTTATTCCTCATTTTTATGCTTACTTTTATTTTAATATTTATTTAATGATTTTAATGATTAACTATATGAATGTTATTTAAATGATTTTAAAATAATTTATTTTGCTTTTATTTTTGTATCTTTGTATTTTCTTCCTTTTATGTAAAGCACTTTGAATTGCCCTTGTGTATTAAAGGTGCTATACAAATAAACTTGCCTTGCCTCGCAAATAAAAAAATATGCTTCCAGTAGAATTGTCAAAAATTCCCATAAACACGTTCCTAAAAACGTGTCCCACAAGAGCTGAAGCTGTTATAGCTGCAAAGTGTACACTGACATCATATTTAACCCTATGAATTAAGAATGGGCTGTCACTCAACCTCATATGCACGTGAAGACAATACTTTTGCCATTAAAGTGTATATCAAAGATGCCTGTGTATTGCATGACAGAGATATTTACTGAATTTACAATACTGACAATGAGTCGCTGTAGCATGGCATGGAATCAGTCTAACATAAGATGATATGATCTCTAAATGAGTTCCAACTCATGCTCACACTTTTTAGTGCTTACTGGTAGAAGACCTAGAACGAGTTTTTCACCAAAGTCCATAATTTTACCTCTATTGTAAATCCGGTACGTAATCTCAAACATTTTAAAAGAAGAAAAGGGCTAGGCATAATTCATCCACACGCAAGAAGCCTACTTCAAAAAACAAAACTGATCAACTAAAACTAAAAGACCATATTGCATATATGCCAGACATTTTAATAGTTTAATACTTAACTTAGGCACACTTTTTGTAATTAAGATGTGGCCTTAAAATTTTTTATCTTTATGGAACAGAGAATCGCGAGGAGAAGAACCACTTTACTAACAGCAGTGTCCAAAGAAAAAAATAACTTTTGTTTTAGCTGGGATATAATAGGCCTCCTTTTACTCTATCGTCTACAAATAATTAAATAGCCAATCTTTTTTCTTCAGTAAGTATACTGGCCCTGTGGGATTTTAATCTCAACTGGCTTTCCCTGATTATTTAAAAACAAATATTTGGCAATTTTACTCTCACACAATTAGCCACTGAATCAACATACTTAAATAAAAAGGACCCCAACAAAGACCTGATTTAATTCTGTCTAATAAAATGGAATCTTTGACCTTGGCATTAGTGACCAAGAGGTTACGAATAAAAGTCAACTGCATCTGGTCACATATATGAAAATGTCACCAATATATCAGAGAGTAACCACATCAAAGGGAATTAGTAACCAAACATTATTGACTTAAATTTTATTGGTAAAATGTAGAATGTAGAATTTACTTAAGTATACCACCTCTGTGTGTGTGTCTGTTTCTGTTTCAGCCTTTAAAATGCACCTGCTGTCTGAACTCCATGAGTAAAGTACACAAGATTACAATAATCAGCTGTTTTTAAAATAATGTTGTCAGTGTGTATTAACAACACAAGAACATACATTTACTAATTTATTAACATTTTCTTACAAAACACATACATTTTACAGACTGCATCATCCGTTTTCTGCTTTTGGCTGTGACCCCTTGTAGTCCCATTTACAACCTGGACCTACAGGGAAAAACAAGAATGGGTGTATTAGGCAAGGTTATCTTTGTATTATCTTTAGCCATAGTAAAGCGTGACTAGTTTTACCAGAGGAGGGCTGGTAATGTAACAAGCAAGTAATCTAACTGACCGATTTCACACGGGATAAAAAGATCTCTGTGATTTCCTCATATTACCCCAAATAACCTGGATCAAACCAAAGTGCCACACTTTACAACAACAGCAACACACTGTATGGCTAACTGATATATTTTAGCAAGAGGCTAATAAAGCAGGTTCATTTAACTTAGTGAATGCTGCATAATCAGACCAAAACACAAAACACACTGCCCTATAGGACTTGTTTTGTGAGATATTTAATTTTGTTTCTCCTTGTAATTTGCAGCCCTCACCAAAAATGATGTGAATATCTTGCCAGAAACCTGAAGATTAAAGGTCAATCAACCCTCAGTTCCCAAAAAGAAAATACAGAGAGGCGACATTTTATACGTAGCTTGAGTCAGTTTCTTATTAACCAACTTCTTGTTTGGATTTACCATTCCACCTTAAATGACACAGCAGTTATTATAAAGCTTCATGCCACAGAATGTAACTGTGGAACCATTTAAGATGGCACAAGAAATATTTAACAGTATGCCAGTGTTGTGCCAAATTTAGACTCACTAACAAACTCTGACTCCCCGTTAACAAAACAAAGACTCTTACAGTGATAGTTTTGTCTAATGTAATGAAATAAAGACGAAATTATGTCACTGCACCTAAAACTCGTAATACTTAATACATTTTGGTCAAAACAATAAGTATTATGGGAACATTTTAAACACAACTTTAACTCTTAGATCTAGAACAACGGCAAAGTTTACGTCTGACACCCTGACATTGCAGTATTAGCCAATGTTCTTGTCATTATTTGTCAAACAGACTTTCATTGTTTTTATAGCTATGACAAATTCACACTGCGGAAAAAAAGTTGGCTACAACAGTAAATACAGCTGTAGTAATGGTAGTCTTTTAAAGATTAATTTAAGTTGAAATGTTAGCAGTTTTTGCATAGTCAGAAGAAGCATGTTGAATCTCTCAAAATCCCCCCTTTACTCAGGGGTTTATAATGATTGGCATGATTAATTATTACGTAGATGTACCTCGGTTACCTAGGTTACAGCTTATGAAGCATGAAGAATCTCTAAATTCAAAATGAGGAATTTTAAAGGGAGAGTAGAATTTTGGCAAGATTATTTTGACGGTTTTCAAAATAATACTCCCCCGCCCACCGTCCTCGCAGCACTGCAAGGACATTTCATTTATTTTGGTCACATGTCGTAGTAGGTAGACTGTGTCTTAAAATGCATTCTACTTTATATTAATCGGGGGGATTTACAGGGGAAGTAGAATTGTGGCAGGATTATTATGATACCTACCGAAATAATACTTTTCTTCTTACCTCAATACTACAAGGTCTGAATGGCATCTCTTTTATTTTGGTCATATGTCTTGGTATGTAGATTGTGTCCTGACATGTCTAATTACAAACACCCAAAAAGAACACAAAATATATATATTATTATAATTAAACTTCAATTTTAAATTGTCTACTTAAATACGCACATTATTTACACTATATTACAACTATTATTACAGTTGGGTCTTTGCATTCGGATAATTAAAGGAGATCATTCACTGTATTATTATTACTTAATAGGCTTGTTAATGACATGGCAGATCTGTAGTGAATAAAAATGATGGAGGTCGTCAGTAATCACTCAAATGACAGCACTTCCCAAGATAAAACTACTCCTGCTTGAATAGGGCGTATATCCAGCCAAATCGGTGTCCTGTTCGAATAAGCCTGGCCTTTAGAACTGGAACACAAACGTGACTACTGCTGTCTGAAGACATGACCAAGAATCTTGCTTACCTTACGGGGAAAACAATTACTCAAGTTTCTTGGGGTTATTCACAGCCACGTAGTGATACAACACCACCAGCAGGAAGAGGGAGACTCCAAGCACGTTGGCGAAAATGGCCAGCTGTACGTCTGTCACCATACTGTTTCCAGAAAACAAAATAAAACAGTGGTGAGTATCGTTTAAAAAATGTGAAATTGATGTTAAACATTCTCAGATTAATGGATTAACCATTGATACCCAACCATAAACTAGCGAGAATAAATGGAAAGCGACACGATATCCACCAATGAGTCACTTTATACACGCCGCTAATATTAAGGTTACTCAAATGTCCTTTTAAAACGTTATAGATCCATAAACACGATAAAGAGGTTTTGGTTAATGTTTATTTCAAAGAACACAGCCATTTTGCTCCACATCTCAAAAACAAAGGCAAAGGCTAAACTGGACATGTATCTGTAGCTAAACTAGCCTAGCTATGCATAGACGAGGCTTTCAAAGATACATTTAAAACATCTATATACACACAATAACCACATTACATACGTCTGCTATCTAACGTACGTTACAATAATGAACATTTACAAACACTTACTTTGGATGATTTTAATCTTTAGAGTGGCTTATAGACCCAACACTGCACTACACACTTTAGCGTCTGCTTACAGCCACTGGGAATGTATCCTTCGCGTACGAATCGGCTCTTTGAGCCGGCTCTTTTAGGTGAACCTAGGGAGCCGACTACCATTCAAGAGCCTCTAAAGAGCCTCTAAGAGCTTTCTAAATCATATGGAATGAGTACATTTAATTATGAGATACATTTAAATGTATACAACCCCACATACATCATATATATATATATATATATATATATATATATATATGTGTGTGTGTGTGTGTAATATAATAATCTCTTGTAGTAGAAGAGGTGCCTTTTTGACTGTTTTGTTCTGATATAATTGTAATAAAGAATCATAAAACAGTTTCAGTTATTACAAAACAGTCTTTAGGGACCATTATTTATTTATAAAACTGAAGTTGTTTAGGGACATAAGTACTATTAGGAAAATTTTCCATTTAAAATTCCTTAGTAAAGATAGATAAATGCGTAATGGTTTGCATTGTCAAAAAGAGCATTTTAAGAAAATATGTTTTTATTAGTAAGACATTATAAAAGCTTATATTTATATAGCATTTTGTTTATTTAAAAGGGATTTCTTTAACCACTGGGATGGTTTAAAAGGGATTTTTTTTAACCACATTTTGTCACAGGGCGTCTAACGAAAGTGAATGAAATTTATTTTTTCCATTTATAAATTACAGTCGCGGAGCAGCTATATGCATTTGTCAAACTTTTTCTGATATGGTGATTGTTGTTAACCTAAAAAGGCGTTTTGGAACCATATGAGTCGACTCTTATTTGTGAGCTGAGTCAATTGATCTGATTCACTGAAAGAAGCCGGAATGCCTATGACTAACAGCCACTGAGACACGTCATCATATATCTGAATCATGCAGCATTCAAGTCACTTCAGATTTGTTGTATTTTCGACTGAGCGCCACACCGCGAGTATAAGGGATATATATTGGTTTATTGGGAAATGTTTGAACTTTATGACGTAAAATTAAGACAGCATTTACGTATGACGAAATGGGTGAATTTGTATACTAAATAACACACTGGATGGAGGATCGCATGCATGGACTTTCTTTGTAAATAAAGTACAGTATACAGCGTTAACCGAACAATGCATATCACAAACATAGCACATGTAATCGAAATAAATTGTTGGGAAAGGCTGGGACTGGCTATAAAGTGGTTTGATGCAACAGTCTTCACTCCACGACGCTAGGGGCACACGAGGCTAATGCATGTGCATCAGGAAAGCGGTGCCGAAAAAAATTACAGGGTCGAATTCAAATACTTTGTTGGAAAACTGATACTCCCAACGTTCAAACGTTGAATCGTTGTTATTTAATTGAAATGTAGTGGGGACGTGTGTGAAGCATTTTGCACATCATGTAAACGTAGGTTAATCTTCGATATACCTGAATCGACACTGCTTCGTTTGTTTTTCACGTTAAATTACCAGTTATGTACTGATGTCAGCGCACTGGCAGCCTGCTTAGTTGGATATCTATTTAGGTAGGTGCGATTTTTGTTCTTAAGATAAGGAAGCAATATTTCAGAAGCTTTCAGACTAGACAAAAATCACAGGCACTACAGACACTATAAACCGCTCCTCTTTGTGTTAATGTTATTGAAAACATGTGCTAAAGTTAAGTGTTTAAATGTTGATGAAAATGCCGCCAATAATGAGGAGACAGAGCTAAAGTTTAATAGGCGCAATGTTCGCGATTATTATTATTATTTTTAAAAAACATTGAAAAACTGTTTTACTTATTTTCGGGATTTGCCGTTCCACCATGACTGATAAGGAAATTATATTTGTTGACTGTAGATGGTGCCGTTTACATTACCTAAAAAGTTTAGTGTCTGTGTGTGTGACCGTCTGTGTTGGGGGCATGGTTTCAAATGACACTTTTGGCTTAATTCATAAGGTTTTTATCTTTTCCATTACAAAATGCTGCTAGTCAGGATTAAGTCAATATACAACCGACAAAATACAGAAGAAGTAGAATTTGTTTTTAGATTTTATTTTAGACTCTGTAAACACTCTGTGGATTCAATACTAAAGAGGAGGTGAATGATGTCTTTGAAAGCATTTAATGAATCTGATTATATGGTATTAAAAATAATTTAACAAGACAGAGGCACGATAGACCCCTCCCTCAAACTTTCGTCCTGTTAGCAAGATAAATATAGATACTAAAAGGTGCTAATGCTAATACAGGCAAAAATAGCAAAAAATCAGTCACAATGTCTACATGAGATAAAGAGATTGTGTAAACACATCCCTTGCATTCAAAAACACTGAAGTGAAATGAGAAACACCCGGGATGAATGAGTGGGTGGGAATGCAAATCCCAGTTCACATGATCACAAGTTAAAAAAATGTGCAGTAAAAATTCCTCTGCTGGATTTTTATAGACAGATGCATAATGACTTGAACCTGATTGCCAGATTTCTGACACTGAAATTTGCCTTCACTGTACTTTCACACTGCAAGCTGTCTTAAGTATTCTTCCTTTTTTTTTTTTTTTTTTTACTTTTATAATTATTATATTTTCATTTATTTTAGAGTTTAATTTAAGCTTGGACAGCCACTCTGTGTTTCTCCTTTTTATTAATGACATTTTCACAGCATTTTAAATGTTATTTGCAATTCTAAAAGCAGCCATCTACATGCAACAGAATATAACTGCTCCATTTAAGGTCGAACGTTAAATGTGAATAAAAAGCCATGTTCAGTCTGTATGTACACTGGTGAAATGTAAACATGTAACCAGAATAATGTTAAAACCTAAATTAGCCAGACATCTGCTGTTACCAAGGAAAAAGGGTTCAAACTATAATGTAAGTGTAAAACTGTAAATTATAAATATTGTGGAAGTGCCACCTCCTGTTTATCAGAGCATCGCCACTCCACAGCTTTCAGCTTCCATTTCCCGAAAGCTTTAGCTGAGCCCACTGACATTATTCCTTTTAATAAACTCTCAGACATTCAACTCTGTCTCCACATTGAGGAAACCACTGTTTTACAATATTGTTAGGCTGTTGTGAATGATGGTGTCTGTAACTGCAAAAAATGATAGAAACACATGGTTAAAACATCTGGAATCTGGTATCTGGAAATAGGATATGATTATGAACTTGGGAACTGTTGTTCTGATATGGCTTCTGTCTTAAATTCACTCTTTATTCACACTTTAAGATTCCATGATGACATTCAGTGTGGTTAGCTTATAGTTACGTGTAATGGATACTCTTTACAGATTCCTCTGCGTGAAAATCACAATTGGCACAAAATGGCTCGGAACTCTCACTGATTTGATTTGATTTAGCCAAATACCTTCTGTAAAATACAGAAAAGTCATATTAACTCTTTTCGCTGTGATTTTTGTGAGCATGCAAAATTAATTATAACTTTATGTTCTTTTACTGTTAAGCTTTACCCTGTTTTTGAAGCCCTCTGAACTGTCACAGTAATTTTTTTAGCTGATGGTTTATTACCATGTAAATAATTACAATTAGTGGTTTAATTGTCTCGTTTATTATTTCTAACATTTAAAGGAGAAGCCTACAGTGACCAAATTGACCTTACTTGCAAGCCATGTTTACTTAATTACGTACCACTGCCAAAGCAATACCGCATACACATTCACACATCTACAGAAGGTGACAGTTTGGGTCTTCTTTTAGACCTCAGAAAATAATTATACTTCCCAATAAACTTTCACTCAACACAGTTTTTAGCAGCTCAAAAAGACATTCCTGACCTTTGTTACTCTATGATCATATTTCTCAGACCTGTACTTCACGTTTTGGACTATCCCATTGCACCGTGTGTTGGTCAGTCCAGTGACTGCTGTCAAACTAACTCTTTTTATGTGGGCACAGAAAAGCTGTGGGTAATCATGACCACTAACAGGAACATGAATGACCTTGTTCTTGTCAAGTTGTATATTATACACTCATTCTGCCCTACAAAAGGAATATTGGAAAAGAAAAAGCCCAATATTGATAGGACATGTCTTCATGTCGATGATGAGTGTATGTATACTTCTGACCACAGGTGTTAGTGGAGGTTTGGGAATTTTGGAACTTTCAACACAGCTGAAGTAATAATCTTAAGTGTGTGTATGTATATTTCCAATCCATAAGATCACTGTGGATTCATCAAATGAAAAAGGCCAACCTCCAAGAAATCAGGAAAGCAAAAGACAGATCAAACTTGATTTTATTGTGTTCAGTTTTGTTACGGCTGGTGGCAAAAGATATGTAAAGCTAGGTTTGAAGACAGACTAAACAGACAAGGCTTGATGTATGTAGCAAACACTTAATGTTTACTAATTATATCCATCATTAAAATCAACAAACACATTTACAAGTTGATGGTTTCGATTTGCTATTCCCAGTATCTATATGTATGTTTTATTTGTTAATCTTTCTGCTTTATTATTTCATCCGATACAACATTTGCTGATCAGCCATGGGAGTAACTGAGCTGTGGTCAATCCTGAGCCCAGTGCGAGAGTGTGTGCCATTGTACAGTCTCACAGGGAAAACTTTGGCTGTGGATCTGAGCCTGTGGATCTGTGAAGCCCAGCATATCCAAGCCATGATGGGTAAAGTCACAAAACCTCATCTGCGGTAAGAAAGAGAAACTTCATGTCTATAAAGACATGCAACATGAGATTTTAAAATCCCTTTTTCCATACTGTGTATTTATATTTTTTATATTATACTAACAAATTTATATTTGATACTAACATGCTTATATTTAAATCTAACATGTCTGCTGGGATGGTAAAATATATAGTGTTGCAGTGCCATATCTTTGTCAGATATGGTCCACATCTGTTTGCTCACATCTGTTTGTTCAGTATTCAGCCTTAGGCCAAATGTTTAATTTTGTTTGGTTTCGGCATCAACATTTTCTCCTAATTCTTCATCTTAGAATGTTTAAGACTGATACTTTCATCATAGTTGCACTCAGACAGAAGTGCCGTATTGTTAAGAAGTAAGAAATCTCAAGAAGAAACCAAGACTCAAATGGGGGAACTCATACTCCTCAGGTCAACACCAGATAACAAGACAGCAAAAGAGAGGAGCGTATAGTGTTTGTAGGGTAGAATAATAAATATCTGATTGGTCTGTAATTAAGTAGTGGGGTCATCAGATGGGTCAGCAGGATGCAGGCCAAGCTTCCACAGTGCAGGACAGCCAGGAGCTCCATGCTGGTTAAAGGCAAGCAATGGCACCCAGTCAAAGCAGATGTAGCAAAAGCATCAGGCCACACAGGATGGGCAGCAGTTCAGCTCAGGCAAAGAGAAGAGACAGACTGTTAGCTTTGACAGAAGAGCTGAGCACACTATATGATGTTAACAGAGTGCAGCAGTGACTCCGTCAGGCCTGGCTAGCTTGACTGAACAGGTACGTTTTAAGCCTGGACTTAAAAATTAAGGGGGTGTCTGAATCCCGAACATTGACTGGTAGGTTATTCCAAAGCTGGCGGCCCTTGTATGAAAAGGCTCTGGGCCCCAGATGTAACTTTGTTAATATATCAACCTTAGATGTATTCCTGTCATATCTACTTCCATGATACAAGCTACTTTGTATGTTTATCTCTGCTGGTCCCCCACGCTGTGATAGTTTGCCAGGTTTTGCAATTGCAAAACACATTGCAACAAAAATCACCCAAGCATGTTTCAACAAAAAAAACTAAACTATACCCAGTTTCCTGAACCTAATGCAAATATTTAATATTAATCAGTCATTTCGTGTCATGTCATGACTGCCTCAAGTCTCAAGTCATGAATACCAATTCAATGCCTTTCATCAGTGTTAGTCAAGCAAGTCCTTAAATTTGCAACTTGTGCAAGGTACACGATAAGGCTTGTCCTTGCTTATGTGACAGCCAACTTGAAGCGTGAAACTTGAATCCTTTGCATGTCTCATGATGTCAAACATACACACCAAGTTATGCATTATGCCTAATTCAAAAAGCAGTCCAAACTAAATGTTAATTGTAAATGGGAACGGCTACTGCTGTAAGTCAATTTAGCAGATATGTGCATGTGTTGACATCATAAAATTACACTAATTGCAGGTTTGCATTATAATTTCCATATATGGCCTGTGTGTGTATTTTAAAATATAAAAAATATTTCCATAATACATAAAACTTCCAAAAAGTCAAAACATTTCACTTTTGAATATAACTTTCATGTGCTGCTGTGTCAGCAATGTTGGTACGCAGTCTCTTGAGTTTAACTCACAATGGTTTTTGTTTTGCAGCAATTTGTTTTTCCGCACATCATCTCTTCTTCGGATGGGTGTAAAGCTTGTGTTTGTTATGGAGGGAGAAGCTCCTAAGATCAAAGCAGAGACTATGAGCAAGAGGATAGAGATGGTGTTCCGTGGCAGTAAAACAAAGAGTGACCCTAAAGCAGTGATGGCCAAGAACACAGGCAGGGGGCGCTTTAAGGCTGTTCTTAGGGAGGTAAATACCATACCAAAGTACTTCTCTGGTACAGTTCTCTGTGAGTACTGGGTCAACCAGCTTACATCATAGAAAATCTCTGTTAACAGTGGATATAAATGTCTACACAGCCCAGTTAAAATGCCAGGTTTTGTCTATCGTACCTTTAATGTGGTCCATAATCTGGTCATAATTCAGTTCCATTGAAAAACAAACTGAAATCATTTAGACGCTGGTTCTGTGGCATTTTCTCCTGATTAAAGCATTAAAGCATGTACTACTACTATAGTCAATATATATTTATTAACTGAACCTTTGCTTTTTCTTCTGCTCTGTCTCTCTATCTCTAAGTGTGCTGAGATGTTAGATTGCCTTGGTGTACCATGGGTGGCTGCAGCAGGTGAAGCAGAGGCAATGTGTGCTTTCTTGGATGCACAGGGGTTGGTAGATGGCTGCATCACTAGTGATGGAGATGCATTCCTCTATGGAGCTCAAACCGTTTATAGGAACTTCAACATGAGCACAAAGGTACTTGATTCAAGATTCAAGCGTTAATTGTCGTATGCACAGAGAAACAAGCAGTTGCACTGGACAATGAAATTCTTACTCTGCACTCGCTCCCAGACTTCAAGTACTAACCAAATACAATATAAATACTAAGTACTAAATAAGAAAGAAAAAAATATATGTAAGTATATAAATTAAGAAAATGTACAATATATAGAAGTTTGAAAGGTACAGGAGCAGAACATATGTACGGTTTGCAGTATTAGTGCAAATGACAGAACTGTGCAACAGCAGCCAGTTATAGATTCAAATGATAAGATAAGATAACACTTTATTGATCCCAAACGAAATTGCAGTGTCACAGTTCTGTACATATTGCACAAGTAAGACATACATTATCACAATAAAGAGGGCAGAGGTTACAGAAGAGCCATCAATCACAAAATGACATAAATTAAAATAACAGAGAAGTCTATGTGCATATAAAAGTGTTCTGTGAAGTATGTACATACATTAATCAGAATAAATAAATAGAGCTGAATTAAGGAGATTTGTCTTATACATAAATGTGCATGTATAAGACATTGCTTATAACATAATAAATAGAAAAGCATGTACAGACATTAACGGAGCAGCATAAGTAATATTGCACTTAGGGATGTGAGGTAGTAAGGATTATATATAAAGTGACGATTGGCAGGTCAGGTAAAATAACAGTCCAGATTAGAGCAGTGCAGTAGAGTTTAGAAACTGGGCATGTACCAATAGAATGGAGCTCAACACAGTTCAGACAGCAGGAGATCGGTGGTGTTCTTGAGTGGTAAATGTCCTCTAGTGGTGAAAGGGCCGTTCCTGAATGATTTATATTCTAATACTTTTAAGTATTTTAAATACTATCAGATACTTTTTTTAAAACTTGTGCTTATAGTCTATATATATATATATATATATATATATATATATATAATATATATATATATATATATACAGTGGGGTGCGAAAGTTTGGGCAACCTTGTTAATTTTCCTGATTTACCTTTATAAAGCATTGATTGTTTGGATTAAAAAATTGCGTTAAATATATCATATAGGGGACAAACACAGTGATATTTGAGAAGTGAAATGAAGTTTATATGATTTACAGAAAGTGTGCAATAATTGGTTAAACATAAGTAGGCAGGTGCATAAATTTAGGCACTGTTGTCATTTTATTGATTTCAAAACCTTTAGAACTAATTATTGGAACTCAAATTTGGTTTGGTAAGTTCAGTGACCCTTGACCTCCATACACAGGTGACTCCAATTATGAGAAAGGGTATTTAAGGGGGGCAATTGTAAGTTTTTCTCCTCTTTGCATCTTCTCTGAAGAGTCGCAGCATGGGAGTCTCAAAACAACTTTCAAATGACCTGAAAACAAAGATTGTTCACCGTCATGGTTTAGGGGAAGGATACAGAAAGCTATCTCAGAGATTTCAGCTTTCAGTCTCCACTGTGAAAGACCACAGGCACAATTTAAGTCAAGGCTCGAAGTATTCGGCACACTTTACACAAGGAGATGCTGTATGGGAGAGTGATGCAGAGGAAGCCTTTTCTCCGCCCACATCACAAACAGAGCCGCTTGAGGTATGCCAGCTTCATTTTGGAATAAGGTGCTTTGGACTGATGAAACTAAAATAGAGTTATTTGGGCATAACAAGGGCTGTTATGCATGGAGGAAAAAGAACACAGCACTCCAAGAAAAACACCTGCTACCTACAGTAAAATTTGGTGGTGGTTTCATCGTGCTGTGGGGCTGTGTGGCCAGTACAGGATCTGGGAATCTTGTTAAAGTTGAGGGACGCATGGATTCCAATCAATATCAGCAGATTCTGGAGACCAATGTCCAGGAATCAGTGACAAAGCTGAAGCTGCGCCGGGGCTGGATCTTTCAACAAGACAACGACCCTAAACACTGCTCAAAATCTACTAATGCATTTATGCAGAGGAACAAGTACAACGTTTTGGAATGGCCATCTCAGTCCCCAGACCTGAATATTATTGAAAATCTGTGGTGTCACTTAAAGAGAGCTGTCCATGCTCGGAAACCATCAAACCTGAATTAATGTTTTGTAAAGAAGAATGGTCTAAAATACCTTCAGTCACAATCCAGACTCTCATTAGAAGCTATAGGAAGCGTTTAGAGGCTGTTAGGAGGATCTACTAAATATTGAGTTATGGTTTTTTTTGGGGTGCCCAAATTTATGCACCTGCCTACTTTTGTTTAGACAATTATTGCACACTTTCTGTAAATCATATAAACTTCATTTCACTTCTCAAATATCACTGTGTTTGTCCCCTATATGATATATTTAACGTATAAGTATAATTTTTTTATCCAATCAATGCTTTATAAAGGTAAATCAGGAAAATTAACAAGGTTGCCCAAACTTTCGTGCCCCACTGTGTGTGTATATATATAGAAATATATAATAGATTATTTACTTAGTTCCACTGCAGTTTTATATGTACGTAATATGATTTTTTTAAAACTTGATACATTTTTACTCCTTGTTTTGTTTGTATTTTGCTAGAAAATTTGGCTTCTTTTGAATTTAATCACAGTGTTACTGAAGTAACAATATTTTTAATTGCTTGTGGGTTAGACTATTGTACCCACATACTAAAACCTAAATTCATTAGGTGTTGAACAGCAGTCTCCATGTGATTAGTTTCTCCAAAATGAAAAGTAGTCTGTTCTGGTGTTTGACTGTAAAAAATCTGTAAAAAAACAAAAAAAACAAAACTGTAATGCCTACTGCAGAACAAGTGATAGAATGTACTAAGACTTTTTATTTTAATGAGGGTTTAGACTCTTAACTCTTCAGTGTTCAACTGTTTAATTAAACTTGTAGCTAAACCAAGCTTAGTCTTGTGTTAATATTATTGAACCCATATCAAATAATGTCTCAGGGTTCACCATATTGCTAAAAAACTGAAACTCATCTTCAGTAACTAAAACAAAACTAAAAGTCTTTAACAAACTCAAATTAACAGCTGAAATATAAAGATAATATAAAGATATAAATGTTAAAAAAAAGAGATGTAATATAAAAAATATTAATTTGTTGAGTGGCCAACAGGCACAAAAACAGCCAGCAGCCTACAACACTGGCATTCACTTTTCAAAACACAGTTGATTAACTGGTGTCTGAATGTAAACTCATAATAATATAATTTATTAAGCTATAACAGTGTGTTTTGATAATGACTTTGGGCACCTTAGCTAAATTACCTAATTTGTTTGTTTAAAGTATATATAAAAACAAACAAACAACATTTTGTTTATACAGTTATAAAAATCTCTGAACTTTTTAACTCAATAGGCCTTATTTGAAATTAGGTGTGGTAGGGCTTCAAGAACTGTCAATAGCAATTGTGAGGTGATGATAGTTCTGATGATTTCAGTTTTGTTTTAATTAAGGTAAATTTAGTATTAATATGTTTTAGTTTTAGTTCAGTATTAAAACTATATTGGGGAACAACTATTCCAAAACAGTTCTGAGAACACCAGCTTTGAAAGTTTACTTCAACACTTTTACAAACTCGCATTCTGACGTAAAGGGTAGGTTGCGGACCCTTTATAGCTCGCTTGCTTCGTTCATTTTTAACTCCAAGTGGTTTAGGCATCGTTGTTCATCTTTTTTTCCACTCTAAAATAAGCATTAGGTTGTGTGTGTTTTTTTTTGTGTAGTTGTGGTGTTAACCATGAGGTGAAGTTCTATGGCTATTGGTGACCATGCCCCACGAGTCAGTAGCCCCCACCCTGTGATCATTAAAAGAGCCTTTGACTGTAAACAGCTTTGCCTGCCATTATTGGAAATCAAGTTAAGTTCTGCCCTTGAAGTCTACCTTTTATGTTCACTTGAGAAACCCAGTTTAGGTTTTCTAAAATGAAGAACCAGTTGAGGACATGATTTGCACTTGCCCACAGAACTTTGTAGCTAATTAAGTGACAAGGCTACCTGTTTGTTATGGACATGAATATCACGTAATATGTCCTTCACTCTGTAGACTCAGTGCCACACAGTGAATTCCACAAAGAAATGTATTCATCTTTGATGCAGTCAGCTGTGCATCCCACTGAACAACAAAGCGCCCCACCTAAAGCTGAATTCTTTCAAGTGCTAAAGGAATGTGCTCTGAACAAGCAAAGAGCAAACTGTGAATGTATGCGCCAACATTGAATGCATAAGGAAAAGTTTGATTGACAAGGGTCCGCAACAAGCACTTACCATGTTACCTACCTAACTTTCTGTCAGAATTTGGAGTTTGTAGAAGTGTTTCGGTACTGGTAAAAGTGTTTCACGTCTTTATTTATCGGTACTTCAACCAGTATTTGTAAACCAGGTGTTTTTATAAATTGTTGGTGCAAAAAGGCCCAGCAAAATCTTTATAAATTTGTTTTTACTTTTGTAATTTTGTTTTCTTCAATTCTTTTTGTCTGTAAATTTGTATTTGTTTATGTAAATTTGTATTCTAAAAGGTTAACTTGTTTTGCACTTCTCGCTCACCATAGATTTATCATTACTTAGCTTTTTTTCTGATTTCTGAGCCATACATTCTCCACATATTCTTTGCAGGATCCTCAGATAGACTGCTATAAAATGTCTCGAGTGGAGACTGAGCTGCACCTGAAACGTGAGACGCTTGTGGGCTTGGCTGTGCTCCTTGGCTGCGATTATTTCCCTAAGGCATGTCTTCAAGCATGTGTGTTTTATAATGGAACACGTACATACGGAATGATAACCACTTCAAGAGGAAAACGTATAAAAGCTAAATGCTTTTTTTCCTGCTCTTCTAGGGTGTTGCAGGTGTTGGTAAAGAGCAAACTCTTAAGCTGATACAAAATCTAAATGGAAAAACTCTTCTTCAAAAGTAGGTGTACAGGTATTCATGAAAGAGTTTTTAAAACTCTCAAGTTGCTAATCATTTAAGTGGGCTAGTTGATGTTTTTGCAAACAGGACACACACAAACACACACTAGTCAAGATTAAATTACATAGATTTTACCCTGATAATAGCCATGATTTACAATCAGTACAGAGTCAGTGGTTGGGACAAAACTGTTTAATTGCTTGCATAATTTCACTCTTAAAAGGTTTTGTCTGGCAACTTTGTCCGGTATTACATATTGTTTGCATGTTTTATAAATTTCTTTTTATAGCGTAGACTCAAGTATATCAATTAAGTGCAAGAAATAAACAAAACTTCTGTATCATATTTATTGCTATCACCACATTCTACTAACGGCATGTGTTTTCTTGTTAGTTTGGTGTATTCAGTTCTTTCTCTATAAAAGGCAGTTAAAGTGTAAAGTTTTTAGTTTCATTATGTGTTAGGATATAGTTAAGTAGTTGTGATTGTACTGTGTCAGTATTCTTATCTTGAAACTATTAGGCAAAAGATCACCTATAGCTCAAACATGCTCTTATTAAACATCATAACTCTTGACCGATTTAATAGTGAACAGAAGAGGTCCAATAAATAATGGCACAACAATTTTGTCATTCGTTCTGCTCTGTAAGGTTCAGTGAGTGGAAGAGAGATGGTTTAGAGACTCCAGAAGTTACTGTAAAGAAGGTCAGCCACTGTTTGGTGTGTCGTCACCCTGGTCAGTATATGAACATTTTTTTTTTATTATTATTTGTTTTTGGTTTATGGTATCTTCGGGTGCGTAATGGTGGAATTCTTGCAGCTTTGTGATACCCACATTTTAATTAAATGCAGGACTGTACAAAACAAATCAGAGAAAATTTGTTGATTTGAATAGCACCCCCATAGACTAACAAGGCATCTGTTGGAGGTCAGCATTTAGGGCTATCCAAATAATGTTTTCAAATAATTTATCTGGAGTGTAATCATGAAGGAAGTCCTATATTTACAACTACCATTCAAAGCCTGCTTTAGTTAATCATGTAATTCATTACATACAACAAAGTGCTACTGGAGTGCAGAGAGAAGTCAGGCTTACTACGTTCTTAAGTATACATTTAACAACTTTTTTAAAAACAGTTACCTTATGTTAAACGTTTACTGTATTTGTTATATTTTCTCTGGTGTTTTTATTTTATTATTTTACAGACAGAAGCACACTGCTGAGATAAATATTTTTAATCAATTTCCATGGCATAAGATTTTTGCATAGTAATTAATATTGACAGGATTTCAATAGATGGCTGAAAATATTTTTGAGGGTTGTTTACAATTGCATGATTTTGGAATTTCATAATTCATGCACAAAACTGGTCATTTGCTTCCTCATGCATTGTTTTCTAGGTTCTGCTAAATCTCATGAGCGAAGTGGCTGTGTATTCTGTGACAGTAAGCAGTTCTGCCATCCTCAAGACTATGATTTTCAGTGTCCGTGTGATTGGCACCGCACAGAACATGCTCGCCAAGCCTCCTCTGTTGAAAGTAACATTAAAAAGTGTGTTTTACCAACTTCCAAACTCTCTTTATTTTTACACAATGAATATATATTATCAGTGATATACTTACATATAGATTAAATATGATCAATTATGATGTTTACAGTTTTCAGAATTCTAAAAATTGTTTCCGTTCACAGGAAAACTCTCAGCTGTGACAAGTTCCCTTTCACAGAGGTGAGCCTAACATGATTCAGTATAGAATACCATAAAAAGATCTGATTTGTAAAATGTATCTTGTCTTTCAGATCATCTGTGAATTTCTGGTTCCAAAGGACAAAGTCGTTCATAGTTTTAGGAGAAGAAAACCTAACCTTCTCCTCATGCAGGTACCAGTGTTGTATTTTATGTTGTCTTGTGGGCCACTTGATGCCTTCTACAGGTACGCTTCTAATCTAGATAAGATCTTAATTTACTCTCCAAAACACTTTTGGGAGTGTTGTTTTTGTAATGCAGAGAAATTTATTATAAAGCCTCTACCAGGGCGACCTGGCCCACAAGTACATTTGATCTTGGTCTGCAATACATTAGAGGGAAATTTAATTTCTTTGTTCAAGAAACTGAGTCAAGAGAGCAAATGCATGCTTCAGCAAGAAAACATCCCAAACATGTAATCAAAATAAATAAAGGCTGATTTGTAAAAAATTCCCTGACTTAATTTTTATTAAAAATTCATGATGGACTTTAAAATTAATGATGGATGCTGCTCTAATTTAAATCCAATTTTGAACTCTATTGCTGCGAAAAGCATATTAATTCTTACGATGTCTTTTAACATAACTTTTTTTAACATAACTTTGTTAATGAAACATATTTTAGTTCACATAAGTAGACAATCGCAATCTGTCTATACAAGCTTTATGGTGCAACCCTAGTGTCTTACATTTTTTTCTTATGTGTTGTGTCTGTCAGAACTTTGCTCTGGACAAGATGGAGTGGCCTAAACACTATACTAGTGAGAAGGTCCTTGCATTGATGACTTATGCTGAACTTATGAACAAAAGACATGGCCATGGAACTGAAATTTTGGCACAGATACAGCCCATTCGGTCTGTCTTTACTATATGCTGTGAAAGTATACTGATGATTAATATCTTTTAAAATTGTACTTTTCGTGGCTATATATTTACTGAAATAAACAATTATTGTATGGCTCTCAGTGCAGCACTAATATATACAATATCAGTAATTTATATAATGTGTGTCCAAACAGAATATACAAGCGCCGCATAAGGAACGGCATCTCCTGCTTTGAAGTCCTGTGGAGGAAACCAGGTGAGATTACACATTTCCTTTGTCTGGAAAGTGGTGATTATCTGACAGGGTGTTTTGTAATCATTATTGTGTTTGAGGTCTTCAAATATTGGTTGGTATAATGTGCATCATCTAAAGTATAACTGAAGACCTGATTTACAGATTTTAAAATCCAACTTGTCCTTACTTATTTCCAGTCAGAGCCATTGTTCTATAGCAGTAGAAGTGTGATAAATGTCACTGCTGTTCTTGTTACTATCTTATTGTGAAGAGAGATGTGAGGAGGGTGTTGGTGGTGTGATTTGTGGGTCACAGGTGACGGAACAAATGCATCACCCTGAAGTGTTAAACTTGCTTCCTCTATGCACTCTGAACTTTAAGGATGCCCACTCCATCCTGTACACACACACACACACACACACACACACACGCACACAGTACTAACACAAAACTAATAAAAAAAAAAACTCAAACTTTTCAAAAGTATTAGATAATACTAGAGACTGATGGGTTAAAATAAAGGTTTTTGTCTAGTGTGTGTGTGTGTGTGTGTGTGTGTGGTGTTCTTTATTTGCCTTTTGAGTTTTGAGAAATCACTATTTATAATATATAATTCTATTGTACGTGTTACACTGATTTTTTTTTTAAACCCATCTGTGATTTTGCAGATCATTATGTATTTCCTGAGGACAGAACTCCAGAGGAGCCAGATGTGGTGAGCACAGTAGAAGAGGAGACCTTGTTCTCAGTTGCATTTCCTGACATTGCTCAGCTTTTTCACAAGGAAAACAACTCAAAGAGTATGTACATTTTGTTTTTCATTGACATACTTATCAGTTGACATTTAGCTTTTTACTTTATTTTTTTTGCTTGAAAATGCCTATATATATATATATATATATATATATATATATATATATATATATATATATATAAATTGTAAATAGAGGCATTATAAATAATTCATGATTGTTATGTCCCTTGAGATTTAAGTCATTTTTTTTAAAAGCATTATTCATCATGTTGTTTAGCTTTTTTGATTTTAGATTTTTTTTTCCCATTTTGAAGCTTTTATGAATGTACTACCATTCTAGAATCAATATATACAACTTGAACAACCAGACAGACTGTTTTTATGGTTTAATATACAGCAAATTAGCAGATTTTTTTTCAGTTAATTATGGATATTTTCTGTTGGTCCATTAATTGTAAAATTCTGACACAACAAAGTCTATCTGGACTTTTCAAATTATAGATTTTGCTCAGACCGTGGCTATGTATGTATATTAATTCTGTTCAGGACCTTATCTTTAGTTAAGAATTTCTTATAAAACACTCTCATATGATGCATGATAGTTTTTTTTTTTCACTCTATATCTACACTGACACAAGTCAACAACGTGTAATTTACCTTGTTTGGAGATATAAGCTGGGTGATGTTGTGGTGTTCCTGTTACACTGTGACAATAAGAGTTTTATGTCTGTTTATGTAGATGTGGTTTTCCTTCTGTGTAGTTGTAGAGATCAAAGTCGATGGCTGTAGATGTGACGCTCTTCAAGCTTTGACTTGCTACCCTCTCACACTTGCAGGGTCAGATCCCAGCAGTTCCTCTACAGTCAAAACACTTGGATTAGCATAAGGTGTTGCACTGGGGTTCATGCCCAATTATCCATGTTTCAACAACCTGTCACTTGTCCCTCTCTTGTCCATATTTATACACACTGCTTGTGATACAAAAATACAAAGGTAAAGCTAGAGAAAAGCAGAATATGATGGTTCTTGTTTATTAATTTGGGCAGCTGAACATTTCATGCTTTATGACAAAAGCGTCAAGCGTTCTGTTTTACTGGTTGCTCATCTTAGCGTGCAGTCACTGGAAGATCACAGTCACTAAAAGCCTGTTTTTTATAAATATAAAAAGGAGGCTGATTAACTAAGTTAATGTAGGTTTTGATGAATATTTCTAGGGCTGCCCTCTAGAAGTCGACGATTCGAATCGTCAGTGGCGACCCTTTAGGTCGACTGAGACCCTTCAAGTCGACTGACAACAGCGACCTTTTTTCCCCGTAAAACAGACTAAAGCTTACAGAAATGCACAAGAACTTTAAAAATGTAAAAAGACATTTTAATCATTATTAAAGGGGAATAATAAATATATATTAAAGGTCTAGCTGGGCTGTGATGTATCCTTGCTAAAAAATGTAATCAACGTGACACCTGGCTGGCGCTTCACCGCTTAGGAAGCCGCAAATCTGAGAAACACGGGGGGAGTGATGTCTCAGAGAAAGTCTGGAGGAGCTTCTGAAGAGAACCCGAACAAATTAAACCGAATTCTGCTCGTCATTTAGTCAGACATCCAACACTGCTTCATACGAGTGAGCTGATATTCATTTTAGATATAACGGCTGTTTGTGGTGAAGGGGAAACGGACCGACGTTTGTTTTATTATAATTCTGTTATTTTAGAACCTAAATTGCAGATATGTTTATTTATTCGTCTACAGCTACGATTATCTTTATCTAAGGATAAGTAGAGTCACTTAATACGCCTGCTGATAAACGAGAAATAATTATTTCAGCGCGGGGAATATAATAAAAGGTTTCTGGTTTACCGTACTTCTTTTCATCTAAAAATAATATAAATATGGACTAATCTGGTTTTATTTAGCAGCTCATTATTTATAAAAGATAAAATGTGAAGGGTCCTGCTACTAAAGAAGCTGTTAAAAGTGAAATTAAAAGACTAATGTTTAGCATAAATACGCGCTGCTGTCCGACGCTGTACTCTGTAATTAAATCCGGCTCCAGTTCAGATCGATCATTATACTCCATGTTTTAGTTTTAGTTCAGAAATATGTTCCTGTGACGCTGCTAAATTTCTAAATGAGGAGGACATCAGATGTGAAACATATGCAAATTTATTTACTGATTACTAGATAATGTAAATGGAGGGAAAAAAACGTGAATGAATAGTTGAATCGTCGACCAAGACGGGCAAATCTGATTCGACTGACAACATTCTGAGTCGGGTACAGCCCTAAATATTTCTGCTCCTAGTATTTGTACAAACAGACTGTAGAGCAGAGTTCCCATACTGCAGGGATGCTGTGCTGTTTGCTGACTGCTCAAACACACCTATTATTACCAAAATTCCATACAGTTATTACTAAGTTTAGTAGTGAGGTCTGAGCTGGAGAATCACAAAGCTGTACTGGAGTCCACCCCTAAGATTGAAACACACTCTTTTGGATTTATGTAGATATGTTTGATGGAAAAAGTATAATGAAAGTATACAAAAGGACTAGTGGAAATTCCTTTGTCAATGACCCTATTTAGGTGCTTAAGTTCTTAAGAAGCTTTTTTGGATCTGCTTCCCTTCCACTGTATGGAATTGTTTCAGACAGTACCTGCATATCGTCGCTGTCCAAAGAAAAACAAGTATCTCCAAAATGGCAACTTTACAGGAGAGGCCAAAAACCTCATTCGATTTTTATGTAAGTCAATGAAACCAGACATCCTTCCTGAGCGCTTCTGGGCCATTTCAGTTGGTCCGTTCATCATGCAAATCTCACAGTGTGTAAAACGGCAGTGGCTGTTTTCAAATGATGCATAAAAGTCAAAATGGACAAAAATGGAGATACATGTTTTTCATTGGACAGCGACGATATGTTGGTATGTCATGCTTGAACAGCCTGCTTTACATCACACCTACTGCATTACAGCTACACTGATAACAAGCCTCTATAAATGGAATGTCTTTTGTCCAATACTTTTCATTTCCTTCTGTGTTAAATCTCCCTGATCTTGTTTGAGGATTCTCCAGCGAAGAATCTTTGTAGGATGCCCTTGTCTGAGAGTAGCAAGAGAGCTGGGTCTTCTTTTTGTAAATGGTTAGACCTGAAACTGAAGTAATGCATTAGTTAACAACTAGTAATTTCCAGTAATTAACTTGATGTTTTTTGACAGTCTGTTTAATCAAGAAAGGCTGTGTAAAATGTACATGTTTTTTAGATTTCTTATTCCATCATTCTCTGTAAAGCTCACAATCTGAGAAATTAAGAATTTATCATTTCTCTGCTATGAGATTTCTGAAAGTGGATTCTGTATTTTCTGCATGCTGTAAGGAATATCAGGCCAAATAATATGCAATTACTTCTAAGAAATATGTCTGTTTGTTTCAATCAACAGGAAAGAAACCAACAAAGGCACAAAAGGAGAAACCAGCGGATTCCTCTGACATAGTCACTGATCTCTTTGCTCAGATGTCTCTGCAGACATCTACAGAACAGGAGCCCTCAACATCTTCAGAGATGGCCTTACTTAGTTTAACAAATCTCAAACATAAAACATACCAGTGCACAACTGCTACCCTTGATGCACCACAGCCCTCTCAACAGTCCTCAAAACAACATGAGATCCAGAGAGAGGTTCCCCCTTCCCCCTGTCCTACCAGCACATGCTCTCAGAACCAGAGCTCCCCTTCTATGTCTGCTGTGCTTAACGAGTTGCACTTGAGCAGTATTGATTGGGATGCTTTATCTTTCACTGCTTCTCCATGTCCTCAGCCTCAGTACAGCATGGCTGATCTAAGATTAGTAAGAAAAACAGATGAAGAATCCAGAACAGCAAACTGTGGCCCAGCCACTACTCTTAAATCAGAAGATGGGGACTCAGCAGTTCCACCTTTTGATGGGCTCCCTGAAAGCCCAGTGAGACAGAGGGTTATTATGAGGGATATGATGAAATATGCTGACTCTTTGAATGGAGGAGAACAGTCAGCCAAGACCAAGCTTCAGAATGCTGATTCTGACTTAAAGAATGGTCATACTTTTAACCCATCTTGCAAACTACTATTTAAGAATCAAGAAGCTCCTCCCATCTCACAGGTCAAAAAATCAGGGCCTAGCATGCTCAAAGCCGCTGCACCAGCATTAAAGGAAAAAACTGTCTCCAAAAAAGCACAACAGCCCAAAGTGTGTCGCCCTCCTCACATGCAATCGAAATACACCTTTGTCAAACCAAAACACTCATCAATGTCTTCAGTGCTGCCTCAGAGAAGTAACTCTGACTTCTGCTGCAAAAGATCACTTAGTGGTTCTGCCCATATAAATCACCAGAGTGCGTATAAGAGAGGTGTTTCTATCAAACAGGGTTGCTCAAGTGAGGACAATGAGGCAGAGAATAGTATTGGAAAAGACCAAATAGAAAACAAATTCAACGTCGAAGCCAAGTGCAAACCAGACATAGCTCAAAGAAGTGTTCTACCTCCTCACTCTACTAAACAGGAGGAAAACTGGTTGCTGCCCAAAACAGATGAGCTAAAACCGGAACACCCCAACCAGATGTCGGACTCTGATACAGATGATTCTGATGTTCTGATTGATAGCCCTCGGCCACTAGCAGAGAGGCTAAAACTTAAATTCACCAAGTGAAAAATATGCAATTTCATGTCATACCTGTGCAAGACTGGGAATCAGAACGTCCGTTCACTTTGATTTGTGTGTGTTGTTGGTTTGTTTTCTGATCCTTCAGTCAGATTGTGTGCATTTAAAAACATAAATAAATAAAGGTATACATTTTCATTAGACTTTGGTCTCTGGAGTGTTCGGTTATAGCGATACATTTCACATCCTTATATTAACATATTGATGTCATTATTTTACGTCATTTAGCAACTGTGTAAGTGCTCTGTTGCAATATTTGGGATATTGTTTCCAACCCGCCAAGCCATGTTTTAGGTTTTCGTTTTCCCATATGAAGTGAAAGCCTGGTCCCAATAAAGATGTAAATTGCTTTAAATGTGGCCTTCCTTTCCGTGATGGGTGCATAAGCGTTTGGTCACGGGGTCCGGTGACCCGGCGATTTATCACCCAGCCGCTCTACTGCTCCTTCACCTGTGTGGTGCCATGTTGCGCACCTTCGCAGACATGAAAGGCCTAATTAAATGGACTGACAGCTGCAGTCTTGTGCCGTCGCCTCACCCCATGATGTTCTTTGTTGGTTTACCCACAACATATATGGAAAAAAACAACTTCAAAATGAAATACTGTCATAAGCCACGGAAAATGTCTTTCAGTGTTGGCCTAAGCGCTGTTAACTATGCAGCCGCCGTAGCCCTACAAAATGTGTAACTGCCGTAATTTTTGGCAAAGTCCCTCTGAACCACATAGGAAAAGACCCTGAAGTGTCAATTGTCTACTGCATTTCCCTGAGACGTGTCGCTTAAAACCTTCAATGGCCGTCACGCCCACTTAAAACTGCTCCCCCACAAAAGCCAATCTAATTATTTTCTTTTCTCGCTGGTATTACGACGTCGTGTTGACTTTATTCGCACCTGTGTGACAACGAACGTCGTTTCTTTGCCAGGTTTTGCCACTCTTGGGACTCTTTGAACTTCCCCAAAAGCTGTGAGCTCGTAAAGTCTGCGCTGGTATAAAAGTCCCCTCACCTGAGTTTTTACCACAACCCTAAGTGTCCCTCCTACGAGTCGCCCGAGTGGACTAGCAGCATCATGGCTAGTCTCGCTGTGGAAGTCGGTCAGACGGACGTGGACTTCATGACGGCCAAGCTCTTATCCCAGTGGGACTGGACTGCTTTGGAAGAATCACAGCAGGCCTCGCTGAGATACACACCCTCGTCCCCAGATTCTTCTACTTACTCCAGCCGCTCCTCACCGGAGCCCCAGATCGCAGAGGGCGAGCGGAGTTTCTCGAATTTCTCATATGTGAGCCACCACGACAAGAGAGTCAGAAGCGGGGAGCGGAAACTGAGCAAGCCGAAGATGTCAAGCAAGAGGCGCATAAAGGCGAGCGAGAGGGAGAAGCTGCGGATGAGGAGTTTGGCGGAAGCTCTGCACCAGTTGAGGGATTACTTGCCACCGGTCTATAGCCGCAAGGGGCAGCCGCTCACGAAGATTCAGACACTAAAGTACACGATCGAGTACATAAAAGAGTTGGCTGATATTGTCAGCCAAAAATAACGACCCTGAGCTGTGATCTTTTACCCAGACGCATGCTCAAATCATGAACACTGCTAGCTGCCGTTTGTACATATGTTGAACCTTTTCAACAGGCCTGCTGTTGTGTCATACTTCTGATGTATAAATAGTCATTCTGGCACTTGATTGCTGTGTCATTTTTAGTTTACTTATTATGTATGCGTGTGTTTTATTTTTTAAGAATGGGAATTTAGAATAAACCTTTGGTTACTTTTACTGTTTGGTGTGCTGTTTGCTGTTCGGTTTGAGGTATAGCCTAAAACGTGAAAATAACATGGGGGATCTCATTTTTGAATCCGACTCCTCCACATAACTAACTTGGGTTAGTGATCCTGACGACTTAAGGGTTGAAGTGATTAGGCCACCTGTCCTTTGCCATTTGTTGCTGGTGCAGCAACAGTGTCTACTTAAATCTGTCTGCCTGTCTAGGGAGGGGCGAATTAATACCTATATATTGATACTTTAGATCCTAACCTTTACTTTTGAGAATCGATTCTGGCTCAAAATAACATCTATTTATTTATTTATTTATTTATAGGAGAGACCGGGTATGGTTGTAACACTTTTTGCTTCTGCACCTGTAAGTCACTGAATTCTTGAGCTAGAGTTCTCAAACTTTTATACAAAGTACACACATTTGTTTACTACAAAGGGCACCCATTCAAACCTCTGCAAGACTATCAGAGTTCCTTTTTCTTACAACCTACCCCACTTAGGTTGTAACAATTACACAAAAGAAGCAAAAACAGAGGCCACGCCATGCAATATGCTTCAAAAAGAGGTTTATTGAAATAAAAGAACAATCCAGAACAATGTCTCTCTCTCTGTTACTGACCACAACTCAAATACACTTTCTGTTTGACCCAGGAGTGTGTGTGTGTGTGTGTGTGTGTGTGTGTGTGTGTGTGTGTGTGTGTAAATAAGCGTACTAGAACAAACTTCCTTATTGATATGTATGATTAATGAACACACTACTACAATGTACCTGTGTAAAGAACATGTAGGTCAAATAAAAAACAATGTCAATGTGTATGTGTGTTTGTGTGTGTGTCTATGTGTGTATATTGTTGGTGGGCCCAGAGACTATATAGGGCACATTTTACCCACACTTCCTTTGGCTTCGAGTTGCCAAAAGGCTCCATACAGACAGCACAAAAGTTTTCATCATCTGAGGTCTCAGAATCCTTAGTATTGGCTTTCATCATTTTCTTAGCGGCCTTTCTCTCCTTTTTCTTTTGCTTGCCTTTATTCTTAATTCCTCCTGACATGTGCACAAACCTCATCATCAACTACAAAAAACGTCTGACTGCTGTCCTTGCCAACAAGGGTTTCGCCACCAAGTATTAAGTCTTGTTTGCTAGAGGGATCAAATACTTATTTCTCTCTGCAAATGCAATTAAATTTTTATATTTTATACAATGTAGTTTTCTGGATTTTCATTTTGATATTCTATCTCTCACTGTTAAAATAAACCTATCCTTAAAATGATAGACTGTTCATATCTTTGTCAGTGGGCAAACTTACAAAATCAGCAAGGGATCAAATATTTATTTCCTCCACGATAGATAGATAGATAGATCAATAATTTCTCACAGCTCAAGGTCTAGCTTAATCTTGTTTGTTATTACACACTGAATTTGCAAAGTGATTTATGTTCTATGTACTGACATACACCCATTTGTTTTTCCTGATCTTTTAGAATATTTACAATACACACTGTAAAAAGTGGCACTGGAGTTAAGTAATATTTACTAAATAATTAAAAATTACCAATACATGATAAAAAAGAATATATGTAGTTTATTTATAAATTGAGCTGATTCAGCAAATTTACTGTGTTTATTAATTGTAGTTGTTGGTAACTGCAAGGATACAGAAAAATGACAGATTTTACTCATAAGGAGGTCTTTTCTTTTCAATTAGCTTACACTTCCGCTCAACACCACATCTTTTAGGAGCTGCTGTCCTCCAACTTTTCAAAGGTAAAACCTTTTTAATTATTTCTTGGGAATTAACGAGTTGTTGTAGCAGCTGCCTATTATGTTATGTTACTGCAACTTACCAATAATTTAACTTTGCTGTGCAGTAAGAAGAAAGAATTTAGCTTCATAGTGATTGCTTTGTAGTTTTTTGTATAGCTTAAGCTATAAATGGTCGTCCGTGGATCTCTAAAATATGTTTAAGTGTAGCCAGATACGGTATTTGTTTCAACGGTTTAAATGTTTACTGGGTAGAAATGGCGGTCACCTCAACTTTTTAAAAAGCCTGTTGTTAAAGTTGTCTTACAGCATCATGGTACACTGTATGTAATGTCCCTTTAAGATACCAGCTAATTTAGCTACCTTTTAAGGGTAAGCCATTCTTTCTTTCTCTCTTTTTTGATAGATGTTGTATTCGTAATATGATATTCCGTCGTGTTTTAGGCGCTCCAGTTAATAGTCTAGTGCACTCCGGTAAAGTAGGTTTCATATTGGCATATTCGGGGTTCTTTCCTCAATAGCTTTCGATCGGCTCATGCTAAAGGGCTAAAACTTACAAGTTGTTGTTGCTAACATCCAGGACAAGAATCTACAACTTCGTTTATATCGGAAATGTTTGCCTTTTGAAAACCACGAAACACATAGATTTGTACATGATGCTGTATGCGCCGCGAGAACTAAGGGACTGTCTAAAAATTACATGACACAGTAAATACGCACTTGAAGATTAACTGGGAAAAGCACCTCACTGTCCATTGTTTTATAGATGAGCTTTCTTAGCCACAAGAGTCTGTTTGATCTGTTAAATATTTATTAGTTCAGTATTCGCCAAAGCTGCTCCTGCATATAAATAGTACATTACATTTCATACATATTTAATATTTCACATTTCATATTTCATTGATGATGTAGCTGTCTCTCCTTTCCCACAGATCCAAAATCTGTGTACCATCTTCGATCCAACCGTCTCATTTAGTGCCCATATCAACTCTGTAGTCAAGACATTTTTCCACCGGCGCAACATCACCAAAAGCAGACGATGTCTCTCTCAGTCTGCCGCAGAAACCCTTATCCATGCTTTAATTTCCAGCCGTTTGGACTATTGTAACGGGCTTCCAGCTGGTGTCAACTGTTCTTCCATTTTTAAACTCCAGATAGTCTAAAATGCTGCTGCCCGTCTCCTCACCCACACCCGCTCACACCACCATATTACACTCTTTTCTAAAGCATCTCCACTGACTTCCTGTAAAATACTGCCTACAATTCAAAGTTCTCCGGCTCACTCACAAAGCTTTGACCAATCTAGCTCCTTCCTGCCTGTCTGACCTTCTTCTTCCTTACAAACCCTCTCGTCATATAACGTCTCTCAGTTCTTCTACAGCTGGGCTGCTAACAATTCCTTCATCCAACCTGCATGACTTTAGTGACCGAACATTTTCCAGATTTGCTCCTCGACCACTGGTCAAGCAGTCCAATTCACTCTCTGCATATAAATCTAATTTTAAAACACATCTCTTTACACTAACTTATATTTTGAAGAGACTAAACATCTCTTCAAAATGCTCATATTGTATATTTGTATGTCTTGTTGTTATTGACGCTCTGTTTTCTTTGTTGTATGACACCTGTGTATTTTAAAGTGGACTAACCATTGTAAGGAATTTTGAGTTCTTAAAAAGCACTGTATTAGAATAAAGTATTGTTTATTATTATTATTATTATTATTATTATTATTATTATTATTATTATTATTATTATTATTATTATTGATGTTGTTGTTGTTATTCTTGTTATGAAACATGAAAATGTATTCTTTTATTTTATAACCTGTGGTTAACAGATTTGCTGTAACTCTTATTCTATTTATTCTTTTAATGTATGTCTTCTATTGTGAAACATGTACATGTACAAATGTGACATTGCAATTTTCTTTCTGGTTCAATAAAGTCTTATCTTAATTACAAAGCTTACTTCACTGAATTATTTGAAGTACATGGCAGAGTTGTTTGCTAAAGTGTGGGTGCCTCAGATACAATAGCTTTAAAAACCTAAACAAAATGAAACATCAAGTACATAAAATTATTTTAACCACTATTGGTACCCCTGCTGATCTGTCAGAGAGTTTTGTGAATACATTTTAATAGCTTTTGCAAGAGTAATTATATCACTTCACAACAAGCTGTATTGAATCAAGTAGCATCTAGACAACATACTACACCTGTTATATTGATATCATTAACCCCTTGTTTTCTGCAGTGAGAGGTTTTGAGAATTAATTTCAAAGGCTTTTAAATGTGTTACTATAGCACTTCAAAACAAGTTGTATTGAATCAAGTACCACCTAGACAACATACCACATCTCTCATCCTGGCACAGTCTAGGAGATACTTGATTCAGTACAACTTGTTTTGAAGCATTATTATTGAATGTTCAAAAGGTATTGAAATTAATTGAGAAAAACTTTTCATTACAGACAACAAGGGGTTAACCATGCCAGCATAAGAGGTGTAGTATGTTGTTTAGGTGGTACTTGCCTCAATACAATGTGTTGTGAAGGTATATCATTTAACGTCCAAAAGCTATTAAAGTTAATTAAAAAAAAAAACTTTCACTACAGACAACAAGGGGTTAAACATGTCAGGGTAAGAGATGTAGTATGTTGTCTAGGTACTACTTAATTTAGTACAACTTGTTTTGAAATGCTTATTTTAAAGGCTATTGAAAGTAATTCCCAAAAAACTTTCACCGCAGACAACAAGGGGTTAATGACATTAATATAATGGGTGTAGTATGATGTTTTGGTGGTATTTGATTCAGTACAACTTGTTTGGAGCATTATTATTGAATGTTCAAAAGGTATTGAAATTAATTGAGAAAAACTTTTCACTACAGACAACATGGGGCTAAACATGCCAGGATGAGAGGTGTAGTATGTTGTCTGCTTGGTACTTGATTCAGTAAAACTTTTTGTGAAGTGATATAATTACATGTTCAAATGTTATTGAAATGAATTCCCAAAAACCTGTCACTGCAGCAGACAACAAGGGGTTAATGATACTAACAGGTGTAGTATGTTGTGTAGGTGGTACTTCTTTCAGTACAACTTGTTTTGAAGCATTATCATTGAACGTTCAAAAACTATTGAAAGTAATTCCCTAAAACCTGTCACTAGAGACAACAAGGGGTTAACCATGCCAGGAAGAGAGGTGTAGTATGTGGTTTGGTGGTACTTGATTCAGTACAACTTATTTTGAAGTGCTATAACTATATGTTCAAAAGTTATTGAAATTAATTGTGAAAACCTTTGACTACAGACAACAAGGGGTTAAATATGTCAGAATGAGAGGTGTAGTATGTTGTTTAGGTGCTACTTGATTCAATGCAATGTGTTGTGAAGCAATATCATTGAACATTGAAAAACTATTGAAATTAATTTACAAAAACCTTTCACTACAGACAACAAGGGGTTAATGATACAAATATAATAGATGTAGTATGTTGTTTAGGTGGTACTTCATTCAGTACATTTTGTTGTGCAGCATTATCATTGAACGTTCAAAAGCTTTTGAAATTAATTGATAAAAACCTTTCACCACAGACCAGCAAAGATTAATGATACCAACATAATAGGTGTACTATGTAATGTGGACAGCACTTGATCGCCTACAGTTTGTTTTATAGTGATATCATTAATGAACAATAAGTTCAAAAGTTACTGAAATTAATCCATGAATCCTTTTACTACAGACTAGCAGGGGTTAAAGCTACCAGTATAAAAGGTGTAGTGCATCATAAGCATCACACTTGATTACATGCAACTTATTTCTGAGTAATATTGCTGCTGTTAAAAAGCTATTGAAATGAATTCACAAAACTCTTTGACTAGAGCAGGGGTTAAAGTTACCAATTAACAGTGGTTAAAATAATGTTATGTTCTTGTTTTGTTGTTTGTTTCAAAGCTATTATAATTCAAGGCACTCACATTTTTGCATACAACTCCGCCATATGTCTTAAATAATTCAGTCAAGTGAGCTTTGTATACTTGTACAAGCTATGTCATGACGTGCTTTTTCGTTTTATGGTTCTTCATGTGTGATCTGCTAGAAATGTGTGATCTGCTCAGAAAGCTCATCTCTAGTACAATGAAGTGAGGTGCTTTTCCCAGTTGATCTTCGCCTGCGTGTTTACTGCGTAGTGTAATTTGTAGACGGTCCCTTAGCCCTCGCGGCACCCACAGCAGTCTGTACAAATCTATGTGTTTCGTGTTTTTTTAAAGGCAAACATTTCCGATATAAATGATGTTTTAGCTGCTTGTCCTGGATATCAGCAACAACAATTTTGTAAGTTTGAGCCCTTTAGCACGAGCCGTTCAAAAGCTATTGAAGAAAGAAATTCGAATATGCCAATACGAAACCAACTTTACCGGAGTGGAACGAGGCCTATCGTGTTCAAACTACATATTAAAGTTCCCGTTTCAGTTTTTAAGATGCATATTAGGGGAAAAAATCACTGACATGGTGTGCACAGACAAAGCCTGTTTGATTTGAGCTGCAGAAGCGTTAAACACCACTCAACACAATACAGTTTTTTAAGTTCTGTTTAGTGCTTTATTCATATCTGTCACTTTTTGGCGCGACAGTAAACGACAGTCGTTTGACTAGGTTACTGGAGTGTTTACGTGGCACTGTACACCACAGAAGCTTTCCTGCCTTGTTTTACAGTACTGCTATGTGGTAATGGTCATAAAATGTTTTTGTGAACATTTTTGTGCCTGGTTTAGCTGCTTATATTTATTATTTGGTCTCATTACGCATAGTTTCTAGGGTTGTGGTGTACTTCCCTGACTGAAGTGTTTCTGACTAGCTTATTTCTACTTGATTGGCAAAGTATGGGAAAATGAGTGTACAATGTGTAAGTAGCAAGTGTAATGTTTTGGTTTTGTTATTGCAGATAGGTTTCCTGTTATGTGTGTTTAAATATGATTAAACTGTCCAGCTGTGTTGATATTAGGTAATTTATTTCTTTCCAGATGCATGTTGAGTCTTTGGCTGAAATTAATCAAACAGGTATGTGTCATGTATTATGAAATTGTGCTGTGATGCCACATTCATTAAATGTTGTGTAATGAAATACATACATACATTTTAATATACACATTTTAATGTTACATAAACCACAACAAATAATTAAATGAAAAATTACTTGAGGGCTTTTTTTTTTACTTTTTTTTTTTGGCCATTGCAAAACTAATATTGATCATAAACCAAATCAAGGATCCTTGATAGATGTTTGTTTAACATTTAATGTAAGCCATATGCTGTAAAAAAATTTTTACACTTTTATTATTGTGTTATACATTTTTACTTTACTTTAAAATAACAATGGCATGTGATGATGAATAAGGACTGTTATCATTTCAGGCTCCCAGCCATCCTTGCATTAACAAGTTCAGTCATTCAGTGCTTAATTGTGTACCTCGGGGAATCAACAGATCAGCTCTTAAAATAGTATGAGGTAAGTTGATGTATGTGTAATAAGATAAAATAGTCATGTCCCTCTCTTTTTTTCTTAGCGCACCTTCTTTGTCTTGGGAAGGTCAACATCAGTCAGACATAACACCATGTGTCCATTTTATCAGCTCCACGTACCATAGGAGCACTCTGTAGTTCCACAGTTCCAGACTGTAGTCCATCTGTTTCTCTGTATACTATATTACCCTGTTCCTCAATGGTCAGGACCACCAAAGAGCAGGTGTTGTATGATGGGTGGATCACTGCAGTCACACTGCCATGGTGAATGTGTGTAGTGTGTGTTGTGCTGTTACATGTGGATCAGACCAAGCAGTGCTGCTGAAGTTTTAAAAAAACATTCCACTAAATACATTTTAATGTGACAAACCACAACATGTCCACTTTATTACACATTCCTACTGGTGTTGTTTCTCCACCTTGTAGGTGTAAAGTCAGAGACAAAAGTTCATCTGCTGCTACACAGTTTGTGTTCTTCTGGTCATTCATCAGTGTCCACAGTACACTGCCCACAGGATGCTGCTGGCTGTATAGTTTTGGTTGGGTGACCAGTCCAGCAGTGACACTGAGGTGTCTTGCAGCACTGTTGTGTCTGATCCACTCACATCAGACACAGCACACACGAACACACCAGCACCATGTCAGTTTCACTGCAGTGCTGAGAATGATCGACCACCGACATAATACCTTCTCTGTGGTGGTCCTGTGGGGGTCCTGACCATTTACTACAGTCTAGAACTGTACAACAACAGCATGTCCTGTATGGTCATGATAAAATGGACAAATGGTTAGATGCAAGGAGGGGACTTCAGTTATTTCTAGCCATTTTTCCATGCAGATTTTTATTGTCCTTCAGCTAACCCAAGAAATGCATTGCTAACAGAGGCAGCTACGACTAAGCCTTTTAGGTTATTTTTTTAGTTCTAAATTTGTAATTGACATATGTGCCATTATTAAAACTCCATTTCTGAAATCTCAAAACTCAGAAACGAGCAACTTTAGGCCTGAGGATGTTTTGTGGATAAAACTATTTATTTTCGAGTTGAAAAAATGTCCAGTTAGGACCTTCCCCTTTTTATCTGTACACAATATTCTTGCTGTTTCAGGATCCTGACGGAGACATGAAGTGTGTCACAGGACTTTGCAGTACAAAAGATGAAAATCTATAAAATCAAGATGGAAACATCAGAGACTGCAGACTTTGGTATTGTGGTAGAAGATGTGAAAGTTCTGACTGATCTGGATAACTTGGCATGCTTGTAGGATTTGCATATGCAATGGATCTTGCTTATTCCAAGGAGCTTAGGTACACCTTAGAATTCTTTTCAAGCTCCTGCTTGAACTGGATCATTTAAAGCTCTCTTCAAAAGTGAATAGCCTCAAGCTACAGGCTTAAAAAAGGGACTTGTGTAGACAAAGTGTAAAAACAAATCGAGTGTCTCACAAAACATTTACATGTTAAATGCAAGCTTTTTTTAAATTCACCAACTTGCTTAATGTTTCTTGCTGTCCAATAATCATACTCATTTGAGAGAAGAGGTAAATGGTGTGAATTTTTTTTTAAGTTGATTTTTTTTAGTGTTTTTATATTTGTAAGAAATAAAAATGCTTTGCATTATCACAATTTTGTTGTATTTTTGCCCCAAACAAGATAAGAACTTAAAAAAAAAAACCAACAACAAAAACACAAGTGACATGGAAAGAGAGAGCAGTTGAGATAAATTTAGATTGGGCCTTTTTTATCATTTCACTATAAATTAATTTGGTTTAAATATTTAAGAAAATATAAAAAAATATTTTCCTTAAGTAAATACTTTTTGGTTATATTAACTCAAACTGGCATGCTATTACTAAATCCAACAATTTTAAACTTGTTTTTTTGCCTAAATTTAGATCACTTATTCAATAAATTGTAATTGAAGTTTAATTAAAATCTACTCAATTATATTAGGTGTCACTTTGCCAATGTTTTTAAGTAACAATTTTTACTGTGCATATTACAGTAATATTTAAGTCAACACATACAAGAACAAACTGTTCAATCAGTTTAATGTTTTAAAAATGTATTTTATTGTTTTTATTTAATGCACAATATTAATTAAATATGGAGTTTGTATAAATTAGATTTGAATGTAAACAGTTTGACAAAAATAAGCAGAAAAGCTTAAATAAAGAATAACCAAAAAAAAAGTTTTTTTTTTTGTTTTTTTTTTGACCATCTGTCAATCCTACACCAAGGCTGAAAAACGCCAGATCCTTGATAATGATAATTTTGAGAGGACTTGATAGCTGCAACACGCATGAAGAGTCAAAAAAATAATCTAGTCTTCAGAGATCTGATTCCGACGTCAGACTCAGAAGCCGCCATTTTGTAGCGGTAAAAAGACAGAGTGCCACTGTTTATTTACCAGACAGGTGAAGTTATTTTAACGAAGTCAACTGTACGAGGTGTTTCATTCTCATGGTAAGTTCCATCTACAAAAACAATGTTATTTAATAACCTGACTCGTGTCTGCATGTAGCGCTAACTCAAAGGTCCTACTAAATAGAGCTAGCGTAGCACTGTTAGCTCACCCCCACCTCTCATCGCACTGAAGAAATAGATCAACCTTAACAAGAATTACGGCATTACAGTCGCTATTTGTGTTAGTCGGAGATTTAAAAACTGTAAAAATGTCATTTAAAGTGTTTATTTGGACGTTCACTGTCCGTATTAATTACTGATGTGCCACTCTAATTCCCTTAGGCTATTGAGCTTGCAAACGTACACTGAGGTGGTATTGAATCCGAAAGGTCCCAACAAAAAAGACTTTTGTGGTATTATAATTAACTGAAAAACGTAAGCAAATCCTGCAGGCAATCGAATTATTAGCAATGGTTAACGAGGGCTTTGTTGGAAACCAAGGCAGTTGTGTCTTTTGAAGGCAGCATTCTCCACTGTGTCAGTGCTCGTGTCATCAGCTATTTTTCGTCACCGAATCTGCGCTGGCACAGGTTATTATGGGATGTGTAAGGCAGAACAGAAGGGGAGGATGCATCTACACTGCCTTCGTGAATCAACCTAACAGAGAAACCTAACCAGGCAGCGTTTGTGTAACATTATACTCGAACACGACGCATGGAGTATGACATGCTAGTTTTATAAACAAAAAATGTTTCTAACGTTATGAAACTACCATATAGTATGTCATGAGGGAGGGGAGGAAATACCGGATACGCAATAAAGTACTATTGCACTGTATAAATGTGTAGGTTCTTAAATGGTTTTATAGAAAATATGCCTAGTGAGCTTAACGTTGTTAAAAGACACGAACTGTTGAGGTGATTTTTTTTGCCGTTCCGAGCCTCCGTATGGCTTTACCTGGGAATTTACTGTCGTTTTTTGTAGTACTTCTGGTTTTGTTATACAAATATATATATTCTTGGTTCCACTAAATAGTTTTATCACAGCATCCTTTGTAGGCGTTATATTTGATAGTATTACATCGCAATACACTTTCCTAAATATATTGTGGATACAGTATACAATGACAATTAGGGCATCTCAACTTGCTTTCTGAGGTTTAGGAATCGCATATTGTGAAAATGTCTTGAAGTGTCATGATATAGGTTTTAGTATGATGTGCTATATTAAGTTATGTGTGTGTATATAACATATGCTGTGTTTGGCTGTTAAACAGATGGAAGTTGATACACCAGAAAAAGTGGAAGAGTCCAGAAAGATAACAGAGACCATCGAGACCCCTGCAGAGGAGGAACCTGCTCCAGATTCCAATAAAACCAGGTAGGTGACATGATCAGAGCTTCTACTGTTGCAGTTGCAAAGCCAGAGAATTTAGATCAGAATACACAATATTGCCAAAAGTATTCACTCACCCATCCAAATCATTTAATTCAGGTGTTCCAATCACTTCTTTTGCCACAAGTGTATAATACCGAGCACCTAGGCATGAAAGTGAAAGAATGGGGAAAGATTTTCATTCAAGTTCATATGTGTGTGAATACTTTTGGCAATGTAGTGTGTGAAATATATTTCATAACTAAGAAGTTCCATTTTGTTTATTTTACAGAGTTCAAGACAGAGGCAGCTGCATGGGTCGAGGAAGTCAAGGAGGCCGTGGTGGACGTGCAATGATGATTAAAGGGGTTGTTCCACCTGGGCGGGGCAGAGGCAGGAGTCGTGACGGGTTCATGAATGGATTTGGACCAATTAGGTTGCTCTAAAATGATCTGGAAACTTATTTTAGTTTCATTACCATTCTCAATCCAAAATAAGAGAAATCAACCCTGCAAGCTTTCTCTCATTTTCGACACCAAACGTATCTTGTCTGATAACCTATTCTGTTATTCAGGGGGGAAATTGCATTTATTGAATTTTTCTAATTGGTAATTATTGTTAATAATTATTTATTTAAAAAAAAAAAGAAATTGGCAAGGCTTATAAAACCCAACATTTTGTTTTCTTAGGAGGGGAATGGGCAGACCACTACCATATCCAGACATGCGTGGCAGAAAAGGAGGTAGAGGTGGTCCTATGGGGATGAACATGGGTCCGCCCCCACCACCTCCCCCACCAATGCATGTTAGGAGACCCCCACCCATGCACAGGTACATACCTCTGTAGATTTCTAATAATATGCCTGTTCGTGCTGATTAGAAGAGAGTATTGATGAGAATATTACCTTAATCTCCGTCTGTTCTTTGCAACACATCTTTTCATTAATAGCATGGCTGTTAAAACCAAGTTCTTGGAGACCTTCTTGACATAGTTGAAAAAGGCAAGTTTGGTACATAAAACTAACATACCATGATTCTCAAAAACTCCTTCAAATAAAAATCCTGCAATTCTGCATGGCTGTAAAACTAGTCTATTTCAAAACTGTTATGTAACAGTCTTAACTGTTAATATATATTGGCTTCCGATATTTACATAACAGCACCATTTAAGGGGAGATGAAAAATTCACTAAACAAACTGACAAACAGGAAGCCAACTTCAGCTTACACATGTTTTAAGAAGATCCCAGACAACGTTTAATTAAATGTGTTCTTTTGCACTGCATATTTTACACCAGACAGTTTGCCAAACCTTGATCAATATCGAGGCTTTGTACAGTGTTTGACTAAAGAGAGTGGCAGTTACATCTATATTACCATCATTTTCCTAACCATAACCTGAACACAAACAAGTTGCAGTGTGATTTTATCCACTTCTAGATGTCTGGAGTTCATCTTGGATTGAAAGTTTCATAGTGAATAACGGCTTTAATTTACTTTGTGTTGTTGAGATAAATAGCAAGTAATGTAATTAATGTTAGCTACTGTTAAGCTCCAGGTAACTAGTATAACTGACTAATTAATATGAAGACTGAGCTTTACACTGTGGTCATTGTGTTGTCCTTCTGTAAATTAGAGCAAATTAGAACAGAGCTTATCTTATTATCCATGAGCTCAACAAAAAGGAAAACAACTTGTTTCATTCCATTGACAAAATCATAAGGCTGTAATAGGGCAAGTAAAACATTTTTCACTGTGATTAAAGTCACACAGACAGCAATTTAAATCGTAAATAAATGCATTCTTATGCACCTTTACGTTCAAGCACAATGTAACAGTATCTGCAGGTTTAGGGCTAAATAAATAGTTAATATGTAATAAAAACAGAATTCTTTGTTAAGTATCAGTTTGTGTGGGATTTCCTGTGTAATTGTGAGCAACCAACTTGCAACCATGGTTGGTAGTCTAGTACAAAATTTGACTTGTTTGCTCAGAAGCAGTTTCTCTAGAGCTGCTTTTACACCACTTTATAATGGTCCAACGGACCTTGTCTACATGTCTTTTTTCTTTTTTCTTCCCCCCCCCCCCATTAGACAAACCTTGCACTATTTGTGGTATCACGTTGAGGTTCTGAGCAAGCTAGTCTGAGAACAAAAAGTGTCATGATTAAACTGAAAAGTCATAATTGAAAATGATGACTTTTTCATGGGAGTACTATCTGCAGTGGACAAGGATGTAGCTGAAACCAAAAGCAAGTTGAGCCATACCATGCAGTGGAAAAGCGGCTTGTGAAATTCCTCTGTTATAGGCATGGCCCACCTCCGCCACCCCCACCAGGGCACCCTGTTTTTAGGGGACCACCATTGCCTCCAAGGGGACGGGGCATAATGCAACCAGGCCCCGCACGCCACTTCCATACCAGAGGGTAAGACCTTCACATAGATCCCCCACCTTGTCCTGTTTTCCTCTTCTGTTCTTTCATACTCATGCTATTTAAATCTTTATAGATTACAAATAAAACTGTTGTAGCTTCAGACATGGGTTGAATAATGCATGAATGTTTGTATTTATAGTAAATGCTGTATTTTCTACAGAGGAAGTCATGGCACGGGCCCTTTTTTAACACACCACCAGAATCCAAATGTATGATTTTATCCTTTCATGCAGCTACCACAATGGACCACCCCCTCCTCTTCCCCATCTGCCCCCAGGCAGAGGTCAGCGCTGGCCAGGGCCCCCAGGTGGCCGGCGGTTTTAAGGCAGCTCAAACTGATGATTAAATATTAGTCCGTATCTTTAGCGCAGGATGTTTCCAGCAGGTGCCAGTAATTAATGTCCAAATTGACACTCCAGTCCATTTTATACTGATCAACCACCCTCTATTTTCTAAATTGTTATTAGAGGGAAGCCCCAAATCGTTTCAATGTGTTTTAAAGCACATATTGTTTTAATTTGAACTATATTAAAAGAAAAGTTAATTCTGTACCTCCGTAAACATTGTGTTTGCGCGGTGCTGTAACTGTTTTTTTTCCATGAGTAGTGAAGCATAAATGAGCATTTCAGAGAATGAGAGAGAAACAAAAAGTCTGAAAGTAAAAAAATGACAGCGTGGTAGCCCACAATCATTGTAAAAGTAGTATGCTTTGTGGACTCCTTGGGCCTTTTAGATATTTCCTTTAGTTTGATGACTATAGTTTCTTTTATATATAGAAATACTACCCAGTATTAATGAACAGTAGTTGCTGCTTTATGGACATTTACAGAGAAAAGAGCGCATTATTATGTTTTCTTGTCTCAAAAGTCACTTCTTATCATAAATGTGCAGCTATTATTAAGTTAAATGAAATTGCTATTGATAACCCTTTGTGTTTTGTGTTCGGCAATCCATTCTGTTGACTGATTTAATATTTATCCAAAGAGATGGATTGATGATAGGACAGCACTACATTTACTGTGTTTAATGCTGAAGTGTTATCATTATGACCATACTTTTACTTACTGTGATTGAGTTATGTGGATTTGTCGATGTAAATTGGTTAAAACTATCATTATTTTTTGACATAGTCAAAATAAAGTTAAAATAAACTGCCTTCTCCTTTTTACTGTTTATTGAAACACAGTACATGAATGTCCATTTAATAAATCTAATGACTGAAGTATCTTACGCTCTAAGCTGAAATGGACAATTTATTTACATAGGTATTTATTGTTTTTTTTTGTTTACATAATAAGATATTTAGCATAATAGTTGATCATTGTCACACTTTATTATGGAAAATGTACATTTTATGTACACAGATAACCCGGGTAACTTGGAAGAGCATTATCACGTACGTACGTATGTACGTATGTACACACACACACACACACACACGTGTTTATGTATAATACTACTGGGCTAACGTGTGATGAAGTGTCTCATAATGAATCAAAAATGAATATAATTAACAATGGTCTGGAAAATTATTGAGAGTAAAGCACTGAAAAGACACTGGATGTACCAAATGTGCACTCTGCTGAAAGCTGAAATTGTTAAAGTTGGCCCACTGCTGGATCCAGGAGTCCCTAACACACATTAGTCTTTCTCTCTCTTGCTCTTTTTTTTACTATTTAAAGCAGAGGACAAGTGTATAGCAAAATGGGGAGCAATCAAAAAAAAAATCTGCACTTGCTTGGATATTAACTTCTTTGCTGTCAGTGGTGGGGCTAAGCCATTGTCTTCTCCTTCAATTGCTATATAATTGTAGTCAGTCCTGTTAAACCACATGATGGTGTAGACAAAGGTGCAGTATTTTGGTGATAAACATTGCATAAGGAATGTCAACTTGATCAATTATCTCTTTGTACAGCAACCACTTTCTGTAAGAATATACAAAAATATGTTTTAAGTAAGCACAATGCAAAAACAAAACTATTAGTACAATGCGAAAGTTAATTGTCATGTAATAAAATGGAATTAACCTAGTTGTTAGTATGTGAATGAAAATATTACATTTTACATTTGGAAGTGTGTTTATTAAAAGCCTGTGATTCAGCTATGTATTTTTATTAAACTGTAAAGGAGCTGTTCTAGAACATTTTTAACAGTAAAGTGTAGAAAACTCAATTCCTCTCTCAACAGGTGTTGCAACATTCCCTAGTTCTACTCTTTGCCCCCCACTATCTTGTACTTTGAGGGTTGAGTGCTTCTCTTATGCTGCCTTTGCTGCTGCTGCTTCTAGCCTGTGCTGTAATGCTGGACTGATTCTTGTTGTCTCCTGAAGGGGGACATAGTCACCCTTTTTGGAAGGCAGTTGGACTTGGAAGCAGGATGCTCCCCCTCTTCTCTCTCTCCCCCCTGTCCCAGTGATGTACAGTGTGTCACACCCTGCCCCTGCACCCCCCCATAAACAAGGTGAGTCCTCTTTTGTGTCCAGAAAACCTCCTCTTCCTATAAACCTGTAAAACCTGCTTCAGTACCGAAGAGTCTCTTATTTGCAGATAAACATAATCCTGTTTTTTCACAAGTCTGCACGCCTGTCGAGGTAAGAATCCTAGGTAAGGATACTTGAATCATAGCCACTCTTCAGTCAGAAAAAGATCCATCCAGTTGAGACCCATGGGGCATAGTTCCTTGGCAAACTAACGCTCCCTATAATTCAGCCTGGTATTCCTCCATAAAGATTTTTACTTCTTTGTGGAAATTAAGATATTGGACAAAAATAAAATACAGAGGCCACATTGTTCACCCCCCCCCCCAATATGTTTACTGAGAAAACAATAAGCAATTGCCCGAAGTAGGTTTTTGCCCAGTAGTCCCCAAAATATATATATATATATATATGTATATATATGTATATATATATATGTATAATATAATATAATATAATATAATTACATCATTTAGGTGTTCAGGTTTGTAAATGGTTCAATTTTATTTGCATGCTGTTTGCAGAAAATCAACAAATTAATTTATCAGGCAGTTATCAGGCAGTGATTGGTTGTTTACAGCTTGATGTAATCGGTCTAAAAGTGTATAACACAAGTGTTGTTCAAGTACACTTTGGTGGTCCATAGCAGCTTAACTGACCAGGTGCCTATGAGACACATTGTGACATCAGTTATAACTATAAAAGCAAAATAAGATATTGTTAACTCCTTTGTTTTGTTTTAATAAAAAAATCAATTAAATATACAGTGGGGTGCGAAAGTTTGGGCAGCCTTGTTAATTTTCCTGATTTACCTTTATAAAGCATTGATTGTTTGGATTAAAAAAAATTCCGTTAAATATATATTATATGGGACAAACACAGTGATAATTGAGAAGTGAAATGAAGTTTATATGATTTACAGAAAGTGTGCAATAATTATCTAAACAAAATTAGGCAGGTGCATAAATTTGGGCACCAAAAAAAAAAAACCTTTACTCAATATTTAGTAGATCCTCCTTTAGCAGAAATAACAGCCTCTAAACACTTCCTATAGCTTCTAATGAGAGTCTGGATTGTGGCTGAAGGTATTTTAGACCATTCGTCTTTACAAAACATCTCTAGTTCATTCAGGTTTGATGGTTTCCGAGCATGGACAGCTCTCTTTAAGTGACACCACAGATTTTCAATAATATTCAGGTCTGGGGACTGAGATGGCCATTCCAGAATGTTGTACTTGTTCCTCTGCATGAATGCATTAGTAGATTTTGAGCAGTGTTTAGGGTTGTTGTCTTTTTGGAAGGTCTAGCCCCGGCGCAGCTTCAGCTTTGTCACTGATTCCTAGACATTGGTCTCCAGAATCTGCCGATATTGATTGGAATCCATGCGTCCCTCAACTTTAACAAGATTCCCAGATCCTGTACTGGCCACACAGCCCCACAGCATGATGGAACCACCACCAAATTTTACTGTAGGTAGCAGGTGTTTTTCTTGGAGTGCTGTGTTCTTTTTCCTCCATGCATAACGGCCCTTGTTATGCCCAAACCGTAAACACAGCACCTTATTCCAAAATGAACCATGCTGGCTTGTCCAAATGTGCTTTAGCATACCTCAAGCGGCTCTGTTTGTGATGTGGGCGGAGAAAAGGCTTCCTCTGCATCACTCTCTTGCCATACAGCATCTCTAGAGAGCTTGTGTAAAGTGCGCCGAATAGTTGAACGATGCACAGTGACTCCATCAGCAGCAAGATCATGTTGTAGGTCTTTGATGCTGGTCTGTGGGTTGACTCTGACTGTTCTCAACATCCTTCGCTTCTGTTTATTCAAGATTTTTCTTGGTCTGCCACTTCAAGCCTTGACTTGAACTGTGCCTGTGGTCTTCCATTTTCTCACAATGTTTCTCACAGTGGAGACTGAAAGCTGAAATCTCTGAGAGAGCTTTCTGTATCCTTCCCCTGCTAAGCGTGAAAATCTCTGAGAGGAGCTTTCCTGTATAAACCATGACGGTGAACAATCTTTGTTTTCAGGTCATTTGAAAGTTGTTTTGAGACTCCCATGCTGCGACTCTTCAGAGAAGATGCAAAGAGGAGAAAAACTTACAATTGCCCCCCTTAAATACCCTTTCTCATAATTGGAGTCACCTGTGTATGGAGGTCAAGGGTCACTGAACTTACCAAACCAAATTTGAGTTCCAGTAATTAGTTCTAAAGGTTTTGAAATCAATAAAATGACAACAGTGCCTAAATTTATGCACCTGCCTACTTTTGTTTATCCAATTATTGCACACTTTCTGTAAATCATATAAACTTCATTTTACTTCTCAAATATCACTGTGTTTGTCCCCTATATGATATATTTAACAGAATTTTTTTTTTATCCAAACAATCAATGCTTTATAAAGGTAAATCAGGAAAATATGAAGGTTTTTGGGAGATGATCTTTGTGACATGCAATCCTGCCTGCCCTTTTATGAGCATGCTAGGGGTGGAAGAGTGTGCATTTTTTGTTCATGTACATGATGAGGCGAGCCCTTTGGGTTGTTGATTCAGATGTATTGGCTATTTTTAATTAACCATTGACCAACAGAATTAAGTAATTACAAAATAAGACTAAAATAAAAGGCTGAGAGAGAAACCATAACACAATACCACAGAGAGACTAAACTGTATGGAAGTTTCTGTTAGAAGTATTGTTTGTCAATCCTGATGCCTTGACAACATGGTGAAATATATTGTTTATTCAAATAGAGGCCAGTGAGCATGTGCTTCATTGTGGATGTGCTGCAGGTACACCAGGTAGAGAAAGAGATTCAGATGAATAGTTGTTATTAATTATAATACTAGAAGTTACAAGAAATAAACCCTCCCATGTCACAGACAAGTAATATCAAGTAACTTTTAAATAACAGACACCTTTAAATGTTATTTTTAAACATGTAAACACTACATTTTGAAAACTACATGGACAGCGATGGAAAGTAATAATGCAATATTTTGCCTCATATTTGTCTCTTCATATTATCTGAGCTGTTTGGGTATACAGCATGTTCCAGTAGTTTTGCAGGATGCTGGTTTTTGGACCACAGCTTATACCTCTTACATGTGTGCACCTGGTCAGTTAGGTTGCCATGGACCACCAAAGTATAAATATTTTTTAAGTGAATGAAACCTTGAATCAAAAATGGATACAGAGCATCAGCCCTACACACACACACACAGAGGCTTAAGGTGGCCCTGTATGCATTCTGAAACTTCTAGGCACACAAGACTTGCAGGAGCAGAAATGTTGAATCAGTCAGAAAAAAAAAGCTTTTGACTACAGGTAGTCTGTAAGGTACTTACAGTACTTATGGCTTTTGAAGTTGTTACAAATGCTTTTGTAAACTGCGGTTTATTAAAATTTTGCTTGTCTTTACAACTTGTTTCATTGTCTGTCATTCAAATTTTCTGCACCCTCAGTAAACTCTCACCACAGTAGCAACTTTAATGAGGAGTAAAAACTTACGCTATTGATTTTTTTTTTTCTTAACTCTTTTTTCTTAAATTATTTCATGCTAAAAATTTAACTCTATAAAATAAGTATTTGCTTTAACATGAAAGTGCTTTAAAATTATAAAACAATACCAATTGCTATCCCCTATATATTATGTGCAACATATGAACACATCAGCTTACATTTACAAATACAGGTGCTGGTCATAAAATTAGAATACCATGAAAAAGTTTATTTATTTCAGTAATTACATTTAAAAAGTGAAACTTTTATATTATATTCATTCATTACACACAGATTTATATATTTCAAGTGTTTCTTTTAATTTTGATAACTGACAACTAATGAAAACCCCAAATTCAGTATCTCAGAAAATTTGAATATTGTGAAAAGATTCAATATTGAAGACACCTGGTGCCACACTCTAATCAGCTAATTAACTCAAAACACCTGCAAAGGCCTTTAAATTGTCTCTCAGTCTAGTTCTGTAGGCTACACAATCATGGGGAAGACTGCTGACTTGACAGTTGTCCTAAAGACGACCATTGACACCTTGTACAAGGAGGGCAAGACACAAAAGGTCATTGCTAAAGAGGCTGGCTGTTCACAGAGCTCTGTGTCCAAGCACATTAATAGAGAGGCGAAGGGAAGAAAAGATGTGATAAAAAAAAAGAAAAAAAAAGTGTACAAGCAATAGAGATAACCGCACCCTGGAGAGGAGTGTGGAACTAAACCCATTCAAAAATGTGGGGGAGATTCCTAAAGAGTGGACTGCAGCTGGAGTCAGTGCTTCAAGAACCGCCACGCACAGACGTATGCAAAACATGGGTTTCAGCTGCTGAGTGGTCCAAAGTTCTGTTCTCTGATGAAATTTAGCATTTCCTTTGGAAATCAAGGTCCCAGAGTCTGGAGGGAGAGAGGAGAGGCACAGAATGCATGTTGCTTGAGGCCCAGTGTAAAGTTTCCACAGTCAGTGATGGTTTGGGGTGCCATGTCATCTGCTGGTGTTGGTCCACTGTGTTTTCTGAGGTCCAAGGTCAATGCAGCCGTCTACCAGGAAGTTTTGGAGCACTTCATGCTTCCTGCTGCTGATCAACTTTATGGAGATGCAGATTTCATTTTCCAACAGGACTTGGCACCTGCACACAGTGCCAAAGCTACCAGTACCTGATTTAAGGACCATGGTATCCCTGTTCTTAATTGGCCAGCAAACTCACCTGACCTTGAGATTTTCTATGGGGTATTGTGAAGCGGAAGATGCGATACGCCAGCCCCAACCAATGCAGAAGAGCTGAAGGCCACTATCAGAGCAACCTGGGCTCCCATAACACCTGAGCAGTGCCACAGACTAATCGACTCCATGCCACGCCACATTTCTGCAGTAATCCAGGCAAAAGGAGCCCCAGCTAAGTATTGAGTGATGTACATGCTCATACTTTTCATGTTCATACTTTTCAGTTGGCCAACATTTCTAAAAATCCTTTTTTGTACTGGTCTTAAGTGATATTCTAATTTTCTGAGATACTGAATTTGGGGTTTTCATTAGTTGTCAGTTATAATTATCAAAATTCAAAGAAATAAACAATTGAAATATCTGTGTGTACTGAATGAATATAATATACAGTACAAGTTTTACTTTCTGAACTTTTTTATGATATTCTAATTTTATGACCAGCACCTGTATAGTGCATTACACAGACATACCAAGTCATGTAATAGCAGTAGGTAAACTGATAAGGTGGTCTTGCATCGGAATGGCTTAACACCCACACCTGTATAAGTTGTTAGACGTTAGCTTGTGAGTAAGGTTAAACACGAGTTAGTGTGCTCATGGCAAGTCAACATGAATTAAAGGACTTTGTGTATGTGTTACACATAGACCATAAAAGGCTGCAAATGATCACCAGGCAGTGAAACATAGTAGGCACCATTCAATGATGTGTTTAGACGGACAAGTAGACCCAACCCATGCCAACATACCCCACACACATATGAAACACATGTATGAATGTACAATGCCTGCATACGTGACACTGTGGCTCAATGAATGTTAATTGGAACATTGGAAATGGAACGTCCCATCCGTCTGACCTACATCACCTTGCTATGAGTCACATCACCTTGCCATTAACATGCTGACCAGTGTTTAATCTCACATGCAAAATGACACCTCACAATTTGTACAGGTGTGAGTTTTCCCAAGCCGTCCCCTGAGGTAATGCGATTTCATTATCAATTTACATACCGCTATCCCTTGACTTTTGGCATGTCAGTGTATATACAACACAAAGTTCAAAGTTAATCCATTTTATTCCTTTATCATTTATACAAAAAGGTGTACACAATTTAAAGGTGTAAGGTCAGGCCTGTATTCATTGTTATATTTAAATCCCAAATAAGCAGCAATTACATATAATACAACTATGTATTCATTGACAGACTTGATCCTCTTGGCTCTGGTCACCCCACAGCGGCATCTGGATATGCACTGGAACTTTTTCTATAGCAGTCTAGAGGTAGATATGCACAATTTAGAATAGTACATTTGGTAATATTCAGTTTTATATATATATATATTTATATATACATACATACACACACACACACACTTCACCAGATACCGGATTCCTCATAAAAAATTGCATCTTTCCTTTGACTAACCAGCTTTAGCAACTCCCAGAAATTTACTATCCACAACTACAGTTATGTGTATTTGAGCATGCTTACAAGTATACTCATTTAATTTCTTGTAATGCTTTACCTTAGTGACCTCCATGGCCACCCCCTCAGGCAGGTTCCGCTGAACGTACTCCAAGTATACATGTGCAGTGGAGCCTGTTATCCTGAAAATCTGACAGCCCAGAAATTTTATTGCTATGCAAAACACGGTTTAAAACAGCAGTTTTAAGCTCTAAGACTTCAGACAGTTATCCAAGTGCTGTTTTTTTCCCCTAGTACTACACAAATACAAGATCTCACCTCAATGCATCTGTAGTGTGTCCTCATTTCATACTGGACCCTGTGTTTCTTAAAAATGTGCACTGACTTCAGAAGTGTAAGTCTTTCTATGTTCTTTGGAGGTTCAGTCCTACAATAATAAACAAAACAGACAAAAAATCTGTTAAAAAATGATAACCCTTGAGTCATGCTCAGGCATATGGTCAGTTTCTTACATGCACTTTTGACTCACACTTTAGCCAGGGTTAAGCCGAGTTCTTTTGCTGCTAGAGTCACAAAGAACTCATAACTGTCCAGAACAGCTTTACTGTGGCCTTTAACCAACATCGTCAGCTTCTGGAGCAATACATCAGGCTCCTCTGTGACTGTGACCTGAAATTAACACCAGTATTTAAGCTGTGACTATTAAACAGGCTTCAAAGAAACACTGAAAACTCATGAACAACTTAAGGTCAGAAAGCTTAGAGCAACCTACATCCATAAATAAAAGTTTAAACAATTGAAATACATTACAAGAGAAGATGATTGTCTCCCATTTTCATGTCCTACTGGCACTACACGATTGCTGCAAACAAAAACAGGAAGAAAAAAATATGACTTTTTTTTAACGCTTTGTTTTACCAAATTTTGTATAATTAAATAATATATATATATATATATATATATATATATATATATACACACACACTTTGTTTTATGTAATTCTCTCATTATTCAGTAAGCAAATTTTCACTTGGATTATACATTTTTGTGAAACTAAACTGTTGCTTAAATTAACTTACTTTTTTTTTTTTACAGTTTTTAATGTATCAATGCTTAAGCAGTAGGTGGGTAAACTTGCTAATGCCAACTATATCTCCTTTTTTATGCTAGTTTATGCAATGTAAATTTAACACACAAGTTTTAATTTAATTACCATAAATAAAGAAACATTATCTGAGACTTGATTCATTTCTATAATGTACTGTTGATGTCCCATAGCCTGTCCCACTGTGTAAGATCTGAAACATTCTGAAAACTGCCTTACACATTGTGTTATTTTAGACTACTTACAACAAAGGGGAAACAGATTTAACCAGAGCCAGGAAAAAGTGATATTTCTCTTTGTAGCTGAAGTGCAGTAATGGTGCTGAAAATATATACCTGTGCATGAACATGTCACTCAATAACTGTTACCCTGTACGAAATTTACACTAAAAACTGTTCTGTATTGTTTTTTTCACAGTTTTTCAGTTTTACATTGTTGTTCTACAATTACACACTGCAGTCCATCTGTTTCTTTGTATTTTTTTAATACTCTTCCTGCTCCACAGTTGTGCTAACCTGAGTGAATGAGATACAGCAGTGCTGCTGGAGTTTTTACACACCTTAGTCTCACTTCTGGACTGACCATTGTCCATTAACCAACACTATCCAGCCAACAGTGTCCTGTGACACCTGTAATAGACTGGACACAGCAGCACTGTTGTGTCTGATCCACATGTACCAGCACAATACAAGACACACTTACAAATAACACACTCGTGATTTTGACATGCAAACTCAAAGGAAGTGGGGAACTGAATTCACTGCACATTACCAGATGTACACAGTTTGGGGACGCTACTCAAACAAACCCTCTATACCTATACTGTACTGAAGGTCGTTTACATTTATACGATTGACACTGATTGGTTTGATCCTTAAGCGTTCGCATGAACGCACTTTTTCACATCAAAACCAACAAGCCATCTCAAATTTTCAAATCAAAACCTATAATCATCAAGCCTATAAATTCAGACAAACCGTGTTAACGCTGGCCAGTGGTGAATTCTACAGGCACGCGGCTGAACAGCGACCTAAGAAACATAGAGCAGGGTTAAGAGAGTCAATCCTCTGGTACGGTAAATAAACAAAAACTCTAAATGGCTGTTTACTAAGGTGAATATTTCTGTACCTTGTAGTATGAAGAGCAGTGTTTTGCTTTTGATAAGAGTAGCGTATTTGCTATCCTCATGGATGCCGCCATTGTCGCGCAACATCAACGAAGTTGGACAAGCGGAAGTTTGGTGTGTTTCTAATAACAGAGCGCCATCTGTCGATGGGAAGCAAGGAGAACGCAATGGAAAAATAAACAGGTTAAATGAATTAATTACACATAGTAATTTTATGTTTATGTTATGTTATATCAGATATCATTCATTTAAGGCATTCTTTAGGCATTTGGGGAAATATATTTTGGGGGATTTTTTTGTCTGTGTATAAGGCAAAACATTGCTTCGAATGATATTTTAATCTCAGTGGTCTTCTCACACTCTCATAGCTGTCTGTTGGTTTTTATTGAATTATCGAAAATAAGTCATTAGTTAATATAATTTTACTGTACAGTTAAAAAAGTTTGGCTGCAAATTTATATTAGAATCACTTCATAATCATACAACGTATGATAAACGCTGAACTGAGTTCTGTTTATTTCTGTTTTACTACTTATTATTAAAATACACTTATCTATTGTGGGGAATGCCAAAAAATGCCAATTATTTAAAATTCCCATTATAGAACCACTTCATAATATGATAAACTTAGAGCTTGTTAGAAATTACCATTTTATAATGTGTTTAATTTTTATTCATCATTAGAATTGATGGATTTTGGATGCCAGTAACCTCATGATTAAAAAAATAGAATCTTTTCATAATCTGTTGGTTTGTGTTAATTAAGTTGGCTTGAAAAAGCCAACTTACTGTTCTTCGTTTTCCTATTATTATTAGGGTCCTAGCATGTAGTGGAACCATATTGTTTTTGCTGAGATTTTTATTATTATTAGCATGTAGTGCAGGGACCCTATTGTATTTGTTAGGATTTTTTTTCTTGTTATTATTATTATTCCTTTTCTCGGCTGAAACACGTTGTAGAGCAAAGACTGTAAGGCCTACAAACACCAAACTTGGTAGGAAGGTACAAAAACTGTGAAATGACTCAGCCACAACAAACGGCACCAACTGGCCACAAGGTGGCGCTATAGCAAACCAAAACACGTTTTGGCGTATAACTCCTTAACCAAAATCACTTTGCCATTTGGACCATTAAGCACCGCATACTTAGATCTTTTTCTAATTAGCATAATATGCAAAACCCACTTTTGCGAACTAGTCTTAGAATTTAAGTCCAAAAATTCTAAAAAGAAAAATCTCAAAAAATTCTCCAGACCCTGAACCTTAATAATTATCAAAAACATTTAGACTTTTCTAAACAAAATGGCCACCATAGGCAAATTAACCTTTTTGAGAAAATATGTAATTTATTTAAAATTCTGTAACTCCAAAATGCTTTATTAAAAAATATTGACTCTCTGGAATTTGGTTCAGGACTAGATTCTGAGGTGGTGTATCGAATTTGGTGCATGATAGGGGGTGCTATAAAGGCTACATAACTGTTTCTCAGCAACCGTATGTCCGTTTGACCTGAAATTTTGCACACTTCATCTTTGTGACAGACTATAAGTGAATCTTAAAGGACGATTTGATATATCAAAATTTATGGACGCCATTAGCCAATCAGCTGTCAGCAGGCATTTGACAGGCTTAACATAAACTAGTTAGCATGAAACTTGAATAGTATGTCTTTGGAGAACCTTCATAACAGCCAGTGAAATTTCAAAAGATTTGGCCACTAGATGGTGCTATTTTGGAAAATCAGGTATATCTCATACAAATTTTAACCTAATCTCAAACAAGTGCATGAAGCATTCCCTTCATGCACTGGAGTATTCCAAAAAACTTTGTAAATGCAATTGTGTTAAAAATGGATTTTGATCATAGCTTTTCCAAACTGGTCTTAAAATACTCTGTGGAGCCTCCAGGTAAATAATTATCAAAAAAAGTTGACTTTTTTACTTAGCATGGCTTCTATAAATCAAAAAATCACTTCGACCTTGGAATTTACAGCCTATATTGCTATAACTCCTCAACCTTTACTCAGATTAACTCAATATTTTAGTGACATGTACCTGATGTCATTTGATTCAGCTCTATTTCCTGCACAACATTGTAATTACATGTTGTGTCAGAAAATGGACTACTGCTCTGCTATTTTGACCTATTCGTCCAGAAATTACAGTGTATAAAACCAAAGGTAAAAGGTCAATCTCAATAAAACTTGATACACATGTCTGTCTCATGTCCCTGATCAATGATCTAAACACTTGGAGGCTTTCTGAATTATTCTAAGGCCTTTAATCTCACTTCTGTGTGCTACAATGGCCCCTCATGCTATAAGCGTCTGTACACATAATCCTTAGCCTATAAAATGTTATTAGACCACTGCTCATCATTTGTGCAAAATGAGGGTCTGTTATTAAACTTATTCTTCCTATAAGTTTTGCCTTTCTGTAAAGAAGGTACAAACTGCTTTAAGCCATTTGGACCTCGTTGGTGGCAATTTGTAACAGCCAGTAAAATAACATCATGCACTCGAGTATTCCAAACAACTTTGTAAATACAATTTTGTTTAAATAATGTATTTGCAATCATTAATGGTTTAAAATTCACATTTTTTAAAATAGTCTCTGGATTTTGATCATAACCGTTTAAAACTGGTCTTCAAATTTTGTCTTTTTACTTAGCATGGCTTTTACAAATCAAGCAATCACATCAGCCTTGGAATTTGGACAAAGTCAAAGTCAAAGTGAACTTTGTCATTCAGACTTTACAACAGGAGTGCATAGCTGAACGAGATTATGTTTCTCTGTGCTCCAATGTGCAAATATAAATATAGAAGGGGGGTAACAAATAGGAAATTATACCTACACTTACTGAACTATTGCACTTTGTATAGAAAAATATTGGCTATGTTTCCAAGTGATAATATTATTGCACACTGTAACATATAATGTAAACATAACACTGTAGCTGTAAACTGGACACTGGAAAGTGATAAAGTGCTTGATTATAATAAACAAGGAGATTATTGAACATAAATTAGCAGCATTAAAAAACTGGGATGTGAGTTGCGATAATACATATTAGATAGATAGATAGATAGATAGATAGATAGATAGATAGATAGATAGATAGATAGATAGATACTTTATTGATCCCAGAGGGAAATTCAAGGCATCCAGTAGCAGATATACAAACTATACAGAAGTAACAACAGAAGCAAGATAGATTGTACAAATAGAGACAGAGATACAATATAAAGTATGAAAGTATAAAAGTAGAGTCCTTAGTGTCTGGGTAAGGTATAAAGTATAAATGGAGGTAGTGGTAAACAATTTGCTAAGCAAATTAAGAAGATGGCTGTTGTCAGCCATACAGACAGTGCAAATACGCAGTAATATAAATAATTTATCAGTGCAAAATGTGTAAACAGTACAGAATGGAGTAGAATAATACAATATAAATAGAAATAAATAGAAATAGGGCATTTAGGAGGGAGTGTGTGCAGAGATTGGGGTGTGTCCAGAGGAGGGAGTGTGTGCAGAGATGGGGGTGTGTCTATTGGAGTGACCGGAAGGAAAGAGTGTCCAGACTTTTTCATCTGCTGTACTGGGAGGAGTTGAACAGTCTTATGGCCTGAGGGACAAAGGACTTCCTGAGTCTGTCTGTGAAGCAGGACTGGGACAGCAGCCTACCACTGAATGAGCTCCTCTGCCTGATGATCGTGCTGTGCAGAGGATGGTGAACATTGTCCATGATGTGCAGCAGCTTGCTGAGGGCTCTCCTCTCTGCCAGTGGTGTTAAGGACTCCAGCTCCAGTCCCAGCACAGAACCAGCTTTCCTCACCAGCCTGTCGAGTCGTCCAGCGTCCCTCTTGCTGATACTGCCTCCCCAACACACCACAGCATAGAAGAGGACGCTGGCTACCACAGACTGGTAGAACATCAGCAGGAGTTTTTGGCAGATCCTGAAGGACCCCAGCCTCCTGAGGAAGTACAGTCTGCTCTGTGCTTTCTTGTAGACCATGTCAGTGTTTACTGACCAGTCCAGCCTCTCGTCCAGGTGCACACCAAGGTATCTGTAGGACCTGACCACCTCCACATCAACCCCCTTGATGGAGATTGGCTGCTGAGAGGGCCTGGACCTCCTGAAGTCTATACACATCTCCTTGGTTTTGGTGATGTTCAGCTTCAGATGGTTGGTAGTGCACCTTTCTGATATGCATGGGGTAATTAGTTTGTGGGCCTGTGGAGGATCACATGAGTACTCAGTATTTGACATTGTGTGCGTTTATTAAGATAAGATAATCCTAAAATAAGATAATCCTTTATTAATCCCACAGTGGGGAAATTTACAAAAAAAAAAAAAAATTCATTCTATTATGTGTGTGCTCAAGAGTTCTAATAGATCTGCATGTTAAACAGCGTTGAGAAGTCTGATGGCTTGTGGAAAGAAGCTTTTGCTGAGTCTGGCAGTCCTTTTTGCTGAGTCTGGCCATGAGCTGGATGGGTGGGACCTCTGACCATCTTGGTGGCTCTGCTGCGGCATTGTGACAGGTACAGATGTTGTATGGGTGGAAGTGTGCTCCTGATGATTCTCTCTGCTGTCCTCACCACTCTCTGGAGTTCTTTATGGTCTCAGGCGGATGCAGCTGCCATAGCAGACTGTGAGGCTGCTGGTCAGCATGCTCTGTATTGTTCCTCTGTAGAATGTTGTGAGGATGTGAGGGGGAAGGTTTGCTCTTCTCATCCTTATTAACATGTGCCCATTTGACAAGGGAGGTGGTGTGTGTGATCCACGTTAAGTCGTCCGCAATGTGCACACTGAGAAACTTGGTGCTTTTCACAGACTCCACAGTGTTGCCGTGGATTGTGAGTGGAGTATGCACTGTGTGCTTCCTCCTGAAGTCAACAGTCATTTCTTTTGTCTCAAAAGAAACATCAACATTCATCGACAGTGCTGGTTAGTGGGCGTGGCCTATAGTCTTGTGATTGAATGGATACCCTGCCACAAGCGCCTGGAGTCTTTGGAGTTAGCTCTAGCAGATCTAAGAGCATTCTTGTCACCAGACTTGAAAGCAGCATTACATGCTCTCAGAAGTGCATGCACCTCTCTAGTGAGCCAGGGTCAATCTCAAAGAAATTTGCAACAAATCTGTGTCTAAGGCCCCTGAGCAATAACCTAAACACTTAAATACTTTTCAACATATTCTAAGCAAGCTTAATTTTCTGTGCCACAATAGCCGCTTATGTGTGCAGTTGGGCCTCACAAAAGCATGAAAATAACAGGGATCTATATGCTTGACACTGTCTAACAGATCAATCTGGCCTGGAGATTGAAGTTTCCATAGACTTTTAATTCAGTAATACATACATAGACTTGATTAATAACACCTGTATATCCATAAAGAGTAGTAGTAACTGTGCACTATATTTATTTATTTATATTTATTTTTTAACTTGCAAATTGCTATATTACTTGTAATTTGCCTTGTAGGGCAGAATATATAATAGTATCCTCCAAAAACTCTAAATAGTGGATGTTTTAGAAACTTTCTTCAGTCTTTACTCCTTGTATGTATCTATGAAATATAATATGTAGATGTGTTTGCGTCTAATAAAATCAATGGTTTTGTGTAACGCAGTACAATACAACAATTTTATAATTACATTGTGTTAAAAACCTTTTTGCAAAATGCAATTTTTTTATCCTAAATCTTCCAAATCTGTTTAAAAATTGAGGGGAAAAATAAATGTTTGTGGTTACTCATTATGATTAGCATTTAGTTACATTGCTATAACTAACTGGCAATTGATGTGATCATCTTGGAGCCCAGAAATTCACCTATCAGCCATAACATAAAACCACCACAATGTAATTGTCCATGTTATCAGCTCCACTGACCATATAGGAAACTCTGTAGTTGTACAATTACAGACTGTAGTCTATCTGTTTTTCTGTGTACTGTATTACCCTGTTCTTCAATGGTCAGGAACCCACAGGACCACCACAGAGCAGGTATTATGTGGGTGGTGGATCAATCTCAGCACTGAAGTGACACTGATGTGGTGTTGTGTGTTCGCGTGTGTGGTGCTAGTGTGAGTAGATCATACATGGCAGTGCTGCTGGACACCTCAGTGTCACTGCTGGACTGAAGATCGTCCAACAACCAGAACAATCCAGCCAACAGTGTCCTGTGGACAGCATCCTGGGTGCAGTGTGTCGTGGGCAGTGTCCCTTGGGCGGCTTCCTGTTACACGAGATGAAAAACTAGAAGATGACCAACACTGCATTGTGCGTAATACCTGCCCTGTGGCGGTCCTGTGGGGGGCCTGACCATTGAAGAACAGGATAATAAGGTATACAAAAAACAGCTGGACTACAGTGTGTAGCTGTACAACTACTTTAAAATACATCTACGAATACTCGGTGGAATCCGGATGTATATTGTTCTATATATACACATATGTATATATATACACACACACACACACACACACACACACACACACACACACACACACACACACACACACACACACATACATACATACATACATACATACACATATATATATATATATATATATATATATATATATATATATATATATATATATATATATATATATATACACACACACAGTGGGGTGCGAAAGTTTGGGCAGCGTTGTTAATTTTCCTGATTTACCTTTATAAAGCATTGATTGTTTGGATAAAAAAATTCGGTTATATATATCATATAAGGGGACAAACACAGTGATCTTTGAGAAGTTAAATGAAGTTTACAGTGCCCTCCATAATTTAGAACTGCCAAAATTGGCACCCCTAGTTAAGATGTGTTCTTTAGCTTCTCATAAATTGAGCTTTTTTCAAAATAATATAGGACCACGGTGGAAAAAAAGAGTAAAATCCAACCTTTAACTCAAGTGAATTTTAAGGGGGAAATAAAATCCCTGAAAATCACCTGTTCCACAATTATTGGCACCCCTAACAATTCTTAGGAAATAAATTTAATAAAAGTATTTCTGTCACTTCTACAGTAGTTTACGAAGTTGATCAGAGTATGTAGGAACATTTAATTAGTAATTCACAACTTCCTGTTTCCCTGGGGTATAAATATGACGTGACACAGAGGCCATTTCTCTTCAACATGGGAAAGACAAAGGAACATACCATTCAAGTAAGGCAGATGTGTGTTGACCTTCACAAGTCAGGCAATGGATACAAGAAAATAGCCACTCGCCTACACCTGTCCATATCTACTGTCAGAGGAATTATTAAGAAGTTTAAAACAACTGGAACAAGTGGTAAACAAGCCTGGACGAGGACGCAAGTTTATTTTGCCACCACGCACAGTGAGGAGGATGATAAGAGAAATAAAAAGTTCTCCAAAGCTCACTGTTACAGAATTGCAACAAATGGTAGCTTCTTGGGGTCACAAAGTCTCCAAAACAACCATCAGGCGCTATCTACATGCCAACAAGCTGTTTGGGAGGCATGCATGGAAAAAACCTTTTCTCACTCACAATCATAAACGCAAACATTTGGAGTTTGCTAAGCGGTACTGGGACTTCAACTGGGACCGTGTGCTTTGGTCAGATGAAACAAAGATAGAGCTTTTTGGCAACAAATGCTCTAAGTGGGTCTGGCGTAACACAAGAGCTGAGTATGCAGAAAAGCACCTCATGCCCACTGTGAAATACGGGGGAGGATCAGTGATTCTGTGGGCCTGTTTCTCTTCCAAAGGCCCTGGGAACCTTGTTAGGGTGCGTGGCATCATGAATGCTTTGAAATACCAGGACATTTTAAAACAAAATCTGGTGGCCCGAATCTTCTGCCCGAAAGCTGAAGCTGGGTCGTCACTGGATCTTTCAGCAAGATAATGACCCTAAACATATGGCCAAATCTAGACAGAAATGGTTCACCACACACAGAATCAACCTCCTCCCATGGCCATCTCAGTCCCCAGACCTCAACCCCATTGAAAACCTGTGGGGTGAGCTGAAGAGGAGAGTGCAGAGGAGAGGACCCAGGTCGCTGGATGATTTAGAGAGAATGTGCAAAGAGGAATGGTCAAAGATCCCTCTTTCTGTATTCTCCCATCTTGTGAAACATTATAGGAGAAGATTAAGTGCTGTTTTGTTGGCAAAAGGGGGTTGTAAGAAAGTATTAACAGGGGTGCTAATAATTGTGGCACACATGATTTGATGTTAAACAATTATTTCTTAATGTGCGATTTTTTCCTACTGAATAAATTCACTTGAGTTAAAGGTTGGATTTTACTGGTCGTATATTATTTTGAAAAAAAAACTCAATTTATGAGAAGCTAAAGAACACATCTTAACCAGGGGTGCCAATAATTATGGAGGGCACTGTATATGATTTACAGAAAGTGTGCAATAATTGTCTAAACAAAATTAGGCAGGTGCATAAATTTGGGCACCCAAAAAAAAAAAAAAAACCTTTAGTAGATCCTCCTTTTGCAGAAATAACAGCCTCTAAACGCTTCCTATAGCTTCTAATGAGAGTCTGGATTGTGGATTTACAAAACAACTCAAGTTCATTCAGGTTTGATGGTTTCCGAGCATGGACAGCTCTCTTTAAGTGACACCACAGATTTTCAATAATATTCAGGTCTGGGGACTGAGATGGCCATTCCAGAACGTTGTACTTGTTCCTCTGCATGAATGCATTAGCAGATTTTGAGCAATGTTTAGGGTCGTTGTCTTGTTGGAAGATCCAGCCCAGGCGCAGCTTCAGCTTTGTCACTGATTCCTGGACATTGGTCTCCAGAATCTGCTGATATTGATTGGAATCCATGCGTCCCTTAACTTTAACAAGATTCCCAGTCCCTGTACTGGCCACACAGCCCCACAGCATGATGAAACCACCACCAAATTTTACTGTAGGTAGCAGGTGTTTTTCTTGGAGTGCTGTGTTCTTTTTCCTCCATGCATAACGGCCCTTGTTAACTCTATTTTAGTTTCATCAGTCCACAGCACCTTGTCCAAATGTGCTTTAGCATACCTCAAGCGGCTCTGTTTGTGATGTGGGCGGAGAAAAGGCTTCCTCTGCATCACTCTCCCATACAGCATCTCCTTGTGTAAAGTGCGCCGAATAGTTGAACGATACACAGTGACTCCATCAGCAGCAAGATCATGTTGTAGGTCTTTGGTGCTGGTCTGTGGGTTGACTCTGACTGTTCTCAACATACTTCGCTTCTGTTTTTTCTTGGTCTGCTACTTCGAGCCTTGACTTGAACTGTGCATGTGGTCTTCCACAGTGGAGACTGAAAGCTGAAATCTCTGAGATAGCTTTCTGTATCCTTCCCCTAAACCATGACGGTGAACAATCTTTGTCTTCAGGTCATTTGAAAGTTGTTTTGAGACTTCCATGCTGCGACTCTTCAGAAAAGATGCAAAGAGGAGAAAAACTTACAATTGCCCCCCTTAAATACCCTTTCTCATAATTGGAGTCACCTGTGTATGGAGGTCAAGGGTCACTGAACTTACCAAATCAAATTTGAGTTCCAATAATTAGTTCTAAAGGTTTTGAAATCAATAAAATGACAACAGTGCCCAAATTTATGCACCTGCCTACTTTTGTTTAACCAATTACTGCACAGTTGCACAAATGCATATCTTTTAGCAAATAAATATTTTAATGGTTTGGCAAATAGTGACTGTAATATAATGCTGCAGCACTGCTTGGGTTAGGAAAAACCACAAAACATATAGATAACCCACCGAGGAGAAAATGGATTTGCGCATGCGCGACCGGGCGGAATGTGGGCGGAGATAAAAATATTTTCATGATTTGAGAAAGTTAGTGATTGTAATATGATGTTGCAGCAATGCACAAACCATGTAGCTAACCTCTACGTCGAGAAAATGAAATTTGCGCATGCGTGAACGGGCCGAGATAAAAACACGTCGCATGGATTTTCAGTGATAAACCTATCAAGCCTCAATCATGAAGGCTTGATACAAAGATGGCCGCGTGCTGTAGTGCAGCAGCTTCTCACGCTCCCAGCGAAAACCCACCTTTTAGATATTTTTACGTTGGTTCTGATAGCGTCTTCTTTCCCCTTAAGCGTGTGAGTTACAGCCGAACCAAACTTTTTAAGATTAAGGACAGCTCTGCCACAAAAGCAGCAACTATGGACAATAGTTTCAGAGCTAAGCCGGGCAGACTACAACTTCTCCGGACACTGGTATGGCGGGGCAGAGCGGTACGAACAAGGGGCAAAAGGAAGCAATGCGAGCGAAGACAGAAGCGAGGGAAGCGGGCCAGCGTGCTAGCCAGGCTCAAAGCTAACGCCGACAGACCCCCGATTCCATCTCTCTTCCTGTCTAACGTCCGCTCTCTGGACAACAAGCTGGACCTTCTGCGGCTGAGGATGAGTGTTTCTGAGGAGATGAGGAACTGCGCTGTGATCTGTCTCACGGAAACATGCATGCCGGACTCAGCCTTTCAGCTCGATGGCCGGCAGCTCTTCCAAAAGGACCGCAACCAGCTGTCTGGAAAAGCACGAGGGGGCGGCTTATGCGTCTACATAAACAAAGGTTGGTGCACAAACTGTGTGATGGTAAACGCCCTATGCTCCGAGGCGACAGAACAGCTGACCGTGAAGTGTCGGCCACACTATCTGCCTCGTGAGTTTACAGCTGTGTTTGTCATTGCCGTTTACATAGCACCGGATGCTAATGCTAACAACGCACTGAAGGAGCTACATGACAACATCACCTCGCTTCAGAACAAGCATCTGGAGGCGTTTTACGTGGTGGCGGGGGATTTTAACCACTGAACCTGACGAACATCTTGCCAAGGTTTTACCAGCACACAGACATTCCAACACGGGGAAACAACACACTCGACCGTGTTTACACCAACGTTAGAGACGCGTACAGAGCCGTCCCCCACCCCCACCTCGGGCTCTCCGACCACATCTCCATTATGCTGGTCCCTGCATACCACCCCCCGCTGCGACGCTCCAGACCCACACAGAAGACCATTACTGTGTGGCCCAGTGACGCAGACGCTGTGCTGCAGGACTGTTTCGCAGACTGGCAGGTCTTTATGGAGGCTGCTATGAGTGAGGGGGAGCTGGATCTAGAGGATTACACATCTGCTGTCCTCAGGTACATCAGCAAGTGTGTGGAGGATGTCATCACCATAAAGACTGTGACCTGCTACCCGAACCAGAAACCCTGGCTGAATGGAGAGGTGCGTTCTCTACTGAAAGCCAGGGATGCTGCCTACAGGTCCGACGACCCACAGGAACTCAGGAGGGCTAGAAGAGAGCTGAACACAGGTGTTAAGAGGGCCAAAGCTGCATATGCTCTGAAAATCCAGGGACACTTCTCCTCCCAGGATCCAAGGAGCATGTGGAGGGGAATTAAGTGCATCACAGACTATAAAACCAGAGATGCACAATGTTCCAAAGACCCATCCCTGCCCGATGCTCTCAACAAATTCTATGCCTTTGAGGACCCTGACACCCCGCATAAGACTCACCCCTCCACCTGGAGAAGTACCCCTCAGTGTGACACCAGCAGAAGTAAGGAGGACGCTCAGGAGGATCAACCCGCGGAAAAGTGCTGGTCCGGATAACATCCCCGGACGAGTACTACGGGAGTGCGCTGATCAGATCTCCGAGGTCCTGGCAGACATCAACGTCTCCCTCACCCAGGCAGCTGTTCCCACCTGCCTGAAGGCCGCCACCATCATCCCGGTCCCCAAGAGCTCCACAGTGACAGGTCTGAATGACTACCGGCCGATAGCTCTCACGCCGATAGTCACTAAATGCTTTGAAAGACTGGTTATGACCCACATTAAAGCCACCATCGACGTCACTGTGGATCCACACCAGTATGCCTACAGGAAGAACCGATCCAGAGATGATGCCATTTCCTCTGTGGTCCACACTGCCCTCACCCACCTGGAGCAGAAGAACTTTTATGTCCGTATGCTCTTTGTGGATTTCACATCCGCCTTCAACACCATGATACCCCAGACCCTGACAGATAAACTCTTCTCACTTGGTCTGCCCTCTTCCCTCTGCAACTGGGTCCTGGACTTCCTGACCAACAGGCCGCAGTCTGTGAGGATCCACAACCTCACCTCCTCCACCACAATCCTCAGCACTGGCTCCCCTCAGGGCTGTGTTGAGCCCCCTCTTGTTCACGCTGCTCACATATGACTGCTCACCCATCCACCCAGGCTGTCATATTGTGAAGTTTGCGGATGACACGGCAGTGGTCGGATGCATCACAAACAGTGATGAGTCTGGCTACAGGCAGAAGGTAGAACACCTGGAGGGTTGGTGCAGAAAGAACAACCTCTGCATCAATGTAAAGAAGACGAAGGAGATGATTGTGGACTTCAGAAGGGGCAGACATGCCTTACTCCCCCTGCATGTCGGAGGGTCTGCGGTGGAAGTGGTCTCCAACTACAGGTACTTGGGTGTTCACCTGAGCAACAACCTCACCTGGAGCAACAACACTTCCAGCCTGGTCCGGAAGGCACATTAACGGCTCTACTTCCTCAGGTGGATGAGGCGAGCTGGGCTCCTCACCTCCTTCTACAGATGTGTGGTGTCCTATGCTCCAGCATCAACATGTGGGACGAAAGCTGCTCTGCTGCAGACAGGTAATATGATGCTGCAGCACAGCTTGGCTCAGGGAAAAACAAAAACCATACAACTAACACACATATGAGAAAATGGACTTGCGCATGCGCGAACGGGCGGAATGCGGGCGGAGATAAAAAGCCTCAACTAAGGTGGATTTTCGGCGATAGGTTTTTCAAGCCTGATTCATGAAACAAGAGTATGGCGCATTTGTGAGCATTACAATCCTGAAACACCAATGTAATCCAACAGCCATAAACCATGACAAATTCACTCTGACAAAATAAGCTTCTTTATCTCATTTTAGCCATATTTTACTCGTAGTTATATCCGCTGTACAGCCAGGCTCCGCCTACCCCCGCCACGAACAGATACCTAAAACTCGTCCTGGACCATTTCATTAAATGCAAATATTTAAGCAAATGAATGTTTTCATATTTTTGAGAAATAGTTTTTGACCATAATATGATGCTGCAGCACTGCTTGGCTCAGGGAAAACCACAAACGATACAATTAACACACATAGGAGAAAATGGACTTGCGCATGCGCGAACGGGCGGAATGCGGGCGGAGATAGAAAGCCTCAACTAAGGTGGATTTTCGGCGATAGGTTTTTCAAGCCTCAGTCATTAAACAAGAGTATGGCGCATTTGTGAGCATTACAATCCTGAAACACCAATGTAATCCAACAGCCATAAACCATGACAAATTCACTCTGACAAAATAAGCTTCTTTATCTCATTTTAGCCATATTTTACTCGTAGTTATATCCGCTGTACAGCCAGGCTCCGCCTACCCCCGCCACGAACAGATACCTAAAACTCGTCCTGGACCATTTCATTAAATGCAAATATTTAAGCAAATGAATGTTTTTGTGGTTTGAGAAATAGTTTTTGACCGTAATATGATGCTGCAGCACAGCTTGGCTCAGGGAAAAACAAAAACCATACGAAAACATGGACGTGAGAAATGCGCGATCTGCGCATGCGCGAACGGGCGGAATGCAGGCGGAGATAAAAAGCCTCAACTCTGGTGTATTTTCGGCAATAGGTTTTTCAAGCCTGAGTCATGAAATAAGAGTATGGCGCATTTGTGAGCATTACAATCCTGAAACACCAATGTAATCCAACAGCCATAAACCATGACAAATTCACTCTGACAAAATAAGCTTCTTTATCTTATTTTAGCCATATTTTACTCGTAGTTATATCCGCTGTACAGCCAGGCTCCGCCTACCCCCGCCACGAACAGATACCTAAAACTCGTCCTGGACCATTTCATTAAATGCAAATATTTAAGCAAATTAATGTTTTCATATTTTTGAGAAATAGTTTTTTAACATAATATGATGCTGCAGCACAGCTTGGCTCAGGGAAAAACAAAACACATACAACTAACACACACAGGAGAAAATGGACTTGCGCATGCGCGAACGGGCGGAATGCGGGCGGAGATAGAAAGCCTCAACTAAGGTGGATTTTCGGCGATAGGTTTTTCAAGCCTGATTCATGAAACAAGAGTATGGCGCATTTGTGAGCATTACAATCCTGAAACACCAATGTAATCCAACAGCCATAAACCATGACAAATTCACTCTGACAAAATAAGCTTCTTTATCTCATTTTAGCCATATTTTACTCGTAGTTATATCCGCTGTACAGCCAGGCTCCGCCTACCCCCGCCACGAACAGATACCTAAAACTCGTCCTGGACCATTTCATTAAATGCAAATATTTAAGCAAATGAATGTTTTCGTGGTTTGAGAAATAGTTTTTGACCGTAATATGATGCTGCAGCACTGCTTGGCTCAGGGAAAACCACAAACCATACAACTAACACACATAGGAGAAAATGGATTTGCGCATGCGCGAACGGGCGGAATGCGGGCGGAGATAAAAAGCCTCAACTAAGGTGGATTTTCGGCGATAGGTTTTTAAAGCTTGATTGATGAAACAAGAGTATGGCGCATTTGTGAGCATTACAATCCTGAAACACCAATGTAATCCAACAGCCATAAGCCATGACAAATTCACTCTGACGAAATAAGCTTCTTTATCTCATTTTAGCCATATTTTACACGTAGTTATATCCGCTGTGCAGCCAAGCTCCTCCCACTCCCGCCACGACCAGATAGCTAAAACTTGTCCTCGACCATTTCATTAAATGCAAATATTTAAGCAAATGAATGTTTTCGTGGTTTGAGAAATAGTTTTTGACCATAATATGATGCTGCAGCACTGCTTGGCTCAGGAAAATCCACAAACCATGTAGCTAACCTCTACGTCGAGAACATGAAATCTGCGCATGCGTGAACGGGCGGAATGCGGGCGGAGATAAAAAGCCTCAACTAAGGTGGATTTTCGGCAATAGGTTTTTCAAGCCTGAGTCATGAAATAAGAGTATGGCGCATTTCTGAGCATTACAATCCTGAAACACCAATGTAATCCAACAGCCATAAACCATGACAAATTCACTCTGACAAAATAAGTTTCTTTATCTCATTTTAGCCATATTTTACTCGTAGTTATATCCGCTGTGCAGCCATGCTCCGCCTACCCCCGCCACGAACACATACCTACAACTCGTCCTCGGCCATTTCATTAAATGCAAATATTTAAGCAAATGAATGTTTTCATAGTTTGAGAAATAGTTTTTGATCAAAAGATGATGCTGCAGCACTGCTTGGCTCAGGAAAAACCACGAATCATATAACTAACACACATAGGAGAATATGGATTTGAGCATGCGCGAACGGGCGGAATGCCCCATATATATATATATATATATATATATATATATATATATATATATATATATATATATATATATATATATATATATATATATATATATAGTGTTATGAATTATGTTTATCACTATTTGACATTTGTTTTTTCCCCTCTACAGATACTGAATGCTGCCTCTCATTTAAGCTCAAGGTTCTCCACTACTCTTGTAAGGCACTCTTAGTTGCACTTATATTTGAACATAAGAGTATGTTTTACTCCAAATATCTGCTACCTGTTAGTGAAATGACAAATGTGGAAATGTAGGGAATGTGGCACATGTGTGTCTAGCAGGCATGAGCTCCTGAAGCATTTTAGACTGCAGCATATAAATTATGGGCGGAGCCAGCATTTTCCATGTGCATACCTAAGATGTCCGTGCACTTTCAAGACATGGAATGCCTTGCATGTCCATGTAAGTAGAATTCATGCTAATCATAGCACTCAGGAGCAATTGGATTAAACAACCTTCACTTGTCATTTGTGCACAAATAGCAATTTCAGTACAAAGAAGGATTATTTTGCCCATATTGGCAATCACCTTAAGAATAATAAAACTGTTACTTGTATGTTACATTTGTTATGTATACATTTTTTACTCACAAGAACAGATTATAATTTCATGTCATTTGCAGTCATCTAGCATCACAGATCGTAGCTCGGATCAACAAGTGGATTTCCTGACTTCGGGCAAATTGTTCAGATTTGCATAGTACAGGAACGACTGTGTTTCATACTGAAGAGATTTTGTGGGTGGTACAGGGAGCATGTCCATGCTTTTGAACTAAGTGCGTTTCCAGCCAGAGAAGCTGTTTCAATTGATCGTGGCGATTTGGCAGATGGCTATCCCTTAGCCGAGTATTTAGTTGGATCTCTGCGAATGCTGATATTGAAAAGACACATTCAGATTTAAGGTTTGCTGTGACTAAAGGTAGTAGTGTGTGGTATAGGTAAAAATGTATTACATGGTATAATTCAAATTTCTGGTGGTTTTGTTATATTAGACATTTAAGTAAACACATTTTTTAGTTTAAGTGCTTTATTTTTCCCCGGATGTCCTTTCACTTATAACCATTTAAACGACCATAGCAAACCAGAACTATTGTTGTGCAAAATAGTAATAACAAATTTGAACAATATGTTGATAAATCTTAATATAACATTCTAACACTCCGTGTCACCCAGGAAAACTGTGACAAATGTGCTGAAGGCTGAGGTTCTTATCAGACAACTTTTGTTTTCATTATTTGTTTTTTTGGTTTGTTGATTGATTTTGACCTTTGCTTATAGACGGCAAGAGGTAGTACAAGACTCATCGATGATTACAGATTTCAAGATGAGCTGGCCTGCACTCTTCGAAGTGAATGAAGTAAGTAAATCTGTTTACTTACACAAAAATCATATGTAGGTGACCTTTTAGCTCTGCTATTGCTCTCTATTATTGTGGCATGTTAAAAAAAAACAAAGTAAGATTTAATTAATGATATGCCCTCAAATGTAATTTACATTTAAAATATGAGTATTGTAATAATTTAAAACAAACCGAATTTGTGTACTACTTTGACTTCTGTGCTTGTAGGTGAATGCAGAGTGTAGAGGAATGAGATGAGGCTTTTCTCTCTCTTGAGAACCTGTTTAATGAAGCACCGCAACAACCGCCGTACACCAGCTTCTTTTCCGCTTCCGTTCCACACCCCGTATATAACGGTAGCATACGCGCAAGAACACAACTATCGTATGAGACACAGAGTTCAAGCGTATTAAAATGATCCCGTTGCAGTCCAAGTTCTTCACAAGGCTGGATTCACTCTCCAAAAACCTGATGAGTGTGTATGCAAAGAAAGGTGGAGTTCAAGCGTGAAAGATCAGGAACACCATGGCATGTATGACCCAAGTATGGTCATGAAAAAATGTCCAAACTAAGCAACCTTTAAGTTTCATAACCCAAAACTATTGCAAACACCAGCAAGAAGCATTCCAGTTGATAAAAATGAATAATGGAAAGTATTTCCACACCTTAAATAAAGTAAGAAACAGGTTAACATACAAACAAGATTCCTTAAAGTTGTGGTCATGCTGTAGTGTGTTCGTTCAAAGGCACATTGACATTGATGAAATAGTTCAGCAAAATCTGTCTCTGTCTGTCTGTCTGGCTAGCTATCTATACTGATGTTTTTTTCTATTTCCTCTCTGAATTGCGGTCTACAGCGACGCTATTGAGGTCAAGCGAGAATGCATCCTACGAAGCCTTTGTGCCTACTTGAATAAAGACCCAGGCAATCTTATTAAAAAGTATATGGTGTGTTTTGGTCATTCTGCCAAACAATATGGGTATTTCATGGAATATAAATTTAGTGTGTTCTTGTACAAATCCTTCTTGATACACGTATGCTCTCTTGTTTCCCATTAACCTTTTCTTATTATTGTTTGAGAATATCAATCCTGTGGTCAGGATTGTAAAGAAACTAAAACTCTGTCCACTAGCCCACTGTCAGTTGACAAGGTTGAAAGAAAATGAAATCGCAATCTTCATGCTGAAAGACCTTTACAGGTTACCTTGTGTTTAATAGTCACACATTTTGGAAATTAAAAGTTGTGAAATTGAGTTTAACAACATTTAATGTGTTAAGTTTGTTATGGTAGCAATTGCCATGCAATGTGGCAAAAATGCCCTTAGTTACTTTTAGTTTCAGGGTCTCATTAATATAGTCAAGTTAAAGGTTCTTAAGCAAATGGAAAGCAGCAGATTGTTGTATTTTTATTGGTCCTGTTGACAGTATTTCAGTATGTTACAAAGTGTTGGTAGTTTGGCATATATTAGCCATGTTAAGTTGAATAAACATGAGCAAAATAAGCTAAATGAACACAACTAATTATATCACAACTAATTATTATAAGATTGGAATAACTTGTGCAATAAGTTGAATCGACATAAGTAAAATAAGTTACATAAACGCTAGTAAATCAAGTTCAGCCAATCTTAATCAGTTGCGTTGGAATTGTGAGGCCAGGTATTGTTCAGTCAGCTTTAAATAATTATGTTGGCTTATAATCAAAGAAAGTTATTTAATTGTGTGGAAATACTTTCCACAAATAAAACCAAAGGAATTTTTTTTGAGTGTAGGTACACATATAGATATACATTCACATCTTCATTTGTCAGTATGGAAGAGAAATCTACTGCTAGCAACTGTACCTGTATTAGTCATCCACAAGCTAAGCACACTGGGAATAAGCAACACATTGTGCAGCTGGATCATGGACTTCCTCACCTGCAGACCACAGTGTGTTACCCTCTCTCACACTCAGCACAGGATGTCCCCAAGGCATTGTTCTCTCCCCATTGCTGTACACTCTGAACACCCACGACTGCATCGCAACCCACAGTTCCAACACCGTCATCAAGTTTGCCGATGACACAACAATAATCGACATCACCATCAAAGATGACATGGGCCAATACAGAGAGGAGGTCAAGCTTCTCACAGATTGGTGTGCCACCGAAAACCGCGCCCACAATGTCAAAAAAAACAAAGAGCTGATCATTGACTTTAGGAAGGTGGGGAAGAACGCACAAACCACTAAACATTGGAGGCACGTTGGTGGAAAGAGTGAGCAGCTTCAAGATCCTCGGTGTCCACTTAACCAAGGATCTTACTTGGACAATTAACACGTTACACATTGTTAGAAAGGCCCAACAATGCCTCCACTTTCTACGAAGGCTGAAGAGAGTCCTTAGATATCCTTAGATCCCACACACCCCAGCCATCTCCTGTTCCAAACTCTGCCCTCCAGAAAGAGGAGACTACCAGAACATGACTAGAACACTAAAGACTGCCACTGATTTCTAGCCGGGATCCCGCAGCACACACTGGGCTTGCGTACCTCACAGGACTGGATGCACTGCACTTTAACTTTACCTGTATACCTGAACATCTCAGCTGTGTACTTATTTATCTATACTGAACATCTGTGCTAGGCAATTTAGCTGTTACTTGAACATTTAAGCTGCTATTCTCCCACCTGCACTGTACACCTTATATATCTATACTGTTTACAACCACATACTGAGCTGATACTGCTTGTACTCCTTGCACATGTCCTGTACACGAATTGTACTGTTTGAACACATTGTTTTTGTCTATTTGTCTTTGCACTACACTATATTATAGTTATACTGTACAACCCTGTATTGGTATAATGACAATAAAGTTGAATTGAATTCTTTTGAATTTTTTTCTCGTAGTTATATCACAATCATGTGAGCATTACAATCCTGAAACACCAATGTAATCCAACAGCCATAAGCCATGACAAATTCGCTCTGACTAAATAACCCTCCTTATCTCACTCTAGCCGCTTTTTTACTCTTAGTTATATCCGCACTACAGCCAGGCTCCGCCCACCCCCGCCAGGAACAGATAGCTCAAACTCGTTGTAGCATCCCTGCTGAACAACAGATTGGTGTTCAACTGATGGTCTATGTGTCCTTTATTCATCTCTTCACATAAACACACCGTATGAAATAAATACCAAAGAACAAAAACAAAACACAAGAAAATGCTTAAATCACAAGATAAAACCAGTCCCACACATTTAGAATATACTCATGTCATTTTATCAACACCTACGAAATAAAAAAACTTCAATAACCTAAGACACTACATGCTCAGCATTTCAACAATCGTGCAAGCAGTACAACAACCACTTGGCTAAATACATTCACTAAAGGTTAATAGGTTCTACCAAATAGCTTAACAGCTTTACCTTGTTCACCTACAGCAGAATCCTAATCTTTTTCAAAGCCTTTGAACTAGTAGATTGTTTGGTGTGTCCATTGTTTTTGAGGAACAATGGCTCCCCACCATTTTACTTAAAGAGCCACCTGACTCACCTCACTTCCTGCTTAGCCCTCTCATGCTGAGCATGTCAAATTAAAAGACACCACTCGCTCTCAGGCTGTTTGCACAATTAGTTACACTCCCTCCAAATCATACAGGGTTTCTGCATTAACAGTGCAAACCATAATGATTTCCTACCAGTAATTAGATACTCATAATTGTAATAGGAAAACCATGAATCAAATAAATTCCAAAAAAAAACAAAATTAATTTCAGATTATCAGTTCCTGTCCCAGTTCTCACATGGTGATGACTTAAGAAATCACACTGGAATGTTCCAGCATTCCAAACATCCAAGCCACATCCCCCCCTTTTCACCATTACATGTAAGAAAGTTTCCCATACTGTTAAAAAAAAACATGAATTGATTAAAAGTAAAAATTTAAGTAGAAAGTTTCAGAAATGTCAGGCAAATAACACCTCCCCTGCAATACCATCTGCCATCAAGTCACCACTGCCTCAATCACAAGACCCTGTGAATAAATCTTGCAACACCAAAACATACAGTATACCATAACTCATTATAGAAATCAGATCTCAACAACAATAAGTCTCCCTAAGTTCTGTAAATTAACCAGTAAAATGAATTTCTCGTCCACTCAAAAGCTGTGGATCCAGAACATGGACTGAGATGCCTAATTGCTTCCTAGTGATACATTGCTCCGGTTTCTGTGGGGGCTATACGCTCCACAAGTCCTGTGAGAAAGTCTTCCAGTAAACCTCCATTCTGTGTACATAAACCTCATGATTTAATAAATGTGACATCATGCTTCAATAAATGTCAGTAATGTTTTGTTATGGGTGTTATTGCTTATAATATAAACAAGTGTGCTCAAAGGTCTAGCTTACAATTTTCTTCCTACTATCAAACCAGGCACTATAGATCCACACACTATAGAATGATTTTAGTTGGAGTAAATAAAACAGATACATTATTTCATTACCAAAAATGCCAAAAAGGGATATTCTATAGTACCATGTACTGTAACAAAGATAAAAAGTTTTAAAATAAATTATTTAAAATAATGTCAAGAACAAGACTTTAGGACACTTTCTCTAGGATCAAAGGTCAGGGAGTTACAGCCAAATATATTTGGCAAATGTTACTATAGACACAAGCCTCAAGTGGGAAAAACAAACCAAGTTTGCAAGGCATAGTACGGGCATGGAAGGTTCTAGACTTATGAAACTTGACACACATTGACATCACCACACTCTAATGACCTGGTCCAAGTTTACTGACTGTAGGATCAAAGGTGAGGGAATAAGAGCCATATAAAATGTGGTAAATGTTAAATTGGATTTAAATATCAAGACGAAAAAATCAAACGTACGAGGGCTAGTGAAGACATGTAAGGTCCTAGAGTTACCAAACTTGGAACACATTGACATCACCACACTCTGATGACCTGGTCCGAGTTTGGTGACTCTAGGATCAAAGGTCAAGGAGTTACAGCCAAATCCATTTGGTAAATGTAACTATAGACACAAGCCTCAAGTGGGGAAAAACAAACTATGCAAGGCGTAGCACGGGCATGTAAGGTCCTAAAGTTACCAAACTTGGCAAATGTTGACATCACCACACTCTGATGACCTGGTCCAAGTTTGGTGACTCTAGGATCAAAGGTCAGGGAGTTACAGCCAAATCAATTTGCTAAATATCAATTTAGACATAAGCCTCAAGTAGGAAGAACCAAGTTTGCAAGGCATAGTACGGGCATGGAAGGTTCTAGACTTATGAAACTTGACACACATTGACATCACCACACTCGAATGACCTGGTCCAAGTTTGGTGACTGTAGGATTAAAGGTCAGGGAATTAGAACCATATCAAACAGGGTAATTGTTAAATTGGATTTACACATCAAGACGAAAAAACCAAACGTACGAGGGCTAGTGAGGACATGGAAGGTCCGAGAGTTATGAAACTTGGCAAACATTGACATCACCACACTCTGATGACCTGATCCAAGTTTGGTGACTGTAGGATCAAAGGTCAGGGAATTAGAGCCATATCAAATGGGGCCCATGTTTGGTGACTCTAGGATCAAAGGTCAAGGAGTTACAGCCAAATCCATTTGGTAAATGTAACTATAGGCACAAGCCTCAAGTGGGGAAAAACAAACTATGCAAGGCGTAGCACGGGCATGGAAGGTCCTAGAGTTACGAAACTTGGCAAACATTGACATCACCACACTCTGATGACCTGATCCAAGTCTGGTGTCTGTAGGATCAAAGGTCAGGGAATTAGA